>CM077094.1:29086393-29686393 GCA_039513925.1 Platanthera zijinensis | reverse complement strand
AGGCTCTTGAACATCTAAAACTTCTTCCATTTTATCTATAGTATTATGAATAAAATTTTGCTAAATGACATCTAATCATCCCTTCCAGGTATTCCCATACAAGCATATCAGTTATCAAGTCTAAAAAGTAAGTAAAAGGGATACCTTCAGAATCGACCTTTGCGTGTCCTAACTCCCATAATTCATCTAGAAAGGAAGTGATAACTCCTTCTAGATACAGGGCGACCAGGGGAGTAGAACATTCTTCTAAGCAAGCTTTGACAATAAATTCAGATTTCAATAATGCATCAGAAATTTCTTTTTCAGATAAAGGAGGAGGAGCTGAATCTTCTATTTCTTTCTCTGCCACTGCAGGAGGATCTGCTGGAGGGGAGGCCAAAGGCTGCTCAGAGACATCTTCATTAAGCATCTCCCCCTGCCTGATTTCAGTAGATACTGAAACCAGGCCCCTAGAGGAAGAGGGCTCAGCAGACTTTGAGAGTGCCCGAATAGCAGCAGTCAAAGAGGAGATAGAGGAAGCAAGGGGAGCAATCGCCTCTTCAATCATGATTTTGATTGAGGGGGTAATTAACTCCAAAATGCTAGAGATAAATGCTGGAGTTATTTCAAAGGATGATGATGATGGGGGAATCTCAGAGGATGGATGATCAGCAGGGATGGTGTATTCATGATGATCTGGAGAGTGAACTGGAGAGTGAGCTGGAGATGGAGAGTGAGCTGGAGATGGATGAGAGGATGCAGGGTGATCAATGTGATCTGAAGAAGGAAATGGAGAGTGAGGAGGAGTAGAAATCTCAGAAACCAACAAATCAAAACTAGGATGAGATATCCTAGCAAGATGAGAGGGTAGAGGAGATGCAGGAGGTAATGCAAGGTGAGAAGCAGAAGGTCGTACTTCAATTGAGGTTGATGGAACTTCAACTGAAGTAGACGGCAAAGCAGATGAAGAAGATGGAAGGGAGAGATTTGCTGAGCCAGCTTCTTGTAGGGGAGGAGTGACTGAGGCAGTCCTGGTGCTCTCAGATGTAACTGGAGCAACCCCTGCTGGAGCGGGCTTCAGGAATATCCTTTTCCACTTGGCGAACAGAGATGGATCCATCTTCTTGCTGGCGTTTATGGAGGTAGCAGCTGAACCTAACAGATGGGGATACTTTTCTTTCAGAAAAATCCCAACTACCCTACCCAGGGTAACTTCTTTCTTGCTGTTCTTTTTCCTGATCAAATCAAATAGAACTCCTGCCCAATTAATCTGTTTCTTATTCACAATTGCACACATCAGTGCAAACTGCTGCCTTGTAATATTGTCGTGGGCAGAGTGCTTTCCCAGTAGCACTTTTCCGACTATTTCAGCAAGAAACTTAATCTTAAACGGAAAATTTACTTTAAGCAGCTTAGAGGGAATGCCTTCGGCATGTCCCAGCTCTGTCAGCATTCTCCCAAACTCTGGGGTATCTTGCTCGTACTCTTCTTCCCCATTTATCAATCCAAATATTTCAGTTAAAATAGCGGGAGTCAATGTTACCTCTTCTCCGCCAATAGTTCCAGTCATTGAATCATCATTTGAAGACGAAGTAAATGCCCATTCTTTGATCTCTTGAATATTTATCTTTATCCTGGAGGACATGAACTTCTCTAACCCTTGATCTTTGCACAGATTAAGAATTTCCACAATTCCGGATTCGCAGCAGCTGAAGGCGTCGAAATCTACACTGAATCCTGCATCGAACTTCACTACTGTCAGGAGCGCTGGAGAAATCGCCATCGAAAGGGCTGGAGAAGACGAAGGAGAGATGGCGAGGACGGAGCGGCGGAAATCGCAAGACAAAGAGCAAGCGGGAAGACAGAATGCGAAAAGACGCTCTCCGTCGACGATAAAAGCAACTATCTCTTAACCTAGGTCGACCATCGGCTTTATATTAAAACAACGATCTTTGATCTATTTAAAAGATACTGGAGACGATGATCGATCGGTCGTTCGACGATCGGTCCTGAAGCAGAGTAGTCGATCAATCGTTCGACTATTTCTGTCTTCATAAACATCAAGCTGTCGTCAACCATAGATCGACGATAAGCTCGACTTGTTCGACTATCTTCGAACGCCGGTCGACGATCTTCAAGCAGATAAGCTATCTTCAACCAAGGGTCGACGATAGGCTTGATCCGATCGACTATCTTCGAACGTCGTTCGACTATCTTCGAATAAGTTTCAACAAGGCAGACGTCACACTTAGTCTCTTCCATTAATCATGCCTAGATGAACTAAAAAGAACAGATGCTTCTGTTCATCTAAGGGCTTGGTGAATATATCACCTCTCTGAAGGTCTGTGGATATGAACTCAAGGCTAATCTTGTTCTTTTCCACACAATCTCTCAGGAAATGGTGCCAGATCTCAATGTGTTTCGTTCTAGAGTGGTGCACTGGATTTTGTGCAATAGAGATAGCACTGGTACTATCACACATGATTTTTGTGTTCTTGTGTGAGTACCCATAATCCAAAAGTTAGTTTTGTATCCACAGGATCTGTGAACAACAACTAGCAGCTGCTATATATTCAGCTTCTGCAGTTGAAGTTGAGACAGAGGCCTGCTTCTTACAGAACCAAGAGACCAATCTCTCTCCCAGGAACTGACAAGTTCCTGAGGTACTTTTCCTGTCAACTCGACAACCAGTATAATCAGAATCAGAATATCCAATTAATTCAAATTCTGACTCAGCTGGGTACCAAAGTCCTAGATTTGGACATCCCTTCAGGTATCTCAAGATTCTCTTGAGAAGAATCAGATGAGATTCCTTGGGGTTGACCTGAAATCTAGCACAAAGGCATGTAACAAACATTATGTCTGGCCTACTTGCAGTTAAATACAATAGGGAACCAACAATGGTCCTATAATTCTTTTGATCAACAGGCTTTCCCTGATCATCAGAATCAATAACTACATTAGTAGCCATAGGTGTATGCATTGCTGAAGCATCAGCCATCCCAAACTTCTTTACCAATTCCTTAGCATATTTGGATTGGGAGGTGAAGATGCCATCAACATCTTGCTTTACTTGGTGACCAAGAAAGTAAGACAGCTCACCCATACTACTCATCTCAAACTTAGAATGCATCAAGTTGGAGAACTTTTTGCACAGTTTGGGATCAGTGGAACCAAAAATAATGGCATCCACATACACTTGAACTAACAGGATTGTGTCCTTGTGGTACTTGATGAAAAGGGTTCTATCAACTACTCCCCTAACAAAGTTGTGCTCTAACAAGAAACTAGCTAGAGTCTCATACTAGGCTCTTAGTGCTTGTTTGAGTCCATAAAGAGCTTTTTGCAACTTGAATACATGTGAGGGCTGAGTTGAAGAAACAAACCCAGGTAGCTGTTCAACAAATACCTCTTCCTTTAGCTCACCATTTAGAAAGGCACTTTTGACATCCATCTGAAAAACCTTAAACTTCATATAGGCTGCATAGGCTAAGAAGATCCTTATTGCCTCTAGCCTTGCAACAGGAGCAAAGGTTTGGTCATAATCTATACCTTCCTCCTGTCTGTAGCTCTGAGCTACAAGCATAGCTTTGTTCCTTACAATGATTCCATTTGCATCCAACTTGTTTCTATACACCCACTTGGTGCCTATGATCAGTTGGCCTTTAGGTCTTGGAACCAAAGTCCATACTTTACATCTCTCAAACTGATGGAGTTCCTCTTGCATAGTAATGATCCAGTGGGGATCTAGCTCAGCATCTTTAATGGTGAGGGGCTCAATCTGTGAGAGGAAACAAGCATGTATCACATCCTGTCTTAACTGATGTCTTGTTTGAATACCAGCTGATATGTCTCCAATCACTTGAGATGTAGGATGATCTCTAAGTGTGACAACATCAGCAGGTGGGATGTGATCTTCAACAATAGTTGGGATTAATTCCTCAGGAGGAATTTGATCTACTATTGGTGGAACAACAACAACCTCTGCAAGGTCTTCATCACTGTCTGATTCAGTGATATGAAGAGTTGAAAGATGGAGGATCTCTTGAGTGACATCTTTGGTAGATTCTGGTACCTGTAATGAACTTGAGGAAGGGGAAGTTTCCTTCTCCTTGTAAAACATTTGGGATTCATCAAAGGACACATGAACAGACTCTTCAATTTTAGAAGATGATTTATTAAATACCATATAAGCTTTGCTTACTTGGGAATATCCAAGAAAAATTCCCATTGAAGCTTTTGCTTCAAATTTTCTAAGGTATTCTTTATTATTATTATGAATATAAACTACACAACCAAATACTCTAAAATAATTTATTTTAGGTTTCTTTCCTTAAGAAACTCATAAGGAGTTTTACACTTAAGCTTGTGTATCAGACTTCTATTCAAGACATAGTTGGCTGTACTAACAGCTTCTGCCCAATAGGAAAGAGGCATATTAGCATCTGCCAACAATGTGCTAGCAGCTTCAATTAGTGTTCTGTTTTTCCTTTCAACTACCCCATTTTGTTGGGGAGTTCTAGGAGCTGAGAAGCTATGTTTGATACCTTCTCTCTCACAGAATTCTTGCATGAGAAGAGAGTCAAACTCAGTACCATGATCACTTCTGATCAAGGCCACATGAGTAGAGTACTCAGTCTGCACACATAATAGAAAATCTGTAAGGGCTTTGAAGTTATCAGCCTTAGTTCTCAAAAAGAACACCCAAGTGAACCTAGAGAAGTCATCTACAATGACTAGGGTGTAATACTTCCCTCCTAAACTCTGTACATTTATTGGGCCAAATAGGTCCAAATGTAATAAATACAGGATTCTAGGAGAATCACTTTTATTTACTGATTTAAATGAATTCTTGGTTTGCTTGCCTAATTGACAAGCCTTGCATAGGCTCTCCTTCTTGTAGGGGCAAGAAGGTAAACCTCTAACAAGGTTGTGTTTAGATAACCAAGATATATTCTTGAGGTTAACATGGATAAGCCTTTTATGCCATAAAGTATTGTTATTGGTTACTTCATTAAATAAGCAGATTTCAGAGTGAGTTGAGTTAAAATCTACTAAATAAATGTTACCTTGTCTAATACCTACTAACACAACATTATTATTTAAAGTAATATTACAATGGGAGTTAGAAAATGATACCTAGTATCCAGCATCACATAACTGACTTACTGAAATTAGATTATGCTTCAGTCCAGTTACATAAGCAACTCTCTTGAATGTTACAGCTCCAATTGTCATCCTGCCATAGCCTTCAGTTTGACCATAGCTTGAATCTCCAAAGATTACCTTTGGGAAAGCTTTGCCTTGAACCTTGACAGATGGTCTTTATTTCCTGTCATATGCTTGGAGCAACCACTATCCAAATACCACTTATTTGAGTGATAGGATAGGTCTTCACCTGCAAATAAATCAATTAAACATTGTGGACCCAAGTAACCTTGGGTCCCTTGTTTTTCACATAAGAAAAACTGGAAATTAATGAATAAGCAGGTTGAGGGTGATAACATAACGGGTAAGATCTCCTAGGTGAGATTCTCCATGCAGATGATGGGTCAATGAACCTAGGGTTTCTATTTTCATTCTGGTTTCTAAAGTTTTGGTTGGAGTTTTGAAATTCATATTGAAAATGTCGATCAACGTTCGACGATGGGTGCCCAGATCGTCGATCTCCGTTCGACCATTGGGCCTGTGATCGTCGAGCAGCGTTCGACGCTCTTTGTATTTCCTTAAATTTTTGTTTTCTTTTCTCTCTCTTAGCTTTATTTAAAGCTTTGTTAACTTGATTAACTTGCTCAGTGTTCTTTATTCCACTAGATGAAATAAAATTCACTGGAGTTGAAAGTTGGTTTTTAAGAATGATTAGGGGTTCACTAGAAGATGCTCCTAAGCCTAATTTGTTATTGCCTGACCTAGTGTTAGATATGCTGGTTATTTCAAGCAACTTAAGGCTTCTACCATTCAGAGATTCTTCTAACCTTTTTGACTTAGCTAATTCATTCTTAAGGAATTTTATTTCTTCACTAGAATTAGTGAGTTCTGCTGTTAACCTAATGTTTTCATTAGAGATTAATTCAGATTCATCTAGTTTAATTCTAAGTTCTTTTATTTCCTTTTCAGAGCTAATTAAATCTAAACATAAAGATTTAAAATCTGATTTAAATTCATCAGATGTAAAATTGTAAGAAGACAATACCTCATCTTCAGTTGGCATTTCTTCATCAGAATCTGAACTCTCTGCAGCTGAGTGATTGCTGCAGGCATCAATTTCCATCAGGCAAACTTCCTTTGCCTTCTTTTCTTCCTCATCCTCACTGGAGCTTGAGGAGGAAGATTCCTCATTAGAATCGCTCCAGGTTTCAGCAACAAAGCCTTTCTCCTTCTTTTTGTTCTTGTAGGAGGATGGCTTGAAATGCTTCCTGTGCTGATCCTTGTCTTTCCTTTTATCTTTATTCTTTTCCTCTGGACAATTTGGAAGAATATGTCCAGGCTTCCTGCAACCATAGCAGATTATTTCTTTAGTAGGAGTGCGATCATACCTTGGTTTTTTTTCATATTTTGAAGACTTCTTTCTGAAGTCTTTCCTTCCCATCTTGAGAAACCTTTTGGCAAATAATGCCATCAGTTCCTCATTGGACTGGCTTCCTTCAGAAGTGTCAGCAGCTTTGAGAGCAAGGGTTTGCTCTTTTCTTGTAGGAGTTGGGGTCTTTGCTTCAGCCTTAGCTTCCCTGGACTTCAGCACTTGCTCAAAAGACTTGAGCTTGCCGAGAAGGGCTTCTGTTGAAATTTCTGTTGTGCTTCTGGCCTCCTTGATAGGCCAGATCCTCAGATCCCATGTGCTAGGGAAGCACATAAGAATCTTATCATTGACCTCTATCAATGAAATATCCTTATCAAGAGTCCTCATCTCATTGATGATTGAGCTGTGCCTTGTGTACATAGCTTCAACTGATTCAGCATCAGTTTTCTTGAAATTCTCATACTGTGAGATAAGGTTGGACCTTCTGTCCTTCCTTTCATCAGCTGAACCAGCTACAATCTGGTTCAGTGTATCCCACATTGCTTTTGCTGAGGAGCAGTCAGCAACCTTCTGGAATACTTCATCAGACATTGTCTGAGCCAGAATGTTCATTGCCTTAGCATCTGCTATCTTTGCCTTTTTGTATTCATCATTGTAATCTGGAGGAGGCACTGCACTCATATCAGTTGATGATGAGGCAGTAGCTGCAGCAGGTGCTCTTGGTGGTCCTGTCAAAATAGAAGCAAAAATACTCTCATCAATAGAGTTCATATATAATTTAATCCTTGCCTTCCAGATGCTGAACTTGGCTAAGTTGCATGCTGGAGGTCTGGTGCTAGAGTAATCCTTGAACTGGGCCATGATAGTGAAAGTGAATATCTATAAACTTTGGTATCTATAAGGATCTTGTGACTTAGGTGTTAGCCTATTCAGTCAAACAACCTCCCTCTGATACCAATTGAAAGAAAAGGGGATAGATACTACTCTAGAGGGGGGGGGGGTGAATAGAGTAATCAAAAATTGCACTAGCAAAGTTGACTGTCTACTCAACTCCCTTGGAGTTAATTGCGGAATGAAGGTTATAGATATTTGAGATGAAAACCCTAAAGCCTAACACAAGTGTTGTGCACAAAAGGCAGCCAACTGTAATTACAGTTAAGGCTTGGAATCCTAAACAGCAACTAGCAATCCTAGTTAAAATCTAATCACAGCCAATCAACACAGAGAATTAATTCAACAATCCAGACGACACAAGGAATTTATAGTGGTTCCCCAAACAACTTGGGTACGTCCACTCTTCTACCAACAAGATAGGAATCCACTCAGGTTTTTGATCAGGTGCCCTGCCACCAACAAGATCTGCTTCAGGTAGATCCAGAAACCCTTTAGACTTTTGATTAGGTGTCTAAAAACCAACACAGGTTTTTGATCAGGTGCCCTACCACCAAGGGATACTTTTGAAGGGAGTAATAACCCTTTACAGGAGGGGGAAAGGAGGTTAAAATGTCTTATCTATTTTACAATAGATTAGAGAAGCACAATAACTTGCACTGAGCTAGAAAGCTCTAAAGAGTCAAGCCTCCCCCTGGCTAAAAGAACGTCCAGGTGAAGTCTTGCTTCAGTGCAGAAACACTTCAGAAAATACTGAAGGAAAAAGCTACAAGAAGATAAATAATATGAAATAAAATTTCTTCTTTAGGCATCTATCTTCTTCTTCTTCAAAAGGCTCTGAGTGAAGATCTTCCTGGAGGCAGGAGAACTCAGGTTGAAGAAGAGTGAAGAACTAAAACTTCTTCTCAGTTAGATGTGAATGAGCTGAGAGCAGTTGGAAACTGTAAGTTCTAAGCTTGAATGCTGCTGATAGCTTTTTGTATGTGAGAACTAGTTGATTTCTTTCTTCAAAGAAGTCTTTATATAGCAGCAACAGCAACGACTCTTACTTGAGTTTGAATCTTGTCTTCTACTGAACTCTGCAAGCTGGGCTGCAAAAAGCATAAAGCAAAACAAAATACTGCAGACAGATATCCTATAAGAGGATAAAGCTTTCTAAGAAGCTGCAAATAACTCTGATGAAATAATACAAGAGAAAGTCACATCAGAAGAGACTCTTTACAGCCAAGGAAGACTTTTTGAGTCTAACGGCTATAAAGGACAACCTAGCAGATAAAGCAGAAATCATATCTCAGCTAATAAGACAAACAACTTTGTCAGAAAAAGATTAGCTCATGCATAAGGAATGGAACAGATATTGCATGGAAATATTATCACAATTTATTCAAATAATCTTTTATAAAATGTGCCAAAATAAATATGAAATTAATCACATCATAGAAGACGACAAAACTATTCAAGACATACAGCAAAATGTCGAACGACCCTCGGAGATCGTCGACCGAAGCACAGAGATCGTCGACCTATCAGACAGATAGTCGAACGATCCAGATAGTCGAACTATCAAAGAAGATAGTCGAACTACCTCAGCAGATAGTCGACCTATCAGAATAGATAGTCGAGCTATCAGATAGTCGATCTATCCGGACAGATAGTCAAACTACCAAACAAAACAGATAGTCGACCTATCAAACAGATTGTCGACCTATCACAGAAAATAGATATTCGATCTATCAAACAGATAGTCGAACTATCAAAGAAAGCAGATAGTCGACCTATCAACAGATAGTCGAACTATCAGATAGTTGAACTATCCAAGCAGATAGTTGAACTATCAAGAAGAGCAGATAGTCGACCTATCAACAGATAGTCGAGCTATCACAGAAAGCAGATAGTCGACCTATCAATAGATAGTCGAACTATCAGATAGTTGAACTATCCAAGCAGATAGTTGAACTATCAAGAAGAGCAGATAGTCGACCTATCAACAGATAGTCGAACTATCAAGGGAAAGCAGATAGTCGACCTATCAAGCAGATAGTCGAGCTATCAAGAAGACGATCGTCGATCGGCTGATCGACGATAGTCGAGTGACGTTCGACCATAGTTGAACCAGAAATTACTTAGCCAGATTTTCATCTGGTCAGGCAATTCTACACAACTAGAGAATCTATCTTATCAACTAACTTTTGACCATAGATAAATCTTGGGTCAAGAGACTAAAAGAGAAGACTAAACTCAAATCAAAACCTAGGGTACCAACAGAAAACATCTCATTGTGTCAAATGGCACAAGAGGCTGGCTCATCTTAACTACAAAACAATTGGCCAACTCTTTAGCAAAGAGTTAGTGAGGAATGGTCCTCAAGTTAAGTGTATAAAGGAAGGGATATGTTCAGCTTGTCAAAAGGGCAAGCAGACAAAATCCTCCTTTCATAGCCTTGAAAACAAGGATTCAGTGAGGTGTCTATACCTCTTATATATGGATTTTTTTGGTCCTATGCAAGTTCATAGTCTAGGTAGGAAGGTCTACACTTTTGTGGTTGTAGATGACTATTCTAGATATTCCTAGGTGTTCTTTCTAAGACAGAAATCTGAAACCTCAAGTGTTTTACACAGTTTTGTCAGAAAAATTCAGAATGAACTGGACAGTACAGTGGTCAAAATCAGAAGTGACCATGACACTGAATTTCAATCTGAAAGTATGACAAGTTTGTGTGAAGAGTTTGGGATTTTTCAAGAATTCTCCTCACCTAGAACACCACAGCAAAATGGTATTGCTGAAAGAAAGAATAGAACATTAATTGAGGCTGGTAGAACTCTATTGAGTGACACTTCTCTCCCAGAATATTTCTGGGCTTAGGCAGTAAACACTGCATGTCATGTGCTCAACAGAGCTTCTATCACCAAGTACCACAAAAAGACTCCCTATGAGATCATGAAAGGTAGAAAACCAAATCTATCCTATTTTAGAATCTTTGGTTGCAAGTGTTATATCCTTAACAATGGCAAGTCTTATCTAACTAAGTTTGCTACCAAATCCCAAGATGGGATATTTGTTGGGTACAACAACAATAGTAAGGCTTATAGGGTCTACAACTTGATTACACAGGTTGTAGAAGAATCTATACATGTTGTATTTGATGAAACTAGATTAATCAACAGTGAGTTGCCCTGTAGTTCATGCTGTCCAACAGGTATAAGCAATAGAATGGACAAGCTTTCCATTGCAGAAGGCTCAACTGCAGATGAAGGATTGGAAAATGATGGCTACGTTCTAGGGGGAGTACAAGACTCTCTAGAAGCTGATGACAACCAAGAGGTGCAGCATAATGATGAAATTGGAGGTGTTCAGCTAGAAGGAATTCTACCTCCAGCTGTAAGACATCTAAAGGATCATCCAGCAAATCAGATAATTGGTGATCCAAGACATGGAGTGTAAACCAAAAGTAGAAATCTGAATACAGTCCTGCACTCAAGTTTTCTATCTCAACTGGAGCCAAAGAAATTTGAAGAAACTATCCAAGACCAACACTGAATTAATGCTATGCAAGAGGAGCTTAATCAGTTTAGAAGATGCAAGGTCTGGGAGTTGGTTCCTAAACAAAAAGACCACAACATCATTGGTACAAAGTGGATTTTTAGGAACAAGTTGGATGAGAATGGAGTTATTATGAAGAATAAAGCAAGATTGGTTGCAAAAAGATACAAGCAGGAAGAGGGAATAGAATTTGATCAAACATTTGCCCCAGTAGCAAGACTGGAAGCAATCAGAATGTTCCTTGCCTATGCAGCATATCAAGGCTTCAAGGTATACCAAATGGATGTGAAATCAGCATTCTTGAATGGTGATCTAAAAGAAGAAGTCTATGTAGAGCAGCCATCAGGTTTTGTAGATTCTCTTAAACCTGGTTATGTCTATAGACTTAGGAAAGCATTGTATGGGTTAAAGCAAGCCCCAAGGGCTTGGTATGAAACCCTATCTACTTTCCTTATTGAGAACAAATTCTCAAGAGGTAAAATAGACAAAACTCTATTTCTAAGGGAATCTAAAGGGAAGATAATCTTAGTTCAGATCTATGTAGATGACATAATTTTTGGGTCTACAGAGAACAACCTTTGCAAGAAGTTTGCCAAACTTATGCAAGGGAAGTTTGAAATGAGCAGTATGGGGGAACACAAGTTCTTCTTGGGACTCCAAGTAAGATAGACTGATGATGGCTTGTCCATATCCCAGTCTAAGTTCACCAAGGAGTTAATTAAGAAGTATGGTATGAAATCATCCTCCACCATGAGAACTCCTATGGGAACAAGTATGCCTATATGCAAAGATGATGTAGGTAAACCTATAGATGAGTCTTTGTATAGAGGAATAATTGGCTCTCTATTATATCTCACTGCTAGTAGACCAGACATTATGTATGCAATATATGTCTGTGCTAGGTACAAAGCATGCCCTAAAGAATCACATTATACTACAGTCAAGAGGATTTTGAGATATCTAAAGGGCACACCTAATCTAGGCCTTTGGTACCCTAGGAATGGAGATTTTCTACTAACAGGTTATTCAGATGTAGATTTTGCAGGCTGTAGAGAAGATAGAAAAAGTACTACAGGTACATGCCAATTCTTGGGAGGAAGATTGATATCTTGGAGCAGTAAGAAGCAGACTAGTGTGGCAATATCCACAGCTGAGTCTGAATATGTGGCAACAGGAAGTTGCTGTGCACAGCTGTTGTGGATTCAACATCAGCTAAGGGACTATGGTATTTAAGTAAGTAGAACACCTTTATTGTGTGATTCTAAAAGTGCCATTTCTATTCCAAACAATCCTGTTTCACATAGTAGGACTAAGCATATAGATAAAAAAATACCATTTTCTTAGAGAACATGTAGAAAAAGAAGACATCTCATTAGAATTTGTTAAAACTGATTATCAAATTGCAGATGTATTTACTAAGCCTCTGGATGAAATTAAATTCAATAGATTTAAAATTGAATTAGGAATGCTGACCATAGGTTAGTTTACCAAAAATTGGCTAAGTAAAATGGTGTTGACACATTCAGTAATACAGTGTCGACACAGAAAAGTTATGTCGACAATTCAGGAAAATTGTGTCGACACAGAGTAAATGTGTTGATACCTAAGGGACAAAGAGTCGACACATCCAGAAATGTAGTGTCGACACAACTAGAGTAATGATGTCGACACTTACAGATTTTGTGTCGACACTTGAACTAAGAGTCGGCACAGAATTTCTGATAAACTACTAAGTATCTCCGGTGTCGACATATCATCAATTAGTGTCAACACATAGTAGTCAGCGCCGTGGTCGAGACATTAGAAGTTTGTGTCGACACTTTTCAACAGTATCGACACTTTTAGACAGTTTTTCCCGTCTTTTGACCTTCTTTGATTAGAAGGGTATAAATAGGACAAGAACTTATTCTGTCGACACGCTCACCAGGGTTTCGAGACAAAAACCTTGTGTCGACAATCTCTCTTCTCTCCAACCAAGCTTTCTCTTCATTCCAATGGCGCCCAAGGTTGAAGACAACATCAATGAAGGATATGAGTTGGTTAGGCATGCATTCGACGATGCTGAATCAGAGATCAAACAGGTCATTTCTCTTCCTGCAGACAACGGATTAGAATATCTTGTCTCTGAACCTACAAAGATATGGAAGAAAGAAGTATTCGAGTTCTATACTGCTGCATCAATGGACTCAACTGGCTTGAAGATCAAATCCACTGTTCATGGAGAAAAAGTCAAGCTGTCTCTGAAAAGGTTGAGCAAGATTCTCAATCTTCCTAGAATACATGATGAAGAAGAGGTCCCAGCCTCAAGGACCAGAGAGGCGCTTCAATGGTGTGGATTGGATCCAACCTTAAAGATAGGAGCTGGCATCAATAGAAAAGGCATGAATCATCAAGGAAAATTCCTGTCTGAAATAGTAGGTAAAGTGATCTTATGTAAACCAGGTGGCCATGATAGGATATCAACCTATATGTTCAGCCTGATGATAAGGGTAATCTTTAAGATTCAAACCAATTGGTCTGCAGTACTGTTTGATAAGATAACAGAAGGAATCAAGAAGCCAAACTTGGCTATGATCATGAGTCTGTACCTGGCTGGAATAATTCTAGAGGTGATGCAACAGATTCCTGGATCAAAGATAAATCATATGAGGAGAATGAACATAAGGTTATTCTCAAGATGGGATAGAGTTCTTTCAAAGTACATACCTGAAGTGGAGACAGTAGCACAATCAACAATACATGACCTTTCTGAGCATGGTCATGAAGATGCACAAGAACATGAAGAGCAAGTTAGAGAAAAGGTTCAGGATCAGACTGAGACTACCCAAGTCCAGGAAGAAACTATATCTACATAGGTGCAGGGGGAGCCACACTCTGAACAGGTGCAAGAGGAAGAAAGAATCAATTTATCAGAGGACATTATTCCTTAAACTGGTCTTGATAATTCTGAAGTTGTTGTTGCTGCTGCAAAAGTACTATCTCCTGCTCACACTCAACAAGAATTTACTCTTGAAGAGTTGTTTCCTGATCTTGAAGGAGCAGTAGATAAAATGGAGACCCTAAGATTTGAGGGGGAGCAAGTAAGGGTTGAGGGGGAGCAGGTTGATATTGAGGAAGAGCAAAATGGAGCTGAGAAAGAAATTTCTTCCACTCCTCAAGAGAGGGTTAATATTGACAGTTTTTCAGAGTCTGAGCATGAAGAAGTCAGGGAGGCAAAGAAGAGAAAACTAATGGTCTTTAAGAGAAGAAGTCAAAGCTATAAGCAGGCTTTACAAGCTACTACTTCCCAACCAGCTCCTGCAATTGATTACAACAAATTTTTGGTGGATTTATAAGTCAAAATGGATGAGCAGAGATTGGCTCTTGAAAAGTATGTGGATGAAAGCCATAAGGCTCTTCAATTTGATCTAGCACAAGACATAAAATCTATCAGATTTGAAGTTAATCAGAATAAAAAAGAGATGACAGATTGCTTCCACAAGTGGGGCAATGTTGTGGTATTTCTTGCAAAACAACAACCAGAAATAAAGAAGCAAGTGGATGAGATGGCTGTTAAACAAGGCTATGTCCTTGAAAATCAAATAAGAATGAATGACAATCTGACTGAATCATATAATGTGATAGTCACTGAGTTCACAAACACTGTTGTTGCAATGACTGAAGTAAGAAATAAGGAAAAAGATGAATTTGATAAGAAGCTCCAAGAAACCTTGGATTCCTTTAAGTCAGCTATTACTAATTCTCAAAAAACAATTTCTGATCAACTTCAAAAATTAAAGCCATTCTTTAAAGATGGAATCAACTATCTGGATGGACAAATCAGATTTCAGAAAGATGACTTGAGAGAGCATGTGGCTAGAGAAGTCATAAAGGGGGGAGAGGGTGTTAGTCTATGCTGGCTCTAATCATGCCAAATGGGTAACCAACAACATTAGAGCCACTCTGGGATATCCACCCTTGTGTGATGATGATAATATGGCTGAGTCAGGGGTGCAACCAATTCTACTTAAAGGTAATCAACCTGAGGTTGCCCAAGTTATTTACCCCCCTGCAGATCTTGAGATGATTCATCAGCAAGTGCATACTATATACAGCCCTCTACAGAAGGTTACTAATGTGATTATTGAAAAGGTTGATATGCTAGATACTGTTATCAAAGCTCAGCAAGATGCTCAGTTATCAAAGAAGAGATTCAGAGAGCAAGCAGAGCTAAAGCCAGACTTTGAGCAGTGGAGCCCCACTTCAAGGAATATCATTTTAACTACATGAAAGGCTGTAAAAGATCAAGTACATGAAAGGGGTAAATGGTACAATGAGCAAGAATGACAAAAGTATGAGGCTAGGCAAGAAGCCATACTTCAACACAGGAGAAAGGCTAAGAGTGGGAAGCTACCTCCTGATGCTCAGGAGCCTAGCAAGTATTTCCCCAAGCCTTTTCATTATTTTGAAAGGCAAAGGATCAAGGCTGAAGCACAGAAGAAAGCTGATTTGAAAGGTAAGAAGCCCTTGGAAGATACAGAACCTCCTATGCAGGCTCAGATTAAATTTGGAAAAGGAATAGTCATCAAGGAGCCAGCCCAGCCTTAGTCTAAGCTTTACTAATTTTTGTCCAAGAACTATGTAATTGTTAGTTTGTTAAAGCAATCAATGTAAACAACTTGTAACAAACATTTTTGAGTTAATATACAAAACATTGTTCTGTGATCATTTTTCTTTTTCATCTTTATTCTGTGATGAAATTATGATATGTGTTCTGTTTATTAAGTAACCTGTAATATAATGCTTATGTACATCATCTTGTTTATTTTCAAAGTGGTGTATATCATTGGCTAAAGGGTTATGACTTCTCCAAATAGGGGGAGATTGTTGGGTACATTGGAAAATATGTACCTGATTTGGACAAGTCAAACTTAGCTCAATGATATACATCAAGGTGCATTTGATGTTGTTTTAAGTTTATATGTGCAGGTTAAGAATGTGCTAAAATGCAAAGAAAAATTTCTAAGTCCATGTGTTGACACCTGAAGAAGCTGTGTTGACACTTCAGTAAGATTGTGTCGACACTTGGAAATGGCTGTGTCGACACTTCAGTGAGATTGTGTTGACACCGGGAGGTAGTGTCGACACACAGAAGCATTGTCGACATCAACTGTGTCGACACTGGGAGGCAGTGTCGACACACAGAGGCAGTGTTGACAACAATTGTGTCGACACCTGGAGGCTGTGTTGACACACGCTATGTTCTGAATCTACATCAACTGTGTCGATACACAGGACTTGTGTCGACATATAGCTGAGTCTAGACCAAGTTGATTGCTGATGAATGGTGAAGTGTTTGTGTCGACACAAATAATTAGTGTCGACACATTCTCAAGTTGTAGTGTCAAGAAGCTGTGTCAACATCAAGACAGCTATGTCGACACCACCAAAGTCTGTGTCGACACTTAAGTCACTTGTGTCGACACATATTGACAGATGGTCTCGACACATATTGACAGATGGTCTAGACACTTTATGACAGACAGACTCGACGCTTTGTTGACAGAGACAAAGGCTCATGATCTGTTTGATGACTTGACAGCTGTGGGTTACAACAGGTTTACTGAAGCTGTCAGACTTGTCAGAAGTTAGTTATAAACCGGATCATCCGGTTACCATGGATGAAGTCTATATATAGATGGATTCATAAGAAGAAAAATGAATTCAGGATTCATTATTCATTATTATTGACACACAAAAACACAACTATTGTGAGATAGATCTCTGATCAAAAAAGTGCAAGGCACAGAAGAAGATCTTCATGAGAAGATCTAAGAAGACATTCTGAAGTGATCATCCACTCAGTTTCAGTCTAAGTTGAATTCAATCAAGAATTCAGAAGTATCTCCAAGAGGTTTGGAAAGAAAGAGTTCCAGCTATTTGAAGTCAAGAAGGAGACAATCACTTGTCTCTCAAGAAGCAGATATTGAACTATTTTGTCAAGAAGATTCAGATCTATTTCTGGAATCTAAGGAGGAAGCTGCCAGTCAGTTATATTCAAAGGAAATCTTCCCAACTAAGTTCAGATTCAAGAAGCTTTGAAGAAAGCTAAGATCAAGTTGATTTCAGCCATCAGCCTCTTTAAGAAGGTGATCAAGAAAGTTCTTATCCCTTCTCTCTAAATTAGGGTAAGAGATAATAAAATTCATTATCAATTTCTGTAGGATCTATTCATAGATCTGAGTTGTAAGCCTGTTTTATAAAGGCTGAGTGTAGGAAATTTGTTCTCTGAGTGGTAGGGTTGTTTATGCCCGAGTTGTTGGAGAAGGTATTCTCTGAGTTGTAGGCCTTGTGGCTAGGCTGAGGTAGGGCTTGTTAGCCTGAGTTGTAGGAACCTTATAGGGTTCTGAGTTGTAGGAATCCTTCTGGATTCTGAGCTGTAGGATCTGAGGATCTGAGTTAAAGGAAAAAGTTAGGCCGAATCTAGCACACTGCTAGATAGGTGAAGGGGGAAGTGGATGTACCCAGACCTTGGGGAACCACTATAAATTCTGTGTGCAATCTGTGAATTGTGTAGCTGTAGAATCTGTGATTGTGTGTGCTGAGTTTGCTGCAGAATTTTCTGTTCTATATTACAGCATTGTAGTTATATTCTGCTTTAAGTTAAAACAAGAATTAGAACCTATTCACCCCCCTTTTGGTGTTTATGTAGTCTTGAAAGTCAAACTATCACTACCACACTATCCTGAACCCAGGATTACGACACCGCGTGTCGACTCACACCACATGCGGTTCCACAACACCGTTGCATGGAAGGAACCTCGGAGAAAGCACGAGTGTCAAGCTCAACCATCCACTTTATTCATCTTAACCCATTCCGACTAGTGACGGCCAACGCCGCACTTACAACCTTCCACAATGCTACCCGTAGGGAGACGACACTCGAAGCATTGGACTACTAGACAACATACATATGGCCATAACTTATTCATCTACATGTCACCCCAAAAGATTTCCACATAGACTATATACAATGCGCATGAATGATCTAGCAATTTATGTCAAGGCATTTCGTTCAATTTACGCATGCATCACCACCCATATTACGAATTCAAATTAACAAGCTTCAATATTCATATCACTACGGTGGTTATCATAAGAGAGTTCACCCGAACCTTGCATTAGGTTTCAACATTAATTCCACCGAATCCAAGTTCATGTTATAATCACCCAGCAATTTAAGTACAGAAATAAATCTGGACAGCCACTTCACCGAGGATTCTCGTTGATACAGGAACCCAGTGAGTGTGAGTAACCCCTCTATGGAAAGGTTTTTCCATAGGCTACAACTTTTGTGTTCAACCAGCAACCCAGATTAGGGTCTAACCTATACGAAATCGGCTCCAAAGACTGCAGCGTACAAAATACAAATTCTGTGCGCTTAGTTTACAGCCCTTAATTTGATCAGACATTCCCGTGGCTAAAGACTTCACCCGAAGGCGTGTAACCACCAGTTGGAAAGGTAATCTAAGTGGCTACGAGTTTCGTGTTTTGTCGAAAACCCAGATTCGACCATTTCTTGCCCGAAAACGGCCAAGAAGGTCGCTGTGTGCAGAACACAGATTCTGCACGCATCTTGAAGCGGAATGAACGGCATCCGTTCATCTTCCTCCTCAAACAATTTTCCCCAAATCGCCACCAAAAACTCCTCCACCCTTATTCTCCCTCTTAATACCACCCCTCTTCACAGAGCCACCCCCACCATCATTTTAGGAAGGGGAGGTTGAAGATGACTAATCTTTAGAACACATGTTCTAGCAAGGCCCTTCCTAAAGAAATCTCCATCTCCCATGTCTAGACTCTCTCGAGTCGACATCTCACCTAGATATCTACAGATCTAGTACCAAGGGAGGGGGTAGGAAGCTCACCTCATTTCCAGCGGTAACACCATCCTCGGCCATGGATCTTGTCATCCTCAACCGCGGCATCACTTTCTCCTTAACGGCGGTGGCGTTTCTCCTCCTCCAAAGCTTGCTCCAGAAGTTCCTCTTGCTCCAGGAATTTCTCTCCAGAAAATAGGGCTTGGGAAGAGGATGAAAAGGTTAGGGTTTCACTTTTCACTTTTATACTGAAGTGACACGGGTAGGGATACGGCCGTGTCCTTACCCATGTCCTGCTTTGGCGAAACTGCTTGATTGCCGTTTTGTGCTCCTACACGGGTACTTACATGCACATGTACGTACCCGTGTCCAGGTGACACGGCCGTGACACTTCCCGTGTCAACACCCGTGTGGTTCTCGGGGCAAAACTCGTCGAGCTGGGCTTGAAGCACATGGGTAGGGACACGCCCGTGTCCCTATCAGTGTCCTTCACGGGGCACTTATTGGCTAGATGCACACGGGTAGAGATACGGCCGTATCTCTACCCGTGTCCTTCTCGGGACGAACCACTCAACGCCATTTCACTCAAAGCCATGGCACTCAAAGCCATGACACACGGGTAGGGACACGCCCATGTCCCTACCTGTGTCCTTCTCGGAACGAACCACTCAACGCCATTTCACTCAAAGCCATGACACTCAACGCCATAGAACACGGGTAGGGACACGCCCGTGTCCCTACCCATGTCCTTCTCGTGACACACCACTCAAAGCCATTTCAGAATCCCTCAGCACCATAGTCACTCAACTCCACTGAATACGGGTAGGGACACGCCCGTGTCCCTACCAGTGTCAAGCTCAACTCAAGTTTTCAGCCTATTTTCTTATTTCCTGCAAGTGCGCACCTGATTACATGCGCCCCCTTGAGCTTACACAAGCTATCCCGACACCAAAAACATGCACAAGGGGCCTAGTGCGAATCGGGACATTACACATGCCACCTGTTAGAGTTTGGCAGTTTTATGGACTAGTCTCAGCAACTTTTTGTTTGAGCGGTCAGGCGGTTTGTCCAGGCGGTCTGATTTTGTGGCGGTTTGGTTAGAAACAGCGATTATGTCTGGCGGCTATCTTGGCAGGATTAGCGGTCATACTGTTTAGCAGAATTGTGATTTTATAGTCGTCTTCTCGTAGGGCTTTCCAGTCTTAGAGAACTTCCCGCACCTGCAGTCGGGAGGCTAGCCGCAGCATCAGTCTGATGGTAAGCCGCAACAGCGATTAGGAGGGTAGCAGTAGCAGCGGCCTGGGAGTTAGCCATAGCTGCAGTATGGAGGTTAGCTGCAACGGCGGTCTGGATACTTGCCGCAGCTGCGGCCTGATGGTTAGCCACAACAGCGGTTTGGAGACTTGTTATAGCAGTAGTGGTGGTTGTCCGCAACAGCGGACATACAACTAGCAGTTATAGTCATGCGGCTAGCAGTGGCGGTCTAGTTGCTGATCTCTATTGTCACTGGGTGATCTTATTCAGATGCTCTTTGTACAGTGTTGCGGTTTGACAACGTTAAACCGCTTAGCCGCGCGGATTGTATTTAGTCCTACATCTCTTATTGTATTCTCTCATCTCCCCTATTTTCAATAAATAAGGGGGCATACCTATGTATTGTTTATCTTTTTAGAACAATAAAATTTATCTTTATTTAGCTCTTATTTACATGGTATCAGAGTTAATCGGTCCTTTGCTCCAATTTGCTCGCGGTTTGCTTTTTTAACTCTTTTGTTCTTCTTCTGTTCGCGCGACTTCTTCCCACACTGCCCACCCTTGCTTGTCGCTTTTCCTGCGACTTGTCCCTTTACTTTCTTTTCTGTTCCCGCGGCTTCGCTGGTGTTCCCGCGGCTTCTTTCCCCTGTGCTCCTGTGGGTTGGTTTTCTTCTTGCACGGGTAGCTTTCTCCTCACGCGGTCTCTTTCTCTCCCTCTTCTCTTCTCTTCTCGCGCGGGTTGTTTTCTCTACTCGTCTTCTCTGCTTGCTCCTTTTTGGTGGCAGATCCTCTTTCTATGATATTTTTTGGCTTCTCACTCAACCGTGTTGTTTGAGTCTCTGCCGGTCTTCTTTTCTTGGTCGCGTTCTTTCTGCGACTTGTTTGTCGATCTGTTTGTCGGCCTATTCTATTTCAGCTTTTCTGCGACTTATTTGCCGATCTGTTTGTCGGCCTGTTCTATTTCGGCTTTTCTGCGACTTGTTTGTTGATCTATTTGTCAGCCTGTTCTCTTTCGTCTTGCGTCCTTTTTTGTTCGCGCGATCTCTTTTACTCTTTTGCTGGCTTGTGTCTAACTATGCGGTTAGTCTCTTTAATTTCTTTTTTCTTTCTCCATGAGGTCGGTTTCTCTTGTCTCCTATACAACTCGTGCTCTTTTGTCCTCTTCCGATAAGTGGCATACTGACTCTTGTGCCACTTGTCACATGACTGATAATTCTCGTTTGTTCTCTCGCTTGAACAACTAAAAATGGGCATCTCCTGTCGTTATTGCCGATGTGACTTCTTCTCTTATGTATGATGTAGGCACTATGCACATCACTCTGTCTTGCAGCTTGAGGACACTCTTTATGTTCACACTTTTTCATGCAATTTACCGTCTGTTCATGCTCTCTGCACACTGTTGTGCTGCACGGTTACTTTACGACCACTTCTTGTTCTTTTTGGGATTCTATCTCCAAGGCTACGGTTGCTACTGGGACTGCGAGTGGTGGCCTCTTCTTTCTTGACAATAATATTGCTCTTTCTGCTTCTTCTTCCCTTCAGCAATGACATCGTTGTCTTGGCCATCCTCCTTCTCTCCTCATCTACCAACTTCTCCCAGATCTTCCTCAAGAGGATTCCTCTTTGAATTGTGAAGCATTTCAGCTTGGTAAACATCATCGCTCTTCTTTCCCAGCATGAACGGGACATAGTTCTTCGCGTCCTTTTGAACTAGTTCACTTTGACATCTAGGGTCTCGCTCCGACTACTACTATTGGTAGAGGTAGCTTGTACTTAGTTACTTTCATTGATGATTTCTCCAATTGTACTTGGATGTATCTCTTTAAAGTGCGTTCTAACCTTTACTCTGTGTTTACCACCTTTTATAATGAGATCTTCACACAGTTTAATGTGTCTATTCAAGTTATTCATATTGATAATGCCAAGGAATATATCAGCCGTTAATTTTCTGAATTTTGTACGAGCCACGGTTTGGTTCGTCAAACTACTTGCCCCTATACCTCTCAAAAAAATGGCGATGCTGAACGTAAGAATCGTCAACTCCTGGATGTTGCTTGCAACCTTCTCTTACAAATTCATATTTCTCGGTCTTATTGGGGTCATGTTGTTCTTCTCTCTTGCTATCTCGTAAATCGTATTCCCTTATCTATTCTTCAGGGCAAGACCCTATTCTCCATTTTGTATCCCGGGACTGCGTCATTTCCTTTACCTCTTAAAGTTTTTGGGTGTACGACGTTTGTTCACATATCTTCTCTTGGTCGTGACAAACTTTCTCCATGTTCTGTTAAATGCATAGTTCTTAGTTATTGTCCAACTCAGAAGGGGTATCATTGTTTTGATCCTCTTCTCTGCAAACAGTATGTCTCTGCTGATGTCACCTTCTTTGAGGATACACTATATTTTTCTCCCGCTTCTTCTCTCTTGCCCTCTGATACTTCCTATTCAATGCCTATTGTCTCGACACCTATGCCAAACCCAGTTCTTTCCACCACTGTTCCTGTTGCACCGTCTCCTTCTCTTGATACTAGTCCTTTACCTATGGAGCCTTCTGTACCTGTTCCCAAGTCTCTTCCCTCTTCTGACAGTGGATCTGCTCCTACGGACCAGAGTGATCTTGATCTTCCCATTTCCTTGCAGAAGGGTGTTTGCCAATGCACTAAGCATCCTATTGAAGATGTTGTATCATATGCTCGGATTTCTTCGGTTGCCATGTGTTTAGCTCTTGATATATCTTTTACTGTCATCCCGACTACGTATCAAGAGGCTCCTATTGTTCTGCAGTAAAAAGCTGCTATGGATGAAAAATTGAAAATCTTAACTGAGAGAGGTACTTGGACACTTGTTCCCACACCTCTGGGCACATCTGTGGTTAGTTGTCGATGGGTTTTTGTTGTCAAGTTTCTTCTAGATGGTTCTGTTGACCGCTATAAGGTGAGGCTTATTGCCAAAGGATTTACTTAAACGTATGGTGTAGACTTCTTTGATTCCTTTTCTCATGTTGCTCGCATCAACACTATACATGTTCTTTTCTCTATCGCGATTAATAGAGACTAGGAAATATCTCAGTTAGATGTGAAGAATGTCTTCCTCTATGGTGATTTGCAAGAGGTGGTCTACATGGAGCAACCTCCTGATTATGTTGCTCAGGGGGAGTCTCAGGTATACAAGCTTCGGAAGGCAATTTATGGTTTAAAGAAGTGAAAGTCCACCTAGTGCCAACTAGCTTCACCTATGGGGGGGGGGGGGAATAGGTGTCTTGTAGCGTTTTTGCGGAATTAAAGTTTTACCTGCACAAATAAATCAAACAACACAGCACAGAAAAGACTTAAGTAATTTATAGTGGTTCCCCGATTTGGGTACGTCCACTTTCCCCCTTCGACCTATCTCCTAACAAGGGACGACTCGGTCACTTCACCAACAGGATTGAAATCCAATCCTTGCACTAACGGAAGGAACCCTTCCACACGTAGGAGTCACCACTCCCACACCACGGGTTGCACCCAACCCTTACAACTAGGAACCAATCGTTCCTTTACAACGAAATTAAAAATAGAATGTATTAGAAATACAAACAACTTATGGAGACTAAGGTGTCCCTCTTCGTTCGACGATGTTTTCTTGAAGTTAACGAAGAGTCCACAACCCTAGATCTCTCTTGGAGAGAATCTCCCCGAAACCGGCGGCGGTAAAGGGAGGCGGCTTAGCTCTCGGGATTGGCGGTGGCAATGGAGTGCTGCGGTGGTGCTATGGAGATTCAACCTTCGTAGCAAAGGTAGCAAGGTCTTCCAACGGTCACACTAGGATCGATCGTCTCGATCGATTCGGAAGGGGATGGTTTTCCCGATCTACGAATCAAGAGACAAAAGATCTCTGGTTAGATGCGTGAGACACTGTGCTAGGCTAAGCTTCTGTCGCCGGAGATCTAGAAGAAACCGTGATCAGCAACGACGACTAACTACACGAGCGGCGACGACAGCGGCGGAGCAAGATGCGCAATCTAGGTCACGTCGGCGGCCTTTCTTTTTGAATCGTATATTTGTGTATATCTGTATCTCTTCCGCTCAACCATACAAAGGTATTTATACATTAGGTCATTCCACATGACCGTTGTGGGCCCCACCAACAAGAAGACCTAAGTCCGATTCGAAATAATCCAGGTAACTTGGACCGATCCAGAGAACAGGAGGAATTTGCCCAAGTCAAATTCGGCGAGAATCGTAGGTGATTCTCGCCAAATCGGCGAGAATCAACTACGATTCTCGCCGAATTCTACTTAACAGAATTCAATCTCTACTGATAACACAAGCCAGTGAGAATCAGCGAGAATCACAATTGATTCTCGCCGAATCGTCGAGAATGCAGAGTCATTCTCGACGAATCGGCGAGAATCACTTAGTGATTCTCGACGATTCTTCCATAGAAGAATTCAAGGTGGCTTCGAGACAACCGACAGCAATCGGCGAGAATCAGTTCGTGATTCTCGACGATTCGGCGAGAATCATCGAATCGGCGAGAATCACTTAGTGATTCTCGTCGATTTGTACTTAGACGATTTTCGTATTTCTTCCCGTGAGCTGGTCTTTGGCCCATCCTTGCTCCTTGTCTGCTCTTGATCTTACATAACCCTGTGCTTGAAAATAAGTACACTCCAATAGAGAGAGTACACGTAAGCCAACACACTGATCTGCTCAACGAGGGATTACGTTGCACAGACCCGTGTATATTGACCTACTGCACCCTGACATTGGTGTGTACTTAACGATGAATAACTGCAAGCACAACTTGAAGACAAGTAATCAAATACATTGTCAATTCACCTTAGCTTGTTCAGGGGCTTCTTCAAATCAGGTACATTATGGATACAATACCCAATAATCTCCCCCTATTTGAAGAAGCCTAAACCCTACAAGCTAAGATGAATATAACAGCTTGGAAGAAAACACAACTTTGAAAAACGAGAGTGAGTTGAAATTCCATACCATTATCTTTAGAGCGCATTTGGAGCATACACCTTAGCACCTTAGCCGAGAGGGTAATCTCCCCCTTTTCGGCTTCTGCAAAACTTGGTCTGGTGCATTTGACACCATGCTCCCCCTCAGTTCTTGCACCTTTGCTTACACTTGAGTTCCTAGCAGATGCTCCCCCTAGATGCACGAGCCTGGAGCTTCTGTAGTCTTCATTCCTCATAGTTTAGCATCCCCAATTCAGTTTTGAAAAGACTAAACTTGGACTCGTCTAAGGGCTTTGTAAAAATATCTGCAATCTGCTTATCTGTGGGGACATAGCAGAGAGAGATGTCCTTGTTCTCCACGTGCTCCCAAATGAAGTGGTAACGAACTTCAATATGCTTCGTTCTGCTGTGCGATACCGGATTGTTGGCAATGACAATTGCACTGGAGGAGTCGCAGTACATTGGTACTTCCTTGAACTGAAGGTCATAATCAGCTAACTGGTTTCTGATCCAAAGGAGTTGTGCGCAACAGCTGCCAGCTGAGATGTACTCAGACTCTGCTGTGCAAGTTGCTACACAATTCTGCTTCTTGCTGTTCCATGAGATAAGCCTTCTTCCGAGGAATTGACACGTCCTGGAAGTGCTTTTCTTGTCATCCCTACTCCCTGCAAAATCAGCATCTGAAAAACCTATTAGCTCGACATCATTATTTCCCGGGTACCACAAGCCAAGATTAGGGGTACCTTTAAGGTATCTAAGAATTCGCTTTGCAGCGACATAATGAGATTCCTTAGTGTTCACCTGATATCTGGCACAAACACAAGTGGAGAACATGATATCCGGTCTACTTGAAGTAAGGTAGAGCAGGGATCCAATGATGCTTCTGTATTTGGTTTCATCAAAAGGTTTCCCTTTCTCATCCTTATCCAGAGACATGGTGGATCCCATTGGAGTCCTCATAGAGGTTGCATTCTCCATTCCGAATTTCTTGAGAAGTTCATTGGTGAATTTCGTCTGAGAAATGAAAATCCCTTCCTCAGACTGTTTCACTTGAAGTCCCAAGAAATACTTTAGCTCTCCCATACTGCTCATTTCAAACTTTCCTTGCATAAGTTTAGAAAACTTTTTGCAAAGATTGTTGTCCGTTGAGCCGAATATAATGTCATCGACATAGATTTGCACTAGTAAGATCATGCCTTTGACTTCCCTGAGAAACAATGTCTTGTCTATTTTTCCTCTAGAGAACTTGTTCTTAAGAAGAAAGCTAGACAAGGTCTCATACCAAGCTCGAGGAGCTTGTTTTAAGCCATATAGAGCTTTATTAAGAAAGTATACATGATTAGGATAAGTGGGATTGACAAAACCTGGAGGTTGAGCGACGTATACTTCCTCTTTCAAGTCTCCATTCAAGAATGCTGATTTCACGTCCATCTGATAGACTGTGAATCCTTTGTGAGAGGCATAGGCTAGGAACAAACGGATTGCCTCGAGCCGTGCAACTAGCGCAAACGTCTGGTCGAAGTCAATCCCCTCCTCCTGTCTGTATCCTGGAGCCACTAGTCTGGCCTTATTCTTGATGATGACCCCGTATTCATCCAGCTTGTTTCTGAAGATCCACATGGTGCCAATCACGTTTTGCGTCTTAGGTCTAGGAACCAACGTCCAGACTTTGCATCTTTCGAATTGATGCAGCTCATCTTGCATGGCCAATATCCATGACGCATCTTTGTTCGCTTCATCGAACTTCTTTGGCTCAACCTGCGACAGGAAGCTAAAATGCAGAATCTCGTTAAGAGTACCTCGGCGAGTTCTGACACCGTCTCGGGGATCTTCAATGATTTGATTTCTGGGATGATCCCTCACGTGTCGGAGCTCTAGAAGTCTTGCATCAGGAGCTCTAGCAATTTCTGGGGCTCCTTCCTCTTCAGGGAGGACTGCTCCATCCTGATCGTCATCCTCTCCGATCGGCGTTGAGGTGGAGACCTTGACGTATTTTGGAGTTGCATCTTTCTCGGGCTCATCCAGGTGTAGCTTTTCGAGTCTGGCACCTGCATCTTCAAGAAGACTACTAGAAGACTTGCAATTAAGCAAACTTCCTTCATCAAATACAATATTTATTGATTCCTCTACCACTAGAGTTTTCTTGTTGAAAACTCTATAAGCCCGGCTATGGCTACTATAGCCCGTGAGTATGCCTTCGAAGCATTTTTCACCAAACTTAGTACGCGGGTGCTTCCCATTATTCAGTACATAACATCTGCAACCAAAGATCCTCAAATAGTACATGGTTGGTTTCTTGCCTTTCAGTAGCTCGTAGGGCGTCTTACGATGACTTTTGTTGATCAACGCTCAGTTTTGAACATGACAAGCCGTATTGACAGCCTCGGCCCAGAAGTATTCTGGGAGTGAAGCGTCATTAAACATTGTCGTGCAGGCTTCAATGAGTGTTCTATTTCTCCTCTCCGCAACTCCGTTTTGTTGAGGAGTGCGCGGGGAGGAAAACTCATGAAAGATACCAAGTTCTTCACAGAACTCTGTCATAGCACCAGACTCGAACTCTGTTCCATGGTCACTTCTGATTTTGACCACTGAGTAGTTAAGTTCGTTCTGAATCTACTTGACAAAGCTGGTGAAGATGTCAAACGTATCAGACTTGCGTTTTAAAAAGAACACCCAAGTAAACCGAGAGTGATCATCTACAATCACTAGCGTATAAGACTTCCCTCCTAAGCTATGAACTTGCATTGGACCAAACAAGTCCATGTGCAGAAGATAAAGACATCTGGAGGAGTCTTTGTCTGAGATGCCCTTAAAGGTAGCCCGAGTCTGTTTGCCCATCTAGCATGCAGGACAGGGACTATCTTTGATGCACTTAATAATGGGAGCATACCTTACTAAATCTTTGGAAAACAGCATATTAATTTTCTTGTAATTAATATGTACCAATCTCTTGTGCCATTGTTCACAAAGAGATGCACTGCCTTTTGCTACTAGGCATACGGGGGTAGAAGAATCTAGACTGAGAAAATCTAAACAGAAAATATTTCTGCTCCTAATGCCGGTTAATACTGTCTCCGAAGAGGCACATGATATTATCAGGCATTTATCCTTGCAGAATTTAACGTCATACCCTTTATCACATAACTGGCTTACACTGATCAGGTTATGATTTAACCCTTCAACATAAGCTACGTCAGTGATAGAGAGTATACCGTTGGAAATCATACTGTAACCTCTGGTGACTCCCCGATCTGATCCCCCAAAGATGAATTTGGGTCCATTCTCGACTGGAGAGTACTCCCGCAGCAGGCTTCTTGTCCCAGTCATATGACAGGAGCATCCACTGTCCAAATACCATATGAGAGTTTTGGTGGCCTTTGGACATTCCTGCAAAACAGAATTAATTTGCCTTAGGAACCCAATCGAACTTGGGTCCTAGATTCCTCGTTAGCATGCTCCCCCTCGAATGGTTAGCCCTACGAGTGGTCTGCCTCGCATTGCCAACATGAGGAGTCTCGTTATTCCTCGGATTAAACCAGCAATCCATGGCAAAGTGACCAACTTTGTGATGTAGGCCTGCTCTTTCGAGCGTTTTGGTGACCGATAAATTAACGCGACGCTCTCGAATAATTCTCACGTTACACTCTAGCATTTAACGTCGCAGCGGTTTAATTAATATAATTACTAAACAACAATTACGGAGGGTTCGCAAAACCCTTCAAGATAGTACCAAGGCGATAGGCCAAGGTCCTCTCAAGCGAAAAGAACCCACACGGTTCGATCGAGCGTGTTGTACCAAAAGAGAAACCACCGAAAACAAAAGATTCGGGCAAGGGTGGTTCTCTCCCAACAAAATACAAACGAGGGCCGCCACGCCTCACAAACTTAAACGAAAATACGATAAACAAGACAATAACTAAAATAAAATAAACCACGAAAAAATCAAGCGTTACACAAAATGCGCAATTTGCCAAAGCCACAAGATTTATCTAAAGAAGAGAAACACGTTAAGTAGAGATTTTCGTTACCCAACCGGATTGGATGAATCCGATTACGCTCAACTAGAATCGTTCCTCAACGGCACCACCAGAGATATGCTGGAGGGAGAGAAATTCGTCGCCTTCTTCGTGTCACGCTGTATTTGGAAAAGTCCCGGAGGAATCTTCTAAATATGGAAACAAATATCTCCAAATAAGGCAGGAAAGAGAAAAGGTGGTGGATTGAGAAATATTTAAGGAATGAAATATTTCTAGTATGGTAGGCTAAGAGCTTAATTTGGAAAGTGATATTTGGATTTAGGACGGGGATGAGGAAGGGGTCGGGCTTGTTGGTGTTGGTGGTTGGCGGCTAATATTTTGTGTTGGAGGGAGGGGCTCGGGTTGTTGGAGTTTGGTGGTGGCCGATTTTGTGAGAGAGGAGGTGGCGGCTTGGAGGTTGGAGGAGGGGTCGGGTTTGCAAGGGAGTAGAGGAAAGGAAGAAGGAGGGAGGCCGAGATTGAGAGAGGAGGAGAGGTGGCCGGCGGCCAAAGAGGAAGAAGAAGGAGGAGGGCCGAAACTTGCCTTGGAGAGGAGGGGGATTTCAATTCTTGAAATTGGTTTTCTTTTCATTCATTCACTATCCAAATCAACAACAAGCATGGCTTTATATAGCCTTACACCACTCAATCTCCACCATACATGAAATAGGAAAACAATATAGGCCTTATTTAGGCTACACCACTCAATCTCCACCATTCATAAAATAGGAAAACAATCTAACATATAATGCATACAATATGAATAAAATAAAACATGCATGAAATAAAGATACTCTTGATGGTTATAAGCACCCATCATATTTGAAATGAAATAATAAAATAGGACATAATAATAAATGATGAAATAAAAATATATAATTATAATTATTTAATTTATAATTATATATTTTATTTAAAATGGCAGCGGCAGACGTCGTGCAAAATATGTAGCGGCGTTGGCGAAGAACGTCGCGGCGTTGGCGAAGAAACGTCGTGGTAGACTCTCATCTTCAAGATTGCGGCAACGACCATCCCAATCCACGAACTTTCTATGTCGGGGATCAACGGCCGCATCAGCAACGTCGCTATCAATCCTCCCCCACTCAAAATTACTCATCTCCGATGAGTGGCCCATGAGGGGGGAACAAGCAAAAGAAGCAGCAACATTGGGCAAATCTGGCCCCACAATCCATGTCGTAGTAGCATGAACATCCATCAGTACGGCAAACCTGTCAGGCATAGAAACAACAAGACTTTCGAGGAAACTCGAAAGGGTGTCAAGCAAAAGAAATAAAACTTGAATCTTACCATCCGGTTCAAGAACCAAGGAGTCAACGTGGAAAATAGACACGACAGTACTCACACTCCCCAACCCAAAAGAATATTTAGTGGTAGGAAGAAACGACGGAGAAATACACTCAGGTGGAACAGAGACGTACAGTAAAAAGTCCGGAAACTTGAAATAAAGTGAAACACTCTGTGCTATATAAAAATCTAGAATAAAAGCATAAAATCCGACGTTCTTCATAATTTTGGATGGGTCGGCGTTCCTACATATTAATTTATTAACGGAGACCGAAGGTATCCGCTCGGGGACTGACCAGACTAAACCCAAATCACTAGCTCTAACGTCGGACAGTCTCAAAAAGGAGTGGAAGTGTGTACGACATAACTTAAGGTGATATACTAACGTCCAAAACACATGAGGAGAGAATCCATGTGCTACATGACTAGACCCAAATACGGAGGATAAGGGGGTTAAGTCAGGTGGCACGAGAGCTTTCAAATCAGGGAAGAATTTCATGGGCTCCAAAACAGTAGTCTTAATTTTAATTTTAATATTTTCACGCTTGGCACGAAGACATGCCAAGGTGAACCGCTCTTCACATACAATAGAATTGGACGCTCTCGAATGTGAAAAGATGTGCGAGCGAGACAACTCAAGAGACCCAACTATAGTCACAAACGTGGGTAAATAAGGGTCATCAAAAGGCGGTGGGTAAATGCGTGCGACCGGGTGTGGTATATAAGTATATCTATGGGACACCACATCTAGAGGCACAATTGCCGACGAATCAGAATCAATCATAGTAGGGTACGGAACCGTAGACGGACACATAGAAAAATGAGCAGGCAAAAGTGACGTGTAGTCATTCCTATGAGGTGCGGTGAAAAGTCTAAATACTAGTGCGCTTAACATAGTAATATCTACACGTTGCGTCAACGTCAAAGTAGGAGATAAAATGGGCGTGACACCATAACTCAAACTAGGTATTCTGGTTCCTCGTCCTAAAAGGTCAACATCTGTGGGTAAATAAGTAGGGGGAAGGGTCGGTAAAATCAAGCCCGGGATAAAATTAAAATCAGTAGAAATTTCACCCAACGGTGACGACATCAAAGTACTCTCATCCGGGTGTACAACAACAGAATCGTCCAAAATTACCCTTCCCTCACATGGTAACTCATCCACAATAATAATGGGGACATCCACACAGTCAGACTCCTCAGGTAACTCAGATATAATCTCAGCATGTGTAATCGTAGGCTCTAATACGATGGGGATCATAGCCTGGAGAGGGCTCTCAATACTAGGGTGAACAGTCACAGCGCTAGTAGGGCAAATAATAGGCTTCACAATACTCTCACAGATTGGTACGTAATCATCCCATACATCATCTTCTAAATCACTAGGGATTCCCTCAGACTCAGACACCTCAGAATCGTCAGGCACTAGCGAACATGTCAGAATACTATCACCTACGGGGTCATCCTCAAAATCCAGAGATAGTAGATCAACATCAGCATCCTCAGAGGTAACAGTCACTATCTCATTAGGCTTATTCATCGAGGCTAACAGAGGCATAACCCTAGTAGTAACATTTTTTGATTCAAAAATATTGGGTTTAGGCTGCGTACTTTCCCTAGGAGTGGAATTAGGCACACTAGGTGTAGTCCTATCATTGTGGGGAAATGATCTAACCTGAGGCATAGGGTAACTCCTATGAATAGTTACGGGTCTAGTTCCACAATGATACACACTCACAGGCTTGGTGTTAGTAGTGCGGAGATAGGCGGGATCAAATTGATCCGAGAGTAGGCTACGCATTGCCGGCCAAACATGTTTATAATTACCAACACGACGCTCTTCGTTTAGCCAAAACACGCGGGCTCGACCTACTAATCGATCTCGGGCTATGTTAACCTTTTGGTGGTCGTCCCATACATGACACCTAAAATAATTTTCTAATCCTTTAAGCCAGTCTCTAAAATTTTGGGGATACCCTAAACCGTCATAAGTAGGTGCCTCAATTCTAGTGGGAGGATAAACGTGGGGATGGTTGGTATTCCTATGGTATGAAGGCAAGTCTGGGTTTTGTTTAGCCATGGGATTAACATACCAATAATCTAAATGGGAAGCATGCACGTCATAGGCCATAATAATGAGAACCGGAGAGAAAACTCACCCGGAACTGGTGCACATGCAATGAATAATAAATCAGACCCTATATAAAATCCAACAGATGGATTTATTCCCGCTTAATAACTAAGGCAATAAAATATTTTTTTGGATTTTCTTACTGAAAATAAATAAGAGATTATTAAAAAAAAAATTGAATTTTTTTTTATTGCTAAAAATAAAATTTAGCCGGCTATTGGCAGACCACAAAATTATTATTATTATTTTTTATTTTTTTATTTTAATTTGGAGAAAAATTTGAAATTTGGAATTTTGAAATTTGAAATTTGAAATTTGAATTTTGAATTTTAAATTTTGAAATTTGAATTTGAAATTTGAAATTTGAAATTTAATTTTGAATTTTGAAATTCGAAATTTGAAATTTGAAATTTTAATTTTGAAATTTGAAATTTGAAATTTGAAATTTGAATTTTAAAATTTGAATTTTAAAATTCGAAATTTGAAATTCGAAATTGGAAATTTGAATTTTGAATTTTGAATTTTAAAATTTGAAATTTGAAATTGAAATTCGAAATTTGAAATTTGAAATTTGAAATTTTAATTTGAATTTTGAAATTCAAAATTTGAAATTTTAAATTTTAAATTTGAATTTTGAAATTTGAAATTGGAAATTTGAAATTTAAAATTTAAAATTTGAAATTTGAAATTGAAATTCGAAATTCGAAATTTGAAATTTTAATTTCGAAATTTGAAATTTGAAATTTGAAATTTGAAATTTCGAAATTTGAATTTTGAATTTTGAATTTTGAATTTTGAAATTCGAAATTTGAAATTCGAAATTGGAAATTTTAAATTTGAAATTTGAAATTTAAATTTTGAGAGGGGGAGGAGTGCCAATTAGGAAATTGACGAGAACCTCCCTCTGATACCAAATTGATGTAGGCCCGCTCTTTCGAGCGTTTTGGTGACCGACAAATTAACGCGACGCTCTCGAATAATTCTCACGTTACACTCTAGCATTTAACGTCGCAGCGGTTTAATTAATATAATTACTAAACAACAATTACGGAGGGTTCGCAAAACCCTTCAAGATAGTACCAAGGCGATAGGCCAAGGTCCTCTCAAGCGAAAAGAACCCACACGGTTCGATCGAGCGTGTTGTACCAAAAGAGAAACCATCGAAAACAAAAGATTCGGGCAAGGGTGGTTCTCTCCCAACAAAATACAAACGAGGGCCGCCACGCCTCACGAACTTAAACGAAAATACGATAAACAAGACAATAACTAAAATAAAATGAACCACGAAAAAATCAAGCGTTACACAAAATGCGCAATTTACCAAAGCCACAAGATTTATCTAAAGAAGAGAAACACGTTAAGTAGAGATTTTCGTTACCCAACCGGATTGGATGAATCCGGTTACGCTCAACTAGAATCGTTCCTCAACGGCACCACCAGAGATACGCTGGAGGGAGAGAAATTCGTCGCCTTCTTCGTGTCACGCTGTATTTGGAAAAGTCCCGGCGGAATCTTCTAAATATGGAAACAAATATCTCCAAATAAGGCAGGAGAGAGAAAAGGTGGTGGATTGAGAAATATTTAAGGAATGAAATATTTCTAGTATGGTAGGCTAAGAGCTTAATTTGGAAAGTGATATTTGGATTTAGGACGGGGATGTGGAAGGGGTCGGGCTTGTTGGTGTTGGTGGTTGGCGGCTAATATTTTGTGTTGGAGGGAGGGGCTCGGGTTGTTGGAGTTTGGTGGTGGCCGATTTTGTGAGAGAGGAGGTGGCGGCTTGGAGGTTGGAGGAGGGGTCGGGTTTGCAAGGGAGTAGAGGAAAGGAAGAAGGAGGGAGGCCGAGATTGAGAGAGGAGGAGAGGTGGCCGGCGACCAAAGAGGAAGAAGAAGGAGGAGGGCCGAAACTTGCCTTGGAGAGGAGGGGGATTTCAATTCTTGAAATTGGTTTTCTTTTCATTCATTCACTATCCAAATCAACAACAAGCATGGCTTTATATAGCCTTACACCACTCAATCTCCACCATACATGAAATAGGAAAACAATATAGGCCTTATTTAGGCTACACCACTCAATCTCCACCATTCATAAAATAAGAAAACAATCTAACATATAATGCATACAATATGAATAAAATAAAACATGCATGAAATAAAGATACTCTTGATGGTTATAAGCACCCATCATATTTGAAATGAAATAATAAAATAGGACATAATAATAAATGATGAAATAAAAATATATAATTATAATTATTTAATTTATAATTATATATTTTATTTAAAATGGCAGCGGTAGACGTCGTGCAAAATATGTAGCGGCGTTGGCGAAGAACGTCGCGGCATTGGCGAAGAAACGTCGTGGTAGACTCTCATCTTCAAGATTGCGGCAACGACCTTCCCAATCCACGAACTTTCTATGTCGGGGATCAACGGCCGCATCAGCAATGTCGCTATCACTTTGCCACAACACCAACAGTCAAATCTATTATACTTTCTCCTAGGCACCTGCTTCACTCTTAGAACGGAAGGTTCAGCAGGGGCCTCAGACCTGGAGGTGGAGGCATCATGATGACAACAGTCGCATGATTTCTTCACCTCCTGGTTTCTCAGTGTAATAGGCTTGGCCTTGGGTGCCTGCTTCCTATTATGGCCGCTAGAGAAGTGGCCATAATCCTTCATCTGAACTTCCTCATAAGGTGCCTTGAAGACACTCTCGCCAAAATTACAGGGGAAGGTCCAACCATCATATCGGCTCTTTGGCTTTGCAACCGAGGGCTTGAAGTGATGGCCATATGTTGACTCAAAGTCATGTTGGTTACAGGGAAAGCTGGGCTTTCTGAACGCAACAGGACTGAGTGGGGCCTTTCCCTTTTCAGCAGCAGGGGCCTTCTTAGCAGCCTTATTCTTCCTCTGGTTCCTGTTTCTCCTGGATAAGGAACCAGGTACCCCTACGTGCCCCAAACCAGCTCCTTTGGCCTGAGCAGTGAAGGTATAAACCAGTGGAAGAACTGTCTTTGGCATAGAGAAGCTCTTAACAGTCTTCTTTTCTGCTGCAAGTTGTTCTTCCAACCTGTCAATTTCCTTCTGCTTAAGATCGAGGAGCTTAAGAGACTCTGAATGCTTAGAAGTCAGGTCCAAGTTCTCCTGTCGGAGGGAGATCAAACTGGTGATCTCTTCCCTCAGGGATACACTCTCACCTTTAAGGAATTTAACTTCCTTTTTCTCAGCCTTCAGTCTCTTTCGACACTCCTCAAAAGTATTGAGCAGAAGCTCATACTTATCGAGGAGCTCAGCTTCACGGGCCGAAGGGCTATCCTCAGGGTCATCATCCTGAGACTCAGGATCAGAGTCAGAGTCGGAGAGAGGGGTGTGAGCTTTTACCTTCCCAGTGAATGGGGGGCATTCTCCTTCTGAGTCAGAGCGACCCACCAGCCCGAAGTAGGCTTCCTCATCATCACTGGAGTCTGAGGAATCAGACTCACTCAGTGTCTTTGACTTTTTGGTGATGTATCTCCTCTCCTTCTTCTTATCTCTAGAGGTCTTATGCTCTTCTCCCTTCCCCTTCTCTCTCTTGCCTTGATGGCAGTCGGCCACGACGTGTCCTGGCTTATTGCATCCAAAACAGATGATGTCAGTATTACGATGTTTGTTCGGTTTTTATTCATACCTGTCAGAAGAATAATTCTTCTTCTGAAATCTGGAGGAGGAACCGTCTCTCTTTCTTTGATTCCTCATCTTGAGGAACTTCTTGAATTCTCGGGTGATGAGGGAGAAATCTTCTTCAAACAACTCTGAGCCGGAGGAGCATGGCTCGGAGTCTTCCTCCTCATCCTTTTTCCCGGCACGGGATGAAGCCGCACCCTTGCCCTTCCTGGAGTGAATGGCTTTTAGGGCCACAGTCTTTTCCTTGGCTGCAGCCTTCTCTGCCTCTTCTTCAGCTTTCCTCGTGTTCAACTAGAGCTCATAGGACATGAGCTTCCCAAAGAGTATCTGGGGACCAGTTTCAGCTAATCTGCCAAACTCTCGGATGGCGCAGATCTTCGTGTCCCATTCCTTAGTAAGGGACCTAAGGAATCTATCATTAAGTTCACCATTAGTGAACACTCTTCCGTATCCCTTGAGAGCATTGACGATCTTGAGGAAGTTTTCGAAGGTAACTCCGATCTCTTCCTTGGGCCCCTGTCTGAAGGCCTCATATTTCTGATTCAGGAGGGATCTCCAATCATCCCTCACTTCATCTGTGCCCTCCATCAGGATAATCAAGCTGTGCCAGATATCCTTAGCCTTCCTGTAGTTGCAGAAGTTCTGCATCATGGAGTCATCGACTGCACTGATCAGTATGTTCTGTGCCTTCTTGTCAAGTCCGACCAGCACCATCTCGTCCTTGTCCATTTCAGAAAGCATCTTTGGCACCATTTTGGTAGGATCAATGGTGGAGGCCTTAGTAGGAATATAAGGTCCCTCCTCCATGACCATGAAGAGTCGAGGGTCGACTTCTTCCATGTAGAATCTGATTCTTTCCTTCTAGATAGGAAAGTTCAGTCTGGTGCACACTGGGATTTTGCTGGAGTACTTGAGTCCGTCCATGGTAGATATCTGTCTTCTTCTTGACACTGGTGGCAGGATTCTACTCAAGGTGTGAGCCTTTTTGATGAGTAACCTCCCTCTGATACCACTTGAAAGTCCACCTAGTGCCAACTAGCTTCACCTATGGGGGGAATAGGTGTCTTGTAGCGTTTTTGCGGAATTAAAGTTTTACCTGCACAAATAAATCAAACAACACAGCACAAAAAAGACTCAAGCAATTTATAGTAGTTCCCCGATTTGGGTATGTCCACTTTCCCCCTTCGACCTATCTCCAAACCAGGGACGACTCGGTCACTTCACCAACAGGATTGAAATCTAATCCTTACACTAATGGAAGGAACCCTTCCACACATAGGAGTCACCACTCCCACACCACGGGTTGCACCCAACCCTTACAACTAGGAACCAATCGTTCCTTTACAACGAAATTGAAAATAGAATGTATTATAAATACAAACAACTTATGGAGACTAAGGTGTCCCTCTTCGTTCGACGACGTGTTCTTGAAGTCAACGAAGAGTCCACAACCCTAGATCTCTCTTGGAGAGAATCTCCCCGAAACCGGCGGCGGCAAAGGGCGGCGGCTTGGCTCTCGGGATTGGCGGCGGCAACGGAGTGCTGCGGCGGTGCTATGGAGATTCAACCTTCGTAGCAAAGGTAGCAAGGTCTTCCAACGGTCACACTAGGATCGATCGTCTCGATCGATTCGGAAGGGGATGGTTTTCCCGATCTTCGAATCAAGAGACAAAAGGTCTCTGGTTAGACGCATGAGACGCTGTGCTAGGCTAAGCTTCTGTCGCCGGAGATCTGGAAGAAACCGTGATCAGCAACGGCGACTAACTGCACGAGCGACGACGACGGCGGCGGAGCAAGACGCGCGATCTAGGTCACGTTGGCGGCCTTTCTTTTTGAATCGTATATTCGTGTATATCTGTATCTCTTCCGCTCAACCATACGAAGGTATTTATACATTAGGTCATTCCACATGACCATTGTGGGCCCCACCAACAAGAAGACCTAAGTCCGGTTCGAAATAATCCAGGTAACTTGGACCGGTCCAGAGAATAGCAGGAATTTGCCCAAGTCAAATTCGGTGAGAATCGTAGGTGATTCTCGCCGAATCGGCGAGAATCAACTACGATTCTCGCCGAATTCTACTTAACAGAATTCAATCTCTACTGATAACACAAGCCGGTGAGAATCGGCGAGAATCACAATTGATTCTCGCCGAATCGTCGAGAATGCAGAGTCATTCTCGACGAATCGGCGAGAATCACTTCGTGATTCTCGACGATTCTTCCTTAGAAGAATTCAAGGCGGCTTCGAGACAACCGGCAGCAATCGACGAGAATCAGTTCGTGATTCTCGACGATTCGGCGAGAATCAATTCTCGTCGAATCGGCGAGAATCACTTAGTGATTCTCGTAGATTTGTACTTAGACGATTTTCGTCTTTCTTCCCGTGAGCTGGTCTTTGGCCCATCCTTGCTCCTTGTCTGCTCTTGATCTTACATAACCCTGTACTTGAAAATAAGTACACTCCAATAGAGAGAGTACACGTAAGCCAACACACTGATCTGCTCAACGAGGGATTACGTTGCACAGACCCGTGTATATTGACCTACTGCACCCTGACATTGGTGTGTACTTAGCGATGAATAACTGCAAGCACAACTTGAAGACAAGTAATCAAATACATTGTCAATTCACCTTAGCTTGTTCAGGGGCTTCTTCAAATCAGGTACATTGTGGATACAATGCCCAACAAGAAGGTTCACGAGCTTGGTTTGATAAGTTTAGTGGAGTTGTTTCTCTTATTACATTCAATTGAAGTTCTGCTGATCATTCTCTATTTATACGCAAGACTACTAAAGGTCTTGTGGTTCTTACTGTCTATGTTGATGATATCCTTCTTACTGGTTATGATAAAGAAGGCATTGATCTGACAAAACGACATCTTCGACAACATTTTATTACTAAGGATATAAGAGCTCTGAAGTATTTTCTAGGAATTAAGATTTCAAGAAAGCATAACTTTGTTGTTCTTTCACAGTGAAAGTATGCGCTAGATCTCTTAAAGTAAACTAGTCTTCTTGGCACAAGACCTGCTCGTTGCCCGATGGCTGTTGGGGATGATAAGGGGTGGACTAAAAATTCTCCTCTTCTCCCAAATTGTACTGTGTATAGGCCACTGGTAGGCAAACTCATCTATCTAACTGTTATAAGTCCAGATATCTGTTATGTAGTTGGGAAGGTCAATCAGTTTATGCAAACTCCTAGAGAGTGTCATCTACATTATGCCATGAAAATTCTGGAGTATGTGAAAGGGTCTCCAGGAAAGGGCTTGTTGTTTCAGAAGCATAATCATTTGAAGATTGAAATGTATTCTAATACCAGTTATGCTAATAACAAAGAAGATATAAAGTCTACATCAAGTTTTTGCACCTCTGTAGGAGGAAATCTTGTTAGCTAGAAAATAAAGAAGCAGTCAGTTGTTTCAAGGTCAAGTGTTGAAACTGAGTATAGGAGCATGAATTCAACAACTTGTGAATTGAAGTGGTTACGAGCACTTACACTTGATATGGGAGAAGTCTATGATTATCCTCTCCCTATGTTTTGTGATAACAAAGCCGCAATTTATATATCGAAGAATCATGTCTTCCATGAGAGGACAATGAATATTGAAGTCAATTATAATTTCATTAGAGAAGAGGTGTTGAAGAATCAGATCTGCACTCTGTTTATCACTTCTGATAAAGAACTGACAGACGTCTTCATGAAACCAGTTTCCACTTCTCTTTCAAATGTTTGTGACAAGCTGAGCATGGTTGATATATATGCTCCAGCTTGAGGGGGAATTTTAAAGTTTGACGGTTTGACAGACTAGTCTCAGCGGCTTGTTGTTTGAGTGGTCAGGCGGTTTGTCCAGGCATTCTGATTATATGGCGGTTTGGTTAGAAGCAGTGGTTATGTCTGGTAGCTATCTTGGCAGGATTGGCGGTCTGACTGTTTAGCAATGTTACAGTTTTGTAGTCGTCTTCCCGCAGGGCTTTCCAGTCTTGGAGGACTTCCCGTAGCTGTGGTCGGGAGGCTAGCCACAACAACGATCTAATGGTTAGCCGCAATAGTGGTTAGGAGGGCATCCGCAGCAGCGATCTGGGAGTTAAACCACAGCTGCGGTCTGGAGGCTATCCGCAATTACGGTCTGGAGACTTTCCGTAGCAGCGACCTGGTGGTTATCCGCAACAGCGGTCTGGAGACTTATCGTAGCAGCAGTGGTGGGAGTCCGCAACTGCGGACAGACGACTAGCAGTGGCGGTCAGGCGTCTAGTAGTGGCGGTTTGGCGTCTTATCTCTATTACCTCTGGGTGATCTTTAGATGCACTTTGTATATTGTTGCGATTTGACATCCTCAAAGCGCTTAGCCGCGCGGATTATATTTAGTCCCACATATCTTATTGTATTCTCTCATCTCCCCTATTTTTTATAAATAAGAAGGCATACCTATGTATTGTTTATCTTTTTGGAGCAATAAAATTTGCCTTTATTTAGCTCTTTTTTACACCACCAACACATAGAAATAGCTAAAAATAAAAAACAAAGACATGGGGAGCTCTATGTGCTTACCCCCAGCAGAATAGTGCGCAATTGCACACCACAATGAGCCAAAATGTGCACTTAATGTGAGAATAGTGAACAAGTGAAATATAAGTAATAATGACCTAAAAGTGAAGTACATGTGTGTGAAAATGATCCCAAATGTGTTCGAAAAACCCTATATAAATCAGACTCATCAGTAGCCATCGTCACAAATAATGGTTCCCAGTTCGCAAATGAGGAGTTAGTGCGTTTTTGTGGCCAGGTGGGAATAAAAAATTGATTTTTATTAGTTCATCATCTGTATAGTAATGTCTAGGTGGAGGCAGCCAATAAGCAGATCCTGAACTTGTTTAAGAAGGAGGTAGAGAACACTCGTGGGAATTGGCAAGAGCAGCTACCGATGGTTCTGTGGACTCTCCAGAAGACCCCTTCTTCGACCATCATGGAGACACCTTTCAAGCTGTCACATGGGTCCAAGGTCCTTATGGAATTTTATGTGGAGAGCCCTCAAGTGTTACTTTCTAAACATGGTAGTGACGGTTGGATGAAAGGCAATGACGTAGAGCTAATATACATCCTTGGATTGATCGAGGAGCTCAGAGATCAATCAGTCATTAGGCAAGTAAAAGCAAAGTTGAGAATGGCCAAATACTTTAACAAGAACACATGAGTCCAGCAATTCGTTAAGGGGGGATTTTGTGATGAAGAAAGTTGATGTAGTTGGAAGAGAAACCTCAATAGGAAAGCTCAACCCCATCTGGGAAGGACCCTTTATCGTTAAGGAGGCACTCAAGAATGGGGCCTACCAACTATTGTCTTATGTGGGCGAGGAAGTTCCTTAAACTTGGAGCGGCGTTGAAGATGCACTATTCTCAGATCAAAGTACCCCCTCCTGCTATTTCTCATTTCAGTCAAGACTCAATACATGATTCTTGTTTTTAGTATGAAGTGCATATTATAGAGTTCTATGTGTATATACATATGTATGTGGTCACTAGCACCTTTTTCAGTAAAGAGCATACACAAGACTCTCGACAAACCGCAATACAGTACGAAGCCCTCAACATCGACCAACTCGACATATCCTTTTTTCTTCTCCAGCTTGGAGTGTTCCAGAGCTTGCTTAGACACCCTCAGATGTATCCGAGCATCTCGTGCAGAGGTCAACAAGATGCCAACCCTCTTGCCGATGTGGGCTACTTCCCCCACCCTAAGACCATTATGAATGCCCTAATAGAGACACTCCCAAGTAGCATATGTGGTAGGTTTGGATGTGATAGCCAACAACGCATCGACTAAGGCTTTACTACTGTTGTTCCCTTTTCTAGGACAAGCTTCAAACAATAGGTGCTTTATACCCCTTCAGTGTCTTCTACGCTACTTGCAGATGAGAACCATGTAGATGTCTTATTCTATACTAGTGATCTTAACCTTTGGTAATGGACCCGACTATTGCAATGAATATTGCTATTTCACCTTGGATGTATTTCCAAAGGAGTGCCCTATCCTCAGACACCCATATTGGAAATATTGCCCTTCAATGTTCCTTGGATTTGAAGATACATCACCTACAATGCTAAGTGCATATTGTATTTGGTAAACCTTTTTCTTTTATATCGTTACAGGTTTAAGTTGTTCTAAAAATATGTTCACTAAGAAGACAGTCTGGTCTCAGCGAAAACGCTAATATGCAGCTGATTTATCGCTGAGATAGAAGCCAGTCTCAGCTCTGCTGAGAAGAAAATCTAGTCTCAACAGAACTATAGAGAAGACTGTCTTGTCTCAGTGGATCCATTGAGAAGCTCTTGATTTGCCGCTGAGATATATGCCAATCTCAGCTCCTCTGAGAAGACTGTATGGTCTTAGCGGAACCACTGAGACAGAAGCCTATCTCAACTAATTTGTTGGAATATTTTCAAAAAGAAACGTTAAGAAGGCAGGGTGAATTTTTGGCGGAAAGAAGATAAATCAAGATAACTTTATCTATTCCGGCCCATACAGTGTCAGTTCAAAGTCAAAGAGCCATTGTTGTACTGAAGAATATAAAAGAAATAGTTAGGTCAATGGAACAAGATTGACGAAGAAGTGCTAAAGTTCTGAATAACTATAATCTAATCGAGCAGAAAGTTCTTCCCGACCATATATCGGGAGAAGACATTCCTCCTGATAGCTGTCTTCAATTTTAGGAAGATAAGTTGTCCTTGTTGATCAGATTCAGAAGAACAGGTTGAGTCACATTGGACTCAAGGGATAGATCTTTTTCCTACTGCTAAACACAGGAGATCAAGTTAGAGCAAGGGTTTACAACAAACCATTTTTTAGTCCTACTCCAATTAAGCTAACTGCCATACATATTCAACATAAGACAAAGGCTGAAGGTTTATAATCTAAGGTCTTCTGTTGTAATTCTTTACACACTTTCTTTGTAAGAACATTATTGTTCTGAGTGTAAGGCTATTGTGCCTAAGTGTAGGGCCTGTGTGCCTGAGTGTAGGGCTGTCCTCCTAACTTAAGTGGTAGGGCTTCTTGATAAGCCTGAGGTAAGTGACCAGGAGGGTCACTGAGTTATAGGAGTAGAGTGTACTCTGAGTTTGTAGGGCAATTGCCTGAGGTAGTGTCTTGGAGGAGACCTTAGAGATCTTGAGGGATCAATGTTATAAGCTCTTTGAGCTGAGTTTTGGAGGAGGTTGCCTTGTCTAACATACTGTTAGAAAGGTAGAGAGGGAAAGTGAATGTACCCATACCTCGGGGAACCACTATAAAACATAGTGTGCTTTCTATGTGTGCTTTTGTCGAGCAAATTAACCTACACAACTAAGAACAAAAATAAGAAACCAAACAACCTATTCACCCCCTCTAGGTGATTTAGACTACTACAAAGTTAGCTATCAAGTGATATCAGAGGGAGGTTGGTCAAAAAGGACTTAGCAGTCTGACCAGATCCTATAAGAGGTAGTCTATTACTCCAAATAAGTCTACTGCAGAGGCTCATAAGGAGATGAGCTCTATGAAGTTGCCCATATGTAGAAAAAAGTCTTTTAGCATATGAAAGAAAAGGGTGAGGCTATTCATGGAAGCCTCAGACCCAAGGATCTATATCATTATTAAGGAAGGCCTTTTTATCCCCCAAAAGGTCTCCACTATTAATCCAATTATGAGAGTGCCCAAGTCATATGCTGAGATGACTAGGGATGAAGTTGCACTTGCTACTATGGATAAGAGAGCTAAAAATATCATAGTAAGTGTAATTGATGACTCCACCTTTCAAAATTTGGTGCACTGTGAAACTGTTAAAGAGATTTGGGATACACTGATTGTTTATATGGAAGGCACTAAAGAAGTAATGGATGATAGGAAATCCACGCCGAATAAGGAATATGAAGCCTTCAGGCAGAATAATAAGGATGACATAGTTGAATGCTATGAAAGGTTATTCAGGGTGGTCAATGAGTTGAGGAATTATGGAAGAGTCTTCAACAACTTAAGTTGAATGATAAATTTCTGAGGTCTCTAACTAGAGACTGGGACACAAAAATTTATGCCATAAGGGAGGTGGCCAAGTTAGCAGATACTCCTCCACATAATTTATTTGGACAGCCGCTCTCTTATGAGATGCATCTATCTATTAGGAAGGATAGGAGACCACCATCAGGTCCCATGCAAAGGAGAGGTAAGTGGCTCTCAAAGCTGAGAGCTCTAAGAAGAACAAGGAGAGATTTCTCTCTCCTCCAAGATTGCCAACTGACTCAGAGAGTTCTGAGTCTAACACATATGATAGTAACATGTATGATGGGGAATTTGTTACCTTCGCAAGGAAATTCAATAAAATGATGAAGAGGAAGTAATAGAAGAGCAAACATTCCTCCTCTTCAAACTACAAGAAGGACAACAACAACCCTGAAAAGAAAAACTCCAAAGGAGACATGTATGAAAATGTTATTGCTGCAAAAAACCTGGGCATGTCTTTGCTGACTGCACAGTCAAAAGGAAAGAAACATGCGAGAAGAAACACCATCACCACAAGGGCAAGAAAGCTGAAAAGACCTTTCTTGCTAAGAAAGAGAAAAGTTGGAGTCAATCTGACTCAGCATCTTCAGATTCTGAAAAATAAGATGAAGCATATATATGGCTGTTTGCTATTGTTGTAGATGATGATGGTTATCTAGCTGCAAGGATAGGCATCAGGGCCCCTTTATCATATTCAGACAGTGATAATGAGGAGGATGAAAAACTCAATGGCTGTTGTAGATTGATGGCCATAATTGAAGGAGAAAACAGCCAGGACATTTCTGATCGTAATGAGGTATTAATACACTCTATCTCCTCTTTTGAATTTAATTCTAAATATGAAACTAGTCCATATTATGATACACCTTCATCTTGTGGTAAGGGTGACTCAGAATCTGAGGGAGATGTCAATCAACTAATTGACAATTATGGTTTGATCTTGGAAGCTCTAAAGAAGAGCAAGCTGCTTGTCAAAAGACAAGCTAAGGAGATTGATTATCTAAGAAAAGATAATTCTTTGCACATTGAGTATGCTTCACAACTAAATGAACTAAGCAAGGAAATATCCAAACTTAAGGCAATCACTGTGATCTAAATCACAACCATAAGTAATAAGAATATATTAATTAATGATCTAGAAGAAAAGCTCATCAATGAGAGGATATTAGTGGCTCAATACTCTAGACCAAAATCTATATTGCCACTCATTGACACCTTCACCTATCAAACTAGTAAAAAGGGGTTGGGGTTCAATGAGAGGAATGCCAGAAGAGGGAATAAGACTAAGGGCAAGGGTCCAATGAAGCCCATGATTTCTTTTGAAAAGGTATTGTTGCCATCCAATAAGTATGACCAAGAGAGCATGCATGGTCATTTGTTGAATGATAGATCAAATAACATGAGTGTTCGCAGCTATAGTGGAAAAAAGGGGATGGGCTTGAGTGCCTTAAAAGCCCCATATAAGAAAATACAGATGGACCATCCTGGAACATTTGTTTTTAGTGCCTCAGCCCCCTCACTCATGGTAAAAGAAGCTACTTCCTCCAAGCACCTTCCATCAAAATAGATGGCTGCTACCAAGCCTATAGATTGCTATCACAGAGCAATATCTGATGCTATCAACTCATGCTCAGCCTCCAAACTGATACCTGCTGATATCAATAAGATAATGACTATTAAGATAACCTATAGACAGACAAAGTGCCAAGTCATTGCTGACAAAAACTTGAAGAATGCTGCTATCTTCTTGAATGAACAAAAAGGTGAAACTTCCACATCTAAATCTGTACAGAAAAGAAGACATAATATTTATGAGTGTTGGTGTTGTGACAAAGTAGGACACTTTGTCATAGACTGTTGACACAACCATAATGTGCCAAATGCAAAGAGAGGCATTCCTGCAATGCAAAATTTTAAAAGAACTTCATCTTATGCTGCTAACAAGTACCTAGGACCCAAGATAAATTAGGTACCTAAGGATAAGTGAATTCATTTTTGCAGGTTAGTTCAAGTACCCTACCAAATCAGATATAGTACTTGGACAATGGTTGTTCCAGACACATAATGTAACGTCCCATTTCGAGCTAGACCCCTCGTATGTGTTGAGATGTGACTATGGTGACTTGAGTCGACAGTTAGATCAAGCCTGGAGTGAATTCATCGAGAGGACTTGTAAATTTGTCGAGATGACTAGAGTGAATTCATCGAGAAGACTCGTGAAGTAGTCGAGAAGACTTGTGAATTCGTCGAGAGGACTCGACGAATTCGTCAAGTGAACTTGAGAAGACTCGATGAATTCGTCAAGTGAACTCGAGTGGACTTGCGAAATTTGTCGAGATGTTATTTAAAAGGACTCGTGAAATCGTCGAGAGGACTCGACGAATTTGTCTACTGAACTCGAGTGGACTTGTGAAATTCGCCGAGAGATTCATCGAGTGGACTCATGAATTCGTCGAGATGATACGTGTAATAGACTCAATATACTTGTTAATTTGTCGATGATTTTGACGATTCATCGAGTATATACGACAAATGGACCTAGCATTTTCTGTGCGTACTGTCTGGTTACTCACGACCTAGGAGAATTTACGATACTACCGGACTTGAACAAGATGATGTGTTAACATCTGGTCTTTTCAAAAAAACTTATTTTATGTTATAACAATGGTGGTCCAAAGAGAGAGTGATACGTGACAAGATGATCTTTAACCCTAAATCACCAGCCGTTCCTTTATAAAGCTAACCCGAAACCTAGCTGCAAGCATCGTCCTTCTCCGTCGAGCGAACTTATCTTCTTTAAGAACGAAGAAGGTTAACATCATGCCACCAAGGAGGAGAACACGATCCATGGCTGAAAACCAGGTGAGCTTCCTAACCTCTCCCTCGGTGCTAGATCTTTAGATCCAAAGTGTAGGAGAGACATCGGCTCAAGAGAGCTTGATTTAGGAGTTTAATGGAGATTTCCTAGGAAGGAATCACGCTAGAACTTTCATTCTAGGGCGTCGATCACCGTATGAATATCTTCAATCATTTCCTCTCTTCATTACAAAGATGGCAGATTTGATTTCGTGAAGATCCATGGTCTAATTGGGAGAAAGGGAAAAGAGAAGTTGGATGTGCTTTATGTGAAGGATAGAGGAAGGAGACGAACCGATGACGTTCATCCATTTTTATGATGCGTGCAAAAGTGTTGTACATAAATCTATTTTTCTGTGTGCAACAGACTTCAAGGCCTATTTTAGATATGATTCGTTCTGATTCAGGTCTTGAGATCAACACAAAAGTTGTAGTTCTCGGAAAGACCTTTCCAACGGATGGTTACACGTTTTCTACAGAGTTCTGTAGCTCCCTAAAAGTGCTTTCGAAGTTGCTGCGTTGAAATGATATCATGCAGATTTTATAATTCCCTCATAATAATATCTATCTGATGCATATGAAATTTGGGTGACATGCACTTGATAATGTTTTGCTAACCCCATTGAGTTTCATAAGATTTGGAGAAAATTTATTGAGGTATTTATAATCAATTTTTATAATTATCATGCATGAATAAGTGTATTGGAACCTTGTTGGGGCTAAAGATTTGTGGACTTGATCAAAATCCTAGATCTGAGCTATGATGGAATACATGACGATTGAGATAATGAATGTGGAAATAAATAATATTCTGGGATTTTATTGATGATCAATGTTGTTTTGTTAAGCTGAATCATTGATAATAATGGCAGATACAAATGTTAAGGCATCCTATATTGAGGTAAAAAGGAACTCGGGGTGGTGCCCTTGCGTGCTTAAGGGCATTGGTAAGACGTATTATGAAGGGACTCGGTTGGAGCCCTTGGATACTTGGGAGCATGGGAATGTGAGAGTTGTGTGTGTGTGTGTGTGTGTGTGTGTGTGTGTTTGGCCACACGGTGTTTGATATTGTGTTGAGAATTAATATGGCAGGTCAACGGGCTTGGTAGTCATCACACCGACGCAAGCCAGTAGTTGAACCTAGAACAGTTGGGTTGGGCTCTTTGGTGCTTACTTCCCAAAGACCCCTTCCATACCTGTTGAGACAGTTGAGCTGGGCTCTTTGGTGCTTACTTACCAAAGAACTCTTCCATGCTGTTAGGCCAGTTGGGCTAGGATCTTGGTGCACATTTACCCAAGACCCCTTCTGTGTCGTATATGCAGGAGCTCCACTGATTGGAGGATGATAGCATTGAGGCGTGCAGAGGCCTAGGCTTGGTAGCATGGATACCCATCTAGTAGTACAGATTCCCGCTCCACTATCCCCGTTGGGCCATAATGGGTAATGTCAGAGAGGATCGCTACCTATATAAAAGTGGGAACTAAGTTCTATGTCAATATAACAAATGTGTGTGTGTATGTATGTGTGTGTGCATGAGTGAGTCATGATATTGCATTCATTTCATTAAATTGCATTACACCGCATAAGATCCTCATCATATAAATTTGTATGAGCTCTTTATATGATGAGTTACTTTGATGTACCCGAACCTTAACAAAAAATTTATATGAGCATTTTTATAAGTTAAGTTAAATTCTGTACTTATGATTGATATGCTGTTAGAACAGATATGATTTTGTACATGTTGATATTTATTGCTGTTACATGTTCATTATGAATATGTTGATATATACAAGAACTACTAGGTCATTAACACTCTCCTGTCACCTGTTTGATATTATATTACTGTTATATTGTGCTCCTTTTTCTTTTCCTCAGCCCAATGTTTAAGAGTTTTCGGGGTGAGCAGATGTGAAGCCACTTAATCTTTATGACTAACGGTTTCTACATCTACCATTTTAGGAGAATACCCCGCAAATGGAGTAGCAACAGTGCCCTATGCAGGAGGACAATCAGGCCAAGGGGCAGGGCCTGATACGACGATACCCTCACTTCCTTCTTTGACTGATGTGAGTTTTGAGCGTTATGATGTAGCCTTCAGGCAGTTTTGTGTACTTTGATCTTTAAAGAGCTGATGTAGCTTCTTATATTGATGTACTGTCTTGGAAATTTATCCTTTTTGTGAATCATGAATTCTGTGTTCTTCTATTTATTGGGTTGGCATTTGTGATATCGATAATTTGCCGGCATAATAAATGACTTGTGGTACAGATTAGCCCGTGTGCTTATGCTACCACCAGGCGGCTGTTCTAGGCATAAAAATCCCCCCGACCGTATCTTGTGTTCTAGGAGGGGGATTTTACAATTAGTAAAAGATTGCAACAATCCTACGATGAAGAAGTCATTGAAAGTGGTGTTATCCCCGCTCTATTATTCGGTTTGCGGACAAACTGAATTCGCGAAAGCAGTGGTGTTAGAAACGAACTAAAACAAGCCGGAAACAGTTTAAACTAAAACTTTATTATGAGAAAAAGATATCTATTACAAAGGTATGGCCACCCTTATATAGAATGGAGGAGAAAAGAGAGAATACAAATAAGAGATGTGGGACTAAAAAATTACATGACACAAGCGGACTGAACAGACACAAACCACACAAGCCGCGCGGTTAGACAGAGGGGCTAACCGCTCGGCAACTGCGAGAGAGAGAGAGAGAGAGATTGCCATGTGAGAACGCCATACCTCCCGGTCTCCAAGTCGCTAGTGACAAGCCGCTAGATCGCTTGGACCTCAGACAACATCACATAACAATCAACCCGCTGAAGGGAAATCGCCAGACCGCCCGGTCATCAACTCACCAAGCCAGACCGCCAGATCGCCCGGTCACCACTTCAACACTCCACCTTAAGCTGGAGCATATATATCGATCATGCCCAGCTTGTCACAAATATGAGAAAACGAGGCGGATACTGGCTTGGTGAAGATGTCAGCCAGCTCTTTATCAGAAGTGACGAAGGGAGTGAAAATTTGTTCCTTCAAAATCTCTTCACGAATGAAATGACAGTCGACCTCAATGTGCTTTGTTCTTTCATGGAAGACTGGATTTTTGGAGATGTATATCACAGCCTTGTTGTCACAGAATATAGGTAGAGGATTGTTGTACACCTCTCCCAAATCCAGCATGAGAGCTCGTAGCCATTTTAACTCACAAGTGGTCGATGTCATACTTCGATACTCTGCTTCAGCACTGGACCTGGAAACAACAGACTGCTTCTTGCTCTTCCAGCTTACCAAATTTCCCCCAACAAAGGTGCAGAAACCGGAGGTAGACTTGCGATCCCCTTTATCATCAGCATAACTCGCATCTGAGTATGCTTCAACCTTCAGATGGCCATTCTTCTGAAATAGTAATCCTTTCCCAGGGGCGGCTTTGACATACTCCAAGATCCGCAAGGCGGACTGTAGATGACACTCCCTGGGTGCTTGCATGAATTGACTTACCTTGCCCACAGCATATGAAATGTCGGGCCTGGTCATTGTGAGATATATGAGCTTACCAACTAGACGCCTGTACCGCGTAGTATCTGAAAGAAGAGGCGAATCACCTGTCCAGGTTTTGTCTTCTCCAATAGCCATAAGGCATCGGACAGGTTTGGCTCCAGTCAATCCTGCTTCTTTTAGAAGATCAAGGGCATACTTACGCTGGGAGAGGACCAAGGAGTTGGGCTTCCGAGAGATCTCGATCCCCAAAAAGTACTTCGGAGAGCCCATATCTTTCGTGACCAGATGTTGACGAAGATGCCGCTTTGTTAGGGGTATCCCTTCCTGGTCATCGCTAGTGAGAAGAATATCATCAACATAAACAGCAAGAACCACCAGTCCCGAGGGGGTTTTGCGAATAAATAGAGAGTGATCGGTAGAGATGCGCGCAAAACCAATGGCCGCCACGATGCCGCTGAACTTGTCAAACCAAGCTAGAGGGCTCTACTTAAGGCCATAGATTGCCTTCTGCAGTCGGCATACTCGTGTCTCCCCCTGAGAAACATACCCAGGAGGTTGCTCCATGTAGACGGCCTCCTGAAGATCACCATAAAGGAAGGCATTCTTTATATCCAGCTGAGAAATTGGCCAATTTTTATTGACTGCCACAGAGAGAAGGACCCGTATAGTGCTGAGACGAGCCACGGGAGAGAAGGTTTCAAAGTAATCAATCCCATAGGTCTGAGTAAAGCCCTTAGCAACAAGACGAGCCTTATAACGGTCCACAGTGCCATCCGGTCCAAATTTGACCACAAAGACCCAGCGACAGCCAACAACATCAGTACTGTATGGAGGAGGAATAAGAGTCCAGGTACCCCGCTCTGTTAGGGTCTCCATTTCCTCATCCATGGCCATCTTCCAGTGAGGAATAGCAAGGGCCTCCTGGTAGGAACGAGGTGTGGCAGTGGCAGAGATAGACAGCGCAAAGGCCCTGCGGGAAGAGGTAAGACGATCATATGAAACAACAACAGCAAGAGGGTGTAGGGTACATGTCCGCACCCCTTTGCGAAGAGCTATAGGAAGATCCAGGTCGGTGGGTTCCTCGGCATCCAGTGCATCCGTGGCAGAGAGAGCTGGACCGGGAGGAGAGAGCGACTGCAGTAGAGATGAGGGAGATGGAGGCGGAGAGAGAGGAGTGGACGGAGATAGAGTAGGGGTGGATATCGCAGTAGGAGGTGAGGGAACGATGGGAATAACAGGAGAATCAGAGGCTGGGGGAAGAGAAGAGAAAGTTTGGGGAAGAGAAGACGAGTCGTCCGAGAAGTAGGAGGCATTCTCAAAGAAGGTAACGTCAGCGGAGACGAACTGCTTACGAAGAACAGGGTAATAGCAACAGTAGCCTTTATGAGTTGTGGAGTACCCCAGAAAGACACATTTGGTGGAGCGAGGGGAGAGTTTATCGCGGGTAACGGAGGGAGCATGTACTAAGGCCGTACATCCAAATATACGTAGAGGAAGGGGGAAGGGTTCCTTGCCAGAATGGAGAATGGAGAATGTGGTTTGACCATGGAGAACGGTGGATGGAATGCGATTGATGAGGAAACAGGAGATGAGAATGGCATAACCCCAAAAGGCATGAGGAACCTGCATCTGTGCCATCAGAGTGCGAGCGACATTAAGGAGGTAATGGTTTTTGCGTTCCGCCACACCATTTTGCTGTGAAGTATAGACACAGCTAGTTTGATGAATAATCCCATGTTGAATACAAAAGGACGAAAAAGCATGACTGAGATATTCTTGGGCGTTATCAGATCGGAAAACTTTTATAGAAACATCAAACTGAGTTTTGATCATGAGATAGAAAGATGTCCATACAGAGAATAATTCGGAGCGATCTTTTAAAAGATACACCCACGTACAACTAGAGAAATCATCAATAAACGTGATAAAATAGGAACTTCCCCAACCAACGGTAAGGGTAGGAGAAGGACCCCAAACATCAGAGTGGATGGGATCAAACGGTCGGGAAGATCCACGAACTTGCTTTGGTGGGAAGGAGGAACAGTGATGCTTGCCAAGCTGACAGGCCTCACAATTGAGGGGAGGACTTTTTGAAGGAAGATGGGGCAGAAGCTGACGAAGAAGACGCGGAGGAGCATGACCAAGGCGAAGATGCCATTGGAGTAGATCTGTGGAGGTGGTGGAGAAGGCGGATAGAGCGGAAACATTGTCGAGGAAGAATATGCCGCCACTCTCAGTCCCAGTAGCAATCGTCCACTGGGAGTCCGGATCTTGAAAAGAATAAGAAGTAGAAGTAAATGTGACGGAACACCGTAATTGCTTGCATAGAGAGGTAACAGATATTAATTTGCACGGGAATTTGGGCACATAGAGAGTATTCGCCAATTGAAGAGACGGAGTGACTTGAACCACTCCCGTCCCATGGACTGGGGATGGAGAGCCGTCAGCGAGAATAACCGGGGGCAACCGATCATGTGTTTCCAGGAGAGAAAAACATTGGGGAGAGCCGGTCATATGATTGGTAGAACCTGAGTCGATCAGCCATTTTTCTTGAGTAACGAAGTGGGCACTACTAGAATACGTGACCACCGAGGCAGAAGGCTTCGAAGAAGAGGAGAAAGTAGAGATATCGAAGAGAGCCATAGGAGCAGAATTAGGTCGCGCGAACAGAGAGACAGGTCACACGAACTAAAAAAGGAAGAGCGAGAGAACAAGAACAGGCCGCGCGAACAAAGAAACAGGTCGCGCGAACAGACAATAAGCGAACACAGCACGAACACAAGAAAGTTTGTGAGAACCAGAAGACCTCAGCGGACACAAAAAAAGAAACCGCAAAGGACACAACCAAGAAGCAGACCAACGCAGGGAAAAGGCCGTGCGGTTACAGAGAAGGCCGCACGAAAACAGAAGGAGCCGCACGAATCAAGGAGATCGCGGGAAAAATAGAGGCAAAGAAACCGTGAAAATAGGTCGCGGATAGAACTAGAGAGAGAAGAGAGGCCGCGTGGTTAGGAAACAAGACGCGCGGATAGGAAGAAGAAGATCTGCAGCCGTCACGATGTCAGACACTAGCGGCCAGAGAAGCCACAACCAAGCCGCACAATCAAGAAGAGGGATAGAAGTCGAGCGGCTAGAAGACAGCGGCTCGAACAGAAGCAACAGGCAAAACAAGGCACATGACAACAGGCCGCGGCGAACAGGGAAACAGGTACAAAAGGTCGCACACACAGAGGGCAATGATAAGGAGAGAATGAGACCGTGCAGAAAGGTCGCAAGCAGGCGAAGCAAGCCGCGCGGACAGGGAGGGCGCACAGAATCAGGAGGAAAAGATCGAGTCCTCTTATACCATGTTAGAAATGAACTAAAACAAGCCTGAAACGGTTTAAAATAAAACTTTATTATCAGAAAAAGATATCTATTACAAAGGTATGACCTCCCTTATATAGAATGGAGGAGAAAAGAGAGAATACAAATAAGAGATGTGAGACTAAAAAATTACATGACACAAGCGGACTGTACAGACACAAACCGCACAAGCCGCGCGGTTTGACAGAGGGGCTAACCGCTCGGCAACTGCCAGAGAGAGAGAGAGAGAGAGAGATCACCATGTGAGATCGCCCGACCGCCCGGTCTCCAAGTTGCCAGTGACAAGCCGTTAGACCGCTTGGACCTCAGATAGCATCACATAACAATCAACCCGCTGAAGGGAAATCGCCATACCGCCTGGTCATCAACTCGCCAAGCCAGACCGCCCAGTCACCACTTCAACAAGTGGTATGCCCATTTTTGATTCACACTAAGTATGTCCACCCGTACCCTACATTTAGCCAACCTGACCCAAAATTTGTGTTTTGTACATAGATTCCGCTACATACCAAGCCAATGATAGGCATTCCCGTTCCTCCGATCGCTACTCCATTCTAATAGTCGGAGCTGGGGCAGAACCTAACTGCTATATTAGATGCCTTAAGGTATCAGCAAGCCTCGGTACAGTAACATGCCCCGGGCTCTAACTGGCTGAGTACATTCCAAGCTCATTCTCCACCCATTTACCATGGGACAGAGTCGGTTGTTCGTACGAAAGAGTGGTTGGATTATGTGAAGGAGCTGATGGCCGGAATTTGATGTCCATCCACTATAGCTGTCACCTTAGCGGTATCTGCCTTAGAATCACACTCAAAGAGGTAGTGGAAGCCCATTATGGGCTCCACTTTTGAAAGATGAGTTTACACTGACATCAGTTGGAACGAGTTCTATGATGCTTCCTTAGATCATTTCATTCCCTCTACTGCTCGAGATGAACTCGAAGAAAGGTTCCTGTAGCTGAAACAGGGATCTAAGTCAGTTATAGAGTATCAACGGGAGTTTCAACACCTTACCAGTTTGCTGACTCATATGAATTGGATGACCGCAGGTACACGAAGCGATTCTACAAAGTTTTGCGAGACCCTCTAAGGCAGGCTCTTTTGTTTATAGCTAGCTCAAGACTGGCTCAAATAATTGACATGGCAAAAAGATTAGAGGCAGACCATCTTGGGGTCCAGGCTAGTGGTAAAAGACAGATAGAAAGAGTAGTAGAGACAGGGCCTAGTTGGAGGAGGCAGCTTGCCAGAGGCAGTGGTGGAAACCGAGGAGAAAGCAGCAGGCGTTTCCACCAGAATTTTAGGATGGAGCGTCCGACCCCACAGTTAGCGCTACCCCCATTCTAGCAAAATCAAGCATATCAATATCCCAGGGAGCACTTCAGGGAAGGTTGCTTTCACTGTCACCAGTCGGGTCACATTCGGGGTTTCTACCCGTAGTTAATTCAAAATGTTCTGAATTGACCAGTGTTTCCTCCAGCAGCTCAGAGAGAAGAAGGACATGGTCGAGGACGAGGACCCCCAAGGAAGGAACCCTAAACCCGCACAAGAGCAAGTGTTTTCCTTGGATATGACTCAAGAGCGGGACCCGCAGGATGTCGTTGTAGGTATCTCGTAGTCAAATTGATATGTTTATAAGTATTCATCCTTATTATGTATAATATTATGCTAAGAATCTAGCTTTGAAGTTGTTATACCTTAATATTTAGGCACAGTGAACGTTAATGGGAGACCTGCCCATACTTTATTTGATACCGGTGCCACCCATTCGTTCATCTCATCAGACTTCGTAAAAGATCTAAACGGTGTTCAACATTTCACCGGAGTCACTCAGAGAGTACACCTCCCAGATGGATCCGAGATGACCTCGTCCGCCAAGTGCGACTTGTAGGTATATATTGGAGGGAAGATTTTCGAGACTCCTGCCACAGTATTTGGGATGCCAGAATTTTATCTTATTCTGGGTATGACATGACTGGATTGGCATCATGCCAGGATTGATTGTACGGCAAAACAAATCATCTTGAGACATGGAGATTTAAGGTCATATTTCAAGGTATTAGATTCGCACCCCGAGTGTTATTATCTTTTATTCAGGACATTAAGTTCCATAAGTAAAGGGACGAGGTGTACACGATATGTTTTGAGCTAAAAGTGATGGAGACTAACATGAAGGATGTACTAGTGGTGCAGAATTTTCCTGAGGTTTTTCACGAGAAGTTACCTGGATTTACCCAGCCTAGGGAAGTAAACTTATAGATTAGGCTAGTGTCGGGTGCCAAGCCCATCTCTCGAACCCCCTACAGGATGGCTCCAAAGGTACTAGCGGAGTTTATACTTCAGTTGTAAGAGTTAGTGGAATCAGGATTTGTTCGTCCCAATTCATCACTCTGGGGAGCCCCAGTTTTGTTCGTTAAGAAGAAGGATGAATCACTGCGGTTATGCATAGACTACCGAGAGCTCAACTGCCTGATGGTGCGGAACACTTAGCCATTTCCCCAGATCGACGAGTTATTCGATCAGTCTGTGGGAGCGCAGTGGTTCTCCAAACTTGATTTGCGCTTGGGGTACTATCAGGTAAAGATACAAGTGGAAGATATTAAGAAAATAACATTTAGCTCGAGATACGACTTATACGAATTCACTGTGATGTATTTTGGGCTCACAAACGCCCCTTCTGCATTTATGAGTCTGATTAATAGGGTGTTTGAGCCATATTTGGACGCTTTTGTCATCATATTTATTGTTGACATTTCGGTCTACTCAATAACAGAAGAGGAGCATGCTGAGCACTTGATCTTAGTTTTAAAAAAACTAAAGGAGCACTGTTTGTTTGCTAAGTTCAGCAAGTGTGAGTTTTGGCTCCAAGAAGTTGCTTTCTTGGGCTATACAATAAGTGGTGCTGGACTAGCAGTAGATCCAGCCAAGGTGCGTGCTATGAAGGAGTGGCCACTTTTGAGGTCAACGACCGATGTGCGAATTTTTCTTGGAGTTGTTGGGTACTATCACAAGTTTGTTGAAGGATTTTCGAAGATCGTACTTCCCCTCACTGCACTGACGAAGAAGGGTGTACCTTTTGTGTGGACATCCAAACATGAAGCTACATTTCAGGAGATAAAGGACTGTCTTACCTCCGTGCCAATCCTTGCCCTGCCATTTGGGAAGGAAGGATTCCTGATTTATACTAACGCATCCTATCAGGGCATAGGGGCGGTGTTGATGCAACACGAGCATGTGATTACGTATGCTTCTAGACAACTTAAGAAGCATGAAGTGAATTTCTCAGAGCATGATTTGGAGTTTGGAGTAGTGGTCTTCACCTTAAAGATTTGGAGACACTATTAGTATGACGTACACTGTGAGATCTTTTCGGATCATAAAAACTTGAAGTATATCCACACCCAGAAGGATCTGAACTTGAGGTAGCGACGGTGGCTATAGTTTTTATGTGATTATGAGTTTACATTGAACTATCACCCCAGGAAGGCAAACTCAGTGGCGGATGCTTTAAGTAGAAAAGCACCAGTGTCAAGCCCTGAATCCCAACTAATGGTGATGAAGTTGGTTAGAGTACTTGAAGAGATGGAGATTACACTGGTGTCTAAGGCTTGTACTGAGGCATATACGAAGTATCTGGCCACCATGAGTATAGTTTGTGACATTCGAGATCGGATACGGGCAGAGCAAGGGAAGGATACTGCTTTGGTCCCTGTGTTTCAAGCAATTGTGGGAGGATCAACAGAGGGATATACACTAAATGAAGACCTTATTTATTTCCATGACAGACTTTACATTCCCGTAGGTGGTGGGATTCCGGAAGATATCTTGAGAGAGACCCATTGCACCAAATATTCGGTGCATCCCAGAATTGCCAAAATGTACACTGACTTGCAAAGGACCATGTTTTGGCTGGGAATGAAGAGAGATGTCACACACTATGTTACTTACTGTGAGGCTTGTCATAAGGTAAAGGTGGAGTGCAAGAGCCCTAGTGGATTGCTACAGTCATTGCCCATTCCAGAGTGGAAGTTCGAGGATATTTCTATGGATTTTGTTCATGGTCTTCCCCGATCTGGCATAGGGAATGACTCAGTTTGGGTGATTGTGGATTGCTTGACAAAGGTTGCCAGGTTTATCCTGATGAGGAAGGAGGTGCATGTTGATGTGTTGGTGCATATCTTTGTGGAGCAGTTCGTTCGGTACCATGGGGTGCCCGCGACAATAGTCTCAAACCGTGATGGTCGCTTAACCTCTAAGGAATGAAAGGCAGTTTAAGCATATTTGGGTTCTTGCCTTACCTTTAGCATGATTTTTTACCATCAGGCTAACGATCAGTCTGGGAGAACAATTAAAATAATGGTGGAGTTGTTGCGGTTATGTGTTTTGGATAAGGGAGAACCGTGGGAAAGACTTCTACCATTGGTGGAGTTTTCATATAATAATAGCCACCAAGCAAGCATCAGAATGACACCTTATCAAGCACTCTATGGTAGGAGATGCATATCCTCTTTATCATGGGTTCAGGATGAGGATCCCAAGGCATTGGGGGTGGAGTACATCGATGACACCGATGCTACGATTAGGTTGATCTGAGATCACATGCTAGAGGCTCAAAGCCGGCAGGCGAAGTACTATGATGCGAAACACAGGATGGTGGAATTCTAAGTAGGTGACAAGGTATTTCTAAAGATCAGGCTAACGCATGGAGTATCATGTATTCATGGAAGGAAGAAGCTCAGCCCGCATACATGGGCCTTATACCATTTTGGAGAAGATCGGTCCCTTGGCTTATAGGTCGGAGCTATCACGGGAATTGGAGAACTTACATGATGTCTTTCATGTGTATTCCCTTAGGAAAGCACAACTTCGGGCGAGCATTTTTTCACCGCTATATATGGCACCATGACATCTGATAGATTAGTTCAACTAGAACCCATGTGGATAGTAGATTCTGAAGTACGAAGGCTGAGGAGAAAAAGTGTTCCATTAGTGAAGGTCCAGTGGTCCAACCATGGAAAAGAGGAGTACACTTGGGAGCTTATGGACCTTATGTGGCAACGCTACCCGGAGTTGTTTAGCCAAGGTAAATTTAAACACTTACCTTGTATACCTCATACTTTGTTATCCGTAGACTTAGCTCGATTTCAGGGATGAAATCTTTTGTTTGTTTATAGGATCTGTAACATTCAATTTCGAGCTTGACCCCTCGTATCTATTGCGGTGTCATTATGGTGACTTGAGTTGGCAGTTAGATCAGGCCTGGAGTTAATTTGTTGAGAGGACTTGTAAATTCATAGAGAAAACTCGTGAAGTATTCGATAAGACTTGTGAATTCATCGAGAGGATTTGACGGATTCATTGAGTGAACTTGAGAAGACTCGAAGAATTCATCGAGTGAACTCGAGTGGACTTGTGAAATTTGTCGAGATGTTTGTCAAAAGGATTCGTGAAATCGTCGATAGGACTCGACGAATTCGTCGAGTGGACTTGTGAAATTTGCCGAGAGATTCATCGAGTGGATTCGTGAATTCGTCGAGATGACATGTGTAATGCACTCAATGCACTCGACGATTTGTCTAGTGATTTGGACAATTCGTCGAGTATACAAGACGAATGGACTTAGCGTTTTATGTGCATACTATCTAGTTACTTATGGCCTGAGAGAATTTATGGTACTACCGGACTTGTACAGTATGATGCGTTAACATCCGGTCATTTCAGAAAACTTATTTTATGTTATAACAAGGGTGGTCCAATGAGAGAGTGATATGTGGCAAGATGATCTTTAACCCTAAATCACGAGCCATTCCTTTATAAAGATAACTCGAAACCTAGCCGCAAGCATAGTCCTTATCCGCCAAACGAACTTCTTTTCTGGAAGAATGAAGAAGTCAAAAATCATGCCACCAAGGAGGAGAACACGATCCATGGACAGAAACCAGGTGAGCTTCATACCAACTCCCTTGGTGCTAGATCTTTAGATCCAAAGTGTAGGAGAGAAATCGGCTTAAGAGAACTTGATTTGAGAGTTTAATGGAGATTTCTTAGGAAGGAACCACGCTATAACTTTCATTCTAGGTCATCGATCACCGCATGAATATCTTCAATCATCTCCTCTCTTCATTACGAAGATGACGCACTTGATTTCGTGAAGATCCATGGTCTAATAAGGGATAAAGGGAAGAGAGAAGTTGGATGTACTTTGTGTGAAGGCTAGAGAAAGGAGATGAACTGATGTCGTTTGTCCATCCTTATGATGGGTGCAAAAGTGTTGTACAAAAATCTATTTTTCTGTGCGCAGCAGAATTTAAGACAGATTTTAGGTATGACCCGGTCTGATTCAAGTCTTGAGTTCAACACTAAAATTATAGCCCTTGGAAAGACCTTTCCAATGGATTGTTACACGTTTTTTTAAAAGTTTTGTAGCTCCCTAAAAGTGCGTTTGAAGTTTCTGCGTTGAAATGATATCGTGCAGATTTTATAATTCTCTCGTAATAATATCTATCTGATGCATATGAAATTTGGGTGACATGCACTTAATGATGTTTTGCTAACCCCATTGAGTTTCATAAGTTTTGGAGAAAATGTGTTGAGGTATTTCTAATCACTTCTTATAATTATCATGCATGAATAGGTGTATTGGAACCTTATTGGGGCTAAAGATTAATGGATATGATCGAAATGCTAGATCTGAGCTATGATGGAAACATGACGATTGAGATAATGAATGTGGAAATAATTAATATTCTGGGATTTTACTGATGATCAATGTTGTTTCGTTAAGCTGAATCTATAATGATAATGGCAGATACAAATGTTGAGGCATCCTATGTTGAGGTAAAAAGGGACTTGGGGTGGTGCCCTGGTGTGCTTAAGTGCACTGGTAAGACGTATTATGAAGGGACTCAGTTGTAGCCCTTGGATTCTTAGGAGCATGGTAATGTAAGAGGTTTGTATGTGCATGTGTGTGTTTGGACATGCGACGTTTGATATTGTGTTGAGAATTAATGTGGCAGGTCAATGGACTTACTTGTCGTCACACCGACGGAAGCTGGCAGTTGAACCTAGGATGGTTGGGCTGGGCTCTTTGGTGCTTACTTACCAAAGACCCCTGTCGTGCCTGTTGAGCCAGTTGGGATGGGATCTTTGGTGTTTACTTCCCGAAGATCCCTTCCGTGCTATTAGGTAAGTTGGGCTGGGCTCTTGGTGCACATCTACCCAAGACCCCTTCTGTGCCATATACATAGGAGCTACGCTAGTTGGAGGACGATAACATTGAGGCATACAAAGGCCTAGGTCTGGTAATGTGGATACCCATCTAGTAGTGGAGATCCCTACTCCACTATCCCCGTTGGGCCACGTCAGGTGATTCCACAGAGGATCGCTACCTCTCAAAAAGTGGGAACTAAGTTTTATGTTGACATATTAAATATGTGTGTGTGTATGCATGGGTGAGTCATCATATTGCATTCATTTCATTACATTGCATCGTGCAACATAAGATCCTCATCATATAAATTTATATGTGCACTTTTATATGATGAGTTACTTTGATGTACAGGAACCATAACTTATAAATTTGTATGGATATTTTTATAAATTAAGATAAATTCTGTACTTATGACTGATATGTTGTTAGAATAGATATGCTTTTGTATATGTTGATATTTACTGTTGTTACATGCTTATCATGAATGTGCTGATATATACATGAACTGTTAGATCATTAATACTCTCCTGCCATCTATTTGATATTATATTATTGTTATATTGTTCTCCTCTTTCTTTTCCTCCGCCCGGTGCCTAAGAGCCACTGTGGTAAGCGGATGTGAAGTCACTTAGTCTTTATGACTAACGGTTGCTACCTCTACCATTTTAGGAGGATACCCTGCAGATGGAGCAACATCGACACCTTGTGCAGGAGGACAGTCAGGCCAGCGGGACATGGCCTGATACGACGATGCCCTCACTTCCTTCTGTGACTGATGTGAGTTTTGAGCGTTATGATGTAGCCTACGAGCAGTTTTGTGTACTTTGATATTTAAGGAGCTGATGTAGCTTCTTATATTGATGTACTGTTTTGGATATTTATCCTTTTTGTGAATCATGACTTCTGTGTTCTTCTATTTGTTGTGCTGATATTTATGATATCGGAAATTAGCTGGCAGAATAGACGACTTGTAGTACAAATTAGCCCGTGTGCTGATGCTACCACTAGGAGACTATTTTGGGCATAAAATTCCCCTCGGTCATGTCTTGTGTTCCGGGAGGGGGATTTTACACATGACTGGAACAAGGAGCTTATTACAAGACTATTGTCCTATAAAGAATGGACCAAAGGTCATTTTTGGTGGCTTTGATAGGGGATCACCAGAGGCTATGGTATGATTACCAATGACATAGTTTTAATAACAAGGGTAGCTTATGTGTAAGGGTTGCAATATAACCTTGTAAACATAAGTCAACTATGTGACTTGGGATATGTTATTGAATTCCATAATGACAAGTGCTTGATCAAAAAGTCAGTTGACTTAGAGGTCATCCTCTCAGGCATTAGGAGTGATAATGTATATTGCTTGGATTTTATTTGCAATGGCTCTTTTACTTCTGTGTGTCTTGTAGCTAATGAGAAAGAGTCTCTTTGTGTTCAATGACACAAGAGACTTGCCCACATTAACTATAAGACGATGAACAAACTATTTTCTAAAAATCTAATTAAAAATAGTCCAAATTTGAAATGTGTTAAAAGTGGTCCCTGTCATGCATGCCAAATGGGCAAGGGCCACCTTTAAGAGATGGCTCCAAAGATACTAAAAGGTGTCTTTATCTATTGCATATGGACTTATTTGGTCCTTTACCCATTCAGAGCCTAAGTGGGAAGTTGTATACTCCTAGTGATTGTTGATTATCACTCAAGGTATACATGAGTATTCTTCCTTAATAAGAAGTTAGATACCTTGGATATCTTTATGAACTATGTCAAGGGAATTCATAGTGAGCTACAATGTACTGTTGTCAAAACAAGGACTGACCATGGTACAAAGTTTCAATCTGGGGTCATGAAAAAGTTTTGTCAAGAATTTGGTATCACCCAAGAATTTTCCTCTCCCAGAACTACCCAACAAAATGGAGTGGTTGAGAGAAGAAATAGGAACTTGATAGAGGCTAGTAGAACACTGCTTAGTGACTCCTCAATCCTAGAATATTTCTATACTAAGGCAGTCATTACTGCATGTTATGTTTTGAATAGAGCCTCAATTAATAAGGCCCAAAGGATTACCCCTATGAAATTCTGAAGGGCAAATAACCAATAATTTCATATTTTAAAATCTTTAGTTATAAATGCTATATTTTGAATAATGGTAAAGCTCAACTTACTAAGTTTGCTAACAAATGCAATATAGGTTTTCTCGTTGGATATAACTCACATAGTAGAGCCTATAGGATATTTAATAAGAAATCCCATGTAGTTGAAGAATCTATGCATGTTCTCTTTGATGAGACTAGCCTGCTTTATAAGGGCTGGTCCAAAACTCCTACTATTATAGGTAATGATAAGAAGATGCAAGAGATGTCTATTCAAGACATACCCAACTCAAGCAGTGCTACTTACGAAATTTAAGCACTCAATGAGGAAGAAAATCCAACTGAAGGTGATTAGATTACTGAAGAAGCAGATGCTGTAGAAGAAGTCTAGCAAGGAGCTGACAGATTGCTTGTTGCAATCAGGCTTCTGCGAGATCACCAAAGGAATCTCATTATTGGGAATGAAAATCAAGGTGTGAACATAAGAAACAGGGTTCACAATACGACCTTATTCCTGAGCTTCCTATCTCAAGTTGAACCCAAGAGGTTTGAGGAAGCAAACCAAGACACCTTTTAGATTTGTGGTATGCAAGAGGAATTACAACAATTCAAGAGATTCAAGGTATGGAAGTTGGTGCCAAAACCACAAGGACAAAACATCATTAGCACTAAATGGATCTACTGGAACAAGCTAATGAGAATTGTGTAATCATCAAGAATAAAGCCAGGCTGGTTGATTGCGCAAAACTACATCCACAAACGACAATAACAAGTGTACCGTATTGCGAGTAGAATAGGTTTAAAGAAAATAAGGTCGTATTAGACTTGGGGTGGTCAAGTATTTCTACTTCAAAAATCGTTATTATCTTATCAAATAGAAATTGAAGTTTGGGTTGTGATTAGCAAAAACTAGAGACGCTGATTGAATTAATTCTATGGGTTAAAAGCTACTACCTGATTGTTGAATCACCTCGAATATAGAGAATAACAAAATGAAAATAAGTGCAATTCTCTTGTTGAAGTGGCTTTGATCGTGCAGGTTTCCGAAGCTAGAACGCTCCTATCTCGAGGATTAGGTTCAACTAAGCTTAGGTGTATCGACCGAACTTCCGTTCTCAAATCGCATCGCCTAAGACTTGCTTTGGTTAGTGAACCTCTCTATTAGATTTTACTCTAATTCGGAAGAGTTACATCATCCTCTCTCGAGGGTTGCGTTCTACTCTTTTTACCAATGAGTGATCGATTCGCCTTAAGAGTCTCTAGGCAAACTAAGGAGCGAAAACTATTATGAAAACTATATAAAATATATAGCCTCAATAAATTGATCAACGGTAAATCTTAAGCGTTCAACAAATTGAGAAAAACAAAACTAAAATCATAGCAAAAATTATCTCATCCTCGGATCATCACGATCGAGCACTATAAAAGTTAGCTACTCATGGAAATAGGGAGAATCATTTTTATAAAATTGCATCACGATAGAAAAAGATAAATGAAGGTGACAAGAGATAGAAATTGAAATAGAATTATTTTTAAGTGCAAATAAAAATAGAACTATTATTTCTATGGAGAAACGGGGAACAAAAGCAAGGTTACAAAGAGACGTACAAGATTAATGAAAAATAAGGACAGAAAAACAAGACAGCTTATGAGCGATCCCAGAATGAATTTCTCCAACCGAGCAAACTAGCAACTTGTTTGAAATGAAGGAATGAATTTTTCTCTCCTAAATCTCTCTTAAAAATGACAAACTCCCCAAAAATTAATTCCCCTCTCCATTGGTTGAGTGCCCTTTTATAGCACAAGTGGCAAGGGAGGGGGTGATTCCCACAGTTAGTCTTTTTTAGAAATAATTGATTTATTAACTGAAAGAGGAGAGAGAGAGAGGGTCCCATTGTCCGGGTTGCTGGCAGGTTTTAAAGAGGAGCGGGCTGCATGGAATCCAGCTAGATTTTCATGAGAAGCGTTACATAGAGGGGCTAGTGGGGCTGACATGGCTGCATGGAGGAGGGCCGGGCTCGGGCTGACGTGGCTACATGGAGGAGGGCCGGGTTGATGGTGCTGGGTGGCGAGCTCGGTGGTGTTATTGAGCTGGCAGCCGAGCTTCCTGTATGGAGTTGCTGAAGGTGGCCAGAAGTTGCTCGAGCTTCATTCGAGCTGCTGCTAGGAGTAGGAAGCCACTGTTGGAGCTGTTGTTCCATGCGGTGATGGCGAAGGGTGGAGCTCCTACCAGAGCATATATAATATAACTGTATGTATATATACATACATATAATAAATAGGGGCTCGGGTTGCTTGAATGGAGGGTGGCTATTTTTAGTAGCTCCTAGCCTCATGTAAGGGTGGTGACCGGGCTCCATGCTGGCGAACCTGACTTGTATGGACGTGACAATGGGATATTGCACAGAAAATCCCTCATAGGCCTGCCACAATCCTACAAAATTGAAAATACATAATATTAGATTAGTAAATATGATTCTTAAGATTTAATTGTAAAACTAAATAAGAAATATAAAAAAATGTCTAAATATTTAATGAAATATTAACTCAAAATGATGACTAAATTACTAGTCATCAAACACCTTCATACTTAAGCTTTTGTTATTCCAGAGCAAAAGAATGAGAATATTTCTAACACATTAATAAAATTTTCAATTAAACTAAAACTTATTCAATCAGAAGAAAGTTAAAAATAAAATTTATGGATTTATAAATTAAGTCCTAAATTATGAGTCTCAATTAAAAAAGAGTAAAAGATTTAGCCATGATTTCTCAAGTAAAATAACTAGCTAACAAGATTGGGTAATTTTGCAAATATAATTAGATTAGAATTAAATCAACTCTTTACTTAAAAGAGACTTAAAAGAACTACTATTTATGCTCTCACAAAATTCTAATTTAAATCTAAGGAAATTTCATTGGCTGACGGGTTTGGGAAAGCAAAAGATATGAGGCGGACTTTGATTGAAGGTGATGAATTTTATCTTCTCACCTCATTATCCCTTTTTTTTATAATATATGTAATACTAGAGAATAGTAGACTATTATCCTATCATTTTCCACGACATATAAGCATTTTTTCTCTCTTCATATAAATTTTATTTTTGGGTTGCATATATTTACCAGAGAATAAAGAACTAACATCTCTTTATTCCCATGAAATATGATCTAACAAAAGAGAAAAAGAAAAAATGCATATGTTTATCAAGGGATAGAGAATTTTATCTTCTTATCCCTATGACAAATGATCTAATAAGAAATTTTAAAAAAAGGAAAGGCTAAGCATATTTTAGATTTAAGTTAAAACTTAGGGAGCAACTATGGTAAGTTGAGATTTCCTAAGTGTCTAGATCATAGAGTGAGAATAATTAAAATCTAAAGCTGTTAAACAAAGAACCACACAATTGAAACAAATTAGAATGAAAGAGAAAAAGTACTAAAAAAATTACTCTAAATAAATTAAAATCATAAAATATTCCTTAAAGCTAAATCACATAAAAATTAAATCTAACAAACCATGATAAAATAGAAGATTAGCAAATTAAAAATAGTAAAAATGTTTATGAATAAAATCAAATTAAATTTTTGGAAATAACAAAAAGCTAAGCATGAGTTTATTAAACAAAAAAAATTTTTCAATTTTTTTTTAAATCTTTGAAATTAAATGGCTCACCTCCATACTTAAAATCAAACATTGTCCTCAATGTTTAAAACTAAGTATGCAAGAGAAAAAGAAATATGATAAAACAAATGATAATAATGCTTTTTTTGTGAATTTATTTTAAAATATCATAAAGAAAGAGATAAGCAAGGGGTGCCTCCCAAGAGCACTTTGTTTTTGCTGTCTTTGAGCTAAACGGTTAAGGGTTAGCTAAATGGATATTTAAATTTAAAGTGTATGACCAGCTCCCTTAATTCTCGTTGTGGGACACATGCCAAAATCCGTTGTCCTGTAACTCCTCCGTAATATTCTTGATTCTTCCTTTGTTTTTTTGTTAGCTTGACATTGTAATTCCAAATTATCTATACATACCTGAGATAATTTGGAAATTTGGAGATGAGCGGAAAATGGATCATCGAAGTTGTTTAATTGCAACGGCTCATCTACTGCATGAGAATCAGTAGAATAAGGAGGATCAAAAATAAACGTATCTGAAACAATTTCACAAGGAGGAGTCTCTTGTGAAAGAAAGAGCTTAAGTTTTGGTTGTTTACCTTCTAAAATTAAGTTGCTATCCGGAAAATCAAACGGAACACTAATGAGAATAAATTCATGGGGCAAAACTTTTTCATGAATTAAATTTTTAAAAATAGTGGTTGATGAGTAATGAAATTCATGAATAAATTTATTAAAATAGTGGTTGATGTGAAGATGGAGTGAAAACATGTTCCTCTTCAATTTCGTCAGGTGCCTCCATACTTATCGATTCCTTGTTCGAAAAGACTTTTTGCTCATGTGAATAGTTATCTAAATTTGGAGCAAAGAAATTAGGCGAATTTCTAATAATAGAAGAATAAAATTTTTACGGCGCAAAGGTGGAGGAATGTAAATCTTGTATGAATGAATTTTCTTCATTTCACCGAAGACTGTCCGGCTGATAACGCCACCATAAATAGTTAACATCGGTGAATGAAGAAAATTCATTAGAGTTATGATTATCATTAGAAAAATCATTTTCATAGAAAATAGAGAAATTATTTTCAAAAGAATTATTATCTTTGTAAGAATTTTGAAAACTATTTTCACAATTAAAGTTTTGAAAATTTGGAGAACATGGAACATTTTCATAATTAAATTTTTTCTCAATGGAAATACATAAATTATTTTCATAATGATTATAAAAATTGTTTTCATAAGAAAAATTATTTTTATAATTATTATAAAAATTATTTTTACGATTAAAATTTTGAGAATTAGGAGTTTTAAAATAATAATCATTATGACAAATTTTTATGATAGAGATTTTGAGCATAATTATTATAATCATATTCCTTGAAAAAATTATTTTGATTATAATAATGCGAATTAAAATAAGAGCATTCCTCACTACAATGATTTTTACCACAAAAATATTAAATAATATTGTGTTTTCTTGCGGCTTCCAATATATTAAGTTTATTTTGAAGCTTGCTAAGATTAGCACTCAAATGAGATAACATTTTATAAAAATAAAAAGAAACAACCGCTACTTAGATGAATGAGATTTGAGTGAAAAATGAAAACGTGAATTGGGGGTGAGAAGAAAGAGAACGATAAAATTAATAACTATTTCTTTTTCAAATTATCAACCAATGTCCCCGGCAATGGTGCCAAAAACTTGATTGCGCGAAACTATATCCGCAAACGACAACGGCAAGTGCACGGTATCGAGAGTAGAATAGGTTTAAAGAAAACAAGAACGTATTAAACTTGGGGTGGTCAAGTAATTCTACTTCGAAAATCGCTATTATCTTATCAAATAGAAATTGAAGTTTGGGTTGTGATTAGCAAAAACTAGAGACGCTAATTGAAATAATTCGATTGGTTAAAAGATAGTACCGATCGTTGAATCACCTCAGATATGGAGAATAACAAAATGAAAATAAAGTGCAATTCTCTTATAGAAGAGGCTTTGACCGTGGAGGTTCCCGAAGCATGAATGCTCTCTCGAAGATTACGTTCAACTAAGTTTAAGTGTATCAACCGAACTTTCGTTCTAAAATCACATTGCCTAAGACTTGCTTTGGTTAGTGAACCTCGCTATTGGATTTTACTCCAATTCGGAAGAGTTACGTCATCCTCTCTCGAGGGTTGCATTCTACTCTTTTTACCAATGATTGATCGATTCACCTTACGAGTCTCTCAGCCAACTAAAGAGTAAAAACTATTATGAAAACTATATAAAACATATAGCCTCAGTGAATTGATCAACGCTAAATCTTAAGCGTTCAAAAAAATGAGAAAAGCAAAACTAAAATCATAGCAAAAATTATCTCATCCTCAGATCATCGCGATCGAGCACTATAAAAATTAGCTACTCATGGAAATGGGGAGAATCATTTTTATAAAATTGCATCACAATAAAAAGAAGAGAAATGAAGGTGACAAGAGATAAAAATTGAAATAGAATTATTTTTAAGTGCAAACAAAAATTGAACTTTTATTTCTATGGAGAAATGGGGAACAAAAGCAAGGTTACAAAGAGACGTACAAGATTAATGAAAAATAAGGACAGAAAAAACAAGACAACTTATGAGCGATCCCGGAATGAATTTCTCCAACCGAGCAAACTAGCAACTTGTGCGAAATGAAGGAATGAATTTATATCTCCTAAATCTCTCTTAAAAATGACAAACTCCCAAAAAATTAATTCCCCTCTCCATTGGTTGAGTGCCCTTTTATAACACAAGTGGCAAGGGAGGGGGGGGGGGGGTGATTGCCACGGTTAGTCTTTTTTAGAAACAATTGATTTATTGACTTAAAGAGGAGAGAGAGAGAGGGTCCCATTGTCCGGGTTGCTGGCAGGTTTTAAAGAGGAGCGGGCTGCATGGAATCCAGCTAGATTTTCATGAGAAGCGTTACATGGAGGGGCTGGTCGGGCTTACGTGGCTGCATGGAGGAGGGTCGGGCTCGGGATGACGTGGCTGTATGGAGGAGGGCCGGGTTGATGGTGCTGGAGTGGAGAGCTCGGTGGTGGCGTTGAGATGGCGACCGAGATTCCTATTTGGATTTACTGGAGGTGGTCAGAGGTTGCTCGAGCTTCATTCGAGCTGCTACTAGGAGGAGGAAGCCGCTGTTGGAGCTATTATTCCATGCGGTGATGGCGGAGGGTGGAGCTTCTGCCAGAGCATATATAATATAACTCTCTCTCTCTCTCTATATATACATACATACAAATAATAAATAGGGGCTCGGGTTGCATGAACGGAGGGTGGCTATTTTGAGTTGCTTCTAGCTTCATGTAAGGGTGGTGACCAGGCTCCACGCTGGCGAACCTGACTTATATGGACGTGACAACAGTATTTTGTACAGAAAATCCCTCATAGGCCCGTCACAATCCTATAAAATAGAAAATACATAATATTAGAGTAGTAAATATGATTCTTAAGATTTAATTGTAAAACTAAATAAGAAATATAAAAAAACGTCTAAATATTTAATGAAATATTAGCTCAAAATGATGACTAAATTACTAGTCATCACGGGTTACCAAAGGCTATAGGCAAGAAGAAGGAATGAACTTTGACCAAAAATTTGCCCCAGTTGTAAGGTTGGAGGCCATCAGGAAGTTCCTAGCCTATGTTGCACACAAGGGATTCAAAGTCTATCAGATGGATATTAACCCAGCATTATTAATAGTAATCTCAAGGAAGAGGTATATGTGGAGCAACCCTCATGTTTTGTACATCCAACCCTCATTAATCATGTATATAAACTAAAGAAAGTTTTATATGGTTTAAAGCAAGCCCCAAGGGCTTGGTATGAAACCTTATCTACTTTTCTCCTTAAGAACAAGTTCTTGAGAGGAAAGATATATAGTACATTGCTTCTCAGGAAAACAAAGGGCAAGTGTCTCCTAGTCCAAATTTATGTTGATGACATAATATTTGGTTCTACTGATGATAAATTTTATAAAAGGTTTGCTAACCTTATGCAGAGGGAGTTTGAGATGAGCAGTATATGAGAGATCAAGTACTTTTTAGGCCTCCAAGTGAAACAACCTGATGAAGCGGTCTTTATCTCTTAGACTAAGTATACTAGGGAGCTTATCAAGATATTTGGGATGGAATTAGCTTCCACCATGAAAATTCACAAGGGGTACAACACTTCCCTAGATAAGGATGAGAAGGGAAAAAAACCCTTCGAGGAATCCATGTACAAGTGTATTATTGGATCTTTATTATATCTGACTGTTAGTAGACCAGATATCATGTATGCAACATGTGTTTATACTAGGTATCAAGCATGGCCTAAGAAATCTCATTACTCAGCTGCAAAGAGGATTTTGAGATAAATTAAGAGCAGCCAATATCTTGTCCTTTGGTACCGTAGAAACAATGATTTTGAACTAATTGGCTATTCAGATGCAGATTTTGCAGGTTGCAAGGAAGATAGAAAAATTACAAGTGGTACTTGTCAATTCTTAGGAAGGAGACTAATTTTATGGAGCAGTAAAAAACAGACTAGTGTGACAATATCCACAGTTGAGTCTGAATATATCTCCGCAGGAAGCTGTTGTACACAACTCTTGTGGATACAACATTAGCTAGAGGATTACAACCTCAAGGTAAGTCACTCACCATTATATTGTGACTCATCTAGTATAATTTCCTTTGCTACGAATCCTACCTCTCATAGCAGGACCAAGCATATTGAAATTAGACATCACTTTATTAGAGAACATGTAGAGAGTGAAGATATCTGTCTTAAATTTGTCTCCACTAACATTCAAGTTGCTGATATCTTCACTAAACCTTTGGATGAGGCTAAGTTCAATCACTTTAAAATTGAGTTAGGAATGCTTATTGTAGAAAAATTCATTTTCATTCAAATTTTTGTTTATCATGTGCTATCCCTGTTGTAGAATAACTTTCTCTACATTTCAGATGTTATCTCATCATATTTTGAAATAAAGTCAAAAATGACAAATTTTTTAATTGTCTATCATATTGGCATGATGTTGGGAATATTGCCCTTCAATGTTCCTTGGATTTGAAGAGACATCACCATCAATACTAAGAGCATAGATGTATTTGATGCATGCTCTAAGTTCAATATGTGCATGACATGATGTTCTTTGTCACAATGATTAGACAGGTTGTCTAAGTGATAGTGACTGGTGGACACAAGGAAGAATGCTGGGAAGATAAAAATTTGTCTAAGTCCACATGCGTTGAGTGAAGACAGTTCACTCAACGCCAGATGTCAAGAAGCGTTGAGTAAAGCATGAGCAGTCAAAGCCTGATGGTTTGATGAAGCAGAATTTTGGTTAAGTACATAGGTGTTGAGTGAATGCAGTTCACTCAATGCCATATAACAAGAGGAATCAAGTAAAGCTCAACCAGTCAAATCTTCATCATTGGCAAAAAAGAATCTGGCTAAGTCCAGAAGCATCGAGTGAGGACAGCTCACTCAATCCCTAAAGAAAGAAGTGTCGATTAAATCTCTATTATGTCAAAGCTAGAGAAAATGAGAAGAAATCTGGCTAAGTACAAAAGTGTTGAGTGAAGCCAGTTCACTCAATGCTAAGCTCAGAAAGCACCGACAGAACAAGCTTCAGTCAAAGCCCCATAAGATGTTGACAAAAAATCTGTCTAAGTCTAGATGCGTTGAGAGATGACAGTTCACTCAACGCCAACTCAATAGAGAAATCGGCTAAGTACAAAAGCATTGAGTGAAGGCAGTTCACTCAACAACTCATCAAGAAGATAACAAAGGCAAAAAGAATTGAGTGAAGACAGCTCACTCAACGCCTTCATACTGATAAAAATCAGCCAAGTACAGAAGCGTTGAGTGAAGGCTATTCACTCAACGCCTCGTCAAGATGTTAGGAAAGTCAAGAATGCATTTAGTGATGAAGGATCAGTCAACGCACTCAACGCCTATCAACAAAAAGTTTGTCTAAGGATAAAAGCGTTGAGTGAAGCCAATGCACTTAACGCCTATCAACAAAAAGTTTATCTAAGGGCAAAAGAGTTGAGTGAAGCCAATGCAATCAATGCCTATCAATAGAAAGTTTGTCTAAGGACAAAAGCGTTGAGTGAAGGCCATTCACTCAACACTTCCTCAACAAAAATATTTGCTAAGTACAAATTCGTCGAGTGATGACTAATCAATCGACGCCCAGTGAGACAGAAATCTGTCAAAGTGTTTTTGCGTTGAGTGAAGGTTGTTCACTAAATGCTTGTACTAATTTGCTTGAATTTTGTTAAGTCCACAGATCCTGACGTCAACAAAATTAAAAATCGTTGCGGGAAGTCTACATTACATGACAAACGGTACCGCAGGCCTACTCTACGACATTTACTGATAAAACAAAGTTTTAAACAACAACTACAGTGAGTCCCACTGCTCAAAGAGTTGTTGGACAGTGGAAGATAAGAAGTGACAAATCAGATAATAGAAAATTAACTTTTGGAAAAGCGGAACTTCATCTTCTTCCTCTCGACATTGTTATAGAGCTGAAAGAACAAGTTCAATCTTCTGATCTAAGAGTTCAACAAGTTAGTTGTTGCCATTCTCACCTTCAATAACAAGTTCAGAGATACATCTCTGAGAAAGAAGAAGCAACAAGGCCAAACCTTAGCTTCAGCTGATCTGGAAGTTGAAAGAAGATAGATGTTGTCATTCTCACTTACAACAGCAAGTTCAGAGAAACTCTCTGAGAAAGAAGGAGCAGCAAGGGATAACCCTAGCTGTACCCTCTTTGTAGTTCCAGCTGCTCATTTCTGAAGAATATTTTCTAGAAGTTGTGAAGAAGAAGATCTGGAATGAGTCAACTCAGCATAGAAGGAGGAAGATACAGAGAAACTTTCTTTTGTGTCTATTCTATATCTACAAACCTTTCTCTTTATAGGATCCTTTGGATCTGAGTGTGAGCCTATTTTATAAAGGCTGAGTGTAGGATCTTTTGTAGATCTGAGGTAGGATCCCTGTTATGGATCTGAGGTAGGGCAGTTTACCTCTCGGAGTTATAGGGCCTTTGTGCCTGAGTTGTAGGATTCTTCTGTGGATCTGAGGTTGGGCCTTTGTTCCTGAGCTATAAGAGAGTTATTCTCTCTAAGTTATAAGGATAACCTCCTAGCCCGAGTGTAGGACTTGTGCTCAAGTCTGAGGTAGGTGATCTTTGGATCACTGAGCTGTAGGAGCAAAGCTTGCTCTGAGTTGTAGGTCCTTATGCCTGAGGTAGGTCTTGGAGGAGATTGAGAGATCCTGAGGGATCTATATTGTAAGCTCTTTGGAGCCGAGATTGGAGAAGTGCCTTGTCTAACACACTATTAAAAAGGTGGGAGGGACAGTGGACATACCCATAATCTGGAGAACCATTATAAAATTCCTGTGTGCTTTGTGATTATCTTGAAAGTTAAATTAATCTAACACACAACACACTAAAGCAAGGAAAAAGTCTCAAATGACTGAAAAACCTATTCACCCACTCTAAGTGTTTAGTTAATCTTGAAACAAAAGACTTTCACATGACACATGTGTACTTTTAGGTAGTGAGGTTAGCTGACTCAACTGAGAAAGTCTCAACTTAATCGCTGGGATAGTTGAGACAGTCTCAACGGTATATACACATATATATAACCCTGTCCTAGTGGATCACCAATCTGTCTCAGCACAACTGCTGAGATAGGCTGTTAATTAAAATCAATTTATTTTAAAAATAAAATGGTAAAAATATTCATCAAGGCTGACCCCTAGCAGATCACCTAACTATCTGATTAAGGATAGTAAAAGTAAGTCATCATGACTTCTGGTGAGAACCATAAAGAGCTGAGTTCCATGGAGCTTCCAATATACAGAAAGGAAAACTTTAGAATTAGGAAGGAAATGGTGAGGCTGTTCATGGAAGCCTTAGACTCAAGGATCTTTGTGATTGTGGAAGAGGCACCTTTCATCCCTATGAAGGTCTCAGTAATTGATGCCAACATCAAGACACCAAATAAATATTCAGAAATGATAAAGGATGATGTAGTACTAGACACTATGGACAAGAGGGACCAGAACATCATAGTCAGTGTTATTGATGACTCAACCTTTTAGAACCTTGTTCACTGCAATACTGTGAAGGAAATATGAGACTCTCTGATTGTGTACATGGAGGGGGACTGAGGAAGTGAGGGATGACAGAAAATTCCTTCTAAACCAATAATTTGAGGCCTTCAGATAAGAAAAGAAAGATTTCATAGCTGATTTCTATGAGAAGTTCTTTAAGATTGTGAATGGTCTTAAAACTTATGACAGACAGTTATCCAACTATGAACAGAATTACAAGTTCTTGTGGTCCCTCAACAAAGAATGAGATATCAAAATTTATGTCATAAGGGAGATGGGCAACCTGGCCAATATTCTACCTCAGAATCTATTTGGCAAGTTGCCGTCTCATAAGCTTCAGCAGAACTCCAGAAAGGCTGAAGAAGAATCAACTAATGCCTTTACTAGAGAAAAGACAGTGGCCCTCAAAACTAAATTAGCCAGGAAGAGCAAGGATAAGAATCCTTCTCCACCAAGGAGGGCTGCTGAGCCAAAATTTTTTGCACTCAGCACATCAGAAGATAAACTGTCTGATGGAGCTGACATTATTCTCCAAGCAACTCAAGAAGATGCTGAGTAGGAGGAGATAGTGGAAGAACAAGGCCTTTACAAGATCCAGCTCAAGGAAGATCCAAGACAACCATGACAAATCCAAAAAAGAACCCACTGGGGAACGATATGACTCTAAATAGAATAAATATTTTAAAACTGATGTGGTGTATTACTGTTGCAATAGGTAAGGACATGTTATATCTGGCTGTCCTATTAAGAGAAAAGAAAGCAAGAGGTTTGATGACAAAAAACATTATAAAGATAAAATGGCTGATAAGAACTTCTTGGCTAAGAAGCACTTAAGGCTATCTGATAGTGAGCCTGAGTATTCTGAATCTGAAAATGAAAATACATACATTAGGTTGTTCTCTATGGAATCAAATTCAGACCACCCAGCAGCCAAGGTGGGCAGAAGGGCTCCACTATATTCACCTGATAGTGACTCTGAAGATCAAGATGGGTAGAACTGTTGAAACCGAAAAATCGGTCTCTGTGGAGTTCGACCCTTGGGGAAGGGGTGGCCGCACACATACTACACTCAAGGGAACAATCTAGGCTCTAGGCTAGGAACACAAGGGATATACCCAAGGCCTCAGCGTGGAGGTCCCGCCGTATACCCGGAAGATTAACGAATTCTTCCCCTCCCAAACCAGGGGCTGAGATAAAACACCTTCGACGGGCTCTCTGGGACGGCCGAAACATCTAAGGAGGATCTCTTGATCCACTCCTTAACTAGAGGTGTCTCCCTGGGTCTATGTAAACTATTCCCCGCCTGCCTTTTAAATAACGTAATACCGCCCAGCAGCCCTACTCTACGCAGCCCCAATTAGGCCGCTAATATCATAACAAAGGCCTTCTAGGGACGCCACAGAGCATCATAGATATTTAAATTTACAGGAATATAAATTCCATACTTCGGCGCGCAGGCCGGCAACATAAACAAAAATAGGCCTTCGAGGGCTGACATGAGCTTGGGCTTAAGCCTGCTATTCCCCGCCTGGTACTGCAACACCTATACGCCAACGTCCCGCCAAGCGATGGCAAAGTAAATACCGGCTCCACCTCTGCCTCGGGGCGGTGATGCTTATCTCCCAAGAGCAAATAATAAACAACTTCAACAGGGTTTTCCCCGGGAACCCCAGAACATCACCAATCCGGCTTACACATCCGGATGGGCTTCACACAGCATGCCTAAACCCGTACTCACGCTTTTGGGTGCTAATGCAATTAACTGCGGGGACGTACACGTCAACTCGTCGGAGAGCATCCTTCCCCCACTCGTCGGTGGAGAGGTGCTTCCATGCAAATATTAAAATTAAGGGCTTCACCTGCCCAAGTAGAAATTTCGTTACCCTTGGCGCGTGTTTTGACGGGGCCGTAACCGCATATCCTGCATGTGACTCGATGCTCGGAGAGGATCTCCTATCTATATTTTTCGAAGGCGGTGCCGGTCCTAGCGCTCCTCTTGACCTCCTACGAGACAAGCACTATCAGGAGATCCAAACTCTTCCCTTTGTTGGCCGAGCCTGGCCGGCGGCTTGGACAGAAAAAGAGGAGGGAGCTTGGGCTCCTCCTAGTGGCGGCGGCCTGGACTGAAAAAGGGGAGGGAGGTGGCTTGGGTGGTGAAGCCGGCGGTGGCCTGGATCGAGGGTAGCGAGGAGGAGGAAGGGGCGGTCGTGCCCTTCCTTGCGGCGGCCCGGACTGGAAGAGGGAGGAGGCTGTCGGGCTCTTCCTTGCGGCGGCCCAGATAGGAAGAGAGAGGAGGCGGGGTTGTGCTGCTGTAGGCCGAGAGAAAAGGGAGGGGCTGGGGTGGTTCCAGGAGGCCGGGAGAGAGGGAGAGGGGCGGTGTCCGGCTGCTCCAGGTGGCCGGTAGAGAGGGAGAGGGGTGGCGGGGTTGCTGCTCCAGGCCGAGAGAGAGGGAGAGGGGCGGTCGGGCTGCTGCTCCGGGCCGACGGGGGAGGAGAAGGGGGCGGCGTCGGGGGTCGGTCTGCTCTGCTTATGCGGCGACGGGAGAGAGGGGGGGGGGGGGAGGCGGCCGTGCCCTAGCTTGGGCAGAAATCCCGATCCCTGCTCCTCTTCTTATTTCTTTTTCCTTTTCTTTTTTTTGTTGCTGCCCCTCTTCTCTATCCCTCCTGCCCTCTTAATTTCTCCCCTATATATAAACATATATACACATATATAATAATAATATATATATAATAAATTTTTATTATAAATAAATATATATTATAAATATATATATATTATAATACGAAACGTAAAATCTCCACACGCGCGCACGAGTGCCCGCACGCCCTTTAATGGAGTCGCGCCAACTCGTCGCCCATAGCATGCCTCTAGGCTAACATTTGGGGAGGGTCCCACTTGCCCGGCTACGGGGTTGTACACAATCCCCGATCTTTTCGAGGTTGGTACAAGCTCGGAAAGAATCATCCAACCCTACGTATCCGGCGAGTGAGAGCCGACCCAAAGAAAAAAAATTATGAGAATTCTTCATTTGGGTATAAAGGGAGCTCCACCCCAGGGCTTACTTTTCACATAGTCTCGTTAGAGGCTCTAGCACGAATATCACTAGCCCGTGTTTTTCCTCCTAGGCTCATCATCATCGATACACGCAATATTTAATATACTGCAACATAACAAAAAATCAACTCTTTTCAAGCTCTCTCCTTTGTCCTCCGGGTGTGCCTACAACCCTGCCAGCTAGTGAGAGCCTGACAGCGAGTCTACCCAGGGCCGAGCAGCACTCGGGGTCCCTTACCCCCCAGGCGAGCCTACAGACCTGCTAGCTAGTAGGAGCAAGGCAGCGGGTCTACCCGGGGCCCAGCATCACTCGGGGTCCTGTAAAATACCCAAATTCTTCCCAAACCTCAAACTACCTCCCTTTCCCCCCAGGTGTGCCTACATCCCTGCAAGCTAGTGAAAGCCTGACAGCGAGTCTACCCGGGGCCGAGAAGCACTCGGGGTCCCTTACCCTCCAGGCGAGCCTACGGACCTGTAGGATTTCACGTGCGGTAGTGGGGCGAATTTTAAAAAAAAATTCCTAACACCACATAACACATAAGGATCGGATATCCCAAAAACAATGCAACAAAGGCTCAACAAAATAAACCCTAACTCATCACAACTAATCCATCGCATGCGTTAGAAGTTATACCTCTAGAGAACAATCTCTAGGCGGAAGAGGAAAGCGCGCCGGAGAGAATGAAAACGATCCCACCGCAACGAGGCCGATCGCCTCGCCTCTTGGTTCACCTTGAACCCAAACAGCGTCAAATCTCTATTCCGTTGACCGGGAATAGAGGCAATAGCTCAGATCTAACTTCCTCTTGTACCGATGACTTCAAGTGGTCGAGCCACACTAGTCGCCGGGTAGGGAAGAGGAAGGGGAGAGGGATCTAAAACCGTTGAGGAGGAGGAGCAAACTCAAGCCTTCAAACAAGCCATGGCCGACCGGGAAGAACCACCTAAGGTCGGCGAAGGGCACGGAGATGGCGGTGGGAAGCTTGCCCGGAGAAGAGAGGGGCGGACGCCAAGGCTGTGGCGGCGGCAAGCTTGCCCCACGACGGAGCAGCGGTTGGCGATGCCGGCGTCAAGCTCGCCCGGCGGCGTAGAGGGGGATGCACGATGATGGCGGCCGGAGAAGCAGCTGATCACCAAAGCCCCTCCTCCCCTCACTCTTGCGGCTAGGGTTTTGACAAAAATAAAATCCGTGAAAAACTACTTCTGCCTGCTCTCCTTTTTATAGTTTTACTAAAGTATGTATATTTTTATATATATAATTATATATATATCTATATATATATTACATACATATATTTATATATATTCACATATATACATATATAACACATATATATACTTATATATATATAAAAACTTACATATATATATAAAATCCCATAACTCAAAAAACTGTGCGCTCCTACAAAAATAATTACGACGACTCGTTCCGTCATAATTTTTATTTCTTTTTGATAGTCGCACAGGAAAACTATCTAAGCAAGTCGAATCACGACATTAGGCGTTCGCACTTACTATAGTATTTAGATTAAATGTTCCATAAAATCAAATACTCCAGATAAGCCGAACGGATGCTGTTCCCGTTCATTTGGTGCGACCTTAAAGAGGAACCATGTCGTCGAGGCTATAATATAACATCCTATATTACTGACTATAAGAGGCTTTGTCACTGCATTATAGTCGCCCCAACAACATGGTAACTAGGTAACGCAATAAACGACCTTCGTCTATTTCTTTGTCACATGATATCATAAATATTGTGCAAACTGGGACTGTGTCATTTCGCACTATATTTGTCTTTCTTGGTCTCACAAGTGAGTTGTATTTATAACTACGTTAGTTATAATGCATGCTATACAACCTCGCTCTGCCAAGGGGCCCGACTATATCATTACCAAAATAATTTGGGGACAAAATGATATTTCGATATATACATCCCTTACGCGCAGGTATGAACAACGAATCATAGTGTTTATCACCATCAGAAGATAGTCTTCAACTATAATCACATTGCTCACACCAACGCGCTCAATCTACATATCTCATATCTACAAAACACTAGACATGTTGTAAACACTAATGACACTGAACACATTCCACTTAATGTTACAACATAAGATAGGTCAAGCTCAATATGTATGAAACCATATACATACTCATGTGATTAAGTGATAACTATAATCAACATTTGTAGAACTACAATGTACTCTAATGCACATGACAATCCAAGGTGGTGGTCAATGTCCCTCTTTGACTACCGGGATCGAGAGCATATAAAAACTAAGATCATGTGATGGAATTCAAGTGTTCTACAGCTCAAGATCAAGGGCATCTTCTCGAGCCATCATGAAGCATCATCAAATGATCTAGGGACAAAATGAGTTTGAACATTCATCAAAAACATGAACTTTAATAAAATTAAAGACAACTTTCAAAACACAAAACCCTCAATCTCCCACTTGTTTTTAAAGTTTCTAATAAAAGAAATACAAAACATAGGAATCCTTGTCATCTAAACATCAAACCATTCTCCATGGTCTTGCAACCCCATGGATTCGAAGTGAACTTCCCCTTTGGCTTGAGACAGAGGCTTGGTGAAGGGGTCAGCTGTGTTGCTATTTGTGTCAATCCATAAAAGTGCAATCTTGCCTTCTTCAATGAAGTCGCGAGTGACAAAATACTTCCGATCCATGTATTTTGTCTTGTGATGTGATTTCGGCTCCTTGATTTGTGAAATGGAAGCACTATTATCACAAAACAATTTCAAGGGCCCTTCACTAGATGTCACGACTCCCAATTCCTCAAGGAATTTCTTTATCCAGACTGCCTCTTTGCTTGCCTCTGCGGCCGCCATGACTTCCGCTGCAGTGGTTGAATCAGCAGTAGTGGATTGTTTCCAACTACGCCAACTCACAGCTCCACCATTCAGAAGAAAAACAAACCCAGATTGAGATCTTCTATCGTCCGGATCTGTCATAAAGCTAGCATCCGTGTAACCTTCTACATGGAGCTCTTTATGTCCACCAAAAACAAGAAACTTATTCTTGGTCCTTTTAAGGTACCTAAGAATATTCTTGACCGCCGTCCAATGAATTGGACTAGGTGAAGCTTGATATCGACTCGTCATGCTAAGAGCATATGCGACATCTGGTCTCGTACAGATCATGGCATACATGATGGAACCTATGGCGGAAGCATAGGGCACATTCATCATGTATTCAATGTCTTTATGTGATGAGGCACATTGAGACTTGCCTAGCTGAGTAGACGCCTTCATTGGCACATTTCCTTTCTTAGAGTTTTCCATATGGAACCTTTCTAAGACTTTGTCAATGTAAATACTTTGACTTAGGCCAATAAGTCTACGTGATCTGTCTCTATATATCTTTATTCCTAATATATATTGGGCTTCACCCATGTCCTTCATTGAAAAGATTGTTTTCAATGAGTTTCTTACTTGTCCCATTAATGATAAGCTGTTGCCCATTAGGAGAATATCGTCAACATATAAGATCAAAAATATAACGCTGCTCCCACTAACCTTCTTGTATACACAAGGCTCTTCCTTGCTTTGAACGAACTCAAGGGTTTTAACTTCTTCATCAAAGCGTTTGTTCCAACTCCTTGACGCTTGCTTCAACCCATAAATGGCTCTTTGAAGCTTGCATACTTTGCCGCTATTGTGAGAATCTTCAAAACCTTGAGGTTGCTTCATGAATACATCCTCATCTAGCTTTCCATTTAGGAAGGCCGTTTTGACATCCAATTGCCAGATTTCATAATCATGAAATGCGGCAATCGCCAACATAATCCGAATAGTCTTGAACATCACAACGGGCGAGAAGGTTTCATCATAGTCAATCCCTTGGATTTGACTAAAACCTTTCGCTACAAGTCTTGCCTTGTAGGTTGTCATGCTTCCATTCATGTCCATCTTCCTCTTAAAAATCCATTTACAGGGGATGGATTTCTTTCCATCAGGAAGGTCAACCAAATTCCATACTTGGTTGTCATACATGGATTGCATTTCGGACTTCATGGCTTCAAGCCATGCTACTGAATCCTTTCTTTTCATTGCTTCTTCATAGGTCAACGGGTCTTCTGTGTCTAGAATGAACACCTCATGAAGACCCATGTATATGTCAGGCTTTTTCCTTTCCCTGATCGACCTCCTAAGCTCCTTTGGTTTGTCCAGCTCAATCTGAGATTCTTGAATTTCCTCCACTATGTCTGGTGGAGTCAATTCATGCTCAACACGAGTAAGACTAACAGGTGGTGGTAAAGCAAGAGTTTCCTCCGTAATCATATGCGGAGGTGGAACACTCATGCTCCCACTAACTAAAGGAACTTCTTGTGACTCTTGGTGATCATTTTGAACATCAACGCTCATCTCATGATCACTCTCTTGTAGGTTTTCTTGAGTTTCCTCAAGTGTCACCCTACGGTCACCGCTTTTGATTCTTTCAAGAAACTCTTTCTCTAAGAATGTAGCACCCTTCTTAACAAATATAGTATTTGTTGACTTGTGCCAAAAGCTATACCCTTTTGTTTCTCTTGGGTATCCAATAAAGAAACACTTATCAGCTTTGGGGTCTAGTTTGGATGATTGCATACGTTTGACATATGCCTCACAGCCCCAAATCTTGAAGAAAGAAGTGATGGGTGGTTTCTCAAACCATATCTCATGAGGAGTTTTCTCTACGGCTTTAGTTGGAACGAAGTTTAAAGTGTAAGCTGCCGTTAAAAGTGCATGGCCCCAAAAAAATAAAGGTAGATCGGATTGACACATCATGGGTCTAACCATGTCTAGCAGTGTCCGGTTTCTCCTTTCGGAGACACCATTCCACTGCGGTGTCCCAGGAGGAGTTAGTTGTGGTACAATACCACACTCCTTTAGGTAAGTATTGAACTCATTGCTCAAATACTCACCTCCACGATCTGATCTCAGAACTTTGATTCTCTTATCCAGTTGGTTTTCAACTTCATTTTTATATTCCTTGAACTTGGCAAGGGAATCACTCTTATGCTTCATTAGATAAACATAGCCATATCGACTATAATCATCTGTAAAAGTGATGAAGTACCTAAAACCATCTCTGGCACACACACTCATTGGACCACATACATCAGAGTGTATCAGTTCCAATAAGTTGTTTGCTCTTGTACCCTTCCTTTTAAAAGGTGTCTTGGTCATTTTGCCAGTTAGGCATGACTCGCATGTCCCAATTGCATCAGGATCAAAAGAGCCTAAAAGATTGGCCTGATGTAATTTCCTTATGCATTTTTCATTAATGTGACCAAGACGATGGTGCCATAAGAGAGTCTCATTCAAGTGAGATATTTTGAGTCGTTTGTTATTTATATTTAATACTTGTTTATCATCCACAATATTAAGCAAATACAATCCATTCGAAATGAAAGCACTTGCATAAAATAAGCCATCCTTCTCAATCCTCATTTGGGAGTTCCCAATGACAAAACTAAAACCTTCTGCATCCAAACATGATACAGAAATAATGTTTCTTAAAATAGAAGGGACATGATAAACATTAAATAAAGTTAGACATAAACCACTAGGTAAGGGGAGTTCCAAAGTGCCCACCGCAACTGCAGAAATACTAGCACCGTTTCCCACCTTCAGCACCACCTCTCCTTTGGGGAGAGATCTCCTATCCCTTAGTGACTGCACATTTGAGATTAAGTGAGCACATGATCCGGTATCAAGTACCCAGTCAAGGATAGTAGTGGTTAAATTCAAACTCAACTCAATAACAAAAATACCTTTAGGACGCTTCCTCTCGATTTTGCCTTCATCCAAGTCTCTCTTGTACTTGGGGCAGTTCATCTTGAAGTGTCCCTTCTCATGACAATGAAAGCATTCAGTGAGAGAGTTAGGAGAATTCTTCACTTTGCTTCCCTTGGAGGTACTATCCTGAGTACCTCCCTTTTTGCCCTTGAGATGAAAATTTCCTTTCGAGGTCTGGCCTTTGGACTTAATCTTGTTTTTGACTATCTTCTTGCTATCAGACGCCACAGCTAAGACAACATTTCCCTTTGTCTTGCCCATGTCAACCTCAGCTGTTTTGAGTGCGTTATGAAGTTCATTTATGGTCATTTGTTTCTCACGCATATGATAATGCATGATGAAATCCTTAAACGAGTAAGGCAGTGACCCCAAAATGATATCTTCTGCAATGTCTTCAGGAATTGGAGACTTCAGTTTCTCCAATTTCTCCAAATATCCTTGCACCTTAAGGAAGTGCACTGAGACAGACTCACCCTCCATCATCTTGCACCTTGTGAGTGCGATGGTGGTCTTATAACGCTCTTTACGAGCACTATCGGTGAACATTTTCTCCAATTGTGCTACAATTTCCTTTGCAGGAGTATCGAGAAATTTCCTTTGCAGCTGATCGCCAATGCTGGCCAGTATCAGAGTCTGCACGACACGTTGACTGTCATCCCATCTCTTTTGTTCCTCTTTCTCAGCATCAGTTGGCTTGCCAATCTCCTTCTCTACTGGGCATTTACCCTCCAGTATAGGTAAGAGATTCTCCAAGCGCAACACAATGTTAAGCTTGAGTATCCAGTCAGAGTAGTTTGACCCGTCATTAGCAAGCGGGCTTTTATCAATCATGGAACGCAGAAAATTTGGCAATGTAGACATAGCTCTATATAAAAAGATAAGATCATGTTCAGAAAAATTCTTTTTAAGAAAAAAAATGGATCAGAGAGATCCAAAAAAAAAAAAGCTTTAAAATAGTGAATCAAGATCCTTTTAGCCTAATGGACTCATCCACAAGATTATCAGGTAGGTACCAATCACCAATCATAACCTTTTAAGTCAACCTTAAACACTTATGATTCTTGATAGTAATATACAAACAACTATTTTAAGAACATAACACTTTCCCAAAGGACCAAGCCTAGATCTTGGTGATTTGATTAAGAAAACTCATCATGTAAGAAAACTCATGCGAGTGACATTCCAACAAAATCAGCAAGAAGTGCCTCACACAACCTACTCACTTGTGGCCTAATGTCAGCTCGCATAAGTGCCACCATGTCTAGTGATTGAAATCACACTCATGTTCATCCAATATCACTAGCTTAGATGGGCACGATGAGGAGGAAAGACATTCTTAAATTTTTCTTTTCACATTCCCTAAAGAATGGAGAATATATAAAATACCTAACTCACGGCATTCTAAAAAAAATATTACATCCATTCCAAACCAATTACATTCCAGAGTTGTAAAAATAAAAAAAACCAAAGATAGAATAAAACCCGCTAGACCGAATCCTAACATTGGATAAGCTCATGTACTCAACCCTTCATGATTCATCTAGATCATTTTAAATCCAAAAAAAATAATCTCCTTATAATCCATACAAAGGTGGATTACGCAATATGAATCAAAAGGGTTAGGACATAGCAAATCCGAACCATTAGGCACCAAAACTAGCAACAAGGAGTTTCATTGAAATGAGATATCCAACCTACCCTCTGATACCACTGTAGGATTTCACGTGCGGTAGTGGGGCGAATTTTAAAAAAAAATTCCTAACACCACATAACACATAAGGATCGGATATCCCAAAAACAATGCAACAAAGGCTCAACAAAATAAACCCTAACTCATCACAACTAATCCATCGCATGCGTTAGAAGTTATACCTCTAGAGAACAATCTCTAGGCGGAAGAGGAAAGCGCGCCGGAGAGAATGAAAACGATCCCACCGCAACGAGGCCGATCACCTCGCCTCTTGGTTCACCTTGAACCCAAACAGCGTCAAATCTCTATTCCGTTGACCGGGAATAGAGGCAATAGCTCAGATCTAACTTCCTCTTGTACCGATGACTTCAAGTGGTCGAGCCACACTAGTCGCCGGGTAGGGAAGAGGAAGGGGAGAGGGATCTAAAACCGTTGAGGAGGAGGAGCAAACTCAAGCCTTCAAACAAGCCATGGCCGACCGGGAAGAACCACCTAAGGTCGGCGATGGGCACGGAGATGGCGGTGGGAAGCTTGCCCGGAGAAGAGAGGGGCGGACGCCAAGGCTGTGGCGGCGGCAAGCTTGCCCCACGACGGAGCAGCGGTTGGCGATGCCGGCGTCAAGCTCGCCCGGCGGCGTAGAGGGGGATGCACGATGATGGCGGCCGGAGAAGCAGCTGATCACCAAAGCCCCTCCTCCCCTCACTCTTGCGGCTAGGGTTTTGACAAAAATAAAATCCGTGAAAAACTACTTCTGCCTGCTCTCCTTTTTATAGTTTTACTAAAGTATGTATATTTTTATATATATAATTATATATATATCTATATATATATTACATACATATATTTATATATATTCACATATATACATATATAACACATATATATACTTATATATATATAAAAACTTACATATATATATAAAATCCCATAACTCAAAAAACTGTGCGCTCCTACAAAAATAATTACGACGACTCGTTCCGTCATAATTTTTATTTCTTTTTGATAGTCGCACAGGAAAACTATCTAAGCAAGTCGAATCACGACATTAGGCGTTCGCACTTACTATAGTATTTAGATTAAATGTTCCATAAAATCAAATACTCCAGATAAGCCGAACGGATGCTGTTCCCGTTCATTTGGTGCGACCTTAAAGAGGAACCATGTCGTCGAGGCTATAATATAACATCCTATATTACTGACTATAAGAGGCTTTGTCACTGCATTATAGTCGCCCCAACAACATGGTAACTAGGTAACGCAATAAACGACCTTCGTCTATTTCTTTGTCACATGATATCATAAATATTGTGCAAACTGGGACTGTGTCATTTCGCACTATATTTGTCTTTCTTGGTCTCACAAGTGAGTTGTATTTATAACTACGTTAGTTATAATGCATGCTATACAACCTCGCTCTGCCAAGGGGCCCGACTATATCATTACCAAAATAATTTGGGGACAAAATGATATTTCGATATATACATCCCTTACGCGCAGGTATGAACAACGAATCATAGTGTTTATCACCATCAGAAGATAGTCTTCAACTATAATCACATTGCTCACACCAACGCGCTCAATCTACATATCTCATATCTACAAAACACTAGACATGTTGTAAACACTAATGACACTGAACACATTCCACTTAATGTTACAACATAAGATAGGTCAAGCTCAATATGTATGAAACCATATACATACTCATGTGATTAAGTGATAACTATAATCAACATTTGTAGAACTACAATGTACTCTAATGCACATGACAATCCAAGGTGGTGGTCAATGTCCCTCTTTGACTACCGGGATCGAGAGCATATAAAAACTAAGATCATGTGATGGAATTCAAGTGTTCTACAGCTCAAGATCAAGGGCATCTTCTCGAGCCATCATGAAGCATCATCAAATGATCTAGGGACAAAATGAGTTTGAACATTCATCAAAAACATGAACTTTAATAAAATTAAAGACAACTTTCAAAACACAAAACCTTCAGGACCTGCCAGCTAGTAGGAGCCAGGCAGCGGGTCTACCCAGGGTCGAGCATCACTCGGGGTCCTGCAAAGTACCCAAATTCTTTCCAAACCTCAAACTGTCTCCCTTTCCCACCAGGTGTGCCTACAACCCTGCCAGCTAGTGAAAGCCTAACAGCGAGTCTACCCGGGGCCGAGCAGCACTCGGGGTCCCTTACCCCCCAGGCGAGCCTACGGACCTGCCAGCTAGTAGGAGCCATGCAGCGGGTCTACCCGGGGCTGAGCATCACTCGGGGTCCTGCAAAGTACCCAAATTCTTCCCAAACCTCAAACTGTCTCCACCCACCGAGTGACATCCAGCCCTGTCAGCTAGGTGAGAGCCTGGTAGTGGGATCTGCTCGGGGTCTGGTAAACGAATACTTCGATCGTACACATAGATTGTGACGGGAGCATTATCACTCCAAATTTCATAACGATGTTCAGGGTCATAACGATGTCCACAGAGAATCATCCGGGCTCCCGGGTGATACTATCGGTTCAGTCAGTGAGGTGAAAGCCTGGGAGCGGGTGTTGAACATCCTCCGGGCTCAGCCCCAGTGTCATAACGACATCCATCGAGACCCCTGCCCTGCCAGCTTGGTGGGATCCTGACAGCGGAAGAATCGAGACCTAACCCCAGAGCGAGAAGACTTAGAAGATTTGCCTCTCCCGGGTGCTACCACGAGGCCAGTCAGCTAGATGGGAGCCTGAGGGCGGGTGTTGAACATCCTCCGGGCTCAGCCCCAGGGTCATAACGACGTCCATCGAGACCTCTGCCCTGCCAGCTTGGTGGGAGCCTGACAGCGGGAGAATCGAGACCTAACCTAGAGCGAGACGACTTGGAACTTTTGCCGAGTATAACTGGAGGGTAGGCTCCCTCACTTCGAACTCCATGTTAATCTTGGAGGACACCACCAAGGAGTCGGTAAGAACCTCCACATCATGTACCCCAAGTTCTCTGGCCAGGCACAATCTCTCTATAACCGCCTCATACTCAGCCTGATTTTTGGTGATAGGAAAATGCACTACTACTCGAAGACTTGACTTTGTTCGAGGTGGAGACATCCGTCTGACTTAAGAGGTGTTGGAGAGTTAATTGCACCGATGCTTTTACAAATGGAGAACGCATTATTTTATAAGAGAGATGATCTGGAAGTCATCAAATCGGGAAGCTGGCGTCCGAGTCTGTTCCTAATAATTCCTCCAATCGGAAGAGAGATGCAATCGGGGGGACATAGGCCGACGTGCAAGGGGGAGCTTATCTCGACCGTCAGTGCAGAGGCTCGGTCTTACAATAGCGCTTAAAGTCCCGTGGCATCATCCCATCATCCGAACTGGGCTATTTAGAAGGAACAGGTCGACGGCTCGTATCCTGATCTAATGACAAAGATCGCTTTCCGCCATGTCACTCCATGATGAGAGCTAGTTTATGGGTGACGGGTAATGTTCCTGCGAGGGTCCTCTAGAATGCACTCGAGACCAACATCTTCCCTCGGGCCAAAACCCGCCCCTTTACATGTTATCCTGTTTTCTCAACAAAAAAGGCTTTCACTTGTGATTGCTTGGAGAGATCGGCCCTCTATCAAATCTGGGAGGTTAGCGTCTAGGCTTGTTCCTGATAATTCCTCTAGTTGGAGGAGAGGTGCGATCGGGAGGACATAGGCCGACGTGCAAGGGGGGAGCTGATCTCGGCCATCAGTGCAGAGGCTCGGTCTTACAATAGCGCTTAAAGTCCTGCGGCACCGTCCCATCGGCCGAACTAGGCTATTTAGAAGGAACAGGTTTGACGTTTGGCTTCCGGAGTCGATCGTGAGGCTAATCCTTGAAGGCCTCAGAAGCTCGAGGCGAATTGGCAATAAAGGGAAAACTCGACTGCTACTGAATTACAAGGAAGAGGTAACATATTACTGTTAGGGAGGGAACCCTTTCAGGTCACCCCAGCTCCAAATACCTCTCAGCCGCTCTCTTACTTGATCTTGAAGATAATAACCTCAAGGTTTCTCATTGATGTAATAGGTGAGGATACATGTGTTTCCACAGGTAGAGGCGCTTCAAACTGGTGCAAATCCTACCCCAAATACTATGGGATTCCAACAACAACTAAAGGAGGGGAAAACTCCGAGTATGAGGACCATACATACAAAATGTCCGCGCATGACCCTGGTCGTCTCTTGGTTCCTCTTCTAAAGCCATGACATTCACCTGAGATTTTCCGTGCTGGCAACTCTCCACGCTCACCGCACAAAAATGTTGAAACCGAAAAATCGGTCTCTGTGGAGTTCGACCCTTGGGGAAGGGGTGGCCGCACACCTACTACACTCAAGTGAACAATCTAGGCTCTAGGCTAGGAACACAAGGGACACACCCAAGGCCTCAGCGTGGAGGTCCCGCCGCATACCCGGAAGACTAACGAATTCTTCCCCTCCAAAACCAGGGGCTGAGCTAGAACACCTTCGACGGGCTCTCTTGGCCGGCCGGAACATCTAAAGAGGATCTCTAGATCAACTCCTTAACTAGAGGTGTCTCCCTGGGTCTATGTAAACTATTCCCCGCCCGCCTTTTTAATAGCGTAATACCGCCCAGCACCCCTACTCTACGCAGCCCCAATTACGCCGCTAATATCATAACAAAGGCCTTCTAGGGCCGCCACAGAGCATCACAGATATTTAAATTTACAAGATAATAAATTCACTACTAGAAAATTGACTTTTAGTGATGAAGTATTTCGTCACTAAATACTGAATTATGGTCACTAAAGACATTTAGTGGCCGAATTGAGTCCGTCACAAGGTCGCCACAAAAACCCCGCCACTAAATGTTTTTTGTGGCTAAAAGTATTTTGTCACTAAAAGTTGTTTTAGTGACCCTTTTTTTTTTGCCACTAAAACAAGTTATAGTGACCGAAGCACAACAGTCACTAAAACAACTATTAGTGATGAAGTATGCCTGACACTAACTGTCTTTAGTGGCAAAAAAAATTGTCACTAAATGTGAACTTTTAATGAGCAAATCTTTCAATCACTAAAAGTTCTAATGAGCAAAATACATGGGTCACTAAAAAGACATGTTTAGTGACTGCATTAATTCAGTCACTAAAAGAGAATTTAGTGGACACTAAAATCAAATATTTTTAGTGTCTAAACTAATTCTGCTCACTATATTTTTTTGTGTGACGGAATATTTGGTCACTAAAAATATGATATTTGTCACTAAACTTTATTCAATTTCTTACAAAATACCATAAAATTATTTCATTTGATATTCACTAATTTTCATATATGTACATTCAAATACAACAATAAAAAAACACTCAATTGCAACAAGAAGATTGTTCTAACATAGATTATTTCATTAATAGGGAAAAAATGAGTGGGAGATAGCCCAAACCCCTCAATACAAAGTAATGATATTTTTATTTCTAATTAAATTTAAATACAGTAACAAATATTTATAATAAAGAAAATCTATAAATATGCATTCTTTGGCACATCTGTGATAGAGAACTAATGTCTTTTGCTCTCTTCTTTAGTTAGAAAGAACTCCGGCCTGCAAGGGACAGAGTTGTAGTAGGACCTTTTAGAGGAAGAAGACTTGAAAGATGAGATATATCTTCTTCCAATCTGCAATGAAATTATAAACAATCTATCATTAGTAGAGCTTCTAGTAATAATTTAAAACTCACAAGGAATCAACGTGCAACTGTAAGATAATAGAAAATAAAAAAAATCAACACGGTGAGCTCTTAGAAGTGGAGAACAAAAAATTGTACCTATCCTATGTAAAATTTGAATGACTTCATATCAATTATTTTTAAGTTTATCCCATTCGGATAAGACTAACCTCTATCTACTGCCCTAATTAATACAATATAATACTCATCATTTCATCAAAGTGCTGCTTTCGGGAAAAATTGTACATAAATTCCCTAAAATAATCATATTACTCAAAAATATATTCATTATCTAATTTTTTTTACAGCAGTTTATATTCATATAAATCCCACTCAACTTTTTTTATACTAGACTATGATAAAATGCCAAATTCTCATTTTTATATATGTTCCTAACAATTTCAATCATAACATATAATGGCACAAGCAGTCGTGCACGGGGGACCCCGTGCGGGGTGACGACATTTGTCGGGGGTACGACATTGTTCGGGGCTGCGACATTGGTCGGGGGTGGCGACATTGGTCGGGGCGGCGACATTGATCATGGAAAACGACATTGGTCGGGGGCAGCGACATTGGTCGGCGGCGGCGACATTGGTCGGCGGCGGCGACATTGGTCGGCGGCGGCAACATTGGTCGGGGCGGCGACATTGGTCGGGGGGCGGCGACATTAATCGTGGACGGCGACATTGGTCGGGGGCAGCGACATTGGTAAGGGGCGGCGACATTGGTTGGGGCGCCGACATTTACCGGGGGCGCCGACATTGGTCGTGGGCGGCGTCATTGGTCGTGGGCAGCGACATTGGTCGTGGACGACGAATTTGGTCATGGGCGGCGACATTGGTCGTGTGCGGCAACATTTGATCGTGGTCGGCGAAATTCGGCGAAGGCTAATATTATTGTTAGATCATTTCAAAATTTGGCTCAGTTCAGTTATGTCTTCTCAATTTTTTTCATCCTCGTATGAATTGTTGAATCGTTATTTTCTATTTGAGCGTTGATTAACAAAGGCTCCGTTTGGGGGGACTTATTTTCACCAGTCAAGCGGTTACGACCGCATGAAAAGGACATTGCGGTCGTAACTGCTTGACCGGTGAAAATAAGTCTCCTCAAACGGAGCCAAAGATTCATCAGGGTGAGTAATTTGGTATTGACAACAAAATAAAAAACATGTAATAATAGTTACTTTTTTCTTAATATGGGAAATTGTTCATAGAACTCCATTGATATTAATTCAAAACAAAATAAACTTACTGCTGCTCGGTTGCTCCTCAACCCTCAACGAAATAGTGCAAATGGCAATGAAGATCTAGACCTCTGGAGAACCGGAGAAGCAAATTAGGTGAAAAATAAAAACAAAAAACTCAAGTGCCATGGAAAAGAATAGGGCTTAGAAAAATGGAAATGGAAATACGGAATCACTGACCTAGACACCGGGAGAGAGAAGCGAAGAGATAGACCCGGAGCAGACCGCAGACGAGATTAGGGTATGTCATTCCTTGGCAAGATTAGGGCGCGCCGTCATCCCTTGGAAGAGATTAGGGTATGTAGTCGTTGTACCTTGGAATGAAGCGGAGACACCGGTGAGAGGAGATTAGGGCGTCGGACAGTTGATCGCGAAATGAAGCGGAGACACCAGTGAGAGGAGATTAGGACAGAACGACGAAGCGAAACAAAGCACAGAGGTGGAAGAAATTGTGCCGCTCCATGGCAGAAACTTTCTCGGAGAGGGAGGTTAACGAAATGAGAGATCGTGGATGCTAGAGGAAGTTATCTCCAGTACGAGTGTTCGTGAGTGTTTGTGAGTGTTTGACGGTTTTTCGTAAAAATTATTAAGAAATTGGGCTGTGTCTAACCTTTATTTAGTGAAAATTGGCCCAATGAAAAAAATTTATTAAGCAATATATTGAGTGATGGACGGTTTAGGAATTATTAAGACACTAGTTATTGACTAACATTTATTTAGGTAGCTAATGAAAAAAAAATATAAGAGGAAAAATAGCTGATTGTTATTTAGGTGACTAACATTTATTTCATTTTTCATTTAAGTGTCTAACCTTTATTTAGTGAAAAGTGTCTAGTACTCTCCGACGCAGTCAAGTTCCACAAAAAAACACATTGTGTGAAACTAGAGGCGCAAAAGTTGCAACTTTTAATTAGAATGGATGAGAAATATTCGCATGACCCTAACACACTGCCTTTGAAACAGAAGAGGCTTGTAAGACTAGTGTACAGCTTTGAATCCGGTTGGATGAACGGCGTGATGCTCGGATGAGCAAGCTCTCATAATGGTAAATAAGAAGAAAAAACTAGAGAAAACTCTAGGAAATGGGAGAGGCGAGATGTTGTCATTACCTGGATGCGCCGAAAAATGGCTCGAGGGAAGCTCGACGACATAACCTGGAGGCGTCGTTGTTGAAGGTTTTGTGGGAATCTTCCAAGCGGAAATATGAAAAGGTGGAAACGGAAGAGGTTTGATGCGGGAGTGGTTTGCCACAGTCCTTTTTATGATTAAATATTTAATAATTATTTAATATTTTAATTTTAAGAAAACATGATTTTCACCTAATTAAAATAGGTTTGCCCAAAACAATCACCACAAAATGAAATAAAACCAAATTTTAGAGGCCAATTTAAGGATAAATGTTTAATAAAAAAACATGATGCGGGAGTGGTTCTGAAATTTGCAAAAAAAAATATTTTAACTTCACCAAGGTGGAGTCAGTGCATAATTATTTTTAACTATTTAGAATAATAATTTTGAAAAAGAAATTAGGATTAGAAAATTTTCATAATCATTTAATTTATTGTAATTTACCAAATTACTTTTTCTAATAATTAATTAATTATGAACATATATTTATGTATAATATTATTATCCTTGTTTTTTTATGTAATTAATATCTTTTTTAATCAATGTCATTTAGTTAAACTAATAATTAACAAAATTATAATAAATAATCAGTGACTGAAGCATTTTCGTCACTAAAAGCTTTGGTTTTTAATTTGATCACTAAATGTTACGGAAAGAATGATTAGTCATGACCTAGGACGAAAGTTTTAAGCTTTTGTTTATTGGTGAAAAATAAATCAAATACTTTCTATTAGTACCAAATATTTCGTGCCAATAAATAATCTTCAAGTATTTCTATTTGTGACAAAAACAAATTTGTCACTAAATAAATCATTTAGTGAAAGAAAATATTTCTGTTACTAAAGGATGTTTTAGTGACTGATTTTTTATTTCGTCACAAATGAAAGGCATTAGTCACGAAAATTTTTTTTTCACTAATAATTAGTCACTAAAGATCTGTCTTTAGTGACTAAATTTGTTTTATCACTAAAAATCATACTTTAATGACTAAATAACTTAGTGTTATCACTAAAGATACCTCGTTAGTGACTAAACATTCATTTAGTCACTAAAGATGTTCATTTAGTGACAAAACTTTTACTTCTTCACTAAAAAGTTTCTTTAGTGACTAAGTTTTTGTTTCATCACTAAATATGTGTCTTTAATGACGAAATATATTTTATCACTAAATTTTCGTCACTAAAAGTCAATATTCTTGTAGTGATTCAATACTTCGGCGCGCAGGCCGACAACATAAACAAAAATAGGCCTTCGAGGGCCGACACGAGCTTGGGCTTAAGCCTGCTATTCCCCGCCTGGTACTGCAACACCTGTACGCCAACGTCCCGCAAAGCGATGGCAAAGTAAATACCGGCTCCACCTCTGCCTCGGGGCGGTGATGCTTATCTCCCAAGAGCAAATAATAAACAACTTCTACAGGGTTTTCCCCGGGAACCCCAGAACATCACCAATTCGGCTTACACATCCGGATGGGCTTCACACAGCATGCCTAAACCCGTACTCACGCTTCTGGGTGCTAATGCAATTAACTGCGGGGACGTACACGTCAACCCGTCGGAGAGCATCCTTCCCCCACTCGTCGGTGGAGAAGTGCTTCCATGCAAATATGAAAATTAAGGGCTTCACCTGCCCAAGTAGAAATTTCGTTACCCTTGGCGCGTGTTTTGATGGGGCCGCAACCGCATATCCTGCATGTGACTCGATCTTCAGAGAGGAGATCTTATCTATCTTTGTCGAAGGCGGTGCCGGTCCTAGCGCTCCGCTCGACCTCCTCCGAGCCAAGCACTATCGGGAGATCCAAACTCTTCCCTTTGTTGGCCGAGCCTGGCCGGCGGCTTGGACAGAAAAAGAGGAGGGAGCTCGGGATCCTCCTAGTGGAGGCGGCCTGGACTGAAAAAGGGGAGGGAGGTGGCTCGGGTGGTGAAGCTGGCGGTGGCCTGGATCGAGGGAAGCGAGGAGGAGGAAGGGGCGGTCGTGCCCTTCCTTTCCGTGGCCCGGACAGGAAGAGGGAGGAGGCGGGGTTGTGCTGCTGTAGGCCGAGAGAAAAGGGGGGGCCGGTGTGGTTCCAGGCGGCCGGGAGAGAGGGAGAGGGGCGGCGTCAAGCTACTCCAGGTGGCCGGGAGAGAGGGAGAGGGGCGGCGGGGTTACTGCTCTAGACCGAGAGAGAGGGAGAGGGGCGGTCGGGCTGCTGCTCCGGGCCGACGGGGGAGGAGAAGGGGGCGGCATCGGGGGGTCGGTCTGCTCCGCTTAGGCGGTGATGGGAGAGGGGGGGGGGGGGGGGGGGGTGGAGGCGGCCGTGCCCTAGCATGGGCAAAAATCCCGATCCCTGCTCCTCTTCTTATTTCTTTTTCCTTTTCTTTTTTTTTGTTGCTGCCCCTCTTCTCTATCCCTCCTGCCCTCTCAATTTCTCCCCCTATATATAAATATATATACACATATATAATAAAAAATATATATATATAATAAATATTTATTATAAATAAATATATATTATAAATATATATATTATAATACGAAACGTAAAATCTCCACACGCGCGCACGAGTGCCCGCACGCCCTCAAATAGAGTCGCGCCAACTCGTCGCCCATAGCACGCCTCTAGGCTAACATTTGGGGAGGGTCCCACTCACCTGGCTACGGGGTTGTACAGGAACCTTATGGACATAGTAGATGAAGAAGTTCAAGTTGAATCAGATACTAATGAGGTAATCGCACTCCCAACTCTCCTTCTGATTCTGATTATGAGATTGTCCTAGAATCTGAAGCTTACTCCTCTTCTGGAGCTAAGGATGATTCATATTTAGAAATTGACATCAATTAATTGATTGAAAGATATGGGGAACTCCTTGAGGCATTTTGCAAATGCAAGAAGCTTGATAAAAAGCAAGATGAAGAGCTTAAAGATCTAAGACCCATCAAGGCTGAGTTAGAAGCTAAAAGGGATGCATTACAACAAATGGGCTCTAACTCTATTGAGCTCAAATGGATCATTGATAAGCACAATTAGATAAGAATTCAAAATGAAAAGCTTATCAAGAAGCTTAAAAATTATCTCCTCAAGGAGAAAAGTCTAATAGCTGAATTTTCCAAGCCTAAGACTGTACTACCACTTATAGATACATTCTCTTCTCAAAATAATAGAAGAGGATTGGGGTTCAAGTGGAATACTGGAGAAACTAATCCTAAGGGAAAAGTCAAGACACCAGTTATGCCTCAAACCACCTTTCACAAGGTAGTGATTCCTTCTAACAGGTATGACCATGATAACATATATGTTCACTAGAAGAATGGAAGTTCCTCATATAAGGTGAACAATGCACCTTACAATAGAAGGATAAAGGGCATGAGGTTGAGTGCTTTGAAAACTCCCCATGAAGAAAAATAAATAGCCCACCATTGACCATTTGTGTTTGGTGCTCCAACACCCATACTCAAGGGTAAGGAAGTGGCATCCTCCCAAGATCTTTCAATAAAGAAGAAGGCTATTGGCAAGACTAGAAGCACATCTCATAAGGCCATATTTGATGCCATCAACACCATGTCAGCTGTAAAGCAGTCACTTATTGCTAGCAAACAAATATAATCAAGTAAGCCTGCCTTCAGTCAAGCTTTTAACCAAAGTACAACTAAGAAAAATAGGAGAAATGCTGCTGTCTTCTTTACGGAACCAAAAAAGGCTGATGGTCCCTATACATCAAAGGCTATTCAGAAGAGAAGATATAATATCCATGAGTTCTAGTGTTGTGGCAAGGTGGGACACTTTGCTATTGACTATTAGAATAACCCTAGTATGCCAATTGCAAAGAGGAGCTTTCCTGCCAAGGATTGTGTTAGAACCAGAATTCCTATTTATGCTAACAAGAACCAAGGACCCAAATCTTTTTGGGTGCCTAAGGTAAACAAAATTTGTGATTGCAGGTAGGTCGAAGTACCCATTAAATGCCTATCTGGTACTTGGACAGTGGTTGTTCCAGGCACATGACTGGAACAAGAAGCCATCTGAAAGATTTCACTCAAGTAAAAAATGGTCCCCAAGTTATATTTGGTGGCTCAGATAGAGGAGTGACAAAAGGCTATGGTTTGATCACCAATGATATAGTCACCATCACAAAAGTGGCTTATGTGGAAGGATTGCAATACCATCTGATTAGAATAAGCTAACTCTACAATATAGGCTATGTCAATGTTTTCTACAAGGATAAATACCTAATCAAGAGGTCAACTGGTCAAGAGATCATTTTGACTGGCAGTAGGAGTGAGACTATTTATTGCCTTAATTTTTTTGTATAGATTTTGATTCTCCAGTTTGTCTTGTAGCAAATGAGAAAGACTCTTACTGCGTGTAATGGAACAAGAGGCTTGCTCACTTGAACTATAAGTCTATCAGTAAGCTCTTTAGTGAAGGGCTGGTGTAACACCCCTAATTTTTAAGTGTTTATTTTAAATTTTTATAGTGACGTAATTATGATGTTAGGGCGTTACATTGACACTAGTTATTGGGCGCCGTTGTTGGAGCGTGATTTTTGCTCATCGGAATCTGAGGTTTTGACTCAGTGATTTTTAGTAGGTTGTTATTAGTTGTAACTTCGGAGAGTTGTAACTTGAGTTTGGTTTGTCGAATCTTAATTTCAAATTCACCATTGGTTTTGTAGAATTGGTATTTTGTCTCGGAGCGAATTTCGTGAAAATTCGATTTGGTTCGAGTTTTTGGGTCATTTGGACGTTTCGTTATTAATAATTATATTATATTATATCATATGTATGTATTATATTATATTTATATAATAGATAATATATTATATTTAATATTATATATATATATATATAAAGACTCAAGACCGAATCCTATTCATTATCTTCTTCCCCAAGCCATAAGACCGATAATGCGGAAGAAAAGAGGGCAACGAGTTTCGCAAGGCCTTCGGCCAACGCTTGTAGGAGTGCCGGTGCTCGGAATCATCTACCGAGGGTAGATCCAAAAAGCTCTCACCGAGATCTACGTATTAGTGGTAGGTAATTTTGTTTTCTTATACTTTTGGCATTAGGGTTTTTGACCTTGACTCTCGTTTGCCCTATAAAGTTCAGGAATCGTTGACTAAGAGTTCTTGCGGTCGATCCTTGAAGCGGAGCGCTCGTGAGGCAAGATTTTTTAAGATCTTGAGGCAAGTGGTGGTCTGCACCCTTGCCAAGCCTCTTATTAAGTTCCTTATTATCCCCTCTGAATTTGTTTTTGTCTATTCTTAGCTGTATATTACTTAGCATAGCAGTAATCTTGTTTTTTTCTCTTCTTGCCGTGTTGAGATAGAATTCTTTTTCCTGTGTTGGGCTCCTGCCTTGTCTAACCCTCCCTTTCTCATTGAGTGTTAAACCTTTGGTGTTGAGTGCATCTTCCTCGGCGTTGAGTGTTCAGCCTTTGACATTGAGTGCGTTGAGTATTCAGCCTTTGGCGTAGAGTGTATTAAGTGTTTAGCCTTTGGCATCGAGTGCATTGAGTGTTCAGCCTTTGGCATCGAATGCATTGAGTGTTCAGCCTTTGGCGTCGAGTGCATTGAGTGTTCAGCCTCTGACATCGAGTGCTTTGAGTATAGCTTCTTAGGGATCGAGTGGATGTAGACTTGGTGTCGAGTGAATTCAGAGCCTGTGTTTTGGCATTGAGTGAATTCAGAGCCTGTGTCTTGGCGTCGAGTGAACTCAGAGCCTGTGTTTTGGCATCGAGTGAAGTCAGAGCCCGTGTAACGCCCCAATGTTAAGGAACCCCTTTTATGGAAGGTATTGCCTGACGGTAAGGGCTATCACACGACGGTAGCTTGGATCACTCAATGCTCTCAACGCTCTCAATTTCTCAGCTCTTGCTAGCGTTCGACGGTAATTTAAGCGCTGACGGTAGATTTGGAAATTTATTTGGCCAAGCTCTCGGGTTGGATACCGCGCAGTGTTAGCCTTACCGCGGAGCGATAATAGAGTAGTTATGAAGCATCCATGTGTCAACGACTGATTAAAGTTTTGAGCGGTGGCATCCTTAAGAAGCTAAATGATTGGGGTACCGCGTGGCGGTAACTTCTTACCGTGCAGCAGTAGCGCTCGTAAACTGAATTCTTGAGTGAATTGTGTCCATTCGCTGGTTTTAATTAGGGATCCGACGGCTGGAGGTTGCCCCTACGAGTATTTGGTCCAGAGTTTAGGGTTCCATCTCATTTTTTCCTTTGGATCTTCTCTTTCTAAGTGTTAGAGAGAAGAGAGAGTGAAGAAGGAAGAAGAGGAAGGAGATATCGCCACCGTTGGAGTTCCAAAGCTCCGATTCACAGGACGAGTCCAGATCTATGGAGGCAAGAACGTTGCGCTCATGTTCATCCATCTAGATCTTTGGCATGGCACCGAAGAGAGCGCAAAGGGTAATGATTCTCTTCTTAGACATGTGAAGTCCTCTTCCTTTTGCATAGGAAACCCTCTCCCGCAAGTGTGCGGTGAGAGTGAGGTTTTCCTTCGGGTAGATACAATATATCCTCATAGTTTTTCGTTTAAAGTTCGGAATCGAAGTACGAACATAGGCCTGGTGTGTGAAACCCATCCAGACAAGTTGGTCTGGATTGGTGATGTTTTTCATTATGCTTGCATTGCCGGAGAAGACTCCATGTTGTATGTGTTTTTTTTGGGTTTCTATGTGGTAGATTGCAGCAAGGAACTTGGGGGACTAACTCCAAGGAGCACCCATAAATCTGGGCAGAATCGTGTTTCTGCCAGGTACCGCTCGGCAGTAGTGTTACCGCCGGCAGTAGTGTTATCGCCGGCGGTAGCTCTGCGAGAGAGATATTGTGAGGCCTATCTCGGCGAGACCTGGGGGCCAGTATTGTAAGCTGAGTGCTTAGAGAGCCTAGCTTGGTGGCTTGAGATCCAGCTAGTGAACATAACGTGGTTATGTGTGTTGGAATGGGAAAGGGGAGGTCGACTTGCGTTGTGGCTTATTGCGCCCGGCGATTTGAGCAACGGGTTATGACCGAACTGTACCCAGTAGCTATATCGTTCAACCTGTAGGTAGTGTTACCTGTCGTAGATATAGTTATGAGTCTTAGTCCTCAAGATGGAAAGACTATTTAATGCTCATGTATGTTGTCCGTCACTGAGTACGGTGGTGGGAACCTGGTTTTTGTCCAGTACACCGAGAATGTGCCCTGAGTGCACGGGGCGTGTGGTTGTCGCACCAGTGTCTGTGGTGAAGTGTGCTTAAATTGCACTTTCATAGCCATGTTTGGTTTTTCTAATACTATGCAGGGAAGGGGTACCGCCACCCCAAGTTATGGGTGGGGTCGTTATAATTTGGTTAACTTTAGCTGACTGTTGTCTTGTTTTGCCACCGTTCGGTGGATTGTTCTTATGCAGGAATAGGTGAGCCAAGCTGCAAGTAGCGGGCTGAAGCCCTTGATGCTATGCTGGCCCTTGAAGGCCAAAGCGAAGTGTTTCCCTTTTCTATTTTCATGTGTGGCTGGCCTGCGTGCCGAAGTCTGTAAAACACCTATTGTTTAAGTAAACAATTGTAAGGCCATAAGGCCACGCCTCTTTATGGATTTTTTAATTTCATTCCTATTATGGACTATAGTGGAAATTCAAGTTTTGTGATGGGTTCTTCCTACTTATTTTAAAAGCTTCTGCTAAAATGCACTGTGTTAGGATTCGAAATTTTATAATAGTAATTTGGTATTAATATGAAACTCCACTGACTGTCCATAGAATATGGCGTGGGGATCCGACCAGACCTTCTATTATATTTCATGTGACAGATGGGGGTGTTACAATTTGATATCAGACTACAGTGTTAGTCTTTCTTATATGAATTCGTGGGCGAATTCTTTTAAGGGGTGGTGAGCACATGTATGTGCTTCATCGTTATAACATGAAAAAACCCCATGAATGTCCACTTAGGAGTGAAAATACACATGTTTGAGGAACCTGCATGTTCCTATGATTTCTTTTTGCAATTTTGTTTGGTTACTTAATGGTGTTTTTACAATTATAAATGACCAGGAGTGGTGCAGGACAGCCGGAATGTCCGCACTCTGTAGAAAGTAGTGCACCTAATGACGTGCCTGCAACCCCTCCTTTGGCAAAGATGATAGGACTTGTGGCTGAGGCGATGTTTGTAATGTTAAATGCCCAGCCAGGGAGGGAAGCACAACCTCTTGCCCCTTTTATGGAGAAGGTGCCGCTTCGTGCGGTAGAACCTAGAGTGGTAGAGCAAGTGGCTGTAGAGGGTTTGGTGCCAAGGAGAGCGACAGAGAAGCAGCTCAAACATGTGATGAGCTTCAATGCTCCAGTGTTTTTGGGGACTGGAACCCCAACCCAGGCCGAAGATTGGCTCTCTTGAGTTAAGAGAGACTTGACGATAACTGAAACGAAGGAATGATAGAAGACCACCATAGCCACTTTCCCGTTGGATGGAGAGGCAAGACTGTGGTGGGAAGAGTTGGATCTGCATCACTTGGCTGGAAGACAACTCACCGATGTCTTGATGGAGGAGTTCTCGAGGTTATTCCTGGCTAGATACCTCCCCTCTATATAGAGGTTTGACATGGATAATCAGTTCTAGAGACCGATGCAGGGATAAAGTAGCGTGGATGAGTATCTCTACGAGTTCATGAGGTTGGGACGTTATGCTGGCTCTACTTTTGCTGATGAGGAGCATAAGACCACCGGTTCTATGAGGGTCTGCGTGATGACCTAAGGCTACTACTCTCTAGGCCTATGACACAGGGTTTTCTAACTCTGGTAGATACCGCCCTATCTCTGGAGAAAGATGTGTAGAGAGTTCAAGAGAAGGACTCCAGATTAAAGAAGTCAGAGTTCAAGGTGTCGAGCTCGTCAAAGTCTGGGTTATGTAAGTGGAACAAGAAGGCGAGGAATTTGGGTCCAGCCCCACCTTCAGGTACGTCTAGAGTTACTACAATGCGAGGCCCGGTTACTTGCTATAATTGTGGCAAGTAGGGACACATCGCCTGAGACTGTTGGAGTGGGTGCCCGAAGTTAGAGAAGAAGCCTGGAGCATCTTATGCGGAGAAGGGAAAGGCGGTAAAGTCAACCGCATCCCACTATGCTCCAACCTAGCCTAGAGATTACAACCTTGGCCAATAGGAGGCCATAAAGCAGGCTGATGTGGTGACAAGTATGAGTTAATTAATAACACGTTTAGCTCTATATACTTATTACCTTATACGTGTTAGCTTATGACTTGTTGTGCTAGGCTTTATTTTGATCTTTAATTGTCCTGCGAGAGCACTGTTCGATACGGGAGCTTCGCGCTCCTTTTTGTCCGTGGAATTTATATCGCGCATCAGAGTGCCTTCTTTGATGGCAAGGGATAAATCAGATGCGCTGCTGCCTAACGAGTGTTCTATGCGCGCGGATAGAGTTTGTTGCGTGAAGGTATGGATTGGGAGTCAAGAGCTTGACTTGCAAGCGTCACTACTATCGATAGTCGAGTTTGATGTGATCTTTGGCATGGACTGGCTCTCAGAGTAGTGTGAGTACATTGATTGCAACTGCAAGGTGGACAGACTGGGAGTGGATATAGAGCATGAGACGACATTCTCTTGTATGAAGGGGTCGAGCAAGACTTTGATGTCTGCTCTCTAGGTGGTTATGATAGTTCGTAGTGGTGCAGAGCTATTTTTCACATTAGTGGAGGCTTTGAAGCCCAAACTAGGTCTGGATAATATCCCAGTTTTATCAGAGTTTCCTGACGTTTTTTCTGAAAATCTCCCTAGAGCTCCACCTCAGCGAGAGATTGACTTCACCATTAAGCTAGTGCCAAGTGTCAAGCCTGTGTCACGCTACCCACATCTCTTAGTGCCTAAGGAGATGGCGGAATTGAATTTATAACTTCAAGAGTTGTTAGATCAAGGGTATGTGCGTCCAAGTTTGTCGCCTTGGAGCGCGCCAGTCCTTTTTGTTAAGAAGAAGGACGGAAGTTTGTGGCTGTGTATTGATTACCGAGAGTTTAATAAGCTGATAGAAAAAAACAAATATCCGATCTTGAGGATTGATGATATATTCGATCAGCTGGTCGGGTCGATTGTGTATTCGAAGCTAGATTTGAAATCTGGGTACTATCAGTTGAGAGTAAGGGAAAGTGACATTCCCAAGACAGCTTTCAGCACACGTTATGGGCATTATGAGTTCACCGTCATGCCGTTTGGGTTGACGAATACACCATCCGTGTTTATGGATTTGATGAACAAGACATTCGGAGAGTACTTGGACCAGTTCGTGATAGTCTTCATCGATGGTATACTAGTGTACTCACAGTGCGAGGATGATCATTTCAAGCATCTACATATGGTATTGGAGACCCTGAGGAGGAACCAACTATATGCCAAGTTCTTAAAATGTGAATTTTGGCTGTCCTTGGTAGCACTCCTTAATCACATAGTTAATGAAGAGGGAATTGCGGTAGATCCGACGAAGATAGTTACAATACAGGAGTGGCCTGTGTTGTCTACTGTGGCAGAAGTCCGAAGTTTTCTGGGGCTTGCCGGCTATTACAGGCGCTTCATGGAGAACTTCTCGCGGATAGCGTTTTCCCTCTCTACTCTGACAAGGAAGGATCAGAAATTTATTTGGTCGCCAGAGTGCGTGCAAGCTTTCAAAGAACAAAAGTGTCGTCTTACCACGAAACATGTCTTATCTTTGCCATATGGATCAGAGGGATACAAGATCTATAGTGATGCCTCTGGGAGTGGATCATGTTGTTTTCTGCTTCAGCATGGGAAGGTGATAGCCTATGGATCGCGCCAGTTGAAGGTGCATGAGAGGAATTACCCGGTCCATGATTTGGAGTTGGCGGTCGTGGTATTCGCTCTCAATCTTTGGAGGCATTATCTGTATGGGGTTAAGATCTATATTTATTCAGATCACAAGAGCCTGAAGTATCTGATAGATCAGAAGGACTTGAACATTCGTTAGCGTAGATGGATGAAGTTCCTTGGGGACTACACCTACAAGATCCATTATATTCCTGGGAAGGGGAGCGTTGTGGCAGATGATTTGAGCCGTAGGACTCCTGCACGGGCCAACTGGTTACAGATGCACGACGAGAGGCTTATTCAGGACTTGAAGGCCTTGGAGATCTCTTGTGTTGACAAGGGATCTAGTACAAATTCATCTTTGAGTTGGACAGAGGTTCAATACGACCTCACAGACAGGATTCAGTAGACCTTAGAGTTGGATGTGAGCTTGAAATGTCACTTGGCAGAGGACGTTGTTGGGTCGAATGACCATTCTCTATCGACGATTACATTTTATGGAAAGGCAGTCGATTGTGTGTCCCCAATGTGGGGATGTTATGAGAAGAATTGATGTACAAGGCGTATTTTTTAAAGTACTCGATTCACCCTAGGAGCACAAAGATGTTCAAGGATATGAAGAAACTATTTTGGTGGCCAGGTTTGAAGAAATACATAACATTATACGTGGTGAAATGTCAGACATATGCCTTGGTGAAGGCTGAATGCTAGAAGCCTGGTAGATTCTTGAAGTCCTTGCCTATACCAGAGTGGAAATTTGATGACATCTCCATGGATTTCGTGCACGGATTGCCGAGATTGCACAAGGGAAACGACGCCATTTGGGTGGTCGTTGATCATTTAATGAAGGTGTTATATTTTATACCCAATAGGAAGGATGATTTAGTGGAGAAGCTGGCAAAGCTTTATGTGGACAACATAGTCCATTTGCACGGCGTAGCCCAAAACATCTTTAGTGACCGAGATGGCCGGTTCATATCTAACGACTGGAGGAACATTCATCAGTTGTTGGGTACCAAGTTGAGCTTCAATACAACTTTTAACCTACAGATAGATTGCCAGACTGAAAGGGTGAGCAGGATAATGGAAGATATGTTTCGTATGTGTGCTTTGGATTTTGGGAAAAGGTGGGAGGACCATCTTTTTATGATTGAGTTCACATACAATAATAACTATCAAGCCAGCATTCAGATGACGCCTTTTGAGGCTCTGTACGGTAGGAGGTGTCGTACGCCGTTGTCTTGGGTAAAAATGGGAGAATCGAAGCTGTATAAGCGAAGAAACATTGAAGATGCAACTTCAACGATATGGTTGATTTGAGAACGACTACTAATTGCTCAAGATAGGCAGGCCAAGTACTACAATGCCAAGCATCAAAACGTGGAGTTTGTGGTGGACAATTGGGTATACCTCAAGATAAAGCCGTTTAAAGGCGTATCAAGGATTCATCGCTTAAAGAAGCTTAGTCCGAGGTATGTTGGGACTTTTGAGATCTTGGAGCGGGTGTCACAACCCGCATTTTCTTCGTATTGAAAAACACATCAGAGTAGAGAAAATAGGCGTCGTGATGCCACGCCGTACTAGGGACAACTGCAGACGCTCAGGCTACTCGACCCCATACTTACTTCATGTAAAAGATTTATGAAATTAGGTTAAAACAATGCATATAAGTTATTAGAGTTATTGACCGTGTCCCTCGGTCGGGTGGATCACTAGTCCATAGGTGAGAAAATATATATGTTTTTACACGCGGAAAATACTGAGTTGATTCATTTGTTAACCTATATGAGAATGAAGGTTTAGTATCTTAAAATGATGATGTGTCTTCTACATTTAATATATATAGAGGACTTTTATAGCGCTTAAAAGTAGTAGATTTGGCAGTTAAAAGTCATGCCATGCCGATACTCTAGAATGCAATTTTGTATACTTTAAAATAACTAAATGCATCTTAACATAAATCCTTCCCAGAGAGCAAGTATGAATAGGTAAAAAAGTATCAACAGTAAAAGCAGTAAGTTAGGTATCGAACCCGCAACCCTTGATAACAACCTCTTCCAGCAGGGCTCATCACCAACTGAGCTGCAGCTCAGTTGGTGATGAGCCATGTTGGAAAAGGGTGTTATCAAGGGTTGCGGGTTCGATACCTAGCGCCAACAACGCACTGTGCTGAGAAATAGGCCGGAGAGGCGTTGGGGTGTATTGGGCTACAACCTTGTAACGGGCCTTGGGGCGAGACAAGCTGTGCGGCCTAGGGAGTGTGCGACAGCCTCTGAGCTCTAAACTAGGCCATTACAGCGGGTTGGTGAAGCCGCCTATCGTTTGGCTCTTTCGGTGGAGTTGAGCGATTTGCATGATGTATTTTACATCTTCAGTGCTGCGGAAGGCAATTCAAGAGTCTACTCAAGTGGTTGTGGCGAATCAAGTGCCAGTCGACAGTGGGTTGACGACGAAGGTCAAGCCCATTCAGATCGAGGATGTAGAGGTCAAGCAGTTGTGGAACAAGTCCATTACAATGGTCAAGGTCCTTTGGGAAAACTATAGCCAAGAAGAGCTGTCTTGGGAGCGCGAGCAAATTATGAGGGAGGAGTTCCCTGAGCTTTTCACTGAGGTAATCAGATGTACTATTCATTTTTATATAATCCTGCAACGTCAAATTTCAGGACGAAATTTCTTTAAGTGGGGGAGAATTGTAATGCCCCAAGGTTCAGGAACCCCTTTTCTGTAAGGTACCACCCGACGGTAGTGGCTACGATACGACGGTAGATCGGATCACTCAACGCTCTCAATGCCTCAGCTCTTGCTAGCGCGCAATAGTAGTTTTAGCGCTGGAAGTAGCTTTGGCAATTTATTTGGCCAAGCTCTCGGGTTGGTTACCACGCATCGTTAGCCTTACCGTGGAGCAGAAGCAGAGTAGTTATGATGCGTCCACGTGTCAATGCCCGATTAGAGTTTTGAGTGGCAACATCCTTAAGAAGCTAAACGATTGGGGTACCGCGCGGTAGTAACTTCTTACCGTGCGGCGGTAGCGCTCGTAAACTGAATTCTTGAGTGAATCGTGGCCATTCGCTGGTTTTAACTAGGGATCCGACCGTTGGATGTTGCCCTTGCGGGTATATGGCTGAGTGTTTAGGGTTCCATCTCATTTTTCCTTTGGATATTCTCTTTCTAAGTGTTAGAGAGAAGATAGAGTGAAGAAGGAAGAAGAGGAAGGTGATCTCGCCACCGTTGGAGTTCCAAAGCTCTGATTCGCAGGACGAGTCTGGATATATGGAGGCAAGTTCGTTGCGGTCGCATTCATCCGTCTAGATTTTTGGCATGACACCGAAGAGAGCGCAAAGGGTAACGATTCTCTTCTTGGACATGTGATGTCCTCTTTCTTTTTCATAGGAAACCCTCTCCCGTGAGTGTGAGGTGAGCGTGAGGTTTTCCTTTAGGTAGATACGATATATCCCCATAGTTCAGTATTTATAGTTCGGAATCGAAGTACGAACATAGGCATGGTGTCTGAAGCACTTCCAGACAAGTTTGTCTGTATTGATGATGTTTTTCATTATGCTTGCATTGCCGGAGAAGACTCTGTACTGTATGTGTTTTTTGGTTTCTACGCAGTAGATTGTAGCAGGGAACTTTGGGGACTAATTCCAAGGAGCACCCAGAAATCTGGGCAGAATTGTTTTTCTGCCAGGTACCGCTCGGCGGTAGTGTTACCACCGGCAGTAGCTCTGCGAGAGAGCTATTATGAGGCCTGTCTCGTCGAGACCTGGGGGCCAGTGTTGTGGAGCTGAGTTCTTGGAGAGCCTAGCTTGGTGGCTTGAGATCCAGCAAGTGAACATGACACGGTTATGTGTGTTGGAATAGGAAAGGGGAGATCGACCTGCGTCATGGCATGTTGCGCCTGGCGATTTGAGCAATGGGTTATGACCGAACTGTACCCATTAGCTCTGTCGTTCGACCTGTGGCTAGTGTTACTTATCATAACTATAATTATGAGTCTTATTCCTCGAGCCAAAAAGAATATTTAATGCTCATGTATGTTGGCCATCACTGAGTACGGTGGTGGGACCCTGGTTTTTGTCTGGTACACCGTGAATGTAGCCAGGTTTATTCCTATGAGGAAAGAGGCTCATATGGACATTTTGGTACGCCTCTTTGTGTAGCAGTTCGTACGGTACTATGGCGTGCCAAAGACAATTGTTTCTGATCGGGATGGTCGTTTCACTTCTAAGGAATGGAAGGCAGTACATATGTATTTGGGTTCATGTCTTACCTTCAGTACAACCTTTCATCCTCAGATGGATGGTCAGTCTGAGAGGACCATCAGAACCTTGAAAGATCTATTAAGATTGTGTGTGCTAGATAGAAGAGAGTCATGGGAAAGGCTCTTACCCCTGGTAGAATTTTCATACAACAACAGTCATCAGGCCAGTATCGGGATGACACCCCATGAAGCCCTTTATGGAAGAAGGTGTAGGACTCCTTTGTCATGGGTGCAAGATGAAGACACGAAGGTTTTGGGAATTGAGTACATTAATGATACTGATGCTGTTTCTAAACTAATACGGGACCGCATGCATGAGGCTCAAAGCCGGCAGGCTAAGTATTATAATGCAAAGCACTGGATGATGAAATTTCAAGTGGGCGATAAGGTGTTCCTGAAGATCCGGCCGATGCATGGAGTGTCACGGGTACGTGGTGTGAAGAAGCTCAACCCAAGGTACGTTGGGCCTTATGCTATATTGGAAAAGATTGGCCCTTTGGCCTATCTGTTAGAGTTACCGCCAGAGCTAGAGAATCTTCATGACGTATTCCATGTGTCGTCACTTCAAAAGGCGCTGTTGCGACCCGAGCAACATGTCCTCACCATAGATGGAGCAGTGGCAAATGATAGATCTTTTCTACTAGAGCTGGTGCGGATAGTGGACAGTGAAACAAGGAGCTTGCGGCGAAAAAGTGTCCCGTTGGTAAAAGTACTGTGGTCTAATCATGGGAAGGAGGAGAATACTTGGGAGCTGGTGGATTTGATGCAAAAGCGCTACCCAGAGTTGTTTCCCCAAGGTAACTTTAAAAGCATATTTTAATTTAATTTCATGCTTTACTTCCCCATAGCCTTAGCCTGATTTTGGGGATGAAATATTTTATTTTGTTTATAGGATTTATAACGTCCCATTTCGTGCTAGACCCCTCGCATGCGTTTTGAGTCAAGAGAATTGACTCAGGTTCAGGAAGCATCGAGTGAGCTGAATGGACTCGACGATTAGATCAGGAATTTAGTTAGAAAAATATCTAGCTCGGGGAGTTTAGTGCGTTGAGTGCACTCAACACCATAGACTGACTAGAGTTGAGTGCACTCAACGCAATTTCTGGAAATAAGGCATTGAGTGTGTTAACTGGACTCAACACCATTCCTGTTTTAACTTAAGAGTTCTCTGGCAGATTTAGGCGTTGAGTTGACTCAATGCCATGACAATTTTAACTTGGAATTTGCTGGCTGATCTAGGCGTTGAGTGTGTTGCTTGGATTTAACGCCATGCCAGTTGTGACAAGTTTACAGGCTCGCCAGTCGTCACACCGACAGGAGTTGACAGATAAACCTTAGGCAGTTGGGCTAAGTCCTCGGTGCTCATTCCCGGGGCTCCTTCCATGCCAAGTGTACGGTTGGTCTTGGTTCTTTGGTGATACGCTCCCATTGGATCCTTTCATGCCACAATGATAGGCTAGTAGGGCTTGGTCCTCGGTATACACCTACCTGAGGATCCTTTTGAGCTGTAGAACGTACGTGAGCTCCGTTGTTGTGTTCTTAGTGTTGAAGCATATGAAGGCCTAGGCTTGTTAGTGTGGATGCCCGCCTAGTAGTGGAGAAGCTCGCTCTACTATCACTGTTTGACCACGACAGATGAAGCCTGAGAGGTTAGCTACCTGCTCAAAAAAGTGGGAACTAGAAGTCTGTGTTGACATAGCAGTTGCATGTGCATGATCATGGGTGTGTCATTTCATTGCATTCATATCATTACATATACAAGATCCTCATCATATAAGTTCTTATGAGCACTCCTATACGATGAGTTACTTTACTGTTGAGTTGATCCTTAACTTATATGTCTGTATGGATATTCATATAAGTTAAGTTACGTACTGTCATAGATTCATATTTTATAGTGCTGTTGATGGTAGAACTGCTAGAGTAAATTGCTATACTCATTTGATGTACTTACTCTAATATTCACTGATATTGATTAAACCTTTACCACCTGTTTGTACTACTATTTATATATATATATATATATATATATATATATATATATATATATATATATATATATATATATATATATATATATTGTACCCTTATTCCTTTCTCCGCCCAGTGCTGAGGAGTCGCCGGGGGAGCGGATGTGATAGCCACTAAGTCTTTGTGACTAACGGTTGCTACGTCTTCCTTTTTAGGAGGAAACCCCGCAAACAAAGCAGTAGTAGCTTACGCAGCAGGGCAACCAGTCCAGGACGATAGGGCCTGAAGTGATGGTGCCATCGCTACCGTCTGTGACAGATGTGAGATTCATATTATAGCCCTTTTGGCTTGTACTATGATATTGTAGAAGTCTTATCGCTTCTCTTATTTGATGTATTTATTTTGGACTCATATACTAGTGTGCTATTTTGACTTCTTTTTTATATTCCTTATGTTGGGTTGGCATGAATAATATGTTTAGCAGGCAGGATAGGAGTCTTATAGTACAGGTTAGCCCATGTGCTAACGCTACTGCAAGGCGGCTGTTCTGGGCATAATTCTCCCCTCGTACCATGTTTTATGTTCCGGGAGGGGGGGGGGGGGGGGGGGGTATTACAAATAGTATCAGCTTGCTACGATCCTGCACTAAAGAAGTCATTGAATAATGGATCCACCGCCACTCGATTAGTCAGTTTGGGGACAAACTGACTTATCGGAAGCAGTGGTGTGCCCATATGTAATTCACACTAAGTATGTCCAATATTGACCTTACGATTATCCAACCTGACCTTAGGTTCGTACCATTATACCTAGATCTCCTATAATTTGGATGATCGCGGGTACGAAAAACTGTTTTAAAAAGGCTTGCGAGATCCCCTAGGGCAAGCATTTTTGTTTATAGCGGACTCGAGCCTGGCAAAGGTAATAGATGTGGCAGATTCCCTAGGGCAACCACTTTTATTTATAGGCTTGGCAGAGATAATAGATATGGTAAAGTGGTTGGAAGTGGATCCATAGGGAGTCCAGACTAGCGGTAAAGAGACCCGCTGAGGGAATAATAGAATCATGACCCAGCTTCAGGACGAGGACCATGAGGAAGAAATTAATACATTATAGGTATTCGTCCTTAGGTTGCCGAAGCTTGTGCTAAGAATCTGGCTTGAGTTTTTACAATTAATACTTAGGCATGATGGTTAGTGGGAAAATAGCTCATACACTATTTGATACTGGAGCCACACACTCATTTGTGTCAGCAGACCTTGTAAAAACATAAAAGGAGTGCAATACGTCTTCGGAATTACTCAGAGAGTATGCCTCCCAGATGGCTCTGATATGACTGCAACCGCAAAGTGTGACTGTGAGGTCCTTCTTGGAGGAAAGTTTTTCGAAAACCTTGCCATATTATTGAGAATGCTAGAATTCGACCTCATTCTGGGCATGGTATGGTTGGATTGGCACGACGCCAAGATTGATTGTGCGGAGAAACGAATTTCCTTGAGGCATGGGGACTCTGAAGTCATCTTCCAAGGTATTAGACTTACACCCCATATATTACTATCTTCAATTAAGACCTTAAAAGCCCATATGAAAGAGGATGAAGTATATATGATATGCTTCGAACTAAAAGTGATGACAAAGGATATGAAAGATGTGCGAGTGGTGTGGGACTTCCCTGAGGTATTTCCTTAGAAGTTTCCAGGATTACCCCCGCATCGAGAAGTGGACTTCCAAATTAAGCTAGTACCGGGTGCCAATCCTGTCTCAAGGACCCCTCTCGAATGGCCCCAAAGGAACTTGCAGAGTTTAAAGTTCAGCTACAAGAATTAGTAGATTTAGGGTTCGTTCGCCCTAGTTCATCACTTTGGGGAGCCCCTGTGCTATTCGTTAAGAAGAAGGATGGAACGTTACGGTTATGTATAGATTACCGGAAACTCAACCGTTTAACAGTGTGGAACAGCTATCCCTTACCCCAGATCAATGAGTTGTTCGATCAACTGGTAGGAGCGCACTGGTTTTCCAAGTTGGATCTGCGCTTGGGGTATTTCCAACTGAGGATAACAGAGGAGGATATCCAGAAAATGGCATTTGGCTCAAGGTATGGGATATATGAGTTCACCGTGATGCCTTTTGGACTCACAAACGCTCCTTCAACATTCATGAGTCAGATGAACAAATTGTTTGAGCCATGATGTCTTTGTCATCGTTTTCATCAACTACCTTCTGGTCTATTCAAAGACGGAGGAGGAGTACGTAGAACACTTGACCTTAGTGCTGAAGAAGTTAAAGGAGAATTCCTTGTTTGCCAAGTTCAACAAGTGTGAATTTTTGCTCTGGGAAGTGGCCTTTTTAGGCCACGTGATCGATTATGCTTCGAGACAACTGAATAAACATGAAGCTAATTACCCAATTCATGATCTGGAGTTGGGGGCAGTGGTGTTTGCCTTGAAGATTTGGAGAGACTATTTATATGGCGTCCACTGTGAGATATTTTCAGATCATAAGAATTTAAAGTATGTTCAAACTCAAAGGAGCTGATCCTGAGATAGTGGCGGTGGTTAGAATTTTTATTTGATTATGAATTTACCTTGAACTACCGCCCCAAAAAAGCAAACTTCGTGGCTGATGCCTTGAGCAGAGAAGTACCAGAATCAAACCCTGAGTCACGATTGATGAGTATAAAGTTATCCCGGATTCTTGAAGAGATGGAGATCACCCTGGTGTATAAAGATCATTCTGAAGAATATACAGAGTACCTAACCACAATGAGCATAGTCTGTGATATTCGGGACCGAATTAGGGCAGAGCAAGGGAAGGATTCCGCTCTGGTCCTAGTGTTTAAATCGATTGAAGATGGATCTACTGACAAATATTCCCTAAAGGACGACCTTGTTCATCTCCGTGTCCGGCTCTACATTCCCGAAGGTGGCAAAACTCAGGAAGATATTTTGAGAGAAGCACATTGCTCTCAGTATTCATCCTGGGATTGCCAAAATGTATGCTGGATTGCGAAAGACCATGTGTTGGACAGGAATGAAGAGAGACGTCAGGTGCTTTGTTACGCACTATGAAGCCTGTCAAAAGGTGAAGGCAGAATGCAAGAGCCCTGGGAGATTATTACAGTCATTGCCCATCCTCGAGTGGAATTTTGAGGATATCTCCATGGACTTCATTAATGGTTTGCCTCACTAATGATCAGGGAATGATTCAGTTAGGGTAATCGTTGATCGCCTGACAAAGGTAGCCAGGTTTATTCCTATGAGGAAAGAGGCTAATGTGGACGTTTTGGTACGCCACTTTGTGGAGAAGTTTATACGGTACCATGGCGTGCCAAAGACAGTTATTTTTGACTGGGATGGTCATTTCACTTCTAAGGAATGGAAGGCAGTACAGACGTATTTGGGTTCACATCTTACCTTCATTACAGCATTTCATACTCAACGGGATGGTCAGTCTGAGAGGACTATCAAAACTTTGGAAGATCTATTAAGATTGTGTGTGCTAGATAGAGGAGAGTCGTGGGAAAGGCTCTTACCCCTGGTAGAATTTTCATATAACAACAGTCATCAGGCCAGTATCGGGATGGAACCGCATGAAGCCCTTTTTGGAAGAAGGTGTAGGACTCCTTTGTCGTGGGTGTAAGATGAAGACCCGAAGGTTTTGGGAATTGAGTACAATGATGATATTGATGTTGTTGCTTGACTAATACAGGACCGCATGCATGAGGCTCAAAGCCGGCAGGCTATGTATTATAATGCAAAGCACCGGATGGTGGAATTTCAAGTGGGCGACAAGGTGTTCCTGATGATCTGGACGATGCATGGAGTGTTACGGGTACATTGTGTGAAGAAGCTTAGCCCAAGGTACGTTGGGCCTTATGCTATATTGGAAAAGATTGGCCCTTTAGCCTATCGGTTTGAGCTACCGCCTGAGCTGGAGAAACTTCATGATGTATTCCATTTGTCATCACTTAAGAAGGCGCTATTGTGACCTGAGCAACATGTACTCACCATAGATGGAGTAGTGGCAAATGATAGATCTGTTCGACTAGAGCCGGTGCGGATAATGGATAGTGAAACAAGGAGCTTGCGGCGGAAAAATGTCCCGTTGTTAAAATTACTGTGGTCTACTCATGGGAAGGAGGAGTATACTTGGGAGCCGGTGGATTTGATGCAAAAGTGCTACCCGAAGTTGTTTCCCCAAGGTAACTTTAAAAGCATATTTTAATTTAATTTCATGCTTTTCTTCCCCATAGTCTTAGCCTGATTTCGGGGATGAAATTTTTTAGTTTGTCTATAGGATTTGTAACATCCGATTTCGTGCTAGACCCCTCACATGCGTTTTGAGTCAAGAGAATTGACTCAGGTTTGGGAAGCGTCGAGTGAGTCGACTGGACTCGACGATTTGATCAGGAATTTACTTAGAAAAATATCTGGCTCGGGGCGTTGAGTGCGTTGAGTGTACTCAATGCCATAGGCTGACTGGCGTTGAGTGCATTGAGTGCACTGAACTCCTTTTCTGGAAATAAGGCATTGAGTGTGTTAACTGGACTCAATGCCATTCCTGTTTTAACTTAAGATTTCTCTGGCAGATTTTGGCGTTGAGTTGACTCAACGCCATGCCAGTTTTAACATGGAATTTGCGGGCTGATCTAGGCGTTGAGTGTGTTGCTTGGACTCAACGCTATGCCAGTTGTGACTTAGAAAAATATGCTAAAGGCCAGGCATTGAGTGGTATCAACACCACTCCATGCCATAGACTGAGGTTAATTCGTTGATCGGAGAAGGCAGCCGGTTAATTCATCAAATGCTAAATTCATCGAACGTTAATTCGTCGAACTGAGGTTAATTCGTCGAACGCTAAATTCGTCGAACGTTAATTCGTCGAACTGAGGTTAATTCATCGAACTGTGATAAATTCATCAAAACGTTAATTCGTCGATCGGAGAAGGCAGCCGGTTAATTCGATGAACGCTAATTCATCGAACTGAGGTTAATTCATCGAACGCTAAATTCGTCGAACGCTAATTTGTCGAACTGAGGTTAATTCATTGAACGCTAAATTCGTTGAACTCTAATTCATCGAACTGAGGTTAATACGTCGAACTGAGGTTAATTCGTCGAACTGAGGTTAATTCGTCGAACTGAGGTTAATTCGTCGAACTGAGGTTAATTCGTCGAACTGACTCAATGCTTTTACTCAAGATTATTCGGGGAGCTGTGGCATCGAGTGCGTTGAGTGCACTCAATGCGACTCGATGATTCGTCGAGTAAGGAAGGTATACTCGACGAATTTGCCTTTGGAATTACTGTACTTATATATGGCTTTGAGTGGACTCGAAAAATCGCTATGATTCGTCGAGTAAGGGTAAAATACTTGACTATTCGTCGAGTAAGAGCTGCTTACTCGACGAATTTGGACTTAGAAGATTTTCGGCCACTGTTTTCCTGATTCCTATAAACGGTCTGAACCGGAACTTTGGGAATTGCGCCAAATCGACTTAAATGGGCTGCGTCCTTTCAAAATGATATATTTAAGCAATATAAGCGGTCCAATCATAGGACGACACATAGCAGACGGTTTCAACCCTAATTTCTCATTATAAAAGAGACTCGCGAAAAACCCTAGCTGTCACTTTGCTAATTTTGCCGAGAAATTACCTGTGCCAAAACCGCCGGAGGAGAAAGAGCCCTCGGGTCGGATTTGCTGGAGGAAAATCCTCTCTTCCCCAATAACACTAACAAGAGAAAGATGCCGCCAAGGAGTATGACAAGATCCATGGACGGAACCGTCGGAAATGAGGTGTGCTCCCCACCCCCTATCTTGGTGCTAGATCTTTAGTTATTCCTAGGAGAGATATCGACTCAAAGGAGTTTTGATTTGGGATAATAAGATTTTCTAGGAAGTGGCCATGTTAGGACTTGTGTCCTATTAGACGTCTTCAACCTCTCCTTCCTTCTATGTAAAGATGGGGGCTGGTTTCGTGAAGAGAAGTTGCCCTATGAGGGTGAATAAGGGAGGAGGATTTCTGGATGCGATTTGGGAATATTGGTTAGAGAAGGAAGATGAACTGATGCTGTTCATTTCTCTTTAAGATGCGCGCAAAAATCTTGTTTCTGCGCGCAACAAACTTCAAGGCCATTTTCAGACACGATGCAGCCAGATCTGGGCTTTTGAATAAACAGAAAAGTCATAGACCTTGTAAATACCTTTACATCGAGTGGTTTAAGGTCTTCATGTGAGGTCTGTAGCCCCAGGAAAGACTGATCGAACTTGCTGGGCTGTAAACGTGCATAAACCTATTTTCTGCACGCAGCAGACTTCGATGCTGATTTCAAGTACTCTATTATCTGATCTGGGTGATGGATCAAATATCAAAGTTATAGTCCTTGGAAAAAAATTTCCAATGGATGGTTACACGTCTTCATACGAGTCCCGTAGACTTGGGAATTGCCGATCAAAGTGGCTGTACAGTCAAGTCCTTGTACTTAATACTCTCGGGTTAGTATAACATTGGACTTGGTTTGAGTAAAAGATTATAAGAATAGATGTTGGGGTTTTTGTGAATTTGGACCTATGTGATTATGATAAACAAATGGTTGGAAAACATAATTGACAAAATCGTAGTTGTGAGATGGAATGGGTTTGGAAGAAGATATGATGCTTGGTAATTGACGAGTAAATCATGTGTTTATATTAATGAAAGAGGTGAACTATCTTATGCTAATGAGATTACTATGATGGAAGCATAATGATTGATGGATGCTTGTCCCTTAAAAGAAATCGAAAGAGGTTGATACATGGTCATAAGATGAGTTAAATAAGGAAGGTGTAAAGTGGTCCACTGCTTATAGTCGTGCCTCCTTACGGGTAGTAGTGTGGAATTAATGTGTTGTGAAGGGTGGCTTTTCACCTGTGTTAATAAAGAACCCTTGCACACTTGGAAGCATGGGAAATATGGAAGGGTATGGTGCATGTGTTTGACTGCATAGGATTGATAATGATGAAAAAAAAGGCTTTGACCAGTTGGGCTTGGTCCTCAGTGCTCACTCTCGAGGCTCCTTCCACGTAGAGTGGACGGTTGGGCTTGGTCCTCTGGTGATATATTCCCATAGGCTCATTCCATTCCATGATGATGTGAAACTTCATGTGGTGTGAGTCGACACGCGGTGTCGTAATCGTGGGTTAAGGATAGTGCGACAAGTCTACGGGCTCGTAGTCGTCACACCGACGAGAGTTGACAGATAGACCTTGGACAGTTGGGCTTAGTCCTCAATGCTCATTCCCGGGTTCCTTCCATGCCAAGTAGACGGTTGGGCTTGGTAATTTGGTGATACTCTCCCATAGGCTCTTTCCGTGCCATGATAATAGGCCAGTAGGGCTTGGTCCTCGGTGCACACCTACCCGTGGCTCCTTCTGAGCCATAGTACGCATGTGAGCTCCGATGTTATGTTCTTAGCATTGAGGCATATGGAGGCCTAGGCTTGGTAGTGTGGATGCCTGCCTAGTAGTGGATAAGCCCACTCTACTATCACCATCTGGCAACGATGGATGACGTCTGAGAGGTTAGATACCTGCTCAAAAAGTGAGAACTACAAGTCTGTGTCGACATAGCAGTTGCATGTGCACGATCATGGGTGAGTCATTGCATTGCATTCATATCATTACATACATTACATACACAAGATCCTCATCGTATAAGTTTGTATGGACACTCCTATATGATGAGTTACTTTACTGTTGAGCCGATCCTTAACTTATATGTCTGTATGGGCATTCATATAAGTTAAGTTACTTACTATCATAGATTCATATTTTATACTGCTGTTGATTGTAGAATTGATAGAATAATTTGCTATACTCATTTGATGTACTTACTCTAATATTCACTAATATTGATTAATCCTTTATCACCTATTTATACTACTGTTTATATATATATTGTACCCTTGTTAGTTTCTCTGCCCGGTGCCGAGGAGTCGCCGGGGGAGCGGATGTGATAGATACTTAGTCTTTATGACTAACAGTTGCTATGTCTTCCTTTTTAGGAGGAAACCTCGCAGACAGAGCAGCAACATGTTACGCTGCAGGGCAGCCAGGCCAGGACGACAGGGCCTGAAGTGACGATGCCATCGCTACCGTCTGTGACAGATATGAGATTCATATTGTAGCCTTTTTGGCTTGTACTTTGATATTGTAGAAGCCTTGTCACTTCTCTTATTTGATGTATTTGTTTTGAACTCATATACTAGTGTGCTATTTTGACTTCTATTTTATATTCCTTATGTTGGGTTGGCATGCATGATATGTTTAGCTGGCAGGATAGGCGTCTTATAGTACAGGTTATCCCGTGTGCTAACGCTACATCAAGGAGGCTATTCTAAGCATAAGACTCCCCTCGTGCTGTGTTTTGTGTTCGGGGAGGGGGGGGGGGGGGTGTGGGTCTTACATTGTCGTTATAATTTGGTTAGCTTTAGCTGACCGTTGCCTTGTTTTGCCACCATTCGGTGGATTGTTCATATGTAGTAACAGGTGAGCCAAGTGGCAAGTAGCGGGCTGAAGCCCTTGATGCCGTGCTGGCCCTTGAAGGCCAAAGCGAAGTGTTTTCCCTTTTCTATTTACATGTGTGGCCAGCCTGCATGCCGAAATCTATAAAACACCCATTGTTTAAGTAAACAGTTATAAGGCCATAAGGCCAAGACTCTTTATGTATTTTTACTTTCATTCCTATTGTGGACTATAGTGGACATTCATGTTTTATGATGGGTTCTTCCAACTTATTTTAAAAGCTTCCACTGGAATGCTCTGTGTTAGGATTCAAAATTTATAATAGTAATTTGGTATTAATATGTAACTTTACTAACTGTCCATGGAATATGGCGTGAGTCCCCGACCAGACCTTCTGTTATATTTCATGTGATGGATAGGGGTGTTATAGCCTGTGTCTTAGCGTCGAGTGAACTCAGAGCCTGTGTTTTGGCGTCGAGTGATCTCAAAGCTTGTGTTTTGGCAATTTTGATGTGTCCGTCGAGTGACTTTCAGTTCGTCAAGTCATATTTGTCGAGTTTACCTTAACAACTTTTGATTTTCTTCCATTTACATCGTCATGAAAATCTGATTCTAAGCCTTGGTTTTCATTACGTTGGTTTATATAATGCATGGTTATCGGTGACCTTGGTTATTTATATATTGCATGGTTATATAATGTATGGATATTTGTGTCCCTGGGTTGGTAGTGGATAAAGGACCACCACCTTATGGGTATATATATCATGGTTATTTGTGGCTAGGTTGGAAGAGGATAAAGGACCACCAACTTGATGCCAGTTTGTGAATAATTACACCTGATGGATTTTCTTCTCTTCTTATGAACTGTTAGTTTGTGTTGGACAATATGGCCACCACCACAATGCCTTTTTTAGATGTTTAGTCTGAAGGTTAGTGTTGGATAATGTGGCCCCCAACTTACTACCATTTTTACAGGTGTTAATGATTCACGTGATTTAAGCTGATCAGTCTCTTTTATTTATTTACATATACATATGTGTTCTTATGCATGGACTTGCATATGTTAATAAAGCATGACTTCATATCACACTTGGTGCAATTTCTTATACTTAAAACCCTGTAAATCATTCTTTTGCTTATTACCTTATGATTTGTATGTTGTGGATTGACAACTTTATCTGTTTTGGGCTGGTAACCCTTTAACCTCTCTTGTAACTTATCTTTGGTTTCTTTTGCCAGTTGTTCTTTCTTGCTGAGGCGTTCTTTCTTTTGAATACCTCAGGCTCGAAGCTGTAGCAGGTTGGGTGGCTAGAGTTGGTGGTCTCAGGCTTTCAGCAGTAGTAGCTGAGGTTCTTACCTCCCCTTCGTGAGGTAGTTTTGTTGTTCTGTTTTTAGTTCATAAATGCATATTGTTTGGTGGGTTTGTGTCAGTTTGTTGACGCCCATTGGAGATTTTGTAGAATGTTAAGTTACTTGCTAGCTGCTAAGTCACTTTCTAGATGATTTGTTGGTTTTACTTGCTCTCTGGGAAAGATTTATGATAAGATTGTATGTCAGTTATTTTCAAGCTATAAAGTATCATTATACTTATCTCATGCTCATGACATCTTTTTTAAATCAAACGACACTATATTTTAACAAATGTAAAAGCTCTTTTCCTACTTATACAAAATCTAGAGGTATACATATCATGAGTTGTCCTATACGGTTGTTCATGCTCATGTAGGGTATTAATAGATATAAATGAAGTATTTTCCGCAGTGTATAATTATATTTTCATCCGTAGACTAGTTGATCCACCAAGCCGAGGAATATAGCTGTCAAATTTAACTAAAACATGTTTTCTTTAACATAATCTTGGGAATTTCATAATAAATGTTAGGAGTAGGTTCTTGTATGAGCGTCTGCAGTTATCCCCTACACGACATGGCATCATGACACTTATTTTCTCTTACTCTGATATAATATCTTATGTTTAGAAAATGCTGGTTGTGACAGTTGGTATCAGAGGTTTAGGTTTAGTGGTCTTGTTCTATTTCATACACACACCGATGTATTATCAGTACGTCTTGGCTAAAGCATGAACACTATACTCATAAGCATTATAAGAAGTATACGTGGCATATTATATAGTATGGGATGCATAATATGTGTTTGTATATGGATTCTCATAGGAAGTAATATGTGACTATTATGTAGTATGGGATGCATAACAATCATCACATGAATGCCCATTAGATTTTACCTTTTCATTACATGTGATATTATATAGTATAAGATGCATAATATTTCAAGCGTACGCCCCTCATAACATGCATTAAGGCCTTTATTAGAATGCATAGTATAGCATGCATATCATAACATAGTATTAACACACATGCCAAGCTAAGATTTATATGAAGACATACGTACACACATGGATTTAAATAAAAAAGAATAAGAATTCATGCATTTATAGTTTATGCACATGATTTTAGAGGATGACAGTATATCATCCTAAGTTAAACATATCATCATTTATGAAAATCCCAGAGCAAGTTAGCAGCATGAACAAGTATCTATACATGTATGGTCTGAACTAAGTTAGGTAGTTATAACATTAAGCTAGGTTTTGATTAGCTGTTCATTATGATATAGGATGCCGCCTAAGCATGTTACGACGAGGTCGACTGCTCAGTCTGAGGGTGAGTTATCAGGTGTGCAAAGTGAGGCTGTGATTGAAGGGCTGCGTCAGAGCAATGAGGCTCTGTCGAGGCAGATGGTTGAGATGCAATCGCTGATTTAGTCATTGTTGACTATCGTTTAAGGACAGTAGGCTAGAGTGTAGGACCCTGCTGTGGGTCAAGCCATTCCTGTTCCTCCTGCTCCTTTGGTACCTCCAATTTTGTAGCCACTAGAGATGAATTTCATTTCGCATTTTTAGCGACTGGTACCTCCTACCTATGGCGGTAGAGCTGACTTCATAGCATTAGATGACTGGATTATTTCTATCGAGGAGATGTTCTCATATTCAGGAGTTTCTGCTAACCAAAGAGTGATGGTCGCCGCTTACCAGCTGAAGGGTCTTGTGAAGAGCTGATGGTTGAGGGAAAAAGAGAACCTTACAGATGGATATTTATGGGAATCATTCAAGGAGTTGCTGCTGAGGAAATTTCTACCATCGGTCGAGCAAGACCGTTTGATGAATAATTTTCTGCATCTGAAGCATAGACAACTCATGGTCAGTGAGTATGAGATAGAGTTCAGCAAGTTGAGCATGTTTGCTCCAAATTTGATAGCCTCTGAAGCGAGTAGAGTGAAGCAATTTTTGGGTGGTCTTAGGAGTGACATCCAGCAACTGGCTAGTGCGCATGGATCTGATAATTATGCGAAGCCAGTGGAAGCTGCTTTGAAAGTTGAAGCAATTAATAATACAAAGAATTAAGGCATGCAAATGAGGAAGAATACTAGAAAGTCTGATGATAGTAAAAGGTTTCGGGATTCCGACCCTACTTCGAAGAAGGGAAACAAGGAGGCGTGTTGTTTCTATGGTCGGCCAGACCATCCTTTCGAAAAGTGTTTCAAAATATTAATGGTTCAAAAGCAGCAGCAGGTATATGCAATTCAGAGCGCCTCCAACGGAGATCTGGTCTGTGCTTCATGTAAGTAGAAGGGGCATGATGTTTCCCGTTGTTGGAGTATTCCAGTGTGGACAAAAAGGGCACTTGAAGTCTAGATTCCCGTGATCTCAGCCCATACTACAGCCAGTTCTACTTCAAGCCTTGCCGCCACCTCAACATTCGGACAAAGGGAAAGGGCAAGCTGAATGTGATGACCTTGGAAGAAGCACAGACATCCACCAAAGTGATCTCAGGTTAGATTCTAATCTAGTTTGTTACTCGTAGCTATAGTTTCAATGTTTATCAATTAGTTATGCATGCAATTCTATAGGGAAGTTTAAGGTAAAGAATCGTTGGGCGCACGTTCTTTTTGACTCTGGTGCTACCCACTCGTTCGTGGATAGGACTTTTGTGGAACGTCATGGTCTGAGTGTTGATCAAATTGGCGATCCGTTTCACGTTAAGTTTCCCTCTAGTGACTCAGTGGTGTCGGACCAGGGTATCCAGAGTTATCCTATTCTTTTAGGCAATTTTCTAGATTTTGCTGATCTAAAGGTGCTGGACCTGGAGGACTTTGATGTGATCCTGGGCATGGACTGGTTGTCCCAATATGATACAGTTATCCAATGTAAGGTTAAGAGTTTGGACTTCAAGATGGACAACGGCCACCCCAGGAGTGTGTATGGCCTTCTGTGTCAGGATGCCCTGATTATTTCTGCGGTATGTGCTCGGAAGCTTTAAGATTCCGGCTGTTGTGCTTTTTTGGTTTCTATTTTAGAGGCCGTCGGTAGTTTGGCGCGTATTGAGGATGTTCCTGTGGTGCAAGAGTTTACTGATGTTTTCCCTGATAGTCTTCCTGGTCTTCTGGCAGAGAGAGATGTGGAGTTTGTTATAGATCTGGAGCCAGGTACTCGCCCTATTAAGGCACAGTACCGTATGGCCTCACTTGAGCTGGATGAGTTGCGTACCCAGCTAGATGAGTTGTTCACTTCATAAGAGAGCATGTTGAGAAAGAAGATATCAACCTTATGTTTGTCCTCATAGATAGATAAGTGGCTGACATTTTCACCAAACCTATTTATGAAGCTAAATTTAATTTATTCAAGTTTGAATTAGAAATGTTAAATATGAAGTAATTATAAAATGTTAATAACTGTAAGCTATCTTATCATTAAATATAGAAATATCTATATGTTCTTGTGGAAGCTAACCATTTTGCAGGAAGAATAAGTGTGGAAAGAGTTAGCTGACTTGGCTCTCAGAAAAACAGTTGACGTCGAGTAAGATGTCTTGGAGTCGAGTATCAAGCATTGGCGTCAAGTATGAAGCATTGGCGTCGAGTGAGGACTCTTGGCATAGTGTGAACTTGACAAAAATATTCTGATGGGTCGTAAAAAGCATCAAATTTATTCGGCTAAATCACAACCATCCAACAAAATTGTAAATCACGATAAGGTACGCGCCTTGCCATCTTCTCGAATAGGGTAATCTATAAATAGAATGTGTGCCTAGAATAAACTTTATCATTCCATTGCCCTTTCAACATTCTGCTTATCTGCCCTAAACTTCTCATACCGTCTTCTCCTTTTCTCTCAATCTCTCTGATTTAATGCCTCCTAAGGGTGTTTATTTCTTGTTTGAGGGTCCTGAACTGGTGCAAAATGGATTAAAAGATGCTTTAGAGGAGATTCAATAAGTTATTCAACTTCTGATAGCTACCGACCTGGAATTTCTACTATCAGAGCCCTGTGCTATTTGGAAGAGAGAAGTACTTGAACTATTCACAAATGCTAAAGTTGACTAATCCTCCACCAAAATCAAGACCTCCATCAATGGAGAAAAGATTAAGATTACTGCAAGAAGGTTAAGCAAGGCAGTGAGATTGACCAAGCTTAGCCCTATTAATGAGGAAGATACGCTATTTCAAGATGATGTAAGGTCTGTATTGAAATGGTGTGGTCTTTCCAAACATACCACTAGATCTATACTGAGGAAGGACATGAACTTAAAGGGTAAGTTTCTGGATGACATCATTGGAAAAGCCTTGATATGTAAGACTGGGTCTCATGACAAGATTTCAAGAGAGATGTTTGAATTGATGACAAGAGTGATTCTCTCCAAGAAAGCCAACTGGGGTAAGGTGTTGTTTGATAAAGTGATTGAGTGCATTTTTAGCCCAATATGGGAAGAGTCATATCTCTATTCCTCCTTAACACAGCTCCAAGAATCCTAAACATGAGGCTAGGTTCAAAGATCCACCACATGAGGAAAATGGACATTAAGATGTTTGGCAAATGGGATAGGGTATTGATCAAACACCCTTAGAAGTCTTAAAAGAACAAGAAAAAGGTAGCTGAAATAGTTGCAGAATAAAGCACAAGCAGTAACTCTTTAGACAACATAAGTACTGAACCATATAACCATCATCTGTCAAGTTCAAGTGATTCTAAAAGATGGGATGTGAGTACTCAAATCTCAATTTCATATAAGCTTGCTGCAAAATAAGTTAACAAGGAGATGTCCCCAAATTTCCTTGAAGAGACTTATAATATGAATCAGGTTGTGATACCAGAAGAGACTTTTGGTATAAATGATATTGAAGCTCCTATGCCTACTGATGTGGACAGGATTGTTGATAATATTATAATGGAAACCCTAGGAGAGGGTGACCATGTTGAGTGGGAGACATTAGAAAGGATGATCATGTTAATGGGGAGATCTTAGAAATTAGTGTTACTGTTGAGGGGGAGATCAACACAATATGTGCTGACATTGAGGGGAGACCTTGAGCTCCCTGCTCAAGTAGCTAGAACAGTGGTAGAAGTGTCTGACCAAGATAACACAGGAGATGATGACATGCTAAATATTGAGGAACATGGGAAAGAAGAGCCTATCCATGCTACTAATATTCCAGAGCACTCTTCTATGTATGAAATGACTGACTCTCAGATGGGGAGATATTTAAGGGAAAGACATAAATCTGCTTAGTTGACTGATGACATTCCCACCTCTTTTATGGCACAACTAAGATGAATTTTGTATGAGCAAAGAAGAAAGATTAAGCTCTATATGGATGACTCAATTAAGGAACTAAGAAATGATCTCACTACTGAAATCTCTTCCATCAGATTTGTGGTAAACTTGTTGAAAGACAACACAGTCAAATTCTTCATAAGGGCTACTCCTACTGTAGACTACAACACAAAAACTTAATGAAATTAAAAAGAGGCAAGCTGATATTATTGAGAATCAGTGCATCACAACACAAAACATGAAACTAGTTCATGATGTAACAAAAACCAAAATGGAAGAACACATGATAGGCCTGGAAAGGAGAATGGATGCTTACACTCAAATCTTGGATGATCATATGTTGGAAGTCAAGAATCATATCACAGCTGGGGGCAATCACTTGGTTAACAAGATAACCTCCTCCAAAGAATCCTTAAGAAATCTAATATCTGAATAAGTTATAAAGGGGGAGAGGTCAATGATAAGAGCCAGTGGAGAACGTGCAATATGGACATCAAATATATTTAGGGAAGCATTAGGCCTAGACCCTATCATATATGATGAGCCTACTATTCCTAAGACTGAAAATCCAGAGGTTGAAGCTGAAGTTGTAGTTGATGAAGATGAACACAACCCCACTCCTCAACATAAATCAAAGGGAAAAGAGCCGGCTAATGATGAAGAGGATGTATGGTTAATGAAGAAAAGATATAGAGAAGAAATGGAAGCAAGGCCATACTTTGTGCAATGGAGCTCACCCTCTAGGATCATAATTCTCTCTGCCTGGAATCAGATAAAAGAGAATAAGTCTGAAAGAGGGAAACTGCATAACTCTCTGGAATGGCAAAGCATGAAAATCAAGAAGAGGTCAGGAGAAAATTCAGAAAAGATAAACTTGTTGGAATTCTACCTATAGATGCTCAGCAACCCTACAAATTCACCCAAAGCCCTATAGCTATTTTGAAAGACAAAGGCAGAAAAAGGAGGCTGTAGAGAAGGCTGCAAAGAGATCTAGGGGGGATTGTAATCAAGGAACCTGAAACTTAGCAATGTTTTAAGTTAGAGGTTCCTTAGGGATTTTGAATGTGGAAATGTTATTGTAGGCAAACATTAAAAACTCTATTATTAATCTTACTTGAGACAATTTAAATTTTCTGTTTGTGCAATTATGTTTCTTTAACTGTGAAATATTATCTATTGTGAAATGGTGTATATCATTGACTAGGATTTTGACTTCTTCAAATAAAGGGAGATTGTTGAGAACATTGACTACAATGTCCTAGATTTCAAGAAGCCCCATAAGTCAATACTATACACAACCTGTATTTGATATATCTCTGAGTTAACATGTGTAGGATGTTAGTATTTGATTGATTAGACAACCTGAGAATATCAGAAATTCAGTTAGACAGATGTTAGCATACTTAAGAGAGATAAACCTTTACTTAAGTACAAAAACGTTGAGTCATTGTACATCACTCAATGCCAAAGGCCTAAAAGCACCGACTGTCTGATTTACACTCAAAGCCTCAATGGAGAAGCAAAAAATATGTCTAAGTACAAAAGTATCGAGTGAAGGACATTCTCTCGATGCCCCATCTATAAAGCTGTCATAGTACAAATGCGTCAAGTAAAGGACATTCACTCGACGCATCATCAGTAAAAGCTATCAAAGTACAACTGCGTCGAGTAAAGGACATTCATTTGATGCTTCAGTAGTAAAAGTTGTCAAAGTACAAATGCATTGAGTAAAGGACATTCACTCGACGCATCATCAGTAAAAGTTGTTTAGGTACTAAAGCATCGAGTGAAGGTCATTCACTCAACGTCCCAGCAGTAAGGCAGAAATCTTCTAAGTATTAAAGCAATGAGTGATTGCCATTCACTCAATGCTTTATCAGTAATGTTGAAGAAATTGTCAAAGTACTAATTTGTTGAAACATAAGGGATTACTCAATGCCCAAGTAAAAAGCACTAAGTAAAGAGTTGTTTCTCAATGCCTCATCAAAGTTCAAGTATATGACTAAGTAATATTGCCTACAACACTCAACGCCACTACAGAAGATTTATAAATTATTCTAAGTCAAATAACACCTAGTCAAGTCCACTGACATCATTCATAATTCAAATTGACATAGATTGCACGCTAAAAGATGGAAACTATCACAACTTGGGCCCGAATCAAGGAGTCTTAAAGGGACCCGACTGGATCAACCGTGAGGGCTGCAATCCAAGTGACCCCAACAAATTTCTGACCTATTTATCAGCGCAACGCAGTGTTGACATTAGGTCTCAAACCTGTAACCCTTAATAAGGAGCCTTGAAAGATATATCTATGGGTAGTTGTTCACCTAGGGGGGGGGGGTGAATAGGTGTCTTTTAAATTTCTTTGTCACTTATATTAAATGTTCAGCAGATACTTTAAAAATAAACATTCATAAGAACACAGCACAAGCAATCCACAGAACACCGAGAATTTATAGTGGTTCCCCTATCTATGGTACATCCACTTTCCCCCTTCTTCCTCACTAGCAATATGCTAGATAAGGTTATATCTCTTCCTCTTCAACTCAGATCAATAGATCTTACAAACTCAGTTTCTTTCCAGAAACCTACACCTCAGACCAACAGGTCCTACCTCAGAGATCCTCCTAATCTCCTACCCCAGGTCCCTCAAGAACCCTACCTCAGAATATACAAGTCTTACACCTTAATGATCCCACACAAATCACCTACCTCAGGTCCTTCAAGAACCCTACCTCAGCCTTTATAACACAGGCTTACAACTCAGAGAGTATATCTCCTACCCACTCAGATCTCAAAGAGATCTTACAAAATTAAGAGGAAAGTAATCTCAGAAAACAATAATTCTGTGATCTGACCTATCTGAGAATTCAGATTCTTCAATGCAGCAGCGCAGGATTGGTTCTTGATGAGGAGACTGGCTTAAATGATTCTTCTCTGGATCTACAATGTTTTTGATGATGATCGGCTTGATTTACTTGAAGAACTTATAGAACAGATCCACCTTAATCCTCTGATCAACTTGTTTAAAGGGTCAGAAGACTTTCTTGAAGACCTGTATCTTCCTTCTTCTTCTTGGAGTTATTGCCCTTCTCTTACTTAGGAGAAATCAGAATGAGTAAAATGATCAATTCTGTGATTCATTTATTTTTGTTTAAACGACTCCTCTATATATATCCTTCACTGGTTGTTGGCTTCTGATTGATGACATCATCATGTGACATCATACTTCAAATTTTCCTTCAAATGGATTCTGATGAGATGTCAAGTCATTATAGCTGACATGATACTTCTTACTTGACTTGACACTCAGCTGTGTTGACTCTGTACAACTTCAGGATCAAAAGTGTCGAGAAGTCCCAAGTGTCTCGACACAATATTACTTAGTGTTCTTAGAAGGTGTCGAGACATCTTAGCAGTCTCGATACATCTGTACTTGATAGAATTTCCAGTATGAACTTGAAGGTGTCGAGATAGTTGACTTGTCTCGACACAACTGTCGACTGTGTCGAGACAATTAAATTGTGCGACACTACAGTCTGCCCGGTTTTGACATCTTTAAATCTTCACTATGTCAAGATAGTTGAATTATATCGACACTATAGTCTTTCGGGTGTCGACATCTTTAAGTCTACACCTTAGTTCTTCATTATGTCGAGACAGTTGTATTGTCTCAACACTACTGTCCTGAGCTTTAAGATGTCGAGATATTTGACTTTTCTTGACACTGCTGACTTGATCTTCAAGGTGTCGAGATAACTGACTTGTCTCGACACTGCTCCTAAAAAGGTGTCGACATAGTTGTGAAGTGTGTCAACACTTTTGTACTTAGTCATTTATTCTGCACTGCAACTTGATATTTAGATTCTACTATCCTGACTTCACTCAACACTTTTATCTGTATTGCGTTGAGTGAACTGTCTTCACTCAATGCATGTGGACTTAGGAAATTTCTTGCCTTTCTAGTCAGCTTCTTTGAGTCCATCTGCCAATGTCACTTGGTCCACCTATCCAATCAATAACATAGACTAACCTGCATGCATGAACTGAAACATACTTCAAATACATACTTGTGTATATCATTAAGTTGAAAGGGCTTCTTCAAATCAAGTATATTATTTCCAATATACTCAACAATCTCCCCCTATTTGGAGAAGTCATAACCCTAATTCAATGATATACATCACAATACCAAAATAAGATGATTATGATGTACATGAAAAGTGCTGAACAAAATTATAAAGGAAATAATAATAATAAAATAGATATAACAAAGTGCAACCAAACTTTTTCATTCCAATTTGTTCAAAGATTACACTTTTTAGTTTTTATAATGTTCTTAAAACAAAATTACATAGTTTCTAAAAAAAATAATCTAAGATTGTTCTGGATCTTTAATGACAATGCCTTTTCCTGATTGTATCTTGGCTTTGACTTCAGGCACTTTGTCATCAGTCACCTTCTTCTTTCCCTTGTTATCTTTGGCCTTCAAGATCTCTTCTTCTTTGAGCCTTTGTCTTTCAGCATAATGATATGGCTTGGGGAAGTATTTGTTGGGTTCAATAGAATCAGCTGGGATCTTCCCTTCCTTCAGATCTTTTCTGAATTTATAGATGATCTCTTGCTTCTTTATATGCTTGACCCATTTTTGTTCTGAGTACCATTTTCCCCTGTCAACTGTATTATTGTTACTGATTTCCATGCAGTGAGTATAATAGAAATGCAAGTTGGACTCCACTGCTCAAAATCTGGCTCTACTTCAGCCTGCTCCCTGAATCTCTTCTTAGATAATTGAGCTTCTTTTTCTTTGAGCAGGGCAACAACATCCATCTCCCCCTCCTCACATACTATATTCTGAATTTATGGTGGAGGACTGTATATAGACTATACTGCAATTTGAATAGCCTCAAATTGAGCTGGTTGACAGCCAGACTCAGCAGTTTGATCTTCATCATACTTTATGAGAGGAAAGATTAGAGTTTCTCTGATGCTATTGGAGGTCCAAATAACATACTCAGAGCTTGAATTTATCATGACTCTCTCCCACTATATGACTTCTCTCTCCACATGATCCCTTAAGTCATTTTTATGAAATCCGACTTGGCGTTCTAGATGAGTAATCCCTGAGGACAAATGATTCTTTACTTTGAGCAAGTGGTCATCTAGTTCTTTGTAAGAAGCCTTGCCTTCTTGAATACAGAGGCTGTGTGAGTAGATAACTGAGATTCAATATCTTTGGAGGTAGAGCCCATATTTGTCTCTAGAGCTATAGTTTACTCAGCTAGCTTTACCAGTGAAGTATCATGCATTACTATCATCTTTTCATTCATTCTTGTCTGGTTTTCAAGGACATATCCTTGTTTAACAGTTATTTCATCTTAAGTTTTCTTTGACTCTTGCTGCTGTTGAGCAATGTAGACCACATCATTTGCTCCTTATTGGAAGAAATCAGTCATATCCTTCTTCAGCAGATTCACTTCAAATCTAATGGATTTGATGTCTTGTGCCAACTGGAACTACAACTCCTTATTGCTTTCATCTACATATTTTTACAGTTGATTTCTTTATTGATCTAACATTATTTTCATTTGAACTAATAGGTAGCTGAAATCCATATGAGGAGCAGGTGTTGTTCCAGATTGAACAATTTTCTTATAGCTCATACTCCTCTTTTTGAGTTCAGCCAGTTTCCTTTTCTTAATCTGAGAGGCTTCCTCCTCCTTAGAATCTGAAGAACTGACTACTTCAACTAATGTAGGCTCTTTTGCTCCTTTAGTGTTTGGGTCCAGATCTACTATCTCCCCGTCAACCCTTGCACCTACTTCACCAAGATCTATGGCATTAGGAATAAGATCCTCTGGAAGAGTTGTCACCTCCCCCTAGATATCAGTATCTTTATTCAGAAAGACTTCTGCCTCAGTCTCCTTGGAGACTACATCCTCATTCTCCCTATCAGGCATCTCCTATTCAGGAACCTCTACTTGTTCTAGGACAATGTCTAGTTCCTATACCACTTCCATCACTATAGTGTTAACAGTATCTTGTTCTATTTCTGGAAGAATATTAAGGTTCTCCCCCTCACTAGGATCCCTAGCTGGGATAGTATCCCCCTATATCAGATCACCAGTTCCAGGATTTGTCCTTGGAGATTTTTCAACAAGTATATTATCCTATTTTTTTGAGCTAGAGCTTCCCTGATCTTCAGATTCACTAGAAGATTCTTCTTCTACAACCAATACTTTCTTCTTCTTCTTCTTCTTCTCTACTATAGGTGTTTCTTTGGATAGTACTCTATCCCACCTGGCTAGGATTCTCATGTCTATTTTTCTCATGTGATTGATCTTAGATCCAATCTTGAGATTGAGACTGTCTGGAATAGCTTGTACCAAGTAAAGGCTTATAATCCTTCCTATATTGGGCTTCGTGATGCTCTCTCTTTCTTGGAGGAAAGTTTTTCGAAAACCCTGCCATATTATTGAGAATGCTAGAATTCGATCTCATTCTGGGCATGGTATGGTTGGATTGGCACGACGCCAAGATTGATTGTGCGGAGAAACGAATTTCCTTGAGGCATGGGGACTCTGAAGTCATCTTCCAAGGTATTAGACTTGCACCCCATATATTACTATCTTCAATTAAGACCTTAAAAGCCCATATGAAAGGGGATGAAGTATATATGATATGCTTCGAACTAAAAGTGATGACAAAGGATATGAAAGATGTGCGAGTGGTGTGGGACTTCCCTGAGGTATTTCCTTAGAAGTTTCCAGGATTACCCCCGCATCGAGAAGTGGACTTCCAAATTAAGCTAGTACCGGGTGCCAATCCTGTCTCAAGGACCCCTCTCAAATGGCCCCAAAGGAACTTGCAGAGTTTAGAGTTCAGCTATAAGAATTAGTAGATTTAGGGTTCGTTCGCCCTAGTTCATCACTTTGGGGAGCCCCTGTGCTATTCGTTAAGAAGAAGGATGGAACGTTACAGTTATGTATAGATTACCGGGAACTCAACCATTTAACAGTGTGGAACAGCTATCCCTTACCCCAGATCAATGAGTTGTTCGATCAACTGGTAGGAGCGCACTGGTTTTCCAAGTTGGATCTGCGCTTGGGGTATTTCCAACTGAGGATAACAGAGGAGGATATCCAGAAAATGGCATTTGGCTCAAGGTATGGGATATATGAGTTCACCGTGATGCCTTTTGGACTCACAAACGCTCCTTCAACATTCATGAGTCAGATGAACAAATTGTTTGAGCCATGATGTCTTTGTCATCGTTTTCATCAACTACCTTCTGGTCTATTCAAAGACGGAGGAGGAGTACGTAGAACACTTGACCTTAGTGCTGAAGAAGTTAAAGGAGAATTCCTTGTTTGCCAAGTTCAACAAGTGTGAATTTTGGCTCTGGGAAGTGGCCTTTTTAGGCCACGTGATCGATTATGCTTCGAGACAACTGAATAAACATGAAGCTAATTACCCAATTCATGATCTGGAGTTGGGGGCAGTGGTGTTTGCCTTGAAGATTTGGAGAGACTATTTATATGGCGTCCACTGTGAGATATTTTCAGATCATAAGAATTTAAAGTATGTTCAAACTCAAAGGAGCTGATCCTGAGACAGTGGCGGTGGTTAGAATTTTTATTTGATTATGAATTTACCTTGAACTACCGCCCCAAAAAAGCAAACTTCGTGGCTGATGCCTTGAGCAGAGAAGTACCAGAATCAAACCCTGAGTCACGATTGATGAGTATAAAGTTATCCCGGATTCTTGAAGAGATGGAGATCACCCTTGTGTATAAAGATCATTCTGAAGAATATACAGAGTACCTAACCACAATGAGCATAGTCTGTGATATTCGGGACCGAATTAGGGCAGAGCAAGGGAAGGATTCCGCTCTGGTCCTAGTGTTTAAATCGATTGAAGATGGATCTACTGACAAATATTCCCTAAAGGACGACCTTGTTCATCTCCGTGTCCGGCTCTACATTCCCGAAGGTGGCAAAACTCAGGAAGATATTTTGAGAGAAGCACATTGCTCTCAGTATTCATCCTGGGATTGCCAAAATGTATGCTGGATTGCGAAAGACCATGTGTTGGACAGGAATGAAGAGAGACGTCAGGTGCTTTGTTACGCACTATGAAGCCTGTCAAAAGGTGAAGGCAGAATGCAAGAGCCCTGGGAGATTATTACAGTCATTGCCCATCCTCGAGTGGAATTTTGAGGATATCTCCATGGACTTCATTAACGGTTTGCCTCACTAATGATCAGGGAATGATTCAGTTAGGGTAATCGTTGATCGCCTGACAAAGGTAGCCAGGTTTATTCCTATGAGGAAAGAGGCTAATGTGGACGTTTTGGTACGCCACTTTGTGGAGAAGTTTATACGGTACCATGGCGTGCCAAAGACAGTTATTTTTGACTGGGATGGTCATTTCACTTCTAAGGAATGGAAGGCAGTACAGACGTATTTGGGTTCACATCTTACCTTCATTACAACATTTCATACTCAACGGGATGGTCAGTCTGAGAGGACTATCAGAACTTTGGAAGATCTATTAAGATTGTGTGTGCTAGATAGAGGAGAGTCGTGGGAAAGGCTCTTACCCCTGGTAGAATTTTCATATAACAACAGTCATCAGGCCAGTATCGGGATGGAACCGCATGAAGCCCTTTTTGGAAGAAGGTGTAGGACTCCTTTGTCGTGGGTGTAAGATGAAGACCCGAAGGTTTTGGGAATTGAGTACAATGATGATATTGATGTTATTGCTTGACTAATACAGGACCGAATGCATGAGGCTCAAAGCCGGCAGGCTAAGTATTATAATGCAAAGCACCGGATGGTGGAATTTCAAGTGGACGACAAGGTGTTCCTGATGATCTGGACGATGCATGGAGTGTTACGGGTATGTTGTGTGAAGAAGCTTAGCCCAAGGTACGTTGGGCCTTATGCTATATTGGAAAAGATTGGCCCTTTAGCCTATCGGTTTGAGCTACCGCCTGAGCTGGAGAATCTTCATGATGTATTCCATTTGTCATCACTTCAGAAGGCGCTATTGTGACCTGAGCAACATGTACTCACCATAGATGGAGTAGTGGCAAATGATAGATCTGTTCGACTAGAGCCGGTGCGGATAATGGATAGTGAAACAAGGAGCTTGCGGCGGAAAAATGTCCCGTTGTTAAAATTACTGTGGTCTACTCATGGGAAGGAGGAGTATACTTGGGAGCCGGTGGATTTGATGCAAAAGTGCTACCCGAAGTTATTTCCCCAAGGTAACTTTAAAAGCATATTTTAATTTAATTTCATGCTTTTCTTCCCCATAGTCTTAGCCTGATTTCGGGGATGAAATTTTTTAGTTTGTCTATAGGATTTGTAACATCCGATTTCGTGCTAGACCCCTCACATGCGTTTTGAGTCAAGAGAATTGACTCAGGTTTGGGAAGCGTCGAGTGAGTCGATTGGACTCGATGATTTGATCAGGAATTTACTTAGAAAAATATCTGGCTCGGGGCGTTGAGTGCGTTGAGTGTACTCAATGCCATAGGCTGACTGGCGTTGAGTGCATTGAGTGCACTGAACTCCATTTCTAGAAATAAGGCATTGAGTGTGTTAAATGGACTCAATGCCATTCCTGTTTTAACTTAAGATTTCTCTGGCAGATTTTGGCGTTGAGTTGACTCAACGCCATGCCAGTTTTAACATGGAATTTGCGGGCTGATCTAGGCATTGAGTGTGTTGCTTGGACTCAACGCCATGCCAGTTATGACTTAGAAAAATATGCTAAAGGCCAGGCATTGAGTGGTCTCAACACCACTCCACGCCATAGACTGAGGTTAATTCGTCGATCGGAGAAGGCAGCCGGTTAATTCATCAAATGCTAAATTCATCGAACGTTAATTCGTCGAACTGAGGTTAATTCGTCGAACGCTAAATTCGTCGAACGTTAATTCGTCGAACTGAGGTTAATTCATCGAACTATGATAAATTCATCGAAACGTTAATTCGTCGATTAGAGAAGGCAGCCGGTTAATTCGTTGAACGCTAATTCATCGAACTGAGGTTAATTCATCGAATGCTAAATTCGTCGAACGCTAATTTGTCGAACTGAGGTTAATTCATTGAACGCTAAATTCGTTGAACTCTAATTCATCGAACTGAGGTTAATACGTCGAACTGAGGTTAATTCGTCGAACTGAGGTTAATTCGTCGAACTGAGGTTAATTCGTCGAACTGACTCAATGCTTTTACTCAAGATTATTCGGGGAGCTGTGGCATCGAGTGCGTTGAGTGCACTCAATGCGACTCGATGATTCGTCGAGTAAGGAAGGTATACTCGACGAATTTGCCTTTGGAATTACTGTACTTATATATGGCTTTGAGTGGACTCGAAAAATCGCGATGATTCGTCGAGTAAGGGTAAAATACTTGACTATTCGTCGAGTAAGAGCTGCTTACTCGACGAATTTGGACTTAGAAGATTTTCGGCCACTGTTTTCCTGATTCCTATAAACGGTCTGAACCGGAACTTTGGGAATTGCGCCAAATCGACTTAAATGGGCTGCGTCCTTTCAAAATGATATATTTAAGCAATATAAGCGGTCCAATCATAGGACGACACATAGCAGACGGTTTCAACCCTAATTTCTCATTATAAAAGAGACTCGCGAAAAACCCTAGCTGTCACTTTGCTAATTTTGCCGAGCAATTACCTGTGCCAAAACCGCCGGAGGAGAAAGAGCCCTCGGGTCGGATTTGCTGGAGGAAAATCCTCTCTTCCCCAATAACACTAACAAGAGAAAGATGCCGCCAAAGAGAGTGACAAGATCCATGGACGGAACCGTCGGAAATGAGGTGTGCTCCCCACCCCCTCTCTTGGTGCTAGATCTTTAGTTATTCCTAGGAGAGATATCGACTCAAAGGAGTTTTGATTTGGGATAATAAGATTTTCTAGGAAGTGGCCATGTTAGGACTTGTGTCCTATTAGACGTCTTCAACCTCTCCTTCCTTCTATGTAAAGATGGGGGCTGGTTTCGTGAAGAGAAGTTGCCCTATGAGGGTGAATAAGGGAGGAGGATTTCTGGATGAAATTTGGGAATATTGGTTAGAGAAGGAAGATGAACTGATGCTGTTCATTTCTCTTTAAGATGCGCGCAAAAATCTTGTTTCTGCGCGCAATAAACTTCAAGGCCATTTTCAGACACGATGCAGCCAGATCTGGGCTTTTGAATAAACAGAAAAGTCATAGACCTTGTAAATACCTTTACATCGAGTGGTTTAAGGTCTTCATGCGAGGTCTGTAGCCCCAGGAAAGACTGATCGAACTTGCTGGGCTGTAAACGTGCATAAACCTATTTTCTGCACGCAGCAGACTTCGATGCTGATTTCAAGTACTCTATTATCTGATCTGGGTGATGGATCGAATATCAAAGTTATAGTCCTTGGAAAAAAATTTCCAATGGATGGTTACACGTCTTCATACGAGTCCCGTAGACTTGGGAATTGCCGATCAAAGTGGCTGTACAGTCAAGTCCTTGTACTTAATACTCTCGGGTTAGTATAACATTGGACTTGGTTTGAGTAAAAGATTATAAGAATAGATGTTGGGGTTTTTGTGAATTTGGACCTATGTGATTATGATAAACAAATGGTTGGAAAACATAATTGACAAAATCGTAGTTGTGAGATGGAATGGGTTTGGAAGAAGATATGATGCTTGGTAATTGACGAGTAAATCATGTGTTTATATTAATGAAAGAGGTGAACTATCTTATGCTAATGAGATTACTGTGATGGAAGCATAACGATTGATGGATGCTTGTCCCTTAAAAGAAATCGAAAGAGGTTGATACATGGTCATAAGATGAGTTAAATAAGGAAAGTGTAAAGTGGTCCACTGCTTATAGTCGTGCCTCCTTACGGGTAGTAGTGTGGAATTAATGTGTTGTGAAGGGTGGCTTTTCACCTGTGTTAATAAAGAACCCTTGCACACTTGGAAGCATGGGAAATATGGAAGGGTGTGGTGCATGTGTTTGACTGCATAGGATTGATAATGATGAAAAAAAGGTTTTGACCAGTTGGGCTTGGTCCTCAGTGCTCACTCTCGAGGCTCCTTCCACGTAGAGTGGATGGTTGGGCTTGGTCCTCTGGTGATATATTCCCATAGGCTCATTCCATTCCATGATGATGTGAAACTTCATGTGGTGTGAGTCGACACGCGGTGTCGTAATCGTGGGTTAAGGATAGTGCGACAAGTCTACGGGCTCGTAGTCATCACACCGACGAGAGTTGACAGATAGACCTTGGACAGTTGGGCTTAGTCCTCAATGCTCATTCCCGGGTTCCTTCCATGCCAAGTAGACGGTTGGGCTTGGTAATTTGGTGATACTCTCCCATAGGCTCTTTCCGTGCCATGATAATAGGCCAGTAGGGCTTGGTCCTCGGTGCACACCTACCCGTGGCTCCTTCTGAGCCATAGTACGCATGTGAGCTCTGATGTTATGTTCTTAGCATTGAGGCATATGGAGGCCTAGGCTTGGTAGTGTGGATGCTTGCCTAGTAGTGGATAAGCCCACTCTACTATCACCATCTGGCAACGATGGATGACGTCTGAGAGGTTAGATACCTGCTCGAAAAGTGAGAACTACAAGTCTGTGTCGACATAGCAGTTGTATGTGCACGATCATGGGTGAGTCATTGCATTGCATTCATATCATTACATACATTACATACACAAGATCCTCATCGTATAAGTTTGTATGGACACTCCTATATGATGAGTTACTTTACTGTTGAGCCGATCCTTAACTTATATGTCTGTATGGGCATTCATATAAGTTAAGTTACTTACTATCATAGATTCATATTTTATACTGCTGTTGATTGTAGAATTGATAGAATAATTTGCTATACTCATTTGATGTACTTACTCTAATATTCACTAATATTGATTAATCCTTTATCACCTGTTTATACTACTGTTTATATATATATTGTACCCTTGTTAGTTTCTCTGCCCGGTGCCGAGGAGTCGCCGGGGGAGCGGATGTGATAGATACTTAGTCTTTATGACTAACAGTTGCTATGTCTTCCTTTTTAGTAGGAAACCCCGCAGACAGAGCAGCAACATGTTACGCAGCAGGGCAGCCAGGCCAGGACGACAGGGCCTGAAGTGACGATGCCATCGCTACCGTCTGTGACAGATATGAGATTCATATTGTAGCCTTTTTGGCTTGTACTTTGATATTGTAGAAGCCTTGTCACTTCTCTTATTTGATGTATTTGTTTTGAACTCATATACTAGTGTGCTATTTTGACTTCTATTTTATATTCCTTATGTTGGGTTGGCATGCATGATATGTTTAGCTGGCAGGATAGGCGTCTTATAGTACAGGTTATCCCGTGTGCTAACACTACGTCAAGGAGGCTATTCAAAGCATAAGACTCCCCTCGTGCTGTGTTTTGTGTTCGGGGAGGGGGGGGGGGGTCTTACATGGTCGTTATAATTTGGTCAGCTTTAGCTGACCGTTGCCTTGTTTTGCCACCGTTCGGTGGATTGTTCATATGTAGTAACAGGTGAGCCAAGTGGCAAGTAGCGGGCTGAAGCCCTTGATGCCGTGCTGGCCCTTGAAGGCCAAAGCGAAGTGTTTTCCCTTTTCTATTTACATGTGTGGCCAGCCTGCATGCCGAAATCTATAAAACACCCATTGTTTAAGTAAACAGTTATAAGGCCATAAGGCCAAGACTCTTTATGTATTTTTACTTTCATTCCTATTGTGGACTATAGTGGACATTCATGTTTTATGATGGGTTCTTCCAACTTATTTTAAAAGCTTCCACTGGAATGCTCTGTGTTAGGATTCAAAATTTATAATAGTAATTTGGTATTAATATGTAACTTTACTAACTGTCCATGAAATATGGCGTGAGTCCCCGACCAGACCTTCTGTTATATTTCATGTGATGGATAGGGGTGTTATAGCCCGTGTCTTAGCGTCGAGTGAACTCAGAGCCTGTGTTTTGGCGTCGAGTGATCTCAAAGCTTGTGTTTTGGCAATTTTGATGTGTCCGTCGAGTGAATTTCAGTTCGTCAAGTCATATTTGTCGAGTTTACCTTAACAACTTTTGATTTTCTTCCATTTACATCGTCATGAAAATCTGATTCTAAGCCTTGGTTTTCATTACGTTGGTTTATATAATGCATGGTTGTCGGTGACCTTGGTTATTTATATATTGCATGGTTATATAATGTATGGATATTTGTGTCCCTGGGTTGGTAGTGGATAAAGGACCATCACCTTATGGGTATATATATCATGGTTATTTGTGGCTAGGTTGGAAGAGGATAAAGGACCACCAACTTGATGCCAGTTTGTGAATAATTACACCTGATGGATTTTCTTCTCTTCTTATGAACTGTTAGTTTGTGTTGGACAATATGGCCACCACCACAATGCCTTTTTTAGATGTTTAGTCTGAAGGTTAGTGTTGGATAATGTGGCCCCCAACTTACTACCATTTTTACAGGTGTTAATGATTCACGTGATTTAAGCTGATCAGTCTCTTTTATTTATTTACATATACATATGTGTTCTTATGCATGGACTTGCAGATGTTAATAAAACATGACTTCATATCACACTTGGTGCAATTTCTTATACTTAAAACCCTGTAAATCATTCTTTTGCTTATTACCTTATGATTTGTATGTTGTGGATTGACAACTTTATCTGTTTTGGGCTGGTAACCCTTTAACCTCTCTTGTAACTTATCTTTGGTTTCTTTTGCCAGTTGTTCTTTCTTGCTGAGGCGTTCTTTCTTTTGAATACCTCAGGCTCGAAGCTGTAGCAGGTTGGGTGGCTAGAGTTGGTGGTCTCAGGCTTTCAGCAGTAGTAGCTGAGGTTCTTACCTCCCCTTCGTGAGGTAGTTTTGTTGTTCTGTTTTTAGTTCATAAATGCATATTGTTTGGTGGGTTTGTGTCAGTTTGTTGACGCCCATTGGAGATTTTGTAGAATGTTAAGTTACTTGCTAGCTGCTAAGTCACTTTCTAGATGATTTGTTGGTTTTACTTGCTCTCTGGGAAAAATTTATGATAAGATTGTATGTCAGTTATTTTTAAGCTATAAAAGTATCATTATACTTATCTCATGCTCATGACATCTTTTTTAAATCAAACGACACTATATTTTAACAAATGTAAAAGCTCTTTTCCTACTTATACAAAATCTAGAGGTATACATATCATGAGTTGTCCTATACGGTTGTTCATGCTCATGTAGGGTATTAATAGATGTAAATGAAGTATTTTCCGTAGTGTATAATTATATTTTCATCCGTAGACTAGTTGATCCACCAAGCCGAGGAATATAGCTGTCAAATTTAACTAAAACATGTTTTCTTTAACATAATCTTGGGAATTTCATAATAAATGTTAGGAGTAGGTTCTTGTATGAGCGTCTGCAGTTATCCCCTACACGACATGGCATCATGACACTTATTTTCTCTTACTCTGATATAATATCTTATGTTTAGAAAATGCTGGTTGTGACAGTTGGTATCAGAGGTTTAGGTTTAGTGGTCTTGTTCTATTTCATACACACACCGATGTGTTATCAGTACGTCTTGGCTAAAGCATGAACACTATACTCATAAGCATTATAAGAAGTATACGTGGCATATTATATAGTATGGGATGCATAATATGTGTTTGTATATGGATTCTCATAGGAAGTAATATGTGACTATTATGTAGTATGGGATGCATAACAATCATCACATGAATGCCCATTAGATTTTACCTTTTCATTACATGTGATATTATATAGTATAAGATGCATAATATTTCAAGCGTACGCCCCTCATAACATGCATTAAGGCCTTTATTAGAATGCATAGTATAGCATGCATATCATAACATAGTATTAACACACATGCCAAGCTAAGATTTATATGAAGACATACGTACACACATGGATTTAAATAAAAAAGAATAAGAATTCATGCATTTATAGTTTATGCACATGATTTTAGAGGATGACAGTATATCATCCTAAGTTAAACATATCATCATTTATGAAAATCCCAGAGCAAGTTAGCAGCATGAACAAGTATCTATACATGTATGGTCTGAACTAATTTAGGTAGTTATAACATTAAGCTAGGTTTTGATTAGCTGTTCATTATGATATAGGATGCCGCCTAAGCATGTTACGACGAGGTCGACTGCTCAGTCTGAGGGTGAGTTATCAGGTGTGCAAAGTGAGGCTGTGATTGAAGGGCTGCGTCAGAGCAATGAGGCTCTGTCGAGGCAGATGGTTGAGATACAATCGCTGATTTAGTCATTGTTGACTATCGTTTCAGGACAGCAGGCTAGAGTGTAGGACCCTGCTGTGGGTCAAGCCATTCCTGTTCCTCCTGCTCCTTTGGTACCTCCAATTTTGTAGCCACTAGAGATGAATTTCATTTCGCATTTTTAGCGACTGGTACCTCCTACCTATGGCGGTAGAGCTGACTTCATAGCATTAGATGACTGGATTATTTCTATCGAGGAGATGTTCTCATATTCAGGAGTTTCTGCTAACCAAAGAGTGATGGTCGCCGCTTACCAGCTGAAGGGTCTTGTGAAGAGCTGATGGTTGAGGGAAAAAGAGAACCTTACAGATGGATATTTATGGGAATCATTCAAGGAGTTGCTGCTGAGGAAATTTCTACCATCGGTCGAGCAAGACCGTTTGATGAATAATTTTCTGCATCTGAAGCATAGACAACTCACGGTCAGTGAGTATGAGATAGAGTTCAGCAAGTTGAGCATGTTTGCTCCAAATTTGATAGCCTCTGAAGCGAGTAGAGTGAAGCAATTTTTGGGTGGTCTTAGGAGTGACATCCAGCAACTGGCTAGTGCGCATGGATCTGAGAATTATGCGAAGCCAGTGGAAGCTGCTTTGAAAGTTGAAGCAATTAATAATACAAAGAATTAAGGCATGCAAATGAGGAAGAATACTAGAAAGTCTGATGATAGTAAAAGGTTTCGGGATTCCGACCCTACTTCGAAGAAGGGAAACAAGGAGGCGTGTTGTTTCTATGGTCGGCCAGACCATCCTTTCGAAAAGTGTTTCAAAATATTAATGGTTCAAAAGCAGCAGCAGGTATATGCAATTCAGAGCGCCTCCAACGGAGATCTGGTCTGTGCTTCATGTAAGTAGAAGGGGCATGATGTTTCCCGTTGTTGGAGTATTCCAGTGTGGACAAAAAGGGCACTTGAAGTCTAGATTCCCGTGATCTCAGCCCATACTACAGCCAGTTCTACTTCAAGCCTTGCCGCCACCTCAACATTCGGACAAAGGGAAAGGGCAAGCTGAATGTGATGACCTTGGAAGAAGCACAGACATCCACCAAAGTGATCTCAGGTTAGATTCTAATCTAGTTTGTTACTCGTAGCTATAGTTTCAATGTTTATCAATTAGTTATGCATGCAATTCTATAGGGAAGTTTAAGGTAAAGAATCGTTGGGCGCACGTTCTTTTTGACTCTGGTGCTACCCACTCGTTCGTGGATAGGACTTTTGTGGAACGTCATGGTCTGAGTGTTGATCAAATTGGCGATCCGTTTCACGTTAAGTTTCCCTCTAGTGACTCAGTGGTGTCGGACCAGGGTATCCAGAGTTATCCTATTCTTTTAGGCAATTTTCTAGATTTTGCTGATCTAAAGGTGCTGGACCTGGAGGACTTTGATGTGATCCTGGGCATGGACTGGTTGTCCCAATATGATACAGTTATCCAATGTAAGGTTAAGAGTTTGGACTTCAAGATGGACAACGGCCACCCCAGGAGTGTGTATGGCCTTCTGTGTCAGGATGCCCTGATTATTTCTGCGGTATGTGCTCGGAAGCTTTAAGATTCCGGCTGTTGTGCTTTTTGGTTTCTATTTTAGAGGCCGTCGGTAGTTTGGCGCGTATTGAGGATGTTCCTGTGGTGCAAGAGTTTACTGATGTTTTCCCTGATAGTCTTCCTGGTCTTCTGACAGAGAGAGATGTGGAGTTTGTTATAGATCTGGAGCCAGGTACTCGCCCTATTAAGGCACAGTACCGTATGGCCTCACTTGAGCTGGATGAGTTGCGTACCCAGATAGATGAGTTGTTCACTTCATAAGAGAGCATGTTGAGAAAGAAGATATCAACCTATGTTTGTCCTCATAGATAGATAAGTGGCTGACATTTTCACCAAACCTATTTATGAAGCTAAATTTAATTTATTCAAGTTTGAATTAGAAATGTTAAATATGAAGTAATTATAAAATGTTAATAACTGTAAGCTATCTTATCATTAAATATAGAAATATCTATATATTCTTGTGGAAGCTAACCATTTTGCAGGAAGAATAAGTGTGGAAAGAGTTAGCTGACTTGGCTCTCAGAAAAACAGTTGACGTTGAGTAAGATGTCTTGGAGTCGAGTATCAAGCATTGGCGTCAAGTATGAAGCATTGGCGTCGAGTGAGGACTCTTGGCATAGTGTGAACTTGACAAAAATATTCTGACGGGTCGTAAAAAGCATCAAATTTATTCGGCTAAATCACAACCATCCAACAAAATTGTAAATCACGATAAGGTACGCGCCTTGCCATCTTCTCGAATAGGGTAATCTATAAATAGAATGTGTGCCTAGAATAAACTTTATCATTCCATTGCCCTTTCAACATTCTGCTTATCTGCCCTAAACTTCTCATACCGTCTTCTCTTTTTCTCTCAATCTCTCTGATTTAATGCCTCCTAAGGGTGTTTATTTCTTGTTTGAGGGTTCTGAACTGGTGCAAAATGGATTAAAAGATGCTTTAGAGGAGATTCAATAAGTTATTCAACTTCTGATAGCTACTGACCTGGAATTTCTACTATCAGAGCCCTGTGCTATTTGGAAGAGAGAAGTACTTGAACTATTCACAAATGCTAAAGTTGACTAATCCTCCACCAAAATCAAGACCTCCATCAATGGAGAAAAGATTAAGATTACTGCAAGAAGGTTAAGCAAGGCAGTGAGATTGACCAAGCTTAGCCCTATTAATGAGGAAGATACGCTATTTCAAGATGATGTAAGGTCTGTATTGAAATGGTGTGGTCTTTCCAAACATACCACTAGATCTATACTGAGGAAGGACATGAACTTAAAGGGTAAGTTCCTGGATGACATCATTGGAAAAGCCTTGATATGTAAGACTGGGTCTCATGACAAGATTTCAAGAGAGATGTTTGAATTGATGACAAGAGTGATTCTCTCCAAGAAAGCCAACTGGGGTAAGGTGTTGTTTGATAAAGTGATTGAGTGCATTTTTAGCCCAATATGGGAAGAGTCATATCTCTATTCCTCCTTAACACAGCTCCAAGAATCCTAAACATGAGGCTAGGTTCAAAGATCCACCACATGAGGAAAATGGACATTAAGATGTTTGGCAAATGGGATAGGGTGTTGATCAAACACCCTTAGAAGTCTTAAAAGAACAAGAAAAAGATAGCTGAAATAGTTACAGAATAAAGCACAAGCAGTAACTCTTTAGACAACATAAGTACTGAACCACATAACCATCATCTGTCAAGTTCAAGTGATTCTAAAAGATGGGATGTGAGTGCTCAAATCTCAATTTCATATAAGCTTGCTGCAAAATAAGTTAACAAGGAGATGTCCCCAAATTTCCTTGAAGAGACTTATAATATGAATCAGGTTGTGATACCAGAAGAGACTTTTGGTATAAATGATATTGAAGCTCCTATGCCTACTGATGTGGACAGGATTGTTGATAATATTATAATGGAAACCCTAGGAGAGGGTGACCATGTTGAGTGGGAGACATTAGAAAGGATGATCATGTTAATGGGGAGATCTTAGAAATTAGTGTTGCTGTTGAGGGGGAGATCAACACAATATGTGCTGACATTGAGGGGAGACCTTGAGCTCCCTGCTCAAGTAGCTGGAACAGTGGTAGAAGTGTCTGACCAAGATAACACAGGAGATGATGACATGCTAAATATTGAGGAACGTGGGAAAGAAGAGCCTATCCATGCTACTAATATTCCAGAGCACTCTTCTGTGTATGAAATGACTGACTCTCAGATGGGGAGATATTTAAGGGAAAGACATAAATCTGCTTAGTTGACTGATGACATTCCCACCTCTTTTATGGCACAACTAAGATGAATTTTTTATGAGCAAAGAAGAAAGATTAAGCTGTATATGGATGACTCAATTAAGGAACTAAGAAATGATCTCACTACTGAAATCTCTTCCATCAGATTTGTGGTAAACTTGTTGAAAGACAACACAGTCAAATTCTTCATAAGGGCTACTCCTACTGTAGACTACAACACAGAAACTTAATGAAATTAAAAAGAGGCAAGCTGATATTATTGAGAATCAGTGCATCACAACACAAAACATGAAACTAGTTCATGATGTAACAAAAACCAAAATGGAAGAACACATGATAGGCCTGGAAAGGAGAATGGATGCTTACACTCAAATCTTGGATGATCATATGTTGGAAGTCAAGAATCATATCACAGCTGGGGGCAATCACTTGGTTAACAAGATAACCTCCTCCAAAGAATCCTTAAGAAATCTAATATCTGAATAAGTTATAAAGGGGGAGAGGTCAATGATAAGAGCCAGTGGAGAACGTGCAATATGGACATCAAATATATTTAGGGAAGCATTAGGCCTAGACCCTATCATATATGATGAGCCTACTATTCCTAAGACTGAAAATCCAGAGGTTGAAGCTGAAGTTGTAGTTGATGAAGATGAACACAACCCCACTCCTCAACATAAATCAAAGGGAAAAGAGCCGGCTAATGATGAAGAGGATGTATGGTTAATGAAGAAAAGATATAGAGAAGAAATGGAAGCAAGGCCATACTTTGTGCAATGGAGCTCACCCTCTAGGATCATAATTCTCTCTGCCTGGAATCAGATAAAAGAGAATAAGTCAGAAAGAGGGAAACTGCATAACTCTCTGGAATGGCAAAGCATGAAAATCAAGAAGAGGTCAGGAGAAAATTCAGAAAAGATAAACTTGTTGGAATTCTACCTATAGATGCTCAGCAACCCTACAAATTCACCCAAAGCCCTATAGCTATTTTGAAAGACAAAGGCAGAAAAAGGAGGCTGTAGAGAAGGCTGCAAAGAGATCTAAGGGGGATTGTAATCAAGGAACCTGAAACTTAGCAATGTTTTAAGTTAGAGGTTCCTTAGGGATTTTGAATGTGGAAATGTTATTGTAGGCAAACATTAAAAACTCTATTATTAATCTTACTTGAGACAATTTAAATTTTCTGTTTGTGCAATTATGTTTCTTTAACTGTGAAATATTATCTATTGTGAAATGGTGTATATCATTGACTAGGATTCTGACTTCTTCAAATAAAGGGAGATTGTTGAGAACATTGACTACAATGTCCTAGATTTCAAGAAGCCCCATAAGTCAATACTATACACAACCTGTATTTGATATATCTCTGAGTTAACATGTGTAGGATGTTAGTATTTGATTGATTAGACAACCTGAGAATATCAGAAATTCAGTTAGACAGATGTTAGCATACTTAAGAGAGATAAACCTTTACTTAAGTACAAAAACGTTGAGTCATTGTACATCACTCAACGCCAAAGGCCTAAAAGCGCCGACTGTCTGATTTACACTCAAAGCCTCAATGGAGAAGCAAAAAATATGTCTAAGTACAAAAGTATCGAGTGAAGGACATTCTCTCGATGCCCCATCTATAAAGCTGTCATAGTACAAATGCGTCAAGTAAAGGACATTCACTCGACGCATCATTAGTAAAAGCTATCAAAGTACAACTGCGTCGAGTAAAGGACATTCATTTGATGCTTCAGTAGTAAAAGTTGTCAAAGTACAAATGCATTGAGTAAAGGACATTCACTCGACGCATCATCAGTAAAAGTTGTTTAGGTACTAAAGCATCGAGTGAAGGTCATTCACTCAACGTCCCAGCAGTAAGGAAGAAATCTTCTAAGTATTAAAGCAATGAGTGATTGCCATTCACTCAATGCTTTATCAGTAATGCTGAAGAAATTGTCAAAGTACTAATTTGTTGAAACATAAGGGATTACTAAATGCCCAAGTAAAAAGCACTAAGTAAAGAGTTGTTTCTCAATGCCTCATCAAAGTTCAAGTATATGACTAAGTAATATTGCCTACAACACTCAACGCCACTACAGAAGATTTATAAATTATTCTAAGTCAAATAACACCTAGTCAAGTCCACTGACATCATTCATAATTCAAATTGACATAGATTGCACGCTAAAAGATGGAAACTATCACAACTTGGGCCCGAATCAAGGAGTCTTAAAGGGACCCGACTGGATCAACCGTGAGGGCTGCAACCCAAGTGACCCCAACAAATTTTTGACCTATTTATCAGCGCAACGCTGTGTTGACATTAGGTCTCAAACCTGCAACCCTTAATAAGGAGCCTTGAAAGATATATCTATGGGTAGTTGTTCACCTAGGGGGGGTGAATAGGTGTCTTTTAAATTTCTTTGTCACTTATATTAAATGTTCAGCAGATACTTTAAAAATAAACATTCATAAGAACACAGCACAAGAAATCCACAGAACACCGAGAATTTATAGTGGTTCCCCTATCTATGGTACATCCACTTTCCCCCTTCTTCCTCACTAGCAATATGCTAGATAAGGTTATATCTCTTCCTCTTCAACTCAGATCAATAGATCTTACAAACTCAGTTTCTTTCCAGAAACCTACACCTCAGACCAACAGGTCCTACCTCAGAGATCCTCCTAATCTCCTACCCCAGGTCCCTCAAGAACCCTACCTCAGAATATACAAGTCTTACACCTTAATGATCCCACACAAATCACCTACCTCAGGTCCTTCAAGAACCCTACCTCAGCCTTTATAACACAGGCTTACAACTCAGAGAGTATATCTCCTACCCACTCAGATCTCAAAGAGATCTTACAAAATTAAGAGGAAAGTAATCTCAGAAAACAATAATTCTGTGATCTGACCTATCTGAGAATTCAGATTCTTCAATGCAGCAGCGCAGGATTGGTTCTTGATGAGGAGACTGGCTTAAATGATTCTTCTCTGGATCTACAATGTTTTTGATGATGATCGGCTTGATTTACTTGAAGAACTTATAGAACAGATCCACCTTAATCCTCTGATCAACTTGTTTAAAGGGTCAGAAGACTTTCTTGAAGACCTGTATCTTCCTTCTTCTTCTTGGAGTTATTGCCCTTCTCTTACTTAGGAGAAATCATAATGAGTAAAATGATCAATTCTGTGATTCATTTATTTTTGTTTAAACGACTCCTCTATATATATCCTTCACTGGTTGTTGGCTTCTGATTGATGACATTATCATGTGACATCATACTTCAAATTTTCCTTCAAATGGATTCTGATGAGATGTCAAGTCATTATAGCTGACATGATACTTCTTACTTGACTTGACACTCAGCTGTGTTGACTCTGTACAACTTCAGGATCAAAAGTGTCGAGAAGTCCCAAGTGCCTCGACACAATATTACTTAGTGTTCTTAGAAGGTGTCGAGACATCTTAGCAGTCTCGATACATCTGTACTTGATAGAATTTCCAGTATGAACTTGAAGGTGTCGAGATAGTTGACTTGTCTCGACACAACTGTCGACTGTGTCGAGACAATTAAATTGTGCGACACTACAGTCTGCCCGGTTTTGACATCTTTAAATCTTCACTATGTCAAGATAGTTGAATTATATCGACACTATAGTCTTTCGGGTGTCGACATCTTTAAGTCTACACCTTAGTTCTTCATTATGTCGAGACAGTTGTATTGTCTCAACACTACTGTCCTGAGCTTTAAGATGTCGAGATATTTGACTTTTCTTGACACTGCTGACTTGATCTTCAAGGTGTCGAGATAACTGACTTGTCTCGACACTGCTCCTAAAAAGGTGTCGACATAGTTGTGAAGTGTGTCAACACTTTTGTACTTAGTCATTTATTCTGCACTGCAACTTGATATTTAGATTCTACTATCCTGACTTCACTCAGCACTTTTATCTGTATTGCGTTGAGTGAACTGTCTTCACTCAATGCATGTGGACTTAGGAAATTTCTTGCCTTTCTAGTCAGCTTCTTTGAGTCCATCTGCCAATGTCACTTGGTCCACCTATCCAATCAATAACATAGACTAACCTGCATGCATGAACTGAAACATACTTCAAATACATACTTGTGTATATCATTAAGTTGAAAGGGCTTCTTCAAATCAAGTATATTATTTCCAATATACTCAACAATCTCCCCCTATTTGGAGAAGTCATAACGCTAATTCAATGATATACATCACAATACCAAAATAAGATGATTATGATGTACATGAAAAGTGCTGAACAAAATTATAAAGGAAATAATAATAATAAAATAGATATAACAAAGTGCAACCAAACTTTTTCATTCCAATTTGTTCAAAGATTACACTTTTTAGTTTTTATAATGTTCTTAAAACAAAATTACATAGTTTCTAAAAAAAATAATCTAAGATTGTTCTGGATCTTTAATGACAATGCCTTTTCCTGATTGTATCTTGGCTTTGACTTCAGGCACTTTGTCATCAGTCACCTTCTTCTTTCCCTTGTTATCTTTGGCCTTCAAGATCTCTTCTTCTTTGAGCCTTTGTCTTTCAGCATAATGATATGGCTTGGGGAAGTATTTGTTGGGTTCAATAGAATCAGCTGGGATCTTCCCTTCCTTCAGATCTTTTCTGAATTTATAGATGATCTCTTGCTTCTTTATATGCTTGACCCATTTTTGTTCTGAGTACCATTTTCCCCTGTCAACTGTATTATTGTTACTGATTTCCATGCAGTGAGTATAATAGAAATGCAAGTTGGACTCCACTGCTCAAAATCTGGCTCTACTTCAGCCTGCTCCCTGAATCTCTTCTTAGATAATTGAGCTTCTTTTTCTTTGAGCAGGGCAACAACATCCATCTCCCCCTCCTCACATACTATATTCTGAATTTATGGTGGAGGACTGTATATAGACTATACTGCAATTTGAATAGCCTCAAACTGAGCTGGTTGACAGCCAGACTCAGCAGTTTGATCTTCATCATACTTTATGAGAGGAAAGATTAGAGTTTCTCTGATGCTATTGGAGGTCCAAATAACATACTCAGAGCTTGAATTTATCATGACTCTCTCCCACTATATGACTTCTCTCTCCACATGATCCCTTAAGTCATTTTTATGAAATCCGACTTGGCCTTCTAGATGAGTAATCCCTGAGGACAAATGATTCTTTACTTTGAGCAAGTGGTCATCTAGTTCTTTGTAAGAAGCCTTGCCTTCTTGAATACAGAGGCTGTGTGAGTAGATAACTGAGATTCAATATCTTTGGAGGTAGAGCCCATATTTGTCTCTAGAGCTGTAGTTTACTCAGCTAGCTTTACCAGTGAAGTATCATGCATTACTATCATCTTTTCATTCATTCTTGTCTGGTTTTCAAGGACATATCCTTGTTTAACAGTTATTTCATCTTAAGTTTTCTTTGACTCTTGCTGCTGTTGAGCAATGTAGACCACATCATTTGCTCCTTATTGGAAGAAATCAGTCATATCCTTCTTCAGCAGATTCACTTCAAATCTAATGGATTTGATGTCTTGTGCCAACTGGAACTACAACTCCTTATTGCTTTCATCTACATATTTTTACAGTTGATTTCTTTATTGATCTAACATTATTTTCATTTGAACTAATAGGTAGCTGAAATCCATATGAGGAGCAGGTGTTGTTCCAGATTGAACAATTTTCTTATAGCTCATACTCCTCTTTTTGAGTTCAGCCAGTTTCCTTTTCTTAATCTGAGAGGCTTCCTCCTCCTTAGAATCTGAAGAACTGACTACTTCAACTAATGTAGGCTCTTTTGCTCCTTTAGTGTTTGGGTCCAGATCTACTATCTCCCCGTCAACCCTTGCACCTACTTCACCAAGATCTATGGCATTAGGAATAAGATCCTCTGGAAGAGTTGTCACCTCCCCCTAGATATCAGTATCTTTATTCAGAAAGACTTCTGCCTCAGTCTCCTTGGAGACTACATCCTCATTCTCCCTATCAGGCATCTCCTATTCAGGAACCTCTACTTGTTCTAGGACAATGTCTAGTTCCTATACCACTTCCATCACTATAGTGTTAACAGTATCTTGTTCTATTTCTAGAAGAATATTAAGGTTCTCCCCCTCACTAGGATCCCTAGCTGGGATAGTATCCCCCTATATCAGATCACCAGTTCCAGGATTTGTCCTTGGAGATTTTTCAACAAGTATATTATCCTATTTTTTTGAGCTAGAGCTTCCCTGATCTTCAGATTCACTAGAAGATTCTTCTTCTACAACCAATACTTTCTTCTTCTTCTTCTTCTTCTTCTCTACTATAGGTGTTTCTTTGGATAGTACTCTATCCCACCTGGCTAGGATTCTCATGTCTATTTTTCTCATGTGATTGATCTTAGATCCAATCTTGAGATTGAGACTGTCTGGAATAGCTTGTACCAAGTAAAGGCTTATAATCCTTCCTATATTGGGCTTCGTGATGCTCTCTCTTTCTTGGAGGAAAGTTTTTCGAAAACCCTGCCATATTATTGAGAATGCTAGAATTCGACCTCATTCTGGGCATGGTATGGTTGGATTGGCACGACGCCAAGATTGATTGTGCGGAGAAACGAATTTCCTTGAGGCATGGGGACTCTGAAGTCATCTTCCAAGGTATTAGACTTGCACCCCATATATTACTATCTTCAATTAAGACCTTAAAAGCCCATATGAAAGGGGATGAAGTATATATGATATGCTTCGAACTAAAAGTGATGACAAAGGATATGAAAGATGTGCGAGTGGTGTGGGACTTCCCTGAGGTATTTCCTTAGAAGTTTCCAGGATTACCCCCGCATCGAGAAGTGGACTTCCAAATTAAGCTAGTACCGGGTGCCAATCCTGTCTCAAGGACCCCTCTCAAATGGCCCCAAAGGAACTTGCAGAGTTTAGAGTTCAGCTACAAGAATTAGTAGATTTAGGGTTCGTTCGCCCTAGTTCATCACTTTGGGGAGCCCCTGTGCTATTCGTTAAGAAGAAGGATGGAACGTTACAGTTATGTATAGATTACCGGGAACTCAACCATTTAACAGTGTGGAACAGCTATCCCTTACCCCAGATCAATGAGTTGTTCGATCAACTGGTAGGAGCGCACTGGTTTTCCAAGTTGGATCTGCGCTTGGGGTATTTCCAACTGAGGATAACAGAGGAGGATATCCAGAAAATGGCATTTGGCTCAAGGTATGGGATATATGAGTTCACCGTGATGCCTTTTGGACTCACAAACGCTCCTTCAACATTCATGAGTCAGATGAACAAATTGTTTGAGCCATGATGTCTTTGTCATCGTTTTCATCAACTACCTTCTGGTCTATTCAAAGACGGAGGAGGAGTACGTAGAACACTTGACCTTAGTGCTGAAGAAGTTAAAGGAGAATTCCTTGTTTGCCAAGTTCAACAAGTGTGAATTTTGGCTCTGGGAAGTGGCCTTTTTAGGCCACGTGATCGATTATGCTTCGAGACAACTGAATAAACATGAAGCTAATTACCCAATTCATGATCTGGAGTTGGGGGCAGTGGTGTTTGCCTTGAAGATTTGGAGAGACTATTTATATGGCGTCCACTGTGAGATATTTTCAGATCATAAGAATTTAAAGTATGTTCAAACTCAAAGGAGCTGATCCTGAGACAGTGGCGGTGGTTAGAATTTTTATTTGATTATGAATTTACCTTGAACTACCGCCCCAAAAAAGCAAACTTCGTGGCTGATGCCTTGAGCAGAGAAGTACCAGAATCAAACCCTGAGTCACGATTGATGAGTATAAAGTTATCCCGGATTCTTGAAGAGATGGAGATCACCCTGGTGTATAAAGATCATTCTGAAGAATATACAGAGTACCTAACCACAATGAGCATAGTCTGTGATATTCGGGACCGAATTAGGGCAAAGCAAGGGAAGGATTCCGCTCTGGTCCTAGTGTTTAAATCGATTGAAGATGGATCTACTGACAAATATTCCCTAAAGGACGACCTTGTTCATCTCCGTGTCCGGCTCTACATTCCCGAAGGTGGCAAAACTCAGGAAGATATTTTGAGAGAAGCACATTGCTCTCAGTATTCATCCTGGGATTGCCAAAATGTATGCTGGATTGCGAAAGACCATGTGTTGGACAGGAATGAAGAGAGACGTCAGGTGCTTTGTTACGCACTATGAAGCCTGTCAAAAGGTGAAGGCAGAATGCAAGAGCCCTGGGAGATTATTACAGTCATTGCCCATCCTCGAGTGGAATTTTGAGGATATCTCCATGGACTTCATTAACGGTTTGCCTCACTAATGATCAGGGAATGATTCAGTTAGGGTAATCGTTGATCGCCTGACAAAGGTAGCCAGGTTTATTCCTATGAGGAAAGAGGCTAATGTGGACGTTTTGGTACGCCACTTTGTGGAGAAGTTTATACGGTACCATGGCGTGCCAAAGACAGTTATTTTTGACTGGGATGGTCATTTCACTTCTAAGGAATGGAAGGCAGTACAGACGTATTTGGGTTCACATCTTACCTTCATTACAGCATTTCATACTCAACGGGATGGTCAGTCTGAGAGGACTATCAGAACTTTGGAAGATCTATTAAGATTGTGTGTGCTAGATAGAGGAGAGTCGTGGGAAAGGCTCTTACCCCTGGTAGAATTTTCATATAACAACAGTCATCAGGCCAGTATCGGGATGGAACCGCATGAAGCCCTTTTTGGAAGAAGGTGTAGGACTCCTTTGTCGTGGGTGTAAGATGAAGACCCGAAGGTTTTGGGAATTGAGTACAATGATGATATTGATGTTATTGCTTGACTAATACAGGACCGAATGCATGAGGCTCAAAGCCGGCAGGCTAAGTATTATAATGCAAAGCACCGGATGGTGGAATTTCAAGTGGGCGACAAGGTGTTCCTGATGATCTGGACGATGCATGGAGTGTTACGGGTACGTTGTGTGAAGAAGCTTAGCCCAAGGTACGTTGGGCCTTATGCTATATTGGAAAAGATTGGCCCTTTAGCCTATCGGTTTGAGCTACCGCCTGAGCTGGAGAATCTTCATGATGTATTCCATTTGTCATCACTTCAGAAGGCGCTATTGTGACCTGAGCAACATGTACTCACCATAGATGGAGTAGTGGCAAATGATAGATCTGTTCGACTAGAGCCGGTGCGGATAATGGATAGTGAAACAAGGAGCTTGCGGCGGAAAAATGTCCCGTTGTTAAAATTACTGTGGTCTACTCATGGGAAGGAGGAGTATACTTGGGAGCCGGTGGATTTGATGCAAAAGTGCTACCCGAAGTTATTTCCCCAAGGTAACTTTAAAAGCATATTTTAATTTAATTTCATGCTTTTCTTCCCCATAGTCTTAGCCTGATTTCGGGGATGAAATTTTTTAGTTTGTCTATAGGATTTGTAACATCCGATTTCGTGCTAGACCCCTCATATGCGTTTTGAGTCAAGAGAATTGACTCAGGTTTGGGAAGCGTCGAGTGAGTCGACTGGACTCGACGATTTGATCAGGAATTTACTTAGAAAAATATCTGGCTCGGGGCGTTGAGTGCGTTGAGTGTACTCAATGCCATAGGCTGACTGGCGTTGAGTGCATTGAGTGCACTGAACTCCTTTTCTGGAAATAAGGCATTGAGTGTGTTAACTGGACTCAATGCCATTCCTGTTTTAACTTAAGATTTCTCTGGCAGATTTTGGCGTTGAGTTGACTCAACGCCATGCCAGTTTTAACATGGAATTTGCGGGCTGATCTAGGCATTGAGTGTGTTGCTTGGACTCAACGCCATGCCAGTTGTGACTTAGAAAAATATGCTAAAGGCCAGGCATTGAGTGGTCTCAACACCACTCCATGCCATAGACTGAGGTTAATTCGTCGATCGGAGAAGGCAGCCGGTTAATTCATCAAATGCTAAATTCATCGAACGTTAATTCGTCGAACTGAGGTTAATTCGTCGAACGCTAAATTCGTCGAACGTTAATTCGTCGAACTGAGGTTAATTCATCGAACTGTGATAAATTCATCGAAACGTTAATTCGTCGATCAGAGAAGGCAGCCGGTTAATTCGTTGAACGCTAATTCATCGAACTGAGGTTAATTCATCGAACGCTAAATTCGTCGAACGCTAATTTGTCGAACTGAGGTTAATTCATTGAACGCTAAATTCGTTGAACTCTAATTCATCGAACTGAGGTTAATACGTCGAACTGAGGTTAATTCGTCGAACTGAGGTTAATTCGTCGAACTGAGGTTAATTCGTCGAACTGACTCAATGCTTTTACTCAAGATTATTCGGGGAGCTGTGGCATCGAGTGCGTTGAGTGCACTCAATGTGACTCGATGATTCGTCGAGTAAGGAAGGTATACTCGACGAATTTGCCTTTGGAATTACTGTACTTATATATGGCTTTGAGTGGACTCGAAAAATCGCGATGATTCGTCGAGTAAGGGTAAAATACTTGACTATTCGTCGAGTAAGAGCTGCTTACTCGACGAATTTGGACTTAGAAGATTTTCGGCCACTGTTTTCCTGATTCCTATAAACGGTCTGAACCGGAACTTTGGGAATTGCGCCAAATCGACTTAAATGGGCTGCGTCCTTTCAAAATGATATATTTAAGCAATATAAGCGGTCCAATCATAGGACGACACATAGCAGACGGTTTCAACCCTAATTTCTCATTATAAAAGAGACTCGCGAAAAACCCTAGCTGTCACTTTGCTAATTTTGCCGAGCAATTACCTGTGCCAAAACCGCCGGAGGAGAAAGAGCCCTCGGGTCGGATTTGCTGGAGGAAAATCCTCTCTTCCCCAATAACACTAACAAGAGAAAGATGCCGCCAAGGAGAGTGACAAGATCCATGGACAGAACCGTCAGAAATGAGGTGTGCTCCCCACCCCCTCTCTTGGTGCTAGATCTTTAGTTATTCCTAGGAGAGATATCGACTCAAAGGAGTTTTGATTTGGGATAATAAGATTTTCTAGGAAGTGGCCATGTTAGGACTTGTGTCCTATTAGACGTCTTCAACCTCTCCTTCCTTCTATGTAAAGATGGGGGCTGGTTTCGTGAAGAGAAGTTGCCCTATGAGGGTGAATAAGGGAGGAGGATTTCTGGATGCGATTTGGGAATATTGGTTAGAGAAGGAAGATGAATTGATGCTGTTCATTTCTCTTTAAGATGCGCGCAAAAATCTTGTTTCTGCGCGCAACAAACTTTAAGGCCATTTTCAGACACGATGCAGCCAGATCTGGGCTTTTGAATAAACAGAAAAGTCATAGACCTTGTAAATACCTTTACATCGAGTGGTTTAAGGTCTTCATGCGAGGTCTGTAGCCCCAGGAAAGACTGATCGAACTTGCTGCGCTCCATTTAGACTGTTCCAAATTTTTAGGTAAAGACCTAGTGGCAACACAGGAAACATTGTCTGTCGAGATGTGTCAACACAAGTCGATACAAGGATAAAGTCTCTTGACATATACCTTAGGGTGTCGATACTCTTGATGTCTCGACACTTACTTTGGTGTCTCGACACATTGTAGTATACAGTCTTGACACATTGCAGTATACAGTCTCGACACATTTTTTGGTGTCTCAACACAACTTTTGACTTAGCTAAAATTTTGTCTCCTGAACTATAAAAACTTGATACTTAGATGTTTTTACTTGGTATTTAATTAAGTAAGCTTAATTACTGATTAATATTTTATTCTTATCTTGTCATCAGTCTTTAAGTATTCATTAATTATTCCAGATTTAACATGACAAGTTCAAACTTAAAGAAATTAAATTTCTCTTCATCTTGGGGATTAGTGAAAATATCAGCAATCTGTTTATTTGTTGGAACAAATTCTAGATTAATGTCTTCCTTTTATACATGCTCCCTAATAAAGTGATATCTAATCTCAATATGTTTAGTTCTACTATGTGACATTTGATTATTTACAATTGAAATGACACTAGTAGAATCACAATATAATGAAGTTTTACTTAGCTGAATATTATAGTCTTGTAGTTTATGCTGAATCCAAAGCAATTGTGCACAACAACTTCCAGCTAAAATATACTAAGATTCAGCAGTAGATATTGCTATACTTGTTTGCTTTTTACTGCTCCATAACACTAGCCTTCTTCCAAGGAACTGACATGAACGTGAAATGCTTTTCTTGTCTTCTTTTATAACCTGTATAATCTGAATCTGAAAAGCCTATTAGTTCAAAATCACTATTCCAGGGATACCATAGGCCAAGACTAGGTGTGCCCTTTATATATTGTTAGAAACCGGGCCGGGGTAGACAACAGCACCCACCGGTCCACGGCCGACTGCAGTCGAATGGCAAGGCATCCCCAACCAAATCTCCCGGGGTCCCACATTTTGGGATAAAGGCCGGGTAGGTTGTATCGTAAGGACTCCTTATGGCAAGCTTGATCCCGGGACCTGCTAGTTAAGAGGCGCCTTAGCCAACCTCCAACACCCAACTAGCACTGCAGTTAGTTGGGTGTCTGGAGGTTGGCTACTAGCAGCCTCTTAGACTAGAGTAGTCCCGGGATCCAACTATGCCCTATACGGGCCTGATATCAACTGACTTGCTAGCACCATCGGCCTGTCTAAAAACATGTGGGATCCCATAGGAGTTCTCATGGAAGTAGTTGGGGTTTCGATTCCATCGACTGCAGTCGGCCTTGATTAACTCCGGTGGTGAACTGTTGTTACCCCGGCCCGGATTGACTAATGAAAAGTGGCCATATATAGTTTGCTTAGAAACGGGCCGGGGTAGACAACAGCACCCACCGGTCCACGGCCGACTGCAGTCGAATGGCAAGGATCCCCAACCAAGATTCCCGGGGTCCCACATTATTGTATCGTAAGACTCCTTATCAGGCCCGGGGCTTGATCCCGGGACCCTAATAGCCTTAGCCAACCTCCAACACCCAACTACACTCAAGTAGCATACATTATGTATGGTCTACTGGCAGTTAGATAGAGTAGTGATCCAACTATGCCCATATACAAGGTGATATCAACTGACTTGCTAGCACCATCCTTGTCTAAAAACATACTGGATCCCATAGAAGTTCTCATGGAAGTAGTTGTTTCGATTCCATACTTCTTGATTAACTCCATGGTGAACTTAGACTGACTAATGAAAAGTCCATATATAGTTTGCTTAACTTAGAGACCCAAGAAAAGCTTGAGTTCACCCATGCTACTCATCTCAAACTTACCTTGCATAAGTTTTAAAAATTTGGTGCAAAGTGACTCATCAGTAGAACCAAATATAATGTCATATATATATATATTTGTACTAAGATAGTCTTGCCTTTGTCTTCCCTTAGAAATAGTGTTTTGTCTATTTTCTCTCTTGAGATTTTTTTCTCTAGAAAGAATTTAGACAGAGCCTCATACCAAGCCCTTGGGGCTTGTTTTAACCCATAGAGAGCTCTTAATAATAGATAAACATAATTAGGATGAGTAGAGTCAATAAAACCCAAGGGTTGCTCAACATAGACCCTTTCTTTGAGATTACCATTAAGGAAGGCTAACTTCACATCCATTTGGTAAACCTTGAATCCTTTGTAGGCTGCATATACCAGGATGAGTCTAATAGCTTCCAATCTAGCCACTAATTTAAAGGTTTGATCAAAATCTATACCCTCTTCTTGTTTATAGACATTTACAACCAGTCTAGCTTTATTTCTGACTATAACACCATTCTCATCCAGTTTATTCCTGTCGATCCACTTGGTTCCTATGATGTTACAGTCATCTGGTCTGGGAACTAGCTTCCAAACATTACAACTATTGATCTGGTTCAATTCTTCCTGCATAGCCCCTATCCAAAATGGGTTTATATTGGCTTCCTCAAACTTCTTTGGTTCTATTTGAGATAGAAAACTTGAGTACATTACAGTTTTGTGCTGTCTACTTCTTATGGTCACACTATGTGCTGCATCTCCAATGATCAATTCCTTTGGATGATCCTTTAGATGCCTGACAAAAACTGGTAATGTGACATCTTCTCTTTGAACAGCTTCATCTTGTTGCTGAGTCTCTTCTTTTGGTTGTTCCTGTGCAAGTTCTTCCTCAATAATATTGACTCCATCTTATATACTTTGGCTAGCTAGAACTGAGTCCTCTATTTATAGCTCATTTAGCTTCAAGTCTTTTCATGTTGTGATTGATGCACCTGGCTTATCATTGTAATACATAGAACTTTCATCAAATACAACATTAACAGACTCCTCTACAACTTGATCCCTCAAGTTGTAGATCCTATAGGCCTTACTGTGGTTACTATAACCAACAAACATGCCTTTATAGGACTTCTTAGCAAACTTAGTTAAGTATGTCTTCCCATTATTAAGGATAAAACACCTACATCCAAAGATTCTTAAGTAGGCAAAGTATGGTTTTCTGCCCTTCATTAGCTCATAAGGAGTCTAATTTAGCCTTTTGTTGATTAAAGATCTATTAAGAACATGACATGCTGTGTTAATAGCTTCAACCTAGAAAATATTCTGGGAGAGAAGAATCACTCAGCATGGTTCTTCCAGCTTCAATGAAAGTTCTATTCTTTCTCTCAGCAATCCCATTTTGCTGGGGTGTTCTTGGAGAGGAAAACTCTTGCTGAATCCCAAGTTCTTCACAAAACTTTGTCATGCATTAATATTGAAACTCAGTTCCATGATCACTTCTAATTCTGACCATAGAACTATTCAATTCATTATGTATTTGTTTGACAAATGTCTTTAAGACAACATGAGTTTCAGACTTTTCTTTAAAAAGAAAATCCAAGTAAATCTGGAATAGTCATCAACAACCACAAAGGTGTAGACTTTCCTACCTAAACTATGAACTGACATAGGACCAAACAAGTCCATATGCAAGAGGTATAAACACCTCATAGAGTCTTTGGTTTCAATGCTTTTGAAGGAAGTTTTGGTCTGCTTGCCTTTTTGGCATGCAGAGCAAATGCTCTCCTTAGAGCATTTAATGTTAGGACCATTCCTTACTAGCTCTTTACTGAATAGCTTGCCTATGGTATTATAATTCAAATGTGCTAGCCTCTTATTCCATTTGACATAGTGAGAGACCTTCTCAACTAAGCATATGGGAGAGTCTGAATTTAAATAAAGAAAATTTAAACAGTACACACTCCCACTTCTAGTGCCTGTTAAGATGGCCTCTTGGTTACTTGACTTCTTTATGTGGCACTCATCCTTGTGGAATGCAATGTCATAGCCAAGATCATAAAGTTGGCTTATGCTTATAAGGTTGTGTTACAACCCTTCCACATAAGCTACTTTAGTGAAAGTGACTAAGCCATTTGTAATCTTACTATAACCTCTAGTAATCCTTTTGTCAGCTCCACCAAAGATCACCTTTAGTCAATTATTCACTGGAATAAACTCCCTCAAATTGCTTTTTGTTCCAGTCATGTGTCTAAAACATCCACTATTCAAGTACCAGATGGGCCTATCTCTGATGCTTGGACATACCTGCAAAATAAAGATTTATTTATCCTTAGGAACCCAAATTGTCTTGGGTCCTAGGTGTTGTTAGCTGGGGATCCATTGAGACCACCTGAGAATATCTTAGCTAGGTACACTTTCTGTCCATGAGACACTATGTGATTGAGCCAGGAGTCCAATGCAAAGTTTTTAATCTTTCTGCAACACCAGCACTCATATCTGTTGTATCTCCTCTTTGGAGGCATAATATGAACTTTATGTTGATATTCCTTAGTACAGGAATCAACAGCTTTTACAGTTGCATGTTGACAGTGAGCAAGTTGTTTGTTTTTCCTCACTATCACAATAGTCCTCCTTGGAGGAAACACATTAGGAATAAATTTCCTATTCACCGATGTGCTAGGTGCTCCTGGTCCAGACTTCTGAATTTCTTTTCCTTTGGTCTGAGAAACAGGCTGTGATAACACTAGACCCTTTTGTCCTATCAGCTTTCTGCCTCTCCTTCTCCTAGGTTTTATATAGCCAAGAACACTTCTAGGAGTTCATGAGAAGGTATCTATTTTGGGGAGCATAGTCTTAGGTTTAGAGAACTGCTGAACAAGCCTTTTCTCATTTTGGAGTTTGAGTTCTAACTCTTGAATAGTTGTATCTCTTTGTTTAAGCAACATGATTTGATTATCAATGATCTTAGTTAGCTTGGCTAACTTTTAACTTTGAAGACCAATCTGCTGAGTAGCCATCTCATGATGGTACTCAAGACCTCATAGTGATGCAATCTTAATGGCTTGTTCTTTGATAAGCTTTTTGCTCTTTACAAGAGCCTATTACAGTTTTCCAAACTTAACTGCACACTGCTGCAATTCAGTCTTAGAGTTAGACTTATGTGAATCAAAATTTGAGTTATATGAGTCTGACTCATCCCCAGTCTCATAAACAGAAGTTTTAGAACAAATAGAATTGTCAAAGATTACATGAGTATCCTGACATTCAACAGTTTCTATTTCTGGATTATCAGACAGTGCCATCAAGTTAACCTCCATATCATCTTTAGAGTTACCATGGAGTGATGAAGTTGTGGAGTTATTGCCCTTGTATTTGGCCTCTCTAATGAATTACTCTTCACAGGAGATGAATCCAATGTGAGCATGTTCATCATCAGATTCAGTTGAATCTGAATCACCATCAGATAAATTCTTTGGCTTCTTTGCCATCAGAAACTTTTCTTACTTCTTATCTTTGTAGAACTTCTTTTCCTTGGACTTCCAGTTCTCCTTTCTCTTTACTGGACTGTTAGCAAAGACATGTCAAGTCTTGTTACAGTAATAACAAATAATGTCAGTCTAAACTTGTTTGTTCTGGTTTGAATCATACATGACCACAGAGTTGTTTCTGTGTTTTTCTTTGTTTTTGCTGGAACTTGGTCCAGTTGATGTCTTCTTGTTCCATTACTTCCTTCTTCTCATCATCTTCCTGAATTGCCTAGTGAACAATGCTAATTCACCATCTAATAATTCTTCTGATGAAGAACTAGTCTTAGTGTTAACTGTATCTTCATCCCTTTTTGGTGATGATGGAATTTCTCTTCTAGCCTTCTTTGTTGTGTCTGCTTTGAAAGCCACAGATCTAGTCTAATTTGAACTTCTAGCAGATTCATCTTCAGTTTTTCTAGAATTTAACTGAAGCTCATGTGACAACAGCTTCCCATACAAATCCTGGGGTACATGTTCCTCAAATTACCAATTTCTCTTACAGCACAAATCTTTATATCTCATTCTTTGTTTAGGGATCTCAGAAACTTGTCATTAAGCTCATAGTTTGAGAATTCTCTGCCATAATTCTTTAAGTCATTGAGTATTCTAAAGAACTTTTCATAACAAAGTTCTATAGAATCAGTCTTCCCTTGCCTGAATGCCTCATACTACTGGTTGAGTAGAGACTTTCTGTCATCTCTGACTTCTTCTATGCCTTCCATATAGACTATTAGAGTGTCCCACATCTCTTTGGATGTTTTCAGCATATTAAGTTCTGAAAGGTTGAATTATCTATTGCACTGACAATTATGTTTTATGCTCTTTTATTCATGATGGAAAGAACCACCTCATCCTTTGTCATCTCAGACAGACTCTTAAGGGTTTGCACATTTGCATCTAGGACAGATCCTTTCATGAGAATATATGGCCATTCTTGTACAATGACAAAGATTCTTGGATCTGATGCCTCCGTAAACAATCTCACCCTCTGCTTCAAAATAGCAAAATTATCCTTTGTATATATAGGAAGCTTCATAGAACTAAGTTTTCTGTGAGATTCTGAAGCCATGAGATCTGATATTGATGTAGGATTATACGCGCGACATGAATACTAGCGAAATTAAGGTTCTCTTTCGATGATCCAACTAAGTTACGATTCACACAGAAAATTATTCTAACCCACACGTTTGCAATATTAACGATCCAATGCTAACGTACGGGTAGCCAATCCGTTAGAGACTGAACAACTGTTATAGGCCGAGATTCGGTCAAGCTAAAAGGACTACTATCGCGTCCGAACGAGCGGTGTTGTACCAAAAGAGATCCACCAAGAAAAAAATATGATTCAAAAAAATGGTATATCTCTCCCAACAAAAAGAAACGAGGTCCGCCAAACCTTCTCGAATTTAAACAAATCAAGATAAACACAAAATTCATTCAAGAAAACCACGATGATTCCAATGCTATCAAAATTTCACGCCAACGTTTCCACCACAGAAATTATCTAGAGGGAAAATAAAACTCAAGGGTGTAGAAATTTCGTTACCCCGCTCGGAAGTAGACCACATAATAGGCCTACGCAAATTATGATCTCCCTTCAACGGTTCCACCGGAGTCACGACAGATGGAGAGAAAAATCGTCGCCTTCCTTGCATCACGCCAGAGGAAAGTTCCTTGAGATCCAATCTCCTTGCACTTGGCCGGCCGATAGAATAGGAGAGAGAAAAGGTGGTGAACCATTGTTCTCTTGGGGTGGCCGAACCTTGGAGGGGCCAGCTGAGAGGAAGGGGGTCGGCTTCACGGTGGGGGAAGGGAGTAGGCCGGCGGCCAAGAGGGAGGAGAGGTGGAGGATGGGCAGCGGTTCCTAGGTTGGCCGAACCCAAGGAGGAGAGGGCCTATTTCGTCAATAAAGAGGAGAAGGAAAGAGAGAGGGAGGAGGAGATTCCAAATCAAGGGAATTTTGAATTTCAAAAGCTTATCATCAATCTTCAATAATCAATTCCTACAACCATCTTGCCTATTTATAGGCTTACAACATCCAATGGCTATATGCAGCCCAAAAACATGAAATTAATAGTGTCCAATCAAAGAAAAAATTAATTAAAGAAAACAATAACAAAATACTTAACTAATACTTTTAATAGAATAATTATATGTATTAATTAATTATTAAGATGCTGCAGGCAGAGATTGTAGCGGCGATGGCATTTATCAAAATATTTTTCGTGACGACGCGCATCTTTGGTTGGAGGGGCACCATCATCTGTAAGGGTGCCGGTACCATCGTCCTCATGTTGAGGGCCGTCGTCTCCATCATATATGTATCAACCCACCTTAGGATCTTTTTTTTGACTGTTTGGTATTTCTTTGAATAACCTCCCTCTGATACCACTTAAAAGATAAATCTATGGGTAGTTAATCACCTAGGGGGGGGGGATGAATAGATGTCTTTTAAATTTCTTTGCCACTTATATTAAATGTTCAGCAGATACTTTAAAAATAAACATTCACAAGAACATAGCACAAGAAATCCACAGAACACAGATAATTTATAGTGGTTCCCCTATCTAGGGTACATCCAGTTTCCCCCTTCTTCCCCACTAACAATGTGTTAAATAAGGTTATATCTCTTTCTCTTCAAATCAGATCAACAGATCTTACAAACTCAGTTTCTTTCCAGAAACCTACACCTTAAACCAATAGGTCCTACCTCAGAGATCCACCCAATCTCCTACCTTAGGTCCCTCAAGAACCCTACCTCAGACTATACAAGTATTATACCTCAGTGATCCCACACAAATCACCTACCTCAGGTCCCTCAATAACCCTACCTCAGCCTTTATAACACAGGCTTATAACTCAGAGAGTATATCTCCTACCCACTCAGATCTCAAAGAGATCTTACAAAATTAAGAGGAAAGTAATCTAAGAAAACAATAATTCTGTGATCTGACTTATCTGAGAAATTAGATTCTTCAATTCAGCAGCACAAAATTAGTTCTTGATGAGCAGACTGGTTGAAATGATTCTTCTCTGGATCTGCAATGTTCTTGATGATGATCAGCTTGATTTCCTTGAATAACTTATAGAACAGATCCACCTTAATCCTCTGATCAACTTGTTTAAAGGATCAGAAGACTTTCTTGAAGACCCGCGTCTTCCTTCTCCTTCTTGGAGTTGTCGCCCTTCTTTGACTTAGGAGAAATCAGAATGAGTGAAATGATTGATTCCGTGTAGACGACCCCTCTATATATAGACTTCATTGGTTGCTAGCTTCTGATTGATGACATCATCATGTGACATCATACTTAAAATTTTCCTTCAAATGGATTCTGATGAGATGTCAAGTCACTGTAGCTGACATGACACTTCTGACTTGACTTGACACTAGCTGTGTTGACTCTGTATAACTTCAGGATCAAAAGTGTCGAGAAGTCCCAAGTATCTCGACATAATATTACTTAGTGTTCTTAGAAGGTGTCGAGACATCTTAGCAGTCTCGACACATCTATACTTGATAGAATTTCCAGTCTGAACTTTAAGGTCTCAGGACAGAAAACTTGTCTCAACACAACTGTCGACTGTATTCAGATAGTTAAATTATCTCGACACTACAGTCTGCCGGGTGTTGACATCTTTAAATCTTTACTGTGTCGAGAAAGTTGAATTGCCTCGACACTACAGTCTGCCAGGTGTCGACATCTTGAAGTCTACACTTTAGTATTTCATTGTGTCAAGACAGTTGTATTATCTCGACATTACTGTCCTGAGCTTTAAGGTGTCGAGATATCTGACTTGTCTCGACAATGCTGACTTGATCTTTAGGGTGTCGAGATAACTGACTTGTCTCGACATTGCTCCTACGAAGGTGTCGACATAGTAGTGAAGTGTGTCGACACTTTTGTACTTAGTAATTTCTTCTGCACTGCAACTTGATATTTGGATTGACTGTCCTGACTTCACTTAACACTTTTAGCTGTATGGCCTTGAGTGAACTTGCTTCACTCAGCGCCTGTGGACTTAGTAAATTTTATTCAGCAACTACCTTGATATTTGGCGTTGGGTGAGCTTGCTTCACTCGATGCCTGTGGACTAAGGCAATTTCCTGCCTTTCCAGTCAGTTTCTTTGAGTCCATCTGTCAATGTGACTTGGTCCACCTGTCCAATTAATATGACCTAGACTAACCTGCATACATAAACTAAAACATACATCAAATACATACTTATGTATATCATTGAGTTGAAAGGGATTTTTCAAATCAAGTACATTGTTTCCAATGTACCCAACAAGCCTTAATATCACTCATCACTAACTGAGCTGCAACTCAGTTTGTGATGAGGAGTGATATTAAGGCTCCTTATCAAGGGTTACGGGTTCAAGACCCAATACAACCACCGTGCTGACCCTTGATAAGGAGCCTTAATATCACTCCTCATCACCAACTGAGCTGCAACTCAGTTGGTGATGAGGAGTGATATTAAGGCTCCTTATCAAGGGTTCCGGGTTTGAGAACCAACGCCAACAACACAACTCAGTTAGTGATGAGGAGTGATATTAAGGCTCCTTATCAAGGGTTGCAGGTCTGAGACCCAACACCAATACCGCGCTGCGCTGATAAACTACCCATAAATACGTTGGGGTCACTTGGGCTGTAGCCCTCACGGTTGAACTAGTCGGGTCACATTAAGCCTCCTTGAGTTGGGCCTAGGCCGTGATACATCGCCAATTGAGTTTTGTTTATCAATGCAGCATGGTGTTGGCATTGAGTCTCGAACCCGCAACCCTTGATAAGGATCCATAATATCACTCCTTATTACCAACTAAGCTACAACTTAGTTGGCAATGAGGAGTGATATTAAGGCTCCTTATCAAGGATTTCGGGTTCGAGACCCAATGCCAACACCTCACTGTGCTGATAAATAGGCCAGAAATGCAATGGGGTCACTTGGGATATAACCCTCACGGTTGAACCAGTCGGGTACCATTAAGCCTCTTTGAGCCGGGCTTGGGCCATGATAAAAAAGTGCACTTTTTTGTCACGACCCAGGCCCGGCTCAAGGCGGCTTAGTGGGTCCCAACTGGCACCATGAGGGCTGCAGCCCAAGTGACCCCAACAAATTTTTGACCTATTTATCAGCACAGCGCGGTGTTGTCATTGGGTCTCGAGCCCGCAACCCTTGATAAGGAGTGATATTAAGGCTCCTTATCAAGGGTTGCAGGTTCGAGACCCAACGCCAGTTGGGACACACTAACAATACCACACTGTGCTGATAAATATGTCAAAAATGTGTTGGGGGTCACTTGAGCTACAACCCTCACAGTGCTAGTTGGGACCCACTAAGCCTCCATGAGACGGGACCGAGCTATGAAAGAAATCACCGTATTTCTCTAACACGTAATCTTTGGACAATTTAACTATTAAAGTCGGCCATGCCGCTTTCCTAAAAGGGATAGAGCCATCATTGATGTCGTGGTATAAAAGAAAAGGCCGTGTGACCTTTACAAGAAATTTTGCAATATTTTCTCAAACCCTAAAAATGCAAAAGCCGCTGCCAGTAGAGAAAAATCAATTCATTGTCTTCAAGCTTGCTGTTCTTCATAACTATCTTTCTCAAGCTTGAAGAAGAAGACCTCTACAAGAGTTCAACATAGTCCAGACTGAATCAAATCCAAATAATCATTTTGCTGTAGCTGTGCTTAAGAAGGGCTGTCTGATGATACCACCAAAGAAGAAGGCTCCAGAGTTCTTCTCTTGAGTCATTGTATTCAATCTATCATATTCTCTGGTGTAAGATCTCTGTGAGATTTGAGTGTAGGACTTTTTTTTAAAAGTCTGAGATAGGATTCTGAGGGAGAATCTGAGGTAGGCCTATGTTATAAAGGCTAAGGTAGGGCTTGCTTGTGAGCCTAAGGTAGGTGACTTGTGTTTGTCTTTGAGGTAGGCCTGTGTTATAAAGGCTAAGATAGGGTTTGTCTATGAGCCTAAGGTAGGAGACCTGGTGCTGTATTTGAGGTAATACTATGAATAGTCTTAGTTATAGAAGTGGAAGTCACTCTGAGGTGTAAGATCTAGGAAGGGATCTGAGCTGTAGGATCTATTGATCTGAGTTTTGGAGGAGTTTGCTGAATCTAATTCACTGCTATATAGGTGAAGGGGGAAAGTGGGTGTACCCTAGATAAGGGAACCACTATAAATTGCTTGTGTGTTATTTGTGATTCTTGAAAGCTACTAACCAAACAACCACATAATAAGTTATATTCTAAAAAGACTTCAAAGAGTTAACAAGAAATAGATTCACCCCCTTTAGGTGTTTAGCTATCCTTAGAAAGACTTATATTTTGTAATGGGGAGGAAACTTCCACCAAAACATATTACAAGAAAAAGACCCTCTAGTTTCTGAGTTGGAATAATTAATATTAAAGGAAATTAAAGGTGGATTTTCAAAAGAGCACTATCATCAGTCATAGAGTACTAGAGCTAATTCAGATGATGAAGATTCTGTAGAAATTAATACCAGATTAGCTCTAGTTCATGTTCAGACCTAAGAGGAGGTTGCGAAACTTTAGAATGCAGAAGGAGATGAACTGAATAGAGAAGAGGCCCATAAAGAGATAATCTTTAAATTGGGAAGCTAGAACAAATCCTAAGAGGGCAATCCTCACAGACCACCCCCAAATCCAAGTGATAGGAGATGTAAATCTTGGAGTAAGGATAAGGAACCAATTAACTAAGGCTTTACTACAATGCTTCCTTTCTCAATATGAACCCAAGAAGTTTAAGGAAGCAGACAATGATCCCAACTGGATTGTTGTAATGCAAGAAGAACTAGCTCAGTTTGAAAAGAAGAAGGTCTAGACCCTAGTGAAAATGGCCTAAAAGACATAGTAATTAGAACCATATAGGTATATAGAAGTAAGTTGGACTCAAGTGGAGTTATAGTCAGAAATAAGGCCAGACTAGTTGCTCAAGGTTATAGGAAAGAGGAAGGAATATACTATAATCAAACCTTTACACCAATTTCTAGACTAGAGACAATTAGATTATTCCTTTTCTATGCTGCTTATAAGAAGATTAAAGTATACTAGATGGATGTCACGAGTGCCTTCCTCAATGACACACTTCAAGAAGAGGTTTATGTTGAACAAACTCTAAGTTATCAATTTATCTCATCCTTTATATATTTATAATTGAATAAAGCACTCTATGGTTTAAAGCAAGCTCCAAGAGCTTGGTATGAGACCATATTAACTTTTCTTTTAGAATACTCATTCATAAGAGGAAAGGTAGATAAATCATTATTCACTAGAACACATAAACAATAATTACTTATTGTTCAAATATATATAGATTATATTATGTTTGGCTCTACAAACCCAAGACATTGCAATAGGATTGCTGACCTAATGCATTCTAGGTTTGAAATGAGTAGCATGGGGGAGTTATCATTTTTCCTTGATCTCAAAGTGAAGCAATGTTCTCAGGGCATTTTCATATCCCAGTCTAAATACAAAAAAAAACTAATCAAAAAGTTTGGGATAGAAAATGACTTTACCATGAAAACCCTCATGGCTACCAATGCTGTTATAGATAGAGATGAATCAGGTCAATACAATGACAAAAAAACTTATAGAGTAATCATTGGCTCTCTTCTCTACCTTACAGCCAACATGCCAGATATAATATTTGCCACATGTGTATGAATTGGATTTCAAGTTGATCTAAAGGAGTCACACTTGGGTTTAGTAAATATAATTCTAAGATAACTTAAGGGTACACCTGAAATGGGGCTTTGGTATCCAACAGAATATGAATTTGAATTATATGGATACTCAGATGCAGATTTTATTGGGTACAGATTGGATAGGAAAGGTAGTTCAGGAACTTGTCAATTCCTGAGTGTAAGACAAATTTCTTAGTTTAGCAAAAAACAAACCTCAGTCTCGACTTACATAGCTGAAGCTGAATATATAATTGCTGGAAGTTGCTATTCAAATATATTGTGGATGTAAAATCAATTACTAGATTATAATTTGCATTTCAGAAATCCTGTAATTTTTTGTGACTACTCAAGTGCAATCTCCATTGCCTCAAATTCAGTACTGCATGACAAAACAAATCACATAGAAATAAACATCACTTTCTCAGGAAAAATATGGATAAAGGGAAATTTTTTCCTTGAATCTGTTTCCTCTGAAGATTAAAGGGCTGACATTTTTTACTAAGCCTCTTTTTGAAATCAAGCATAAGAACTTTATCAATGCATTGAGCATGTTTGATGGTGATCAATAACCTATATTAAAATAAGCACAACATAAGTCATTCATCATATTGCATTACTGGAAAAAACAAACAGAAGAATAAAAATTTAAGTTTTTAATCGATAGATTGTCGAATATAAGTTGATGAAACATCAACTTCTATTGGATGCAACGTCCAGAGCTGGTGATTATGAAGAGTTTGATTCAATTTAACGCAATGTCGATATAAATCGATACACGCATAAAAAAATATTATAAATAAGGTACTATCAGAGTTCCACAAATCTCCAATCGATGTAAAGTTGATATTTATAGGCACGCACCAAAAAAGTGCTCTAATTCTCGACGTATCTTCGATATATATACCGGACATCTATTATAACTAAATACACTTTCAAAAATCATCATCATCCCCACTCTCTGCTTTCTTGCTCCCTGTTTCTCTCTTGTTTGTCTAGTGTTTTTGTAGGTACTATAATGACTACTAAGAAAAATTATGGATTCAGCATGGACCTCAAATCATTTGCTGCTATGGAAAACACTTTCAAATGAATTTTACAACTCTTCACAAATGCTGGACTGAACAAACTTATCACAACGATATGCTTACTGTAAGAACGTTAAACTCAACATGTTCTAAAAACACTCACAATTAATGAAGAAGGAATAATGATTGACCAAATTACTAGGTTTGATGTCCAAATTACTTCTAAAATGATACAAGCAACTTTTGAGCTTCCCTCTGAAGAAGATGAAGTAGTGCTTTCATACACAGATGTAAAGGAGGTGCTGAAAAGGATGAAGTTTTCTAATGAAAGACGATTCAACTAAAGAAAAAAGATTTTTTAGAGGAATATCAGTTTCTGGCCTATATTTTAGGCAGGGCACTGATGTGCAAAATCTCAGCTCATGATGCCATCCCCAAAGCTCAGCTACATCTAATTGTTGGTTCTGGTAAAGAAGATTGATTGGAGCAGATGCCTTTTGCATCTGATAGGTCATAAGTATGTCTTAAATGAAAATACATACATGCCATTATGAGTCAGTTTCTAAAACATCACTATCAAAGTCTTTGTAAATCAAAAGGAGTGAGCATCCCCCAAGGGAAGAAACTAGCAGTTGATGTGTTCTCAAAGTAGACTAGGCAGATTGCTAAGCCTGGGTACTAGAAAGTGTTCACTTCTCCATCCTCTCCTCAGGAAGATCTTCAAGAAACACTTCCACAAGATGTCACTATCCTACATTCTCCAGCCATCACCACGTTACTCAATGTATATTTAGCACCATCACATCTAGAGTTTATGCCACCTAATGTCCCTATTCCAAATATATAAAAACTCATAACTCTATCATCATCTCCTGTAAGAACAGGACCATCTGTTGTTCCTCAAACTCATATTCAATATAAACATCATAATTCTTCAAGTAGTAAAACATGCTACAATCTCTCTTACCACTCTTATGGCAGAGCTTGCTATCAAATATCATACCTCATTTGGGCAAATGCATACCCAGATTATTAAGGTCACTACATCAATAAGGAAATTACAAGAGAGGTTGACTTCCTCAGGTGCTATAAAGTCTTTCTTAACCTCACTAGCCCACGAGGTTCAGAATGGGGAGATGATTGAGCAAGATGAACCTATGGAATCTCTGGAGGATGATGAGGTTGTAGATGTAATAGTCATGAAGACACTAGAAGCTGATGCTGCAATTCAGGTGGATTCACCCAAAAAGGGGGAGCTTTACTTAAATGATGTACTAATAGTTGTCAGGGAAGCTATGTAAATAGCCACAGAAATGAAAAATTAATCTGACCAGAATACAACACTTGCTCAGGGGAAGTTTCAGGAAAAGACAAATGAAGAGAACCTTGCATTAGAGAAATTAAGTGAAAAACCAAAGAAAGAGGTTAAAATATAGTTTAAGGGAAAAAGAAAACTCTCCTACATGAAGGATATAGTCTAAATTTCAGCCAGGTATACTATTGAGATAATATGTTGTAGAAAACCATATGATGTTTGAATCTTCACACTCTTCTGATGAGCTTATATTATTTAACAATTCTTATTATGAAGGTATACATATTTAGTTGCCTACTCATGCTTGTGCCAATTACTTGTTGTTTATTCAATACTGTAAAAATATTCATTTTAAGTACTTGTTCAGTAAAATCACAATTGAAAACTTCGTAAAATTTATTAAGCTAAATAGGGGGAGATTGTCGGGAAAACTCTTTTGATTTAACTTAACAAATTATATTATAAGTGATTTTACAACCTACGATTTTTTTCCCTTATTGTATAGTGAGAGTAATATGGTCATAAATGTCCTAGTAAGTTAGTAGAGTCAAGGGCATGAGAAAGACACACTGAAATAGAGAAGCAAATCTAATCAAGTTAATATGCATAGACTAGAAGTCGATGCACCATCAGTTGAAAGTAGACATTACGTCGACTAGAAGTCAGAGCAACAAGAAGAGATCAGTCGATACTACTTCATGGCAGAAGTCGACGCATACATCGATAAGATATCAACACAATATTGACTGTAGAATTGAGTTGACGGGATTTCATTCTAAAAGAAGATATCGTCGTAACTCCTACATGAAGTGGACGTAGCGTTGAATACAACTTGAAATGGAAATTCCAGAGAATTTGTCCAGGCTTATTTCAAGTAATTTATGAAATTATTTCAAATTTTTTTAGCTATTAAAAGAAGGATTAAAGGAAATATATCTTTATCATATTTAGAGGAGTATTTATGGAAATATTTTGAAGAATATCTCCTTGATCCCTTTTATTTATGATGCCATCACTAGGAAATATGGCCTTACTTCAATTTCTTATATGCCTTATTCTTTTGTAAAACTCAATCCGACGATAAGTGCTTCATATTCTGTTTGATTATTTATTGTGGAAAACATAGCTTGAAGACTTACACTATTCAAACACTATTTGGATTAAGCATGTTAACTCCAATATTTGAGGATTTCTTGCTTTTGGCGGTAAAAGTGCACCTCCACAACAACACGCTAAGGGGAACTAGAGGGAATGCAGAGACTACGAATTGCTAGTTATAAGACATAGAGCAGATGCGAGAGCAAGAAGACTGCCCAAGCAGTAAAACCAGACTTTCCTACCGCGACAAATGCCTCTCCTACGGTGGGCTATTTATTGATTAAAATAAGTGGCTACAGTGGTTTAAAAAGAAGAATTTGTGCGGGCAGGAGACCCCAAAGACATTAGAATTGAGACCACAACTATTAACACATGAGTTATATGATTCAAGTCAGCGTGCTCTGAGAGTATTGCTCCCCCAATTTATAAGCTTGAAGGTCTATCTAAATGGGAAGGGATAAGATTACCGGTTGCCCGTGGTATAGAAGAACCAAACAACATTGAAAGGATACATAATTTAAGAAAAAGAGAAGATAACTGTCAGACTGTGTAATTAAGAGATTAACATTGAGTCTGGATAACCTATCCTCGGGCCTCTACATCTTTGCGGCCTAACAACTAGTGTGGCTAGAAGAATCCTAACCACACTGGCTGGTCTTAACAAAAATATGGTTGGGAGCTTCAAGGTAAACATGATCTCCGTACATTTCCAAATTTTCAAGAAATTTTAGAAATGTAGGTTCTAATCGCGAGACCGCAATTGCCATAAATGATGACATGAATATAAGTATGCCTGAGAGCTCAACATATTAAAAAAAAATCTTTCTATATATGGGGTGCTATTCTCCCCATGTGGTTAAAGTTCTTCAGACCGTAATATTTAAACTTAGCATGAAAATGATGTCGGCCATTGCATCATATGGCATGGGACCCATGCTATAACCAAGAAGAAAACTTTTGTCAAGAAGCCAAGCATGCCGACCTGCCAGGTCGGTGAGAGCTCTGGGGCAACTAAGGTTTAAGCTGAGTCTAAGTTGTGACCTACAGAAATCATCCCCTGACTTACAGAAGGTGTGATAAATGATTCGAGTGCTCTAGTGGTTACTGGTGCTACGCTAATATCTACGGTTAAACCAGAATATTTTGATATGGACATGCCCGTCTCACCTTCTAGAACTTCTATGTTCAAAATGAGCAGATTGGATGAATACACTGAAGGCTCTGGGAATCCCAAGGCTTCAAAGGAAGACAAGAAGCATGGTGATGAATATGTTGTGGTTTCCTCGGTCCCTATAGATGTAGACAACGTGGATATCCACCAGAGAGTGCGACAATATGGACTGGTCGCCTCCAACAAACCATGATATAAGGAAGAGCTTGCCACAGAGATGAGTAAGAAAAAGAGTAAAAAGAGACCCACATTGACAATTGTTGACGAACGGGTAAAGAAATAACTTAAAAAGATGAAAGAAAAGAATATTTATATAAATACTGGAGTGGCTAGCCTTCAACACAAGTTGCACGAGAAATAGGTTCCTGAGTCTGCCTTGGAGACTACGTCCATCAATCAATGCGGTGAGATAATGCACTCTTCGATTAGTATATCCACCAAAGAAAAATTGAAAGAATTCAAAGAACTTATAGAAAAGGATAGAACAATACTGAAAGGTGCTCTCCCGATTGCCGAGGACAATCCTATGAATGTGATAGTTTTACTTTCAAGATTACCTAGACACTTAGAGGGGGGGGGGGTGAATAGGTTCTTATTTTCTTTTCAAACTTAAGGCAGAATGATTAAGTAATTAAAGACTATTTTCTATGAGTTCTGCATCTACTTTAACAATCACAATCACACAATCTAGAACTACACATCACAGATTGCAACAAGTATTTATAGTGGTTCCCTAAGATCTAGGTACATCCACTTTCCCCCTTCGCCTATCTAGCAGTGTGCTAGATTCAGCCAAACTCCCTTCCTTAACTAAAATCCTCATATCCTATAGCTCAGAATCCATAATGGATTCCTACAACTCAGAGTGATACCACACTCCTACAGCTCAGGAAATTCAGCCCTACCTCAGTCTTTATTCAAGACCTACAACTCAGAGATTATCTCTCCTACACTCAGCCTTTATAACAAATGCTTACAACTCAGATCAATATTAATAGATCCTACAGAATTTAGAAAAGAGTTTTATAGAATCTTGCCCTTGTTGAGAGAGAAAGGACAAGACAACACCTGATCAGCTGATGGATGAAATCAACTGAATCTTAGCTTTCTTCAAAGCTTCTTGAATCTGAACTAGCTAAGTTGATTTCCAAACAACTTCTTGAGAAACCCGTAACAGCTTCCTTCTTGATCTTCAAACGGCTGGATCCCTCTCTATCCAATCCCTTTGAAAATTCTTCAGAATTCTAGGATGAATTCCCCTTAGACTGATCCTGAGAGGTTGAACCCTTCAGAATGTCTTCTTAGATCTTCTGATGAAGATCTTCTTCAGTGCCTTGCACTTTCTTGATTTGATTCCTTAATCAGTTTTTATGTGTGTTGCTTCTCAATAAAGAAAAAAAAACTCCTTATTCTACTTCGGAATCTGTCTATTTATAGACCTTCATTTTGGTGACCGACTGATCAGGTTTATAACTATCTTCTGACAAGTCTGACAGCTTCAGTTAACCTGTTGTAACCCATAGCTGTCAAGTCTTCAAACAGATCTTGTGTCTTTGTCTTGGACAGCAAAGTGTCGAGACTGTCTGTCAGAAAGTGTCGAGACCATCTGTCTATATGTGTCGACACAAGTAACTTCGGTGTCGACATTGCCTCTGGTGAAGTCGACAAGTTTGCCTTTAAGTCGACTCAGCTTTTGCATACTACAACTTGAGAATGAGTCGACACTGAGTATTTGTGTTGACTCAAACACTTCATCATTCTTCAGCAAATGACTTGGTCTAGACTTGGCAATGTGTCGACACAAGTCCTGTGTGTCGACACAGTTGATGTAGATTCAGAACATAGTATGTGTCGACACTGCCTTCAGGTGTCGACACAGCTTTTGTCAACTCTACCTATATGTGTCGACTCAGTCTTCTGGTGTCAACACAAATATTGTCGATTCTGCCTCTGTGTGTCGACACAGCCTCCTGGTATCGACACAGTTGATGTCGACTCATTATCTCTGTGTCGACACAGCCTTCTTCAAGTGTCGACACAATCTTCCTGAAGTGTCGACACATCTTCTTCTGGTGTCGACACATGGACTTAGAAATTTTTCCATACTTTTAACCTACACATATTCAACTTAAACAACATCAAATACACCTTGATGTATATCATTATTCTAAGTTAGGCTTCTTCAAATCAGGTACACATTTTCCAATGTACCCAACAATCTCCCCTTATTTGGAGAAGTCGTAACCGATATTAGCTAATGATATACACCACTTATGATAATAATAAACAAAATGATGATGATGTATATAAGCTTAATATTACAGGAAATATTAACAATCAAAACATTTGCACAGATTCATCACAGAGATAAAAGCATATACACAAAAATTACTTAAAGAGCAGGATTTTGTGTATTATGTCAAAATGATTGTTTACAAAATGTTTAACAATGTATGTTTCACATTACACAATTTTTTAAACTAAAACTAAAACTAAGACATCTTAGACTAAGACTGATAAGGCTCCTTAATAACAATCCCTCTTCCTGGTTGTACTTGAGCCTACACAGAAGGTTTAGTTTCTTCCATGGGCTTTTTGCCTTTAAGATCAGCCTTCTCCTGAGCCTCAGTCTTCAGTCTTTGTCTCTCAAAGTAGTGATATGGCTTGGGAAAGTATTTGCTAGGCTCCACAGCATCAGGAGGTAGCTTTCCCATCTTAGCTTTCCTTCTATACTGAACAATAGCCTCCTGTCTGGCTTCATGCTTCTGCCATTCTTGTTCATTGTACCACTTGCCCCTTTCATGGAATTGATCTTTTACAGCTTTCCAGGAAGTTAGTATGATGTTTCTAGAGGTAGGGCTCCACTGTTCAAAATCAGGTTTTAGTTCAGCTTGCTCCCTAAATCTCTTCTTTGACAGTTGAGCCTCTTGCTGAGCCTTGATTGCAGCTTCAGGCATGTCTACTTTTCCAAGTATAATATTTGAAACCTCCTCTGGAGGACTATACATAGTTTGCACCATCTGATGAATCAAGTCAAAATCTGCAGGGGGTATATGACTTGAGCAACCTCTGGTTGGTTGCCTTCAAGTAGACCTTGTGGCTGAACTCCTGACTCTGCCATATTATCATCATCACAAAGGGGTGGATATCCCAATGTGGCTCTGACACTGTTAGTGACCCACTTGGCATGTTCTGAGCCAGCAGAAATAAGTACCCTCTCCCCCTTTAGGACTTCTCTTGCTACATGATCTCTGAGATCTTCCTTCTGAATCCTGATCTGACCATCTAGATAATTAATGCCATCTTTGAAGAAGGGTTTCAACTTGTTAAGTTTTGCAGTAATGTCCTTCTGGGAAGTGGTTATGGCTGACTGAACTGAGTCTAAAGCAGTTTTGAACTTAGTGTCATATGCTAGCATTTCAGCTGCCCTAGCTTCAGTCAATTTAGACATGGTTGTTTGAAATTGAGCAAGAATATCTGTGTTGGCAGTTGTCAGATTGTCATTTAGCTGTTTCTGATTTTCAAGAATGTATCCTTGATTAATAGATTGAGCATCTATTTCTTTCTTCATTTCCCCTTGTTGTTGGGCCAGATATACAACAGCATGTGCCCCTTTTGTAAAACAATCAGTCATTTCTCTTTTATGTTGATTGACTTCAAATCTTATAGACTTTATATCTTGAGCCAGATCAAACTGAAGATTTTTATGACTTTCATCAACATATTTCTCCAAGGCTAATCTCTGATTATCTAGCTTCACCTGCAAATCTACCATGAACTTGTTGTAATTAAAATCAGATGGAGATTGGTGAGTTGAAGTCTGTAGAGCCTGCTTGTAGCTATGGCTTCTTCTTTTGAAGACCATGAGCTTCCTTTTCTTTGCCACTCTGGCTTCTGCAGACTCAGATTCTGAAGAGCTTTCAATCTGAACTCTTTCAGGAGGTGAAGGAGGAATATCTGTCTCAGTGACATGTTGATCTTTGTCAACAATCACTTGCTCCCCCTCAATTTCGAGCTCCTTCTCAATTTCTTGCTCCTCCTCAACTCTATCAGTAGCAATTTCAACATCAGGAAACAACTCATCTAGAGTGAATTCCTTTTGTGCCTGAGCAGAAGATGAGTCATCTAGGCCAGCAGTGTGCAAATCTTTTGATAAATCTATTTGTTCTTCCTCTTGCACTTGTTCAGAAATCTGCTCCCCCTGCACCTATTCAGTGTTAGGAATGTCCTGGGCAGGAGAAAAAACTTGCTCCCCCTGCACCTGTGCAGGTAAAGATTCATCCTGGACTTGAGTAGACTCAGGCTGGTCTTCAGCCTGCTCTCTCACTTGATCTCCTGGAAGTTGTTCAGTACTTTGATCATGACCTGGGGATTTCTCTGGTGTGTCCTGCCTGTCCACATCAGGCAACTCTTTGGACAGAACTCTATCCCATCTTGAGAATAATCTCATGTCCATTTTTCTCATGTGATTGATCTTAGTCCCAGGAATTTGTTGCATGACCTCTGGGATGAGTCCAGCCAGATATAAGACTCAAAATCCTAGACTAGATTTGGCTTCTTAAGTCCTTCCTTGATTTTATGAAACACAAGTGCTGACCAGTCTGTGTTAACCCTGAAGATTATCCTTGTCATGAGGTTAAACATTAAGGCCGAAATCCTATCATGGCCGCCAGGTTTACACAAAATCACCTTCCCAACCACTTCAGATAGAAATTTGCCTTGTAGATTCATTCCTTTTCTGTTGATGGCTGCTCCAATTTTGACGGTTGGATCCAATCCACACCATTGTAGAGCCTCCCTTGTCTTAGAGGCTGGGACCTCTTCTACATTCTCAATGCTTGATAATTGAAGAATCTTTCTTAAACTCCGTAGAGTAAGTTTCACCTTGGTTCCATGAACTGTGGATTTGATCTTGAGTCCAAAAGAATCCACTGATGCTGAAGTGTAAAATTCAAGTACCTCCTTCTTCCAGATTTTGGTGGGTTAAGAAACCAGATATTCCAATCCATTATCAGCAAGATAGGATATCACCTGTTTTATTTCAGGCGTGGCATTGTCGAACGCAGCCCTAACCAGCTCATATCCCTCATTGACGTTATCCTCAACCTTTGGCGCCATTGGAAAGATGAGAAAACTTGAGAGAAGAGAAGAGAGAGAATGTCGACACAGGGTTTTAGTCTCGAAAACCTTGTGAGCGTGTGTCGACAGAATACGTTCTTGACATATTTATACCCTCTAATGAAAGAAGGTCAAAAGTCGGGCAAAAACAGACTAAATGTGTCGACACAGATAAAATGTGCGACACAAACTTTTACTGTCTCGACATCAATGTTGACTACTGTGCGTCGACACCAATTGAGGATATGTCGACACAAGAGAGCATCAGAAATTCTATGTCAACTCTTAGTACACGTGTCGACACAAAATCTGTAAGTGTCGACACCATTATTCTGGTGAAGTCGACACTACATTTCTGGATTAGTCGACTATTTGACCCTTAAGTGTCGACACAAATTCTCTGTGTCGACACTAATTCTCTGACAAGTCGACATAACTATACTGAGTCGACACTTTATCACTGAAAGTGTCGACACCATTTTACTTAGCCAATTTCTGTTTGTTGATATACTAATCAATGGTCAGCATTCCTAATTCAATTTTAAATTTATTGAATTTTGTTTCATCCAGTGGCTTAGTAAATACATCTGCAATTTGATAATCTGTTTTAACAAATTCCAATGAGATATCTTCTCTTTCTACATGCTCTCTAAGAAAATGATATTTTATTTCTGTATGCTTAGTTCTACTATGAGAAACAAGATTGTTAGCAATAAAAATAACACTCTTAGAATCACACAATAAAGGTGTTCTACTTACATGAATACCATAGTCCTTTAACTGATGTTGAATCCATAATAGCTGTGCACAGTAACTTCCAGCAACAACATATTCAGACTCAGCTGTGGATATTGCCACACTGGTATGCTTCTTACTGCTCCATGATATCAGTCTTCCTCCTAAAAATTGGCAAGTACCTATAGTACTCTTTCTATCCTCTCTACAGCCTGCAAAATCTGCATCTGAATAACCTATTAGTTGAAAATCTCTATTCCTAAGGTACCAAAGGCCTAGATTTGGTGTGCCCTTTAAATATCTCAAAATTCTTTTAACAGCAGTGTAATGAGATTCTTTAGGGCATGCCTGGTACCTAGCACAGACACATGTATCATACATAATATCTGGTCTACTAGCTGTGAGGTATAATAGAGAACCAACTATTCCTCTATACAAAGACTCATCTACAGGCTTACCTGTATCATCTTTACATATAGGAATATTTGTTCCCATAGGAGTTTTCATGGTAGAGGAAGATTCTATACCATATTTCTTTATCAATTCTTTGGTGAACTTAGACTGGGATATGGACAAGCCATCATCAGTCTGTCTTACTTGGAGTCCCAAGAAGAACTTAAGTTCCCCCATACTACTCATTTCAAACTTCCCTTGCATAAGTTTGGCAAACTTCTTGCAATGGTTGTTCTCTGTAGACCCAAAAATTATGTCATCCACATAGATTTGGACTAAGATTATCTTGCCTTTAGACTCCCTAAGGAATAGAGTCTTGTCTATTTTGCCTCTTGAGAATTTGTTCTCAATAAGGAAAGTAGACAGGGTGTCATACCAAGCCCTTGGGGCTTGCTTTAACCCATATAAAGCTTTCCTAAGTCTAAAAACATAATCAGGTTTAAGAGAGTCTACAAAACCTGATGGCTGTTCCACATAGACTTCTTCTTTTAGATCTCCATTCAGAAATGCTGATTTCACATCCATTTGGTATACCTTGAATCCTTGGTATGCAGCATAGGCAAGAAACATCCTGATTGCCTCCAGTCTTGCTACTGGGGCAAATGTCTGATCAAAATCTATTCCCTCTTCCTGCCTATATCCTTTAGCAACCAGTCTTGCTTTGTTCTTTACTATTACTCCACTCTCATCCAACTTGTTCCTAAATATCCACTTTGTTCTAATGATGTTGTGGTCTTTTGGTTTAGGAATAAGCTCCCAGACTTTGTACCTTATGAATTGATTAAGCTCCTCTTGCATAGCATTAATCCAATGTTTGTCTTGGATGGCTTCTTCAAATTTCTTAGGCTCCAATTGAGATATGAAACTTGAGTGCGGGATTGTGCTCAGATTTCTGCTTCTAGTCAGCACTCCTTGACTTGGATCACCTATTATTTGATTTGCTAAATGGTCTTTAAGATGTCTGATAGCAGGAGATAGATTTCCTTCTGGTTGATTATTTCCAGTCCCTTCATTATGCTGCACTTCCTGGGAGTCATCAGCTTCTATAGAATCATATACTCCCCCCTGGACTGTAGTCAACATTTTCCATCTGTTCATTTGCTGTTGTACCTTCTGTAATGGAAAGCTTGTCCATCCTTTTGCTTATACCTGTTGGACTGTATGAACTACAAGGCAACTCATAGTTGATTAATCTTGATTCATCAAACACAACATGTACTGATTCTTCTACAACTTGAGTAGTCAAGTTGAAGACTCTATAGGCCTTACTATTTATGTTGTACCCAACAAATATCCCTTCTTGGGATTTGGCAGCAAACTTAGTTAGATATGACTTGCCATTGTTAAGTATATAGCACTTGCAACCAAAGATCCTAAAGTAGGATAGATTTGGTTTTCTACCTTTCATAATTTCATAGGGAGTCTTTTTGTGGCACTTGGTGATAGAAGCCCTATTGATCACATGACATGCAGTGTTTACTGCCTCAGCCCAGAAATATTCTGGAAGAGAGGTGTCACTCAATAGAGTTCTACCTGCTTCAATCAATGTCCTATTCTTTCTTTCAGCAATACCATTTTGCTGAGGTGTTCTAGGTGAGGAGAACTCTTGGAAAATCCCAAAGTCTTCACATAATTTTGTCATACTTTCAGATTGAAATTCAGTGCCATGGTCACTTCTGATTTTGACCACTGTACTATTTAGTTCATTCTGAATTTGTTTCACAAAACTAAGTAAGACACTTGGGGTTTCTGATTTTTGTCTCAGAAAGAACACCCATGTATATCTAGAATAGTCATCTACAACCACAAAAGTGTAGACTTTCCTACCTAGACTATGAACTTGCATAGGACCAAAAAGATCTATATGTAAGAGGTATAAGCACCTTACAGAATCCTTGTTTTCAAGACTATGAAAGGAGGATTTTGTCTGCTTGCCCTTTTGACAAGCTGAACATATCCCTTCCTTTATACACTTAACTTGAGGACCATTCCTCACTAACTCTTTGCTGAAGAGTTGGCCAATTGTCTTGTAGTTAAGATGAGCCAACCTCTTGTGCCACTTGACACAATGAGATGCATTATCATCAGCTACAAGACAGATGGGAGAAGCCTTGTTCTCACATACAAAATTAAGACAATAAACATTTCTCTTTCTATACCCAGTCAATATGATCTTTTGATCACGTGACCTTTTGATATGACATCCATCCTTAACAAATGAAATGTCATATCCAAGATCACTCAGCTGACTGATGCTAATCAGATTATGTTTCAAACCTTTTACATAAGCCACTTGGGTGATGGTAATTTGGTTTGAAGAAATGTTACCAAACCCTTTGATGATTCCTCTTTCAGATCCACCAAAGATTACTTTAGGTCCATCTTTGACAGATGTGTACTCCTTCAGCAGCCCCTTTGTTCCAGTCATGTGCCTGGAACATCCACTGTCCAAGTACCATATAGGGGCATGACAACTTGGACTTTCCTGTAATATAGAATTACTTTCCCTTAGAACCCAAGTAAGTCTTGGGTCCTTGGTTCAGGTTAGCACCATTCATATTAAGACTAACAACAGCTCTTCTAACTGGTAGACTATTGTTCTTCCTTACATTTGTGTTATGCCAGCAGTCTAAGGCAACATGGCCTCTCTTGCCACAACACCAACATTCAAACTTGTTGTATCTAGGTCTTGATACACCCTTGACAGAAGAATTTCTGTCCAGTGCTGGTGCTGCTGCAGCTTCACCCACAGATTTCTTATAACCATGGGGTTTATGAACATGGGTAGACCTATTGGCATTTACACCCTTGTTTATCTGAACATTAGTCTTAATATGACCATGAATATTCTCAAGATCATATTTGTTAGAAGGCACTTGCACCTTTCTAAACTTAACTGGGACTGAAAGGTTTAGAGGCTGGACAGGAGCTTTGCCTTTTCTTTTGAATTGGGCAGCCCTGGGGTTACCTTTGAAGCCTAATCCTACCTTACCCTTTTGAGCCACAAACTCATCTATTAAAGGTAAGACAGATTTTGGCTTAGAGTAACTAGCCACTAAATCTTTCTCTATTCTTAGTCTGGCCTCCAGACTCTTAATTTGATCATTGTTATATTTGATTGTGCCTATCTGAATATAGGTTATATTTTTTAGTTTGGCAATCTCATTTAACTTTTGATCCATTACTTTTTCAAACTCAGTTGCAGCCACCTTAAGATTAGCAATTTCCTGAGCCTGAACTTTGACTAGATTCTTGCTTTTCTTAAGAGCCTGTAACAAGACCCTATATTCATCCATCAACTGATGAATATCACCTCAAGATTCAGATCCATTCACATCACTTGATGTAGATGAATCTGACTCTGAACCAGTACTAAAATCAGAAGAACTAGAAACCTTTTGTACCTTACTAGGACCAGGCTGATCCTAGCATTGGTTATCTTCTAACTCAGCCATCAGACCCATGCATTCCTTGTCTTCTTGATCATGAATGGAATCCATCAGTTGCAGAAATTCCTCTTCTTCATTGGCTGCATACAATCCTATGTATGCTTCTGCTTCAGATTCTGACTCTGATGAGGACTGATCTGAAAGACTCTTATCCTTCTTTGCAACAAAAGATTTCTCCTTCTTGCCCTTGTGTTGAGTCCTTTTTCTGTCTACTGACTCCTTTCTCTTTTTTGGACATTCAGCTACCATATGTCCAGTCTTATTGCAACAATAACAAACAATCTTAGAAGTTATGGCTTTGCTGGGCTTAGTTCTGTTTCTCTCATTTCTTGAGGATTTTCTCTTCTGATAGTACTCATCTACTGGCTGTGATGTGGAGGGCCTGGACTTCCACTGCTTCTTTTTCAAGAACTTTTGAAACTGTCTTGTAAAGGCAGCAAAGTCAGTATCTGATTCACTGCTCCCTAATTTCTGACTATCTGAATTTTCTGTTATCTCTTCTGTAGCTTCCTTGAGAGGAGATGAAGACATCCTCTCTTTCTTTCTAGTGGCTTCAACTTTGAAAGCCACAGATCTATGCTCACCTTTTGTACTTCTTTCTTCCTCCTTCCTAGCCATCAATTGCATTTCATATGAAAGCAATTTTCCAAACAAGGTTGGAGGAGAAATATCAGCTAACTTGGCCACTTCTCTAATGGCACATATTTTGGTATCCCAATCCTTTGTTAAAGATTTGAGAAACTTGTCATTCAGCTCATATGTACTGAAGACTCTTCCATAGGACATCAGTTCATTCACAATCCTATAGAATTTCTTATAACACTCAGTTATGCTATCAGACTTTCCTTGTCTGAAGCTCTCATATTCTTGGTTGAGCATTGATTTTCTGTCTTGTCTTACTTCTTCAGATCCTTCCATATAGATAATCAAGTTGTCCCACATCTCTTTGGATGTCTTGCAATGTATCAGATTTTGGAAGGTGGAATCATCTATTGCACTTACTATGATGTTTTGAGCTCTCTTGTCCATAGTGGCTAAGATGATTTCCTCCTTTGTCATTTCTGAAAAATCTTTAGGAGTTTCCTCATTTGCATCTAACACAGAAGTCTTCATTGGAATGTATGGACCTTCTTTCACTGTGATATAAATTCTTGGGTCTGAGGCCTCCATAAACAGCCTAACCCTTTCCTTCCAAATTCCAAAGATTTCTTTTCTGCAGATGGGAAGCTTCATAGATCCCAACTCCTTGTGATTCTCACCTGAACCCATTTTCTTGATTCTTGATTCTGCCTTTAGATCTAACTCAGACTGTTAAGTCTTACTTTGAGCAACCTCCCTCTGATACCACTTGATAGTTTTACTTTCAAGATTACCTAGACACCTAGAGGGGGGGGGGGGTGAATAGGTTCTTATTTTCTTTTCAAACTTAAGGCAGAATGATTAAGTAATTAAAGACTATTTTCTATGAGTTCTGCAGCTACTTTAGCAATCACAATCACACAATCTAGAACTACACATCACAGATTGCAACAAGTATTTATAGTGGTTCCCCAAGATCTGGGTACATCCACTTTCCCCCTTCGCCTATCTAGCAGTGTGCTAGATTCAGCCAAACTCCCTTCCTTAACTCAGATCCTCAGATCCTACAGCTCAGAATCCAAAATGGATTCCTATAACTCAGAGTGATACCACACTCCTACATCTCAGGCAATTCAGCCCTACCTCAGTCTTTATTCAAGACCTACAACTCAGAGATTATCTCTCCTACACTCAGCCTTTATAACATAGGCTTACAACTCAGATCTATATTAATAGATCCTACAGAATTTAGAAAAGAGTTTTATAGAATCTTGCCCTTGTTGAGAGAGAAAGGACAAGACAACACCTGATCAGCTGATGGATGAAATCAACTGAATCTTAGCTTTCTTCAAAGCTTCTTGAATCTGAACTAGCTGAGTTGATTTCCAAACAGCTTCTTGAGAAACCTGTAACAGCTTCCTTCTTGATCTTCAAACGGCTGGATCCCTCTCTATCCAATCCCTTTGAAAATTCTTCAGAATTCTAGGATGAATTCTCCTTAGACTGATCCTGAGAGGTTGAACCCTTCAGAATGTCTTCTTAGATCTTCTGATGAAGATCTTCTTCAGTGCCTTGCACTTTCTTGATTTGATTCCTTAATCAATTTTTATGTGTGTTGCTTCTCAATAAAGAAAAAAAACTCCTTATTCTACTTCTGAATCTGTCTATTTATAGACCTTCATTTTGGTGACCGGCTGATCAGGTTTCTAACTGTCTTCTGACAAGTCTGACAGCTTCAGTTAACCTGTTGTAACCCACAGCTGTCAAGTCTTTAAACAGATCTTGTGCCTTTGTCTTGGATAGCAAAGTGTCGAGACTATCTGTCAGAAAGTGTCGAGACCATCTGTCTATATGTGTCAACACAAGTAACTTCAGTGTCGACACTGCCTCTGGTGAAGTCGACAAGTTTGACTTTAAGTCGACCCAGCTTCTGCATACTACAACTTGAGAATGAGTCGACACTGAGTATTTGTGATGACTCAAACACTTCATCATTCTTCAGCAAATGACTTGGTCTAGACTTGGCAATGTGTCGACACAAGTCCTGTGTATCGATACAGTTGATGTAGATTCAGAACATAGTATGTGTCGACACTGCCTTCAGGTGTCGACACAGCTTTTGTCAACTCTGCCTATATGTGTCGACTCAGTCTTCTGGTGTCGACACAAATATTGTCGACTCTGCCTCTGTGTGTAGACACAGCCTCCTGGTGTCGACACAGATGTCGATGTCGAGCCTTCTTCAATGTATCTTCTGTGTCGACACAGCCTTCTTCAAGTGTCGACACAATCTTCCTGAAGTGTCGACACATCTTCTTCTGGTGTCGACACATGGACTTAGAAATTTTTCCATACTTTTAACCTGCACACATTCAACTTAAACAACATCAAATACACCTTGATGTATATCATTATGCTAAGTTAGGCTTCTTCAAATCAGGTACACATTTTCCAATGTACCCAACAGAATGATAGTTACGACCTGCAGGTATTGGGGAAGAAGTTTAGATAATGATATACCTTGGTATCTTCTGAGGGAGATGAGAAGAAAAACTTATGTCGAAGATCGCCGCTAATAAGGTGGATAAAGATCAGGCTGAGGTAGATAGGGAGGCAGTGACGAATCTATAAGTCATCGTAGAACTTATACAGTTAGGCAAACTTAAACTAGCACCAAGGGTTATCAAGTTTCCACCTCCTTATAAGTCTCCTCCACAAAAAAGCGACCAGAAGCACTTATAATCCCTACGGACGATATCCTTCTATACACAAAGGAGTTGAGAGCAAGAAAAAAGAAGTTTTTCAATCTTGGGATGAACAACTTAGATGAATTTGTTGATGCACAAAATGTAATCAAGCCACAACATCCAAACTATAAGAGGGAATGACTGTTGGGTAGCCGGTTACTTCGAGTCTTGGATGAAGGTTGTGGTTAAAAAGATGTGGTCATCAAGTCACTTTGACTGTCATAATCTCCAAAGCATGCGACTAGGAGGAAGAGCTTGTAAGGCATCCTAGGTCGCATGGTCTGACTAAACGAGACCACAAGTTAGACTTGCAATTTCTCCCATTTTGATTCCCTCCCCGAGCAGGCTCATGAAACTCAGGCAGCCCGGGGAGGGCGACCTCATAGCTAGAAAAAGGCTAACCACATGACTAGAAGATCTAATCACATGGCTAGCAAATAAAGTTGCCTGGACCTACCGAAACCAGGAAAGGGATGACCGCATGTTCTCCCAAGGTAGACCTCGTGGTCACTACGACTAGCTACCCGCATGACCCTGTAGTCAGTGCGGTTAGGAAAGAGGTAACCACGAGCTCTCCTAAGGGGAGACCTTGCAGTCACTGATGTCAGCTAATCGTGCAACCTCATGGTCAGGGTGGTTAGAAAGGGGGTAACCACGAGCTTTCCCAAGAGGAGACCTCGCAGTGAACTCAGCAAGCTAACTGTGCGACCTTGCGGTCACCGCGATTAGGAAGGAGGTAACCACAAGCTCTCCTAAGGGGAGACCTTACAGTCACCACAACCAGCGACTAAGCGACCTCGCGATCAACATATTTAGGAAGGAGGTAACCACAACCTCTCCCAAGGAGAGACCTTGCGGTCACCACAACCAGCTAACCGTGCAACCTCGTGGTTAGCGTAGTGTGGAAGGAGGTAACTGCGAGCTCTCCTAAGGGGAGACCTTGCAGTCACAACAACCAATAAACTGTGTGACCTCGTTGTTAATGTAGTTTGAAAGGGGATAACTATGAGCTCTCCCAAGGGGAGACCTCGCGATCACCATGACTAACTAACCATACAACCTTGCGGTCAGTGCGGTTAGGAAGGAGATAACCATGAGCTCTCCTAAGGGGATACCTCGCGGTCACCAGAGCTAGCTAATCATGCTACCTCGCGGTCAGTGCGGTTAGGAAAGAACTAATCGCGAGCTCTCCCAAGGGTAAGACCTCACGGTCATGAAAGGGCTAACTACCGGGAACCTGGATAATAACCTCTGAGGGGATCACTGATTTCTGGGTGAACATGATCCCCACACTTTTCCAGGTTTTGAAGAAAACATAGAAAAATTAGAATTTACCCATGAAAGTCGCGATCCACCTCCTCGTAACTGGTAAAAAACAAGTGTAAAGAGGAGATTACATGTACCTGAGGGTTCTTTCTAGTGTCTGAAAAGAACTTACGAACAATTACGTTTTCTTCTACAAAGGAGAAGAGTTAAAGCAAGAATAAAAAATGCTCATCTCACGAGTATCTGAAGTGAACTCGCGAACACCTGCTAATATCTGCAAAAGAGAAGTTAGAGTAGGTAAAAATAAATTGTAACAAGCAAATACCTGAAGAGAACTCTTGAATACTTGCTAATCTCTGCAAAAGAGAAGTCTAAAGCAAGTATAAAAGAAAACATATAACACGAGTACCTGAGGTGAAGTTGCGAACACTTGCTAATCTCTGCAAAAGAGAAAGTCAAAAGCAAGCATAAAAGAAAACATATAATGCGAGTACCTGAGGTGAACTCACAAACACCTACTAATCTCTGCAAAAGAGAAAGTCAAAAACAGGTATAAAAGAAAATATATAATGCGAGTACCTGAGGTGAACTCATGAACACCTGTTAATCTCTGCAAAAGAGAAAATCAAAAGCAGGTATATAAAAAAACATATAACACGAGTACCTGAGGTGAACTCACAAACTCCTGGTAATCTTTGCAAAAGAGAAAGTCAAAAGCAAGTATAAAAGAAAATATATAATGCAAGTACCTGAGGTGAACTCGCAAACACCTGCTAATCTCTGAAAATAAAGAATCAAAAGTAGGTATAAAAGAAAACATATAACGCTAGTGCCTGAGGTGAACTCGTGAACAATTGCTAATATTTATAAAAGAGAAAGTCAAAATAAGGTATAAAATAAAACATATAACACAAGTACTTGAGGTAAACTCGCAAACACTTAATAATCTCTACAAAAGAGAGTCAAAAGAAGTCATAAAAGAAAATATATAATACGAGTACCTAAGGTAAACTTGCGAACACCTGGTAATCTTGATAACTGCTCACTTCCTGTACTTGCAGGTGCAAGAAATAAACATTAATAAAAGAAGAGTATCTCAAGAAGATTTGTTGATTCATGCTTTAGCCATATATTTGAAGGGCCTAAGCGATACTGACTTCATTTTGTATAAGAGATATGAACATCCATATAGAATCACGCAAGAGAAGACAATGTCCTTGATATCCTCAATTTTAGATATTTATGGAATGGTGACATGAAAATTGAAACTGGTCATATGAATTGAGAAGTATAAATGCTGATAAGTTTGATAGTTAGAAATCTAGGGTAGATACCTCAACATTTAAAAATCCAATCATTTTGAATAATATTCGGAGGCTTATAGCATCTGAAATAATAGTTATCACCAAAATGATCATATTGACGAGTGCAATTCAAATCCACTATTTAGCTATGACATTGTAATCTATCAGCTTTTCGAAAGATAAGTACTCTTGTTCTATCACCAGATAGGCAACTTAGCAATCAATCAAATTATTAATAGATTAATATTTCTAGCTTATCACCAGGTAGGTAGCACAAAAATCAATCAAATTATATAACCAAGGTACTTTTAATTGGGCTGAAGTTAAGTCAGTTAAACAACCTGATAAAGTACCACAACTATTAATAAGAATCATACAAAGAATTAACTTCAGCTACCACTACACATCTGCAAAAAATTTGAGCGGGGTTACTACTACACATCTGCGAATAATTCGAGCGGGGTCACCACTTCATATCTGCGAATAATTTGAGTGAGATGTGGGGTGTACAATCAACTAACATCATGTTCAAACGTCACATTCATCCAACGTATTCACACATTATACCACATAAATTCTCCATATCCATGCATATTAATACCACAAGTAAAGTAAAGCTAAGAAGAGAACTTAAAGAGCACTTGAATGATTGTTTGCAGTGGAGGATATGATAAAGGATATGGATATGAATAAATCCAACTGCTGTGGGAGGGACTTCATGAAGGTGGATGCTGGTAGTACTTGATTGTTATTATATCTATTACAAGTAATACTAAAGAAAAGGAAAAGGGGGCAAGAAACCTCAAATAAATGGGAGATATTTAAAACACACTAAAGAAAAATAAGCTACTCTTTCTACTCTAGGCATTTTATCACTGATTAACACAATCTTTTCTTGTATCATTGACTTTGCAAGAGGGAAGATCGTTGACAGGCAATTGAGCAACATAATCTTGTACTTTTCCTACCTTCACAAATTGATTTACCAGCTATTGAAGAGCCCTACAGTCCTCTGTATCATCACCGATATTCATGTGATATTTGCAGAAGAGCTCATTATGGAATTGATTTCTATTTTGTCTCAAAGGACTAGATTTTTCAAACTCTGGCATATTTTGAATAATTGGAAGAAGTTCCACAATGTGAATATTGATCTTAACATACTTGTCTGAATACCTTTTGTATTTAAGTGTTCTAGGATCAAAAGACAAGATAATACATGCTCCTATATATTAGAGAGGCTCATTTTGCTACGGAGGTTGTGCAGGCGTGCTTTGAGGAGGAGAATAAGATCTGCAATTTCTGGCATGCAGAGAGTTTTGCGATGATAAAGGATAATGTTAGTGATAAAAGTTCCTCTAAAGCTGTCTAGTCCCTCAATTTAAAGAAGAGATATAGTTGGGGTTCATTTTTTTGGTTGCTATAAACCAATTAGCTATCTCAATGAGATCTCCATAAGTCTTGGGCTCACTTTTGATGACTTCAAATTTGAGAGGGCCTTCTTGGAGTCCATTTATTAAGGCAAATTTGTACATGTTTTGATCAACATTGACGACATCAAGGGTTTCCTTATGGAATCGATCAATGAAATCAGCAAGAGTCTCCCTATCTCCATTCTTGATCTGGAAGAGAGATGCTGGGCCTCTCTTTTGATTCCTTAAAGTAATAAACCTTAAGAGAAATTGCCTTCAAAGATCCAAAAAAGAACTAATTGATTTAGGTGACAAATTATAGAACCAATCTATAGCCTGATCGTCAAAAGAAATGATGAGAAGCTTGCACTTGATACCATCTGATGGTGTTCTTAATGAAATAGCCGAATCAAAAATTTGCAAAAAAGAAACTGGATTGCTTATCCCGAAATAGACTGGTAGACGAGGTTCTCTAAAATCATTAGAAATAGATTCCCAACGGATTTGTTCAGTAAAAGAAGAAGGGTCTTGTTCTTCTTCTAAGGGAAATGTTTGCTCTTGATTAACATGATAAGAATAAGTAGCCATGTTCTCTTTAGGGAGTTCGCAGGGAGGGATGAAGAACTCTTGCACTTTAGGTTGCAACAAACACTCAACACGATCCATAGGAGGCTCATTATTACTGTTGATTATCATACCATTAGGATTAGAACTATCTTGTCCCTTTATGAGGTTTTTCTTGGATCATAGGAGTTTTTAGTCACTACTTTGGACAAACATTTCTAGATAATTGGAAGGGTATCCAAGAGTATTTGATAGAAAATTCAGGAAAATAGGAATTGCCGAAAGAGAAAAACTGCAATAACTTCAAAACAGAGTTGAATTTAGGCAATTTGAGAACACAAAATGAGACCGAATGGGTTCTTGGTTTGGCAAATGATAGATCTTCTTGAGCCTATTCCAAAATGATTTTAAGTTTTGAAAACGGACAACCGAATCAAAAGTTATGGCTAATTTAAAATTGGGTGTATTCCAAGCAAAATCTTGCATCTTCATCACGAATGCTGTTCATCGACAACTCAAGATCTGAAGGCCGTGTGGTTTGTTGATACCAAAAATGCGATCAAAACATAACACTCAAACTATATAAGGGGATGAATATTGGGTAGTCAGTTACTTTGAGTCCTGGATGAAGGTTATAGTTGGAAAGATGAGGTCATCAGGTCGCTCTGACTGTCCAAACCGCCTAAGCTCATGAACAGGAAAAAGAGCTCGCCCAGGCCACCCAAGTTATGCGGTCTAACTAAATGAGACCAAAAGTTAGATTTGTGACTTCTACCCTTTTGATGCCCCTCCCAACCGAGAAGGATCAGACCCATATTTATAGGAAACAAGGGTTGCCCGGACATGCAGGCTTAGAAAACCTGGGCAGCCCGAGGAAGGAGACCTCATAGTTAGGAAAAGACTAACCGCACGTCTAACCGATCTAATTGTGTGGCTAGAGACTGAGGTCACCTAGACCTACCGAAAATCGGGAAAAGGGATGACCACATGTTCTCCCAAGGGGTGACCTCGCGGTCACTGCGGGAAGCTAACCACATAACCCTGCAGTCAGTGTAGTTAGGAAGGAGGTAATCTCGAGCTCTCATAAGGGGAGACCTTACGGTCTCTACAACAAGTTAACCTTGCGAATTTGTAGTCAGCGCGGTTAAAAAGGGGTATCCGCGAGCTCTCCCAAGGGGAGACCTAGGGGTCACCACAACCAACTAATTGTGCTACCTTTTAGCCAGTGCGGTTAGGAAGGAGGTAACCAAGAGCTCTCCCAAGGGGAGACCATGCGATCACCACAACCAGCTAACCATTCGACCTCATAGTCAATGCGATTAGGAAGGAGGTAACTGCAAGCTCTCCCAAGGGGAAACCTCATGGTCACCATAGTCAGCTAATCGTGCAACCTTGCGGTCAGTGTAGCTAGGAAGGAGTTAAACAAAAGCTCTCCTAAGGGAGACCTTGTAGTCACCACAACTAGTTAACCGTATGATAATGCGTTTAGTGCGGTTAAAAGGGTGTAACTGTAATGCCCCCGATATTTTTCGATTATTTTATTTGAATTGGTATCGTCATATTTATGACATCACAGCGTTACTTTTAATGTTGAGTTGACGACGCAATGCCATTAAGGCATTTTTGCATCCGTTCGGTCGAGTCAGCCAAATTCTTGTATTCTTGTTGTAATTGAAAAATTTTGCTTTGGAAAATTAAGTTAAATAATTTTGGACTTGCTCGTCAAGTTTCGTTGCGATCCGAGCGATATTCGGGGCTCGGCGATTTTCGGGGCTCGGCGATTTTCGGAAGTTGTGTAGAATTTATGTTGGCCGTAGACTTTACAAATTAATATCTTGGGAATAGCTGGTCGGATTTTGGTTTTGACTTCGTCGTTGGGTTCGTAGCGTCAGTATTTGCCTATGATGCAAGTTTCGTTTAATTTGGTGCGCGTTTGGGCCTCCGTTTTGAACTCGTGTTTCCTTGTTCAAAAAAATATAGATATGATTATTTTAATATTAAATCACTATTCAAAAAATGTCATTTTCTATTCATCTCTATAGTTTGATTTTTGGATATATTTGTAAAAAAACAAACTGTTCATGCAATTTTGTTGTCGAGTAGTCTGGCTTGTTCTCAAGTTAATGTTGGCTTGTTCTCGAGTATATCAGGCCATGTTCTCGAGTGTGGTATTTTAGTTCTCGAGTACCTGCTTCATCTTCTCGAGTAATTTACTTCTTGTTCTCGATTGCCTGTTTTCCTCTTCTCGAGTACTTCTAAACTTGTTCTCAAGTAGTCGGCCGTCCTTCCCAAGAAGTCTATTCCAGTCTGTGTTCGGGCGCCGTTTTGAGGGTCAAAACGATGTTTTATAAAAAATGGTTAACGTAAAATTTGTTCGTCTCAACGAGATCTACAACTTTCATGTTAAGCACTTTTCGATTTGAAGCCATCTTAAACCTCTTTTTTCATTTTTCGCACGCCCGCACTTAAATTGTCCGCCTCCTTCCTTTTTAGATAAAAAATTTTTATAAATACATGTATATATATATGTATATATTCTTATACTTATGGATAATTAGAACAACTTCATCTTCTTCAAGTCTAGACCGAACCGAAACCAGAGCGGCGACTTCCTCCCATTCATGAATCTTCAAGTGGCCACCGACGGTGCTTCAGTGCTCGAAATATTCAACCGAATATAGATCCAGAAAGCTCTCATCGAGAGCTACACCATCATGGTAAAACTTTCCCCATTTCTTGAGTTTTCTCGTTAGGGTTTTTGTCCCTAACCTCTATTTCGATCATTTTTTGTTCAGATTTCGACCTTTCCTCGCCTTCTTTAGCCTCGATTTATGTCGAGGAGTGATTTGTAGAGTTTTTCCGGCCAAGCCAAGATAAGTGGTGGTTTTCTTATTCTCCTCCCTTCTTAACCTGATTTGCAGAAATTTCTAACTCCTTGTTATCATGATTTTTTATAATTTATTGAATATAGTGTTGTTTAGGTCCCTTGACTAATTTTACTTGTAGATTTCATGCTCTTGATTTTTGCTACCTTGCTTTGTTTAGTGCTATATGTTGGTGATGTGGTTAAATCTCATTCTTATAACTGGTCCTTGACTTTTGGGTAGAACGTGTTAGAGTTTATCTAGGATTGTAAATCCTTCCTAAAGGTCAATCAACCGTTTCTTAAATTTAGAAATGTCTAGTAGAATCTGACGTGCCAAGTCTTGATATATATATATTTTTTGGGTTTTCTTGATTGCGGGAGTTAGTGGACGAAACCACCTCCGCAATGTTTGTTTCCTTTATTAGTACCTCGTGGAATTCTACTAGGTGTTTGTGCATCTACGGTGAATGGTGGAGTGTATGAGTCTCCCCTGCAGTTAGATGAATATTATATCTGTGAGGGTGTGTCCAGATGAGTGACCACATCGCCTGTATTTTTGGGTAGAGTTGACCACATGTGGATAATAAAGTTTTGAGTATTCTTTCTTATGATTTAATCATGTTTTTCACCCTTTTAGCCTTGTGCATCTACTGCGATTTGTTGTATGTGACGATTCATGTAAGTTCTATGTTTCCGATTTTAGTACTTTACTTCTGTACTTTACTTCAGTACGTTTAGTCTTGGGTTGGTACCCCTTCTGACTTTTGTTAACTTTTGGCTTACTTTTTCTGCCACCGCTTGTACCTTCTTGTTGAGGTGTTCTGTGCTTGGAATGCCTCAGGTTCAGAGCTTTAGCAGGTAGTGGAGCTAGTTTTTGAGTTTCTGAGCAGCAGTGTTGGCTGTGGGTTTTCACCTCGCTATTGCGAGCTAATTTGTTATTTTAGTTTGTTTCTCCTAGTTCAAACATACTTTTACTTGATGTGGGTTTGTGTCAGGTTGTTGACGCCCACAGGATAGTTGATTTTGGATACCTTGCTAGCTGCTAGTTATTTTTTTGTGATGAATTGGATTACTTGCTCTCTAGGATGTTTTATGCTAGGACTGCATGTTAGATATTTTTAACTTATAAAACCCTATTATTTGTACATCATACATGCCATCTCTTTCAAAATTAAGTCACTACTTTCTGGTTAGCATAAAGACTTTTAGCTAAGCTCATTATAAATCTCGGGTCTTCCCTAGTGGACGTTTACACTCATGTAGGATGTTTAATCTCATAAAAGAACTATTTTACGTAGCGTATAACTACTTTCCTCGTGGACTAGATGAGCTACTAAGATGAGGGATACGACTAACTGTTTAACTTAAACTGGATTTTCTCTAATTCATTTAAGAAATCTTCCTTTATGTGACAAGTAGAAGTTTTGCCTGAGCGTCCGCAGTTATCCCCTACTGACGTGGCATCATGACACACATTTTCCTTACTCTGATATATCTTTAAAGGTGGTGAAAATGCGGGTTGTGATAGTTGGTATCAAAGGGAGGTTGGTTTTACAAGTTGGTCAAACCAGCCAATCTGATATAGTTTTTGTTTTCCTTCTTACATTTTCATACACACACCAACGTATCATCAGTACGTCTTAGCCGAAGCATAGTCACTACACTCATAGCTTGATAGGAAGTACACGAGGCATATTATGTAGTATGGGATGCATAATATGTGTTTGTATATGGATCCACCATAGGAGGAAACATGTGATGGTTATGTAGTATGGGATGCATAACCACCATCACATGGGTGCCCATTAGCCGTGTTTTCTTTTCTCATTGCATGCGATGTTATGTAGTATGAGATGTATAACATTTTATGTGTACGCCGCTCATATCATGCATTAAGGCCTTTTTAGAATGCATAACATTACATACATAGCATATCATTGCATAAGCACGTGTGCTAAGTTAAGGTTTACATGATGACACTTGTACACACATGATTTTAAATAAGAATAAAGAATCCATGCATTCATAACATAGGCACATAAGTCAATAGGATGAAAGGATATCATCTTAAGTAGGACATAACATCATTATAAAATCCCAGAGCAAGTTACAGCATAAGCAAGTGTCTTTTAAGTATGGTCTGAACTAAGTTGTGTGGCCTAGTTATAATCTAGGATTTTAATGAGTTGTTCAATTGCTTCTTAGAAATTCCACCAAAATGTATTGCGACGAGGTCGACTCTCCAGTCAGAGGGTGAGTCGTCAGGTGCGCAGAGCGATGCATTGATCGAGAGTTTGCGTCAGAGCAATGAGGCTCTATCGATGCAAGTAGTTGCGATGCAATCGCAAATTCAGACTTTGTTGTTTGCCGCTCCCGCGCAGCAGCCCTTAGTGCAAGATTCTGTCGTGGATCGAGCTATACCCGATACCTCTGCTCCTCTGGTGCCCCCGATGATGCTACCACCAGAGATGAATTTTATCTCGCATTTTTAGTGATTGGGACCTCCCACTTACGACAGGAGTGCCGACTTCATGGTTTTGGATGATTGGATCATCGCTATCGAGGAGATGTTCTCGTATTCGGGGATTGTAGAATCCCAGAAGGTAATGATTGCAGCTTATCAGTTAAAAGGCCTGACAAAGAGCTTGTGGATTCGGGAAAAGGATAGCCTAAATGAAGGATGCTCCTGGGAATCTTTTAAGAAGATGCTGTTGAAAAAGTTTCTACCCTCGGTCGAGCAGGTCCGTCTAATGAATAACTTCTTGCATCTGAAGCAGAGACAGCTCACAGTGAGCGAGTATGAGATTAAGTTTTGTAAGTTGAGGAGATTTGCTCCTGATTTGGTATCTTCAGAGGAGGGAAGAGTGAAACATTTCCTAGGAGGACTGAGAAGCGATGTCCAATAGTGGGCATGCGCTTATAGAGCTAAAAGTTATGATGTGGCAGTGGAAGCTGCTCTGAAAGTTGAGGTGATTGAAAATGCCAAGAATCGAGGTGCCGCGGCGAGAAAAGAGAAGAGGAAAGGTGTTGAGGATGGAAGCTCTATGACATCTAGACCTTCTTTGAAAAAGAAAAGTGGTGAAGTATGTAGCTTCTGTGGTCGATCCGACCACCCTTAAAAGAGGTGTTTCAAGAGGACTGCCACTCTAAAGCAGCAGCAAGTGCTCTCCATCCAAGGCACACCCAAGGGAGAGCTGGTGTGCTCATTATGTTCAAGGAAGGGACATGGCTTGAGTCATTGCTAATCGAAGGATAAGGCTTGCTTCCAGTGTGGGAAAAAGGGGCACCTGAAGTCTTCATGCCCCCAGGCTCAGCCCCCACAACAGCCTGCCCCACTCTAGGCTCTACCACCGCCACCAAACCATGACAAAGGGAAAGGAAAGCTAAATATGGTGACCAGAGAGGAAGCTTAGACCTTTACTCAAGTGATATCAGGTTAGATTCTAGTTTAACTCTTACTCTTCATTATTTTTTGTAGTGTTCATTCGTTTAGTTATGTATGCTACGATTTTAGGGGAGTTTAAGGTGAAGAATAGGTGGGCGCGTGTTCTTTTTGATTCAGGTGCCTCCCCGTCCTTTGTGTCGCGGAGTTTCGTAGATAAGCATCGTTTGAGCATGGATCAATTAGGAGTTTTCTTCAACGTTAAGCTTCCCTCCGAAGATTTGGTGTTATCCAATCAAGGAATTCAGAGGTGCCCTATTTGCCTAGGTGATTTCCTAGCTTTTGCGAATCTGATGGTGCTGGATCTGGCAGATTTCGACGTAATTTTGGGCATGGACTGGTTGTCCAAGTATGATGCGGTAATCCAGTGCAAGGCAAAGCGACTGGACTTTAAGATGTACAACGGCCAACCTATGAGTGTCTATGGATTTCAGGACAAGGGTTCCCTCATTATTTTTGCAGTACTTGCTTGTCGAGCTCTAGAGTCTGGTTATGAGGCACATCTTATGTCTATTTCTGCTTTGGAAACAGCTTTTGTTACACCACGTCTTGAGGATATCTTGGTGGTGCGAGAGTTTCCAGATGTCTTTCCTGATAGCCTTCCAGGACTTCCTCCTGAGAGAGAGGTGGAGTTTGTGATAACCTCGAGCCAGGCACTCGCCCTATTGCTAAGGCACCGTACCGTATGGCTCTGCATGAGTTAGAAGAGTTGCGCACTCAATTGGATGAGTTGCTGTAGTATGGTTATATTAGGCCGAGTTCTTCCCCGTGGGGTGCCCCTGTTTTGTTCGTAAAGAAGAAAGACGGTTCCATGAGGCTCTGCATAGATTATCGGGAGTTAAATAAGGTAACCATCAAGAACAGATATCCGTTGCCTTGGATTGATGATCTATTTGGTCAGTTGTGAGGATGCGCTGTGTTTTCGAAGATTGACCTTCATTCAGGCTACCACCAGTTGAGGGTCCAATAATTAGATTTTAGATTATAGTGCTTCGAAGTCATTCAAATTATTAGAATTTTAAAAAAGAATCTTTACAAATTACATTTCTAGTTAGTAACTTTTATTAATATAGATTTTTTTTTGTTTTCTTCTTATTAATTATTTTATATTTGGTTCGGATCAAAAAAAAAGAGGAAAGTTCTAAAATGAAGTCAATCCAAAATTAAAAGGAGGTTCATGGCCAAGGGTAAAGATATCAGAATTATAGTGATTTTGGAATGTACCTGTTGTGTTAGAAAGGGTGTCAATAAGGTCCGTGAGGCTGATATACCACGGACGACTTTTTGCTCCCGGCATAGGCATTTTGAGTTCTTGGTGATGTCCTTTGGTTTGACAAATTTCCCCTCTGCTTTCATGGATTAATGAATAGAGTGTTCAAATATTTCTTGGACCATTTTGTGATTGTGTTCATAGATGACGTTCTCGTGTATTCCCGTAGTGTTGATGAGCATACTCAACACTTGCGTTTAGTTTTGTCAACCTTAAGGGAGCACAAACTCTATGCCAAGCTGAGTAAGTTCGAATTCTGGTTACCCCAGGTGTCCTTTCTGGGCCATGTGTTCAAGGATAGTATTTCCGTAGACCCGACCAAGATTATTGCTGTGATGGAATGGAAGAGACCTTCTACTCCTAAAGAGATAAGGAGCTTCTTAGGTCTGGATGGTTATTATAGAAGATTCGTGGAAGGGTTCTCTGTATTGTCTGCTCCTCTAACTAGACTTACATAGAAGAACACCGCATTCATTTGGAGCGATAAGTGTGAAGAAGCTTTCCAAGAGTTGAAGAAAAGATTGTATACTGCTCTAGTTTTAACTTTACCTACTGAAGGAGTTGAGTACGCTGTGTATGTGGATGCATCACATGTTGGACTTGGTTTTATTTTGATGCAAGAAGGAAAGGTGATCGCGTACAGGTCTAGAGAATTAAAGATTCATGAAAGAAACTATCCTACACATGATTTGGAATTTGCTGCTGTAATCTATACGCTTAAGCTTTGGAGACATTTACTATATAGTGTGTTGTGCAAGATCTATACAGACCACAAGAGTTTGAAGTACGTCTTCTCTCAAAATGAACTGAATCTGTGCCAGCACAGGTGGTTAGAGTATGTGGCCGATTATGATGTGGAGATCATTTATCATCCAGGAAAGGCTAATGTAGTGGCCGATGCCTTGAGTAGAAAGACCGCCAAAATTGTTAACCTATCTGTGCAATCCTTGGTGGAAGAATTCTTGTTGATGGAAATTGAAGTTGGGAATAGTACTGCGCCTGCTAGTTTGGAAGCAAAAGAGCCCTCTTGGATTTCCCTAACCAGAGTACACCAGAAGGATGACCCTAATTTGTTGCATCTCTGGAATAGAACTGAGAAGAGAGAGCTACTTGATTTTTCCTTGGATGAGTTTGATACTCTGAAATATCATGGTAGATTTTGTATTACCGCTTTTGGTGATATTCGGGCTAAGATTTGTAATGAAGCCCATGGTTCCAGTATTGCCTACTATCTTGGCTCTACCAAAATGTATAAGGATCTGAAGCAAATTGTTTGGTGGTCGGGAATGAAGAATGATATAGCAAGGTTTGTGTCAGAATGTTACACGTGTTAGCATATTAAGGCAGATCATAGAAGGTCTTGTGGTAAATTAACACCACTTGATATTCCAAGTTGGAAATGGGAGAGTATTTCAATGGATTTCATCACCGGTCTACTGAAATCTCCTCGTGGGCATGACTCTGTTTGGGTGATAATTGATAGATTGACAAAGTGTGCTCACTTTGTACCCTTTAAGATTGGGCATTCTATGAAGAAGATAGCCGAGTTATACCTTGATGAAATCATCAGATTGCATGGAGTGCCTGTTAGCATTATATTGGATTGAGACTCCAGATTTATGTCTCGTTTTTGGAAGAGTTTACAAGAGGGGTACCGATTTAAGGTATTCCACTGCCTATCATCCGCAGAATAATGGTCAGACGGAAAGGGTAAATCAGATAGTGGAAGATATGATCAGGTGTTATATATTGTATCATGGTGGTGCTTGGGATGAATGCCTCAGACTCATGGAATTTGCTTATAATAATGGTTATCAAGAGAGTCTTTAGATGGCCCCGTTTGAGGCCTTGTATGGAAGGCGTTATAGGACTCCTTTGTTTTGGGCTGAAGTTGGTGAGAGACTGCTGCTAGGCCCGGAAGCCCTTGAGGAGATGAATTGTGCTATGACTTATATTCGAGAAAAGCACCGTATAACATAGGAGTGTTATGAGAAATATGCTAATCGACGAAGGGTCGATCTGGAGTCTGACGTTGGGGACCTGGTTTTTCTTAAAGTCTCTCCGATGCCAGGTATTAAAAGGTTTGGACGGAACCACAAGTTAGACCCCCGATATGCGGGACTTTTCAGATCCTTGAGCACATCAGAGTGTCAACTTATAGGTTGAATTTTCCATCTACCTTCCCTGGTGTCCATGATGTGTTCCATGTGAGCCAGTTACGGAAGTGTGTTCGTAGTGATCTTCAAGTCCTTGACTCGGTGCCCAAGATTCAGCCCAACCTTTCGTACGTGGAAGAGCTTGTCTGTGTTTTGGAATCTCAAGAGCGAGTGTTGCAGAGAAAGACCATTCACATAGTTAAGGTTCTCTGGAGAAACCAAGACGTCGAGAGCGCAACGTGGGAATTGGAGTTGGCAATGAGGGAATCTCATCCGCACCTCTTCTCTTTGTTCTGGTATGTCTCTATATTTTTGGTGGTGTTCGATTTTCTCGTTTTTAGTTTGGTTTTGGAGTTGTGTTAAGTTTCAGGACGAAACTTCTTTTTAGGGGGAGTGACTGTAATGCCCCCGTTAAGACATTTTCGCGTCCGTTCGGTCGAGTCGGCCAAATTCTTGAATTCTTGTTATAATTGGAAAATTTTGCTTTGGAAAATTAAGTTAAATAATTTTGGACTTGCTCGTCAAGTTTCATCGCGATCCGAGCGATATTCGGGGCTCGGCAATTTTTTGATGTTTTGTAGAATTCATATTCGCCGTAGACTTTAAAAATTAATATCTCGGGAATGGCTCGTCAGATTTTGGTTTTGACTTCGCCGTTGGGTTCGTAGCGTCAGTATTCTCCCTACGGTGCAAGTTTCGCTTAATTCGGCGCGCATTTGGGCTTCCCTTTTGAACTCGTGTTTCCTTGTTCAAAAAAAATATAGATATGATTATTTTAATATTAAAACACTATTCAAAAATAACATTTCCTATTTATCTCTATAGTGTGATTTTTGAATATATTTGTAAAAAACCAACTGCTCATGCAATTTTGTTGTCGAGTAGTCTAGCTTGTTCTCGGGTTAATGTGGGCTTATTCTCGAGTATATCAGGCCCTGTTCTCGAGTGCGGTATTTTAGTTCTCGAGTACCTGCTTCTTCTTCTCGAGTAATTTACTTCTTGTTCTCGAGTGCCTGTTTTCCTCTTCTCGAGTACTTCTAAACTTTTTCTCGAGTAGTCGGCCGTCCTTCCCGAGAAGTCTGTTCTAGTATGTGTTTGGGCGCTGTTTTGAGGGTCAAAACGGTGTCATATAAAAACATAGTTAACATGAAATTTGTTTGTCTCGACGAGATCTACAACTTTCATGTTAAGCACTTTTTGATTTGAAGCCATTTTAAATCTCTATTTTTATTTTTCGCACGCCCGCACCTAAATTATCCGCCTCCTTCCTTTTTAGACAAAAATATTTTATAAATACATGTATACATATATATATATATATATATTTATATATATATATATATATTTATATATGTATATATTCTTATACTTAAGGATAATTAGAACAACTTCATCTTCTTCAAGTCTAGACCGAACCGAAACTAAAGCGGTGACTTCCTCCGTTCGTGAATCTTTCGGTGGCCGCCGATGGTGCTTCGGTGTTCGAAATCTTCAACCGAATATAGATCCAGAAAGCTCTCGTCGAAAGCTACGCCACTGTGGTAAAACTTTCCCCATTTTTTTGAGTTTTATCGTTAGGGTTTTTGGTTCTAACCTCTATTTCAGTCATTTTTGTTCAGATTTCAACATTTCCTCGCCTTCTTTAGCCCCGATTTATGACGAGAAGTGATTTGGAGAGTTTTTCCGGCCAAGCCAAGGCAAGTGGTGGTTTTCTCATTCTCCTCCCTTCTTATCCTGATTTACAAAAATTTCTAACTCCTTGTTATCATGATTTTTTATAATTTACTGAATATAGTGCTCTTTAGGTCCCTTGACTAATTTTACTTGTAGATTTCATGCTCTTGATTTTTGCTACCTTGCCTTGTTTAGTGCTATATGTTGGTGATGTAGTTAAATCTCACTCTTATAACTGGTCCTCGACTTTTGGGTAGAACGTGTTAGAGTTTATCTAGGATTGTAAATCCTTCCTAAAGGTCGATCAACCGTTTCTTAAATCTAGAAATGTCTAGTAGAATCCGACATGCCAAGTCTTGAGATATATAAATTTTTTTTTGAGTTTTCTTGATTGCGGGAGTTAGTGAACGAAACCACCTCCGCAATATTTGTTTCCTTTATTAGTACCTCATGGAACTCTACCGGGTGTTTGAGCGTCTGCGGTGAATGGTGGAGTGTATTAGTCTCCCCCGCAGTTAGACGGATATTATATCTGTGAGGGTGTCTCCAGATGAGTGACCACATCGCCTGTGTTTTTGGGTAGAGTTGACCACATGTGGCTAATAAAGTTTTGAGTATTCTTTCTTACAATTTAATCATGTTTTTCACCCTTTTATCCTCGTGCATCTATTGCGATTTGTTGTACGTGACGATTCCTGTAAGTTCTATGTTTCCGATTTTAGTACTTTACTTCAGTAGGTTTGGTCTTGGGTTGGTACCCTTTCTGACCTTTGTTTACTTTTGGCTTACTTTTTTACCACCGCTTGTACCTTCTTGCTGAGGTGTTCTGTGTTTGGAATGCCTCAGGTTCGGAGCTTTAGCAGGTAGTGAAGCTGGTTTTGGAGTTTTTCAGCAGCAGTGTTGGTTGTGGGTTTTCACTTTACCCTTACGAGGTAGTTTGTTATTTTAGTTTGTTTCTCCTAGTTTAGACATACTTTTACTTGATGTGGGTTCGTGTCAAGTGGTTGACTCCCACAGAATAGTTTTTTTTTGATACCTTGCTAGCTGCTAGTTGTTTTCTTTGCGATGAATTGGATTACTTGCTCTTTGGGATGTCTTATGCTACAACTGCATGTTAGATATTTTTAACTTATAAAACCCTATTATTAGTTCATCATACATGCCATCTCTTTCAAAATTAAGTCACTAATTTCTAGTTAACGTAAAAAGACTTTTAGCTAAGCTCATTATAAATCTAGGGTCTTGCATATCACGAGTTGTTTCCTAGGGGACGTTTACACTCATGCAGGATGTTTAATCTCATAAAAGAACTATTTTCCACAGCGTATAACTACTTTCCCCATTAACTAGATGAGCCACTAAGCTGAGGTATATGACTAACTGTTAAACTTAAACTAGATTTTCTCTAATTCATTTAAGAAATCTTCCTTTATGTGTCAAGTAAAAGTTTTATCTGAGCGTCCGCAGTTATCCCCTGCTGACGTAGCATCATGACGCGCATTTTCCCTTACTCTGATATATCTTTAAAGGCGGTGAAAATGCAGTTTGTGATAGTAACTATGAGCTCTTCCTAGGGGAGACCTTGCAGTCACCTCAGCCAGCTAACAGTATTACGGTCAGTGTAGTTAGGAAGAAGTTAACCACGATCTCTCCATAGGGGAGACATCGCAGTCACCGGATCCATCTAACCATGCGACCTCACAGTCAGTACAGTTATGAAAGAACTAAACACAAGATCTCCCAAGGGGGAGACCACACAGTCAGGAAAGGGCTAACCACCGGGCACCTGGACAGACCACCTCCAAAGGGATCACCAATTTTTGTGTAAATATAATTGACCATGAGCAATTAAGGCATCCTATTTTTGAAAGTCGCTTGGTCATAACTATGATTGAGTGAGAGGAAGCTTTGCATCCTATAGGTCTTGCTCTTCAAAGTGCTATATAATCATAATATTTTGTTATAAGGCTAAATTCTAACTGCATCTTTACCACTTCTTACCACTATTGTTGGTGGATCAAAAGTCTCTCTAGAGCAAGGCAAGTCTTTCCATCACCGGTTAGTTGGGAGAACAGATATGATGCCTCATGACTGGCGGTAGATATGTTTGTTCAACTTGAAGCTCTAAAACAAATGCTGCAGAAGGTGTAGGGGAATAGACAAGAAAGAGAAGATGATCATCTGGAGAGGGTGTCCATCCTGGAAAAAGAGAGGAATGAGCGAATAGAGAGAGAAAGAGCCCTCCATGATCAGATCATGAATCTAGCTTCTCTCTTGAGAGGGAGAAGAAGGACCATAGTCACCGCATTTGGAGGCTGGAGGATGATGTTAAATATTACAAGAACAAATATTTGAATTTTACGAATAAAATGAAGAGAAGCTGGCGGTTAGGTGTCACAAACACTGAGAGGTTGCAGCAGCCAGGAAGTGTGATCAGGGGGAGACCTCCAATCTTGTGGATCAAATATTAGAGCAGCCTCTGCAACCAAGTAACCAGGAAGTGCTAGCAAATCACTTGATTCCCTGGGATCTGGTGATTTGCGATTCTTTCAAAATCACCAGGCTCTCAACATGATTCACCACCATATATGGCAGATACAGGGTGCCCTTCTTCAAGTCGGGAACCATGCTACCCACTTTGGTAGGGATCCCACTGATTACAACCAGTAAGCCGCAGTGATTGATTATGATTTGTAATAATATTAACTGATGTGGATGTGGATTTTTGTGCTAGATGTTTTTATTTGTCATATGGTTATTTTTATGTCTGATATGGCTAGCAAGTTTTTTTGTAGAATTTTTAGATGTTGTGTTGGTTAAACTTATCCGTTCGTGCGAATAGCGCATATCATATGATATTTTTGCTTGTGCTGGACGACTGCTAGTTCTTATAGTTTGTGTAATTATTGCCTGTTAATCTATATAGAGTTTCTATATTAGAGATCTCTGTTAATGCAGGTACATGGTTGCATGGGTTGGAGAAAAGGTTTACGGTTAGCTTGGATATATGTAGACTCAAAATGGTTATAAATAGCGCCACCTTCCATGATTTCGGTAGGAAAATTTGGATGAGTCCGAAACAAAAGTCCAAGTAGTTTAAAAAAATGGTTGCCGCACGAGTAGATGCTGCCATTACTTTTCTTGGCACCGAACATAAAGAATTTAGGGTTCCACAGGACGAGTTTGTCAAATTCTTGAAGACTCATTTTCAATGTTTAGATATAATAATGCGACTTCCGGAGAAGGATGAAAGAATAAACACTTCTTATGCAAATCATCTCGCAATTCTCATAGACCACTTTGACTACGGATTCAAGTTCCATGTAATGTGGGAAATAATTGACATCTTTGATCACTATGGAGTTGTGCCCAACCAGTTGATCCTGAATTCTATTGTAGTAATCTTTAGTTTTGTGGCCAATCTGCAGACTAAAAGGATAAGGTTCTCCTTGAGCCTCTTCCGAAAGTGTTTTATAGTGTGGTCAATTACCAAGTCTGGTGGTAGTATATTTAAAGGGATTCTATACTTTGGGTGTAGAGGAATGAAGGTTAAGAATCTCACGAATAAGGTTCAAAACTGGATGGAGCGGTATCTCGTCTTTGAGGGGAAGCTTGGTCTTCTCCCAACCAAACTGCAAGTCCACGCGGACAATGTATTCAAATCTAGTTAGATGGAGGAGGCTGAGAAGAAAATCATCAAGGTCTTTGAGGGTGTGCAGTTAGATATCGCCCACTACATCCCATTGCTTCCCTCAGTAGAGGGGTAGCTATTGTGGACAATAAGCTATTTTTGCAACTAAACTTATTTAAGCATGTTATTTGTATACTAATCAATTAGTTTGCTTTTCATATATCCTAAAGTGCCCGCAAAAAAACCACAATCTCCTGGTGGGTTGACCCTGAAACAGCAGGAGAAAAGAAATGAGTTGGCAAGGAAAAGACAGGAAGGCGACACAACCATGGAATCCTTAGAGGACTCCTTCCCGCTTCACGAGATCAGGGGTAATCTAAAGGATCTACATGGCAGACCGACCATGCAGTGGCATAAATGTGACGATTTTTTTCAAGTATCGACTACTCTTCCTTCTTGGAAGAGCAAAAAGATAAACTCGCCATGTCACCATAGACAGCGCTGCTATGTATGGCAAGCACAATCTGAGGGAGTTGAGGAAGATCGAGCTAGAGCAGTTTCCATGCTTAGCCGCCCAGACCTATGTGAGAAGCTTGATGAAAGTATCTAATGTATACCTAAATCACCTAGAGGGGGGGGGGGAATAGGTGATGTTTGTGTCTTTTTGCAGAATAAAAATTACTTAAACATTAAGCACACAAACACTGAGATTTATAGTGGTTCCCTGAGTTGGGTACGCCACTTTCCCGCCTCGCCTATCTACCATGAAGGGCTAGATTTGACTACTTCACCAAACTAAAATTTCCACAAATCTTACACCTCAGAGCCACAACTCCTACAACTCAGAGTCGACGCTCCTACCACTCGATCCACAACCGGATCTACGACTCGATCCACAAACAGATCTACCACTCGATCCACAAAATAAACTACCACTCGATCCACAAACGGATCTACCACTCGAAGAAAATCTACTACAAAACTAAATGAATATTTTACAATAATATTTCACACAAACTTAGGCAAGATCTGAAAGCTTCACGCTGTCGTTCTTCAAAAATAGATGATCTTGAAAATCTTGGAGAACTCAGAATATGAAATCTTGGAAGATCTTGAATCTAGAATCTTCAAATGACTAGGACTATAGTAATAGAGATATTTAGAGAGAAGCAATCCATTCGTATTGGTCGAAGAAGATTGAATTGCACTGCACGTCGGTGGCCGATCGGAAGAATCACGAAAACCTTGTAGCCAAGCCGACAGATTTGCGATCTTTGAAAGTTTTCTCGATTTTGAATTTGAGAGCAATAGAACAATTATTATTGGAAAGGAATTCTCCTTAGGTTTTTTTAGAGATCCCCATTCCAACGGATATAAAGAAATTCCAAAAACAAAACCTTGAAAACACTGTGCATGACTGAACCGCCCAGAGCCGAAAAATGAAAAATTGTCGGGAAAAAACCCAAGTCAAATTTGTGTAGTATCGCCGAGTATCGCCAGTATACTAGCCGATTGGTTATTGATATTTGATGAAAATGACTTTGTGAAATTCAGCTCAGGCCAGCTATCCACTCAAAGCCAAAGTGGAGATCATACTCGACGAATTCGACGAGTATCGACTGGTACACTCGACGAATTCGACGAGTATCGGCTAGCGCACTCGACGCACTCGACGTCTGGCCAAGTGAAATTCGACGAAAAGGACTTGGAGAAATACTGCACAGCCAACCAGTCACTCAATGCCAAGGCTTAATCCATACTCGACGAAGTCGTCGAGTATCGGCTAGTATACTCGATGAATTCGCCAAGTATAGGCTAGCAGAATCGACACTATCAAAGCACACGATGCCATCTACATGACGCTTTTGCCTTAGGATAATCCGTAGAAGTAATGTCGGGATAATTCGACAAATTCAACGTGTATCGTCAAGTATATTCGACGAATTTGGCGAGTATCGTTAGATACATTCGATAAATATGATGAGTATACTTGATGATACTCAACGAATTTTACTTGACCATTTTTCCAATTCGTAGAGAATTTACCCTAAGTACATATGATGAATTCGACGAGTGCTGGTATGTATATACGACAAATTCGATGAGTATCAATAAGTATACTCGATGATTTTGACGAATATCCCTTACCATACTAACAGAATTTTACTTGGATAAAATTCATGTCCTTGTAAATCCAAATCTCTGTCCTTCCTTGATTCTTCTCCTGTACTTGGAATAGAAGTACACCTTAATAGAGAGATTACACATGAGTCAACACATTGACCTACACAATGAAGGGTTATATTGTATAGTCCTGTGTTTATTGACCCACTATAACGTGACATTGGTGTGTACTTGGCAATTTAGACCTGCAAGTACATAACTAAAAGTGCAACATCAAATACAATCTCAATTCATCTTAGCTTGATGGGACCCTTCTTCAAATCAGGGTTCTTATGGATGCAATACCCAACAATCTCCCCTATTTGAAGAAGCCAAAATCCTACAAGCTAAGGTGAATTGCACATAACAAATAATAAAACATTAAAACTGAAAAGATAATTAAGATTAGATATAAAATGCATTCCCAGTCAAGATATAAAAATCAAATATATATATCAATAATGTTCATTGTTTGGGGGGGGGGCACAACACTCAAAATAAAACACATATGAATATCATATCTGCTTGCCCTACCTCTTTAGTCGCTGCCTAGCAAAATACACCCTTGGCTTTGGAAAATACTTTGGAGGGGCTGGAGGCATTGGATCAACATCCCTATGATTTTTGAAATGTATCCTCCTCTTAATACATGTCAGCTTATACTTGTTCCATTCCTCTTAATTGTAGTAGAGTTTTGGTTTTTCTTCTCCAATATCGACCAAGGAGAAGGTGTCTAAGATAATCCCTCTGGAAGTAGGACTCCACACCTTCTCCATCTCTCTGTTAGGCTCTGGCCTGGCTACTAACGAGCCTTACCCATATATTCTTCTTTTGTAAACTGGAGGGGGGACATCTTCAGTCACCTGAGCTTTTGGAATCACAGCAGTAGTAGCAACACAGACTTGGGAAAAATCCTGAATGTCTGACCAATACTGAGAATAATCCGGAGCAGGATGAACCTCATCATGTGCTGGTTCATGCATAATAGGCACATGAGAGCTTGTCAACTGACTATTTATCCACACACAGTTATCATAATTGTAGTCATTTGATTGCTTGAAGTTCTCCATCATGGAAGTTCCCACAACATCCACCTTTGCTGTAAGGGAAACCTCCCCCTTTTTGTCTTCTGCAGCGATAGTGAAAGTCTTTGATTATAAGGGTAACTAATCACCTAGAGGGGGTTGGGGGTTGGGGGGGGGGGGGTAGGGGTGAATAGGTTATTATAGTATTTTATCGTTCTTTAAAATCTTCTATGACTTATGTCCTACTGTGTATACATAATTCATCTTTCAAGAATACAATACTCAGCACATCAAAACACAAGACACAACACACCAGATTATATAGTGGTTCCCTAGTGTATGGGTACATCTACTATTCCTCTCCGCCTTTCTAACAGTTTGTTAGACAAGGCTCTTCTCCAAAAACTATGGCTCCTAAGAGATTACAGCACGATCCCACCGGATCAATCAGTCTCCACTGAGACTTATAATACAGAATCACAGCCCTCATACAGTAATCTCCTAACTACCAAATACGGGCACAACTTCCCTTAACACAGGCCGGGAGAAACAACCCCACACAGATCCACAAAAGGATCCAATCACAGGCCCACGACCCTAACATAGATCTCACAGATCCTTCTCACAGCCTTCATAATTTAGACTTTACAATAAGATCACACAGATGTCTCACACAACCTTATCAATCTAGGCCTCAACACATATCTATCACAGATCCATAGATTTTGAAAGAGGAATGTTGATTCGACTTAAGAGAAATTGCTCCCTGAGTCAATTTCTTCCTGGGCTAAGAAAATCTCAGCCCTATTTGCTTCCCAACAACAAGACAATTGATCTTCAATGGTCTGTGGCTTGTGCTAGAAATTAATGTTTTTAGTTGTCTACCTAAATCATCTAGAGGGAGGTGAATAGGTGAGGTTTGCGTATTTTTGCGGAATAAAAACTTGTAACAAAGGAGTACAGAAAATAAACAAACAAGCCACAAAAAACACAAGATTTATAGTGGTTTCCCAACCTTCGGTACGTCCTCTCTCCACCTCATCGATCTAGCACCACGCTAGACTCGCCCACTTCACTATTAGCTTGGATTGGAAAGCAATCTTACAACTCAGAGCAATGCCCCTACAACTAAGAGTCAAAACGCTCCTACAAAAATTCTCGGAGACCAAAGCTCCTACAAATCGGAGAAGAATCTCCTACAAGATTAAAATGTTTTATAGAAAATATACACACAGAAAATATTTTAGATCTGAGTCTTCAGCCCTTCTTCCTTCTTAAAACTTAAAGCTCTATAAGAAATGGATCGAAGAAGACTACGGAGAAATCTATGGATCTGAAAGCTTAGGATCAGCACGATCAAGAAATAGATCTGTAGAAGTTGAACGCCTTAATCTATTGAAGCCTTCTTGTTCTGAATCACTTGGATCAAAGAAGAACAACGACGATGAAGATGATGAAGAACGGTGACTTTCTTGATTTAGAATGAAAAGAACGATTCAGAATACTTGATTTCTTGTGTTAGGGTTAGTCGATTATGATAAGACCTTTTATAAGACTTGCCTAACGGTCATAATCATAAATGACTGCACACGTGGACCAATAAGAATCAATATTAAATTTGAAAACATTTCCCTCAGGACTTAACAAAAATTTTAAGAAATGAACTTCATTACTCGAGTGAAGAATAAACTACTCGAGAACAACATCTATTTCTCGAGAAGAAGATGTATGATTCTCGAGAACAAGTACTTAAGGAAAACACGGGAAGTGGTTTTTGGCTTCTCGAGAAATAACTTCTGCTTACTCGAGAAATAGATAAGGACTTTTTGAGAACTCACTAGACTTCTCGAGATTTAACTTCTTCTTACTCGAGTACTTGTCTTATGCTTTCTCGAGATAAGGCTTGGCCTTCTCGAGTAATGACTTCTGTTACTCGAGTATAAGACTTAAAAAAATTTTTAAGATGAGTTTTGAGTTAACTCAATAAGGAGGTGAGTCTTACTTGAGTATTGCATGGCGTTCTCGAGAACTAAACTAACCCTTCTCAAGAATAGCTTTTGCTACTCTAAAACTAGACTAAGCTAACTCGAGAAATTTCTTCAATACTACTCAAGTACAAATAGGTTCTTCTGGAGTAATGGACTTAGAAATTTTTTTTAACAATATTTTAATTCTTTCTTTATGGAGAACATCAACCCATAGTTTCTTCCATATCCTTATTACTTGAAAATTAAGTGTGCCCCAATAGAGAGGCTACACATGAGTCAACATCATGGATCACATAATGAGAAATTACATTATATGGTCTTGTGTTTGGTGACTCATTGTAGACTTATATTGGTCTACACTTGACAATTTTAACCTGCAAGCACTCAACATGAAAAGAGATTCAAATACAAACTTAATTCATCTTAGTTCATAGGCGAATTTATACAAATCCACATTATTGTGGATACAATACTCAACAATCTCCCCCTATTTGTAGAAGTCAGAAACGTCTACACTAAGGTGAATTACATCAAGATAAACAAAAAAAAACTAATAAACAAAGTAAAAATGAGAAAAGCTATGCTATAGAAAAATCAGATCATCAAAATTAAAGATTTATATTTATAGATATTGTCCAAGAAATCTAATTTCACAACATCTCATATAGAAACTTCAGATCTTCTTTTATAACTGCTTGCTTTTCTATTGTTTCTTTCTCTGTTGCATTTCTTCCTGTCTCTGGTAATACATGAAAGGCTTTGGAAAATATTTGGCTGGCCTGGGAGGAGCAGAGGGGTCTTCACGATTATACTTCCTATTATGAAGCCTTCTTAGAGTCATAGACTTCTCATACTTCTCCTATTTAGAGTGAGAGTAGTAGTTATCCTTGTTTTCTCTGAAATGCACAACAAGTTTTAGAGTATCCAGAATGATTAACTTAGAAGTGGGGCTCCAAACTTTAGCAAATTCTTGGGCTTTTCTTCTCTCAGCCTCTGGATTTGGAGTGGACCTGCTAGCAGAGGCACCATCACCATACTTTCTTCTTTTGGGAATTTGGACATTAGGAGGTGTTTGATGAGTCACATTAGCCTGTTTAGAGTTCTAGACTTTAACATAAGTTTCCGGAGGTGGAGCATCAGAACCTTCAGGTCTGGGAGAGAATGATGGATGTTGGGTAAGAGGATTAAGATGACGAGGAATAACATTTAGATCAGCTTGAAAATCAGGAAATATCTGGTTATGCATCTAAATAGCTGTATCATATGTATGAAATTTAACACCATAAATTTAGTTTTGACCATCAGAATGTATCTCTGCCAGCTTTCCTTCCCAAAGGGTTTTCATGTTATTATAAGATTTTTCTAGATATTCCTTGACTAATTTCTCACCCTTTCTGACTTCTAGAGATAAGGTGGCTATGGCTTCCTCATTGAATTTTCCAACTTCTTCATATGTTTTGAAGTTATGCTCTTGAGCCTTCTTTTTTAATTGAATTTGATTATTTGCTAGAGTGATTGATTGATCCATCACCTGACCAATGCTAGTGATGGTGTGGTCTAGAGCTTTCTCACCTATTTGGAATAGTTGTTTTAGTTCATCAGTATTGTGCTGAATCTCAGCAAAACCTCTTCTCATTTCTTTCTCTAGAGCAGTTAATTTATCAATTACAACTTTCAGAGAGTCCTCAAAATAAGTTCTTTGCTGGGCTAACATTAACTCAATTTTACCCAGAAGGGTATCTATAGTATGTACTTCAGCTTGAGGAGGTGGAGGAGGAGGTATTATTAGAGTTGTCCAGGGAGGTATTTCTTCAATAATAACTGAGCTCTGGGCTCTAGTGGTATGAATCAGGACATCTTCTTCCTCACCAAGAATAGTTGGAAGGGAGAAGTTCATGCTTTTGAGGGGTGCTTCAGCTGGTTCAGGAGTTAATTCTTTTTCATCAGAAATTAAAACTGTCTCTTCTTCATGCATATCTTCAATAGGAGACTGAGGGTTAGAATGTATTGGTTCAGAAGGATGGTCTGATGGAGATGGTTCTGGTTGAGGTGATTTCTCTATAGGTAGAGGGGAAGGAGGTTCTTTGGAAGTGAGTTCCTCTATCATTTTGGTGATATAATATTCTGTAGATAGAACTGATTCTTCTACTTGTGCATCAGTAAGCATTTCATCAGTAGGAGTAGAAACCTCTGAAGATATAGCAGCAGGTGAAGTAACATCTAGAGGAAGAGCAGAATAACTTGCCTCTGGGATTGTAGGAGAAGGCTCCCCCTTAGCAACTGCACCTGAAGTGCCAGCTACTTGATGGAAGGGGAAGATGGAGTCCCATCCTCATCCTTTTGGAGATCATGGGCTTTGGAAGCTTATGCATGGTTCTGAAGCTTGAGTTCCCATCTTTGAATGGAAGAGATGGAGACTTTCTTCATATGATGCAAAGAAGTGCCTTTGGAGAGATCAAAAACTTTTAGCTTGAGCTCATGAAGGAGAAGAGAGACTATTCTGCCAAAATTTGGTGCCTTGATGCTGTCTTTGATTGTATTAAAAATCATTATGCCTCATTGAAATTTCTTCCTGCATATCACTACTATTATCATGTCAAAGAAGTCATTTGTGATGAAGCTGATCGAACTGGTGCGGCACAGAAGGATTTTTCCAAGAATTTCTACAAGTAACTTGCTCTCTGCATTGAGATTGGGCCGGCTAATGGTGCACATACCAGCAAATACACCACAGAATCTGCACGCCCGATCGTAATCTTCAACAGTTAGGTCATCTTCTTCATCAATGATAGACAACCGAAGGAGCTTGGAGATGATTGGGGTGGTTAGCTTAACTTTGATTCCACGAACCTTAGATTTTAGAATCTTCCCATTCCTCTTCAATTTGGCATTTCGAAAGAATTCCTCAACATCTGGAAGTAGAATTTTGCATGGGTGTTCCAAAATGAAGGAAAGTCTGGCGACTTCCAATAATAATAGAATGTTGCGGAAATCGCTTGACAGTTCGGTAATTCCACTGGAAACGAGTTCACTGCCGATTCCCACCTTCGATGGAGGAGCCATAGATCAAGAGAGATGAACTGATGTCTGTCCTTCTGAGAGAATCACTGAAACGGTGGCAAGAGAACGATGGCGATAGAGAAGACGAAGAGTTTTCTTTTTCTAGAGGAAGGGTTTGAGATTCAGGAAATTGGGGTTTTCCGGACTAAATCTATTTATATAAGTCTTAAATCATGATGATTAAGGAAATAATAATAACGTACCTAAAAATATGGCGGTAGTAGTGTCCGGGTGCCAATATCAAAAATTTGAACTTGAGAATGAAAATTGGCATCCGATTTCTTGAGAGGTAGGTCATTTCTCGAAAGGAGACGTGAAAGTTCTTGAAAAGAGAAGTACTTTCTTGACAATTAGTTCTGAAGTTCTCGAGATGCAGATAAGTACTCGAGAAGTATTTCTCGGGAGTCAACTATGGTTCTCGAGTAGTAATTTGTAGTACTTGAGTAATAATTGTCTTCTCGAGAAGTGAGGTCCAGAGAAGAATTTTCTTTAACTTTTGAAGTGTAGCCCGATCCTTGAACTTTGCTGTGAGACCTTTTTCTTCATTCTTCTTTGTTGAGCATGCCAAGTTCTGTTTTCAAGAACGAGAACTTGGCCTTGTCCAGTGGCTTCATGAAAATGTCAGCAACCTTCTTATCAGTTGGAACATACTGGAGATTTATGTCTCCATGATCCACATACTTCCTGATAAAATGGTACCTGAACTCTATGTGCTTTGTCCTTCTATGACAGACTGGGTTGTTGGCGATTGCAATTGCACTGGAGGAGTCTCAAAACATCAGAATGTTCTTGAACTTCATATTGTAGTCTTTAAATTGGTTCTTTTTTCTATAGTAGTTGTGCACAACAACTGCCTGTAGATATATACTCTGACTCGGCTGTTGAAATTGCGACACAATTCTACTTCTTGCTGCTCTAGGAGATAAGTCTTCTTCCTAAGAATTGACAAGTCCCCAAAGTTCTTTTCTTGTCATCTTTGCTTCCTGCAAAATCTGGAGGTTGTTTCACATACACTTCTTCCTTTATGTAACCATTAAGGAAGGCCGACTTCACATCCATCTAATAGAAAGTGAAGCCCTTAAGCGTTGCATATGCTAGGAACAACCTGATTGACTCCAGCCTTGCCACTGAAGCATACGTCTGATTGAAGTCGATTCCTTCTTCTTGTCTGTATCCCTTGGCGACGAGTCTGGCCTTGTTCTTTATAATTGTTCCATCTTCGTCCATCTTGTTCCTGTAGACCCACTTTGTTCCGATAACGTTCTTACCTTTGGGTCTTGGAACAAGCTTCCAGACTTGGAAACACTTGAATTGATTCAGTTCTTCTTCCATTGCCATTATCCAAGATGCGTCTGAGTTTGCTTCCTCAAACTTCTTTGGTTCAACCTGCGAAAGGAAACATAAATATAGATTTTCATTAGTTGTACCTCTACGAGTTCTGACACCATCACGGGGATCTCCTATGATTTGATATTTTGGGTGATCCTTCAATTGTCTGAGCTCTATGGTTCTTACATCTGGAGCTTCCTCTATCACTGGAGTGACTTCATCAACCTGGATGACCTCTTCAGCATGGTGATCATCATCTCCAATTAGGGTGGGAGTGGTGATCTTGATGACCTTTTGAGCTTTTTCTTCAGTCGTCTCATCCAAGTTTAATTCCTTTAGTTTTGAACCTGCATCTTCAATAAATATATTAGAAGAGCTGCCTTGTAGCAAGCTCGTCTCATCAAATACAACATTAATAGATTCTTCTACAACCATGGTTTCCTTATTAAAAATCCTATATTCCTTACTATAGCTACTATAACCTACGAAAATACCTTCAAAAATCTTTTCACTAAATTTAGTCGTGTGATACTTCCCATTGTTAAGTACAAAACATTTACTACCAAATATTTTAGAATATGAAGTAGTCGGTTTCTTGCCCTTTAGTAGTTCGTAAGGTGTCTTATTGTGGTTCTTGTTTATGAGTGCTCGATTTTACACGTGGAATGTAGTGTTGACGGCTTCAGCCCAGAAATATTCCGGTAATGAGGCATCACTCAATATGATTCTGCAAGCCTCTATGAGTGTTCTATTCCTTCTCTCAGTAACTTTGTTCTGTTGAGGAGTACGAGGAGAGGAAAACTCATGAAAGATACCAAGACTTTCACAGAATTCTGTCATGGTCCGAGACTTGAACTCTATTCCATTGTCACTTCTGATTTTGGCAACAGAGCAGCTGTATTCAATTTGAACTTGCCTAACAAAATTAGTAAAGATATAAAAAGTATCTGACTTGTATTTTAGAAAGAACACCCACGCAAAGCGAGAGTAATCATCAACAATAACCAATGTATAATCCTTACCTCCGAAACTTCTAATTTGCAGTGGACCAAATAAGTCCATATGAAGTAGGTGTAAACATCTATTAGAATCTTTGCCGCTAATGCTTTTAAAAGTAGCCCTTGTTTGCTTCCCTTTTACACATACGTGATAAGGTCTATCTTTAATGCACTTAACATTGGGTGCATCATGTACTAAATTAAGAGAAAATAATTTATTAATAGTTTTGTAATTTATATTTTCTAATCTCTTATGCCAATGGTCACCAAGAGAGACACTATCTTTTGCCAAAAAGCACACTGGTGTAGAAGAGTCTATGCAAATAAAATTTTAAAAAAATATATTACCACTACGAGTGCCTGATAGAATCGTTTTTAAGTTATCGACCGATTATATCAAACACTTGTCTGCATGAAATTCTACTACGTATCCTTTATCATAGAGCTGGCTTATACTTATATGATTGTGTTCCAATCCTTCAACATTAGCCACATCTGAGAAGGATACACTAACATTAGTAATCATACCGTAGTCTTTTGTAGTCCCTCTGTCAGAACCTCCAAAGATGACCTTTGTCCCGTTCATGACTAGAGAATAATTCTGGAGTAGGCTTCCAATCCTGGTCATATGCCGAGAGCATCCACTATCCAAATATTAGATAAGATTATTGGTGGCCTTTGGTGTTGGGTACTGTATCCACAATTACCTGGATTTGAGGAAGCCACCTGTCAAGCTAAGATGAATCCACAATGTATTTGATGAATTATTCTCTAGTTGTACTTGCAGATATTCCATGCTAAGTACACACCAATATCAGGGTGCAGTGGGTCAATATACGCGGATCTGTGCAACGTAATCCCTCGTTGAGCAGATCAGTGTGTTGGCCTACGTGTACTCTCTCTATTGGGGTGTACTTAATTTCAAGTACAGGGCTATGATAAAGCAAGAGCAGACAAGGAGCAAGGATGGGCCAAAGACCAGCTCAAGGAAAGAAAGAGGAGAAATAGCCTAAGTAAAAATCGACGAGAATCACTATGTGATTCTCGCCGATTCGGCGAGAATCACTAATGATTCTCGCCGAGTCGTCGAGAATCACCAGCTGATTCTCGACGGTTGAAGCCGGCTGCTTCGACACAGACAGGGAAATTTTCTAAGGCAGAATCGTCGAGAATCACTTATGATTCTCGCCGATTCGTCGAGAATGACCTTGCATTCTCGACGATTCGGTGAGAATCAAAAGTGATTCCCGCCGATTCTCCCCGGCTTCTGTATCAGTTCAGCCAGATTTCGGCTAAGTAGAAGTCGGCGAGAATCGTAAGTGATTCTCGCCGATTCGGCGAGAATCACCTACGATTCTCGCCGAATTTGACTTAGGCGATTTCCTGTTGTTCTCTGGACCGGTTCAAATTATTTAAACTATTTCGAACCAGGCTCAAGTCTTCTTATCGGTGGGACCCACAACGGTCATATACTTGACCTAATGTATATATACTCCGTATGTATGAACAGTAAAGCGAGAATCCACGAGATTTCAAAAAGCACGAGCCGCCGACAAGCCCTAACTCTCCACCGATCGTCTCCGCCGCTCGTGCACTTGTCGCCGCTGCTGATCTCAGGTTCTTCCAGATCTCCGGCAACCGAAGCTTAGGCTAGCATAGCGTCTCACGCGTCTAACTAGAGATCCCTTGTCTCTTGATTCGTTGATCGGGAAAATCCCTCCCCTTCCGAATCGATCGAGACGATCGATCCTAGTGTGACCATTGGAAGACCTTGCTTCCTTCGCTACGAAGTTAGAATCAAGTTGGCACTGTTGCAGCTCTCTGTCGCCGCCGCTGATTCCGAGAACCTTGCCGCCGCTTTAAGCCGCCGCCGGTTTCGGGAAGATTCTTTCCAAGTGAGATCTAGGGTTGTGGACTCTTCGTTGACTTCAAGAACACGTCGTCGAACGAAGAGGGACACCTTACTCTCCAAACGTCGTTTGTATTTCTTACAAGCATTTTCAATTTCTTTGTAACGGACCGATTGGTCTTTAGTTGTAAGGGTTGGGTGCAACCCGGGTTGTGGGAGTGTTGACTCCTACGTGTGGAAGGGTTCCTTCCGTTAGTGCAAGGATTGGATTTCAATCCTGTTGGTGAAGTGACCGAGTCGTCCCGTGTTGGGAGATAGGTCGAAGGGGGAAAGTGGACGTACCCAAATCGGGGAACCACTATAAATTGCCTGTGTATTTTCTGTGCTTGGTTGTTTTGTTTTCTTGTGCAGGTAAAATCTTAATTCCGCAAATACGCTGCAGAGACACCTATTCCCCCCCCCCATAGGTGAAGATAGTTGACACTAGGTGAACTTTCAAGTGGTATCAGAGGGAGGTTACTCAGCAATAAGGTTAACACCTTGAGTAAGATCCTGCCTCCTGTGTCGACTAGAAGACGAGACTCAAGCATGGAGCTGGAATTTGATGTCCCTCCTTTGAGACTCCCTGCGTGCACAACAGAGTATTATCCTATCTGGAAGATGAGAGTTATGTTTTATTTGGAGGCCATCGACCCTCGCGCATCAATCATCTTGGAAGAGGGTCCATTCATTCCCATGAAGGCTTCTGAGTCTGGAGAGGATATCCTTATCCCCAAGTGTCCCGAAGAGATGTCTGAGACCGAGCTCTCACTGTACAACTTGGACAAGTTAATACGTCAGATCATCACTGACGTCTGGTCTGGTGTATCTCATTCAAGAGTGGACAAGTGTAGGATGGCCAAGTCCATGTGGCAAACCATCTCAGACCTCATGGAGGGATCAGAGAAAGCTGGTACCAGTTGTCAGCAAGAGGATGAAGCCTATGTAGGAGTCCTTATTTCTGAAGATGATGGGCATGATCAATATGCAAATATCAGGGCTCCTGTGTCCTTGTCCGAGACTGAAGAAGAAGCTGAGGAAAGCAGTTCTAATGAAGCTGACTCAACAGTCTCTGCTAATCTGGATGGTAACCATGAACAACAAAGTCTGAAGCAGGTAACTTATTCCTCATGCCCCTCTCCTCTTGAAATTCCTGAAGACAGGAATAGCTTTGAGAGTAGTCCTTCCAATGATGCAATGGATACACATAGCTTCAATCAAAAGATTGATAATTGTGATTCCCTTGAGAGTGCCCTTCAGACGAGCAACTTACTTGTTGAGGAACAAGCTAAGGAGATTGCTCAGCTGAAGATCTTGATGAATCTCCAATTGGAATCCATCAAAGTAAAGGACTCTCAGATCTCGGATCTAGAAAGTCGTCTAGAGACCGAGAAGAGGATAGTTTCTAATTTTTCCAAGATTGATGCTATCAAGAGAAAAGCAGAAAATGGGTGGATCTCCCAAATTATTAAGTCATGGAGAAATGGGGAAATGGTGTTCAGACCCCCCACCCCGAGTAGGAAGGACACTCATCATGCCTTCAGGTATGACCATAGGAATAACCATGGTCACTGCAAGAATGATCAGTCCTCTTGTGGAAGCACTCAAAATGCAAGGGCTGTCATAGCAACCCAGGAGAGAATACCTCCGGCTTCCACCAAGCCCTTTGTATTCTCGGCCACAGCCCCTACTCGTCATGAATCTGCCAGCATCAGCTCACATTGCGCCTCTCACCTCCCTAGGAATCTGAAAAGGGGGGATAGAAATCATGATGTTAGGACTCATGAGGTCCTTGGAAGGGGGCTGACTGAAAAGAAGGCACCACCTCCCAGGCCTCACAACGCCTACCATATGCATTCTTTCCACCCTTCCAATAGTCACGGTGGAAGAGACAATTCTGTGAGCATATCTGGCCCTATTCCGTTTAGACCTAGAACTATGACTACCTCTGTCATCCGTTTAGGTCACAAACGGCGATACAACATTCATGAGTGTTGGTGTTGTGGCAAAGTGGGTCATTTTGCCATAGATTGTTGGCACAACTATTCTGTATCAATGGCAAGGGGACTCCCACATCCTCGAGGCAATGTTAGTCTTCCCACCAGGATTCCTGAGGGAAGGCAGTCCAATTATTATGCTGACAGGAACCTAGGACCCAATACATATTGGGCTCCTAAGGTAAGGTAATATTCTTTAGTGCAGAATAGTCTAGACTTCCGTGTCATGATGGGAGCTAGACAGAAGATGTTCCAAGATTGGTCTGGAACAAGTATCTGGAACGCAAGAAGTACTATCCTCAATGGGATACTCAAATTGAACATCTGGTATGCTCTAATCAGAAGGAATGAATGATGAATCTTACAATTCCAGGTATCATTGATCAGCCTACATATTTGAGTCATATTATGTCGACATTTACATATATATATATATACATATATACATCTATGTGTGTTCTCCTAAGGACAGATCAACACTGTAAAAATAACCCTTAGATGCATTATTGACGATGTATCAGTAAATTTTCTGATAGATTCGCGAAGGCTCATCAATAGGCATATATTACAAGCTGAAAATTAAAAAGGCGACGCGTCATTAGGAGTCACTAAGAATGTCAACTAACATCAAGAATATTGCAGTTATCGATCTCGACATAATTTATGAAACCGGCTAGCCAATGGTAGTAAGTTAGGAATCTCAGATAAGACATAACTTATGAGCTTAGAAATCTCCTAAGCTCTTTCCATATATTTTAACCCGGTTATAACCTGAATCCCGCCGACCCGGTAAATCCCGCCGACCCAGCAAATCCCGCCGACCCTTCGACTCCCCGTCGACTCTTCGACTTCCTGTCGACCCGTGAACTCTGGAAATCCCTTCTCCAACTTCCTATTATCGCCAATACCCTGTCCAAGCCTCTTCCCGATTCTCATCAATTTCGACTTCGACTTCATCGTGACCTAACGACCCTCCGGAAGACTCCCTCTTGCAGCCGGAGACACGCCTACGCTTGCCGCGGATCGGCTCGCCGCAACTCTAACTAAGCAACGTGCTGCCGGAAGATTCACTGCATCTCCTCTCAAGGTAATCCCTCTATCGTCCCTAACCGTGCCTTGAGCTTAGTGTAGATTTTACTCTCAACCTCCTAGTTTCAAAGATTCTTAGACTTGGAAATTGACATTCCCCTTCTTCCTAGTTTGCTATGGCCCCACGGACTACTGCTGGCCTGGTCACTGGTTGCGAGCTAGTAAGAACCGGATTCTCCCAGGCCTCAGACGAGTTCCGCAACATAATCATCATGCTCGAGGAAGCAGGACTGACATTCGTGCTGGAGCACCCATGCAAGATTCTGGATAAAGAAGTGATGGAGTTCTACGCAACCGCCAAACTTCGGAATGAAGACTCTATCATCAAGTGTAAGGTTGCAGGTGCAAGGATCAAGATGTCTGCCAGGAAACTGACTCAATGCTTGCAGCTCTCCAGTTCTGAGCACGAGGATCATCTGGAGGAACATGATAGAGTCAGGACCCTATTGTTCTGTGGGCTAGCTAGGGGCACCAGATCAATAAAGAGAAAAGAAATGAATGAGGAAGGGAAACTTTTGTCCGACATCATTGGGAAAGTACTAATCTGCAAACATGGATCCCATGACCACATTTCTGGGGAAATGTTCAAAACGTTGGTGGCAATCGTATGCCGAAAGCAGTTCAACTGGGGAGCCTTGCTGTTTGATAGGATTAAAGACTCACTCCGAACCCCCAGTTTTGGCAGAATCATTAGCCTTTATCTAAACCAACTGGACGGAGACAAGTTCGACATGAGCAAGGGAGTGCCTCTGCACTACTTGAAAAGGATGGATGCTAGCATATTCGACCGATGGGAACGTCGAATAGGGCAAGCTGCAGTGGTAGTTGAAACCGGATCTGAAGCCCCCAGTGAAGTTCCTGATACACTGATTACAGGAACTGAGGGGGAGTTTGTACTCCATTCTGCAAACATCTTATCAGATATTTCTCAGATAGCAAAAGATGCTGTGGAATCTGTGCAAGCTGACAGAGAGGAAGAAGTGGCAGATGTGGAAGAGGAAGAGGATGAAGTGGCTGATGAAGATGAGGTGGATGCAGTAGAAGAAGACATCCATAATTCTGCAGATCAGGGTGAGCACATGGAGACTGAGGTGGAGGAAGAAGTACTTGAGCGGGAGAAAGTGGTGGACTCTCAGAAGGCTGCAGAGGAATGAAAAATGGAGTCCTGCATCAAAAAGTATCATCTTGGACACATTCTTGTTACAGCAGAAGGGGCACATAAAACGAAGTGAGGTATACAGTCAATACGAATGGGAGAGGCACAAAGAATTTGAAGCTAAACGCAACTTATTTTTCAGAAATAATACAGTGACAGATAAAGTTCCTCCTCCCAGATATCATCCTAAGCCAAAGGAATATTTCGAAAGACAGAGCAAGAAATTCCTGGCTCAGAAGCTCAAGGATGATCTTGCTAAGGAAAAATAGGCTTAGGACCTTTTTGTCCCTCACTGCACATCTATGTTTTCATATAGTCTTACGAACAAGTATTGTGGTTTTATATATATATATGTGATGACATGTTTTGACTCAAGTATTATTTTGTCTGTTCTTATGTTCTTAAAGTTGTAATTATTCTTTGGGTGGTGGTATTCATCTTAGCTAGTAGGATTTTGGCTTCGTCAAATAGGGGGAGATTGTTGGGTACTGTATCCACAATTACCTGGATTTGAGGAAGCCACCTGTCAAGCTAAGATGAATCCACAATGTATTTGATGAATTATTCTCTAGTTGTACTTGCAGATATTCCATGCTAAGTACACACCAATGTCAGGGTGCAGTGGGTCAATATACGCGGATCTGTGCAACGTAATCCCTCGTTGAGCAGATCAGTGTATTGGCCTACGTGTACTCTCTCTATTGGGGTGTACTTAATTTCAAGTACAGGGCTATGATAAAGCAAGAGCAGACAAGGAGCAAGGATGGGCCAAAGACCAGCTCAAGGAAAGAAAGAGGAGAAATAGCCTAAGTAAAAATCGACGAGAATCACTATGTGATTCTCGCCGATTCGGCGAGAATCACTAATGATTCTCGCCGAGTCGTCGAGAATCACCAGCTGATTCTCGACGGTTGAAGCGGCTGCTTCGACACAGACAGGGAAATTTTCTAAGGCAGAATCGTCGAGAATCACTTATGATTCTCGACGATTCGTCGAGAATGACCTTGCATTCTCGACGATTCGGTGAGAATCAAAAGTGATTCCGCCGATTCTCCCCGGCTTCTATATCAGTTCAGCAAGATTTCGGCTAAGTAGAAGTCGGCGAGAATCGTAAGTGATTCTCGCCGATTCGGCGAGAATCACCTACGATTCTCGCCGAATTTGACTTAGGCGATTTCCTGTTGTTCTCTGGACCGGTTCAAATTATTTAAACTATTTCGAACCAGGCTCAAGTCTTCTTATCGGTGGGACCCACAACGGTCATATACTTGACCTAATGTATATATACTCCGTATATATGAACAATTAAGCGAGAATCCACGAGATTTCAAAAATCACGAGCCGCCGACAAGCCCTAACTCTCCGCCGATCGTCTCCGCCGCTCGTGCACTTGTCGCCGCTGCTGATCTCAGGTTCTTCCAGATCTCCGGCAACCGAAGCTTAGGCTAGCATAGCGTCTCACGCGTCTAACCAGAGATCCCTTGTCTCTTGATTCGTTGATCGGGAAAATCCCTCCCCTTCCGAATCGATCGAGACGATCGATCCTAGTGTGACCGTTGGAAGACCTTGCTTCCTTCGCTACGAAGTTAAAATCAAGTTGGCACTGCTGCAGCTCTCCGTCGCCGCCGCTGATTCCGAGAACCTTGCCGCCGCTTTAAGCCGCCGCCGGTTTCGGGAAGATTCTTTCCAAGTGAGATCTAGGGTTGTGGACTCTTCGTTGACTTCAAGAACACGTCGTCGAACGAAGAGGGACACCTTACTCTCCAAACGTCGTTTGTATTTCTTACAAGAATTTTCAATTTCTTTGTAACGGACCAATTGGTCTTTAGTTGTAAGGGTTGGGTGCAACCCGGGTTGTGGGAGTGTTAACTCCTACGTGTGGAAGGGTTCCTTCCGTTAGTGCAAGGATTGGATTTCAATCCTGTTGGTGAAGTGACCGAGTCGTCCCGTGTTGGGAGATAGGTCGAAGGGGGAAAGTGGACGTACCCAAATCGGGGAACCACTATAAATTGCCTGTGTATTTTCTGTGCTTGGTTGTTTTGTTTTCTTGTGCAGGTAAAATCTTAATTCCGCAAATACGCTGCAGAGACACCTATTCCCCCCCCCATAGGTGAAGATAGTTGACACTAGGTGAACTTTCATTTGGACATTCCTGCAAAAGTAGAATCAATTTTCCTTAGGAACCCAAATTTGTTTGGGTCTTTGGTCTCTAGTTAGCATACTCTCCCTACATGTGTTAACATTATGAGTGGTCTTTCTCACATTATTAACTTGAGGAGTTACATAATATCTGGGGTTAAACCAGCAATCTATAACAAAGTGACCAATTTTTCCACAACACCAACAGTCAAACCTGTTGTATCTTTGCCTAAAGTTCTCCTGCTTGAACTTTTGAGAGTGTGGTCTAATAGGGGCAACAGACTTGGAGGTAGAAGCTTCATGGTGATGGCACTCACATGACTTCTTCTCCTTAAGAGGCTTTTCTACAACGGGTTTAACTTTTAGAGCTTTCTTGCTGTTATGACCATTACTATAAGGGTCGAAGCTCTGAAGAGTGATCTCCTCATAAGGTGCCTTGAAGACACTTTCACCAAAGTTCTGGGGATGGGTCCATCCTTGGTACCGAGACTTGGGCTCTACATAAGAAGGCCTGGTAAAGTGACCGTAGGATGAATCAAGATCAAACTCGTTTGTTGGAAAGATAACCTTTTTTAACGAAGTTTGGTCTTGAGGAGCTTTCCCCTTCTCCTTAGTTAGAGCTTTCTTGGCAGCCTTATTTCTTCTTTGGGCTTTATTTCTCCTAGAAGATTTACTAGGGGCAGCCACATGGCCTAAGCTAGCTTCTTTACCCTGAGCAGAGAATTTAGCCATAAGTAGAAGGTCTGTCTTGGGCTTGGAGAAACTTTCAACAAGTTTTTTTAGCAGCAAGTTGTTCTTCCAATTTTTGAATGATTTTCTCCTTCAGGTTATGGTACTCAAGAGATTTATTATATTCTTCCATCATATCATGGAATTCCGTTCTAAGTGAGTCCATTATTATGACTTTATCCCTCAGATTACTCTCTTCAGACTTAAGAGATTTAATATCCTTAGCTTGAGTTCTTGTAACTCTTCGACATTTGTCGTAAGCCTTGATCAACTCTTTATATTGACTCATGAGTTCAGATTCATCATCAGATGAACAGTCCTCATAATCATGGTCAGAAGCATCTGATTTCGAGAGAGGGGTGTGAGAGTTTACCTTCCTAGTGAATTGGGGTTCTTCTTCTTCATCTGTATGTGCTATGAGCCCAAAGTAGGCTTCCTCATCATCACTAGACTCAGATGAGTCTGTGTCGCTGAGGTTCTTGGCCTTCTTAGCGACCAGGCTTCTTTCAGTTTTCTTCTTATTATAAGAAGACTTCTTCTCCTCTCTTCTTCCACCCTCCTTCTTCTTGTGAGGGCATACAGCTATGACGTGTCCTGGCATATTGCAACAATAAAAAACAATGTCAGAAGAAATATGTTTGTTCTGTTTTGAGTGATACCTGTCATAGCTACTTGAGCCTTTCTTGTGACGATCACCATCATGACGTGATCTTCTAGACGAGGCATCTTTGCCTCTCCACTGTTTCTTCTTGTTCAAGAACTTCTTGAACTGCTTTGAGCGAAGAGAAAACTCTCCTTCAGATAGCTATGAGCCCGAGGTACTTGCCTCTGAAGCTTCTTCTTCATTCTCTTACTGTGTGGGAGAAGGAGATGCATCTTTTGACTTCCTCGACATGTCTGCCTTTAGAGCGACAGACTTCTCCTTGGATGAAGACCGACTTTTCTCTTCTTCAGCTTTTCTTGAATTTATTTGGAGTTCATACGCATAAGCTTTCCAAAAAGATTCTGAGGGTCAGTCTCTGCTAGCTTACCAAACTCCCAGATTGCACAGACTTTGTTGTCCCATTCCTTAGTCAGGGATCTCAGAAATTTGTCATTCAGTTCTCCATTAGTGAAGACCCGACCATAGACTCTTAGGTCATTGACAATCTTGAAGAAACTTTCAAATATATCAGTAATAGAATCCTTGGGACCTTGTCTGAATGCTTCATATTTCTGATTAAGGAGGGACCTTCTATCATCCCTTACCTCTTTAGTACCTTCCTTTAGGACTATGAAAGACTGCCACATTTTCTTGGCGGATTGGCAGTGATTCAGATTCTACAACATAGAATCATCGACTGTACTTGCGATGATATTCTTGGCTTTCTTGTCTAAGGAGACAAGTGCAATATCATCTTTGTCAAGATCCATAAGATTCTTTGGAATTTGCTTTGTAGAGTCAGTGGTGGAGGCTATTATTGGAACATAGGGTCCTTCTTCCACTATCATAAAGATTCTTGGATCCACAGCTTCCATGAAGAATTTTATTCTTTCTTGCCACATAAGAAAGTTAGTCATTGTGCATAAGGGAAGCTTAGAAAAATCTTTAGCTCTGTCCATACTTGTATCCTCTTAAGACAACTAGGAGCAGATCTGTTCAAGGTGTTAACCTTTTTGATGAACAACCTCGCTATGATACCAATTGATGTTTTTAGTTGTCTACCTAAATCACCTAGAGGGGGGGGGGTGAATAGGTGAGATGCGTCTTTTTGTGGAATAAAAACTTGTAACAAAGGTGCATAGAAAATAAACAAACAAGGCACAAAAAACACAAGATTTATAGTGGTTCCCTAACCTTGGGTACGTCCACTCTCCACCTCACTGATCTAGCACCATGCTAGACTCAGCTACTTCACTATTAGCTCGGATTGGAAAACAATCCTACAACTCAGAGCAATGCCCCTTCAACTTGGAGTCAAAACGCTCTTACAAAAATTCTCGAAGAACAAAGCTCCTACAACTCAGAGAAGAATCTCCTACAAGATTAAAATGTTTTACAAAAATTATACACACAGAAAATATTTCAAATCTGAGTCTTCAGCCCTTCTTCCTTCTTAAAACTTGAAGCTCTATCAGAAATTGATCGAAGAAGACTACGGAGAAATCTCTGGATCTGAAAGCTTAGGATCAGCACGATCAAGAAATAGATCTGTAGAAGTTGAACACCTTGATCTGTTGAAGCCTTCTTGTTCTGAATCACTTGGATCGGAGAAGAATAGCGACGATGAAGATGATGAAGAGCACCGACTTTCCTGATTTAGAATGAAAAGAACGATTCAGAATACTTGATTTCTTGTGTTAGAGTTAGTCGATTATGATAAGACCTTTTATAGGACTTGCCTAACGGTCATAATCATAAATGACTGCACACATGGACCAATAAGAATCGAGATTAAATTTGAAAACATTTCCATCAGGACATAATGAAAATTTCAAGAAATTAACTTCATTACTTGAGTGAAGAATAGACTACTTGAGAACAACATCTGTTTCTCGAGAAGAAGATGTATGATTATCGAGAACAAGTACTTAAGGAAAACACGGGAAATGTTTTCTGGTTTCTCGAGAAATAACTTCTGCTTACTCGAGAAATAGATAAGGACTTCTCGAGAACTGACTGGACTTCTCGAGAGCAAATAGACTTCTCGAGATTTAACTTCTGCTTACTCGAGTACTTGTCTTATGCTTACTCGATACAAGGCTTGGCCTTCTCGAGTAATGACTTATGTTACTCGAGTACAAGGCTTAGAAAAATTCTGAGATGAATTTTGAGTTTACACGAGAATGTGGTTAGTATTACTCGAGTACTGCATGTCGTTCTCAAGAACTAAACTAACCCTTCTCAAGAATAGTTTCTGCTACTTGAAAACTAGAATAAGCTAACTCGAGAAATTTCTTCAATACTACTCAAGTACAAATATGTTCTTCTCGAGTAATAGACTTGGAAAAATTTCTTAATAATATTTTAATTCTTTCTTCATGGAGAACAGCAACCCATAGTTTCTTCCATATCCTTAGTACCTGAAAATGAAGTGTGTCCCAATAGAGAGGCTACACATGAGTCAACACCATGGATCATACAATAAGGGATTACATTGTATGATCTTGTGTTTGGTGACACATTATAGATTGACATTGATCTACACTTGACAATTATAACTTTCAAGCACTCAACTTGAAAATAGCATCAAATACAAACTTAATTCATCTTAGTTCAATGGTGAATTCATACAAATCTAGGTTATTGTGGATATAATACCCAACAGAAATTCCTCAGAATCTTGATTCTGTTCTTACTTATGAAAGAGGGGAAGACGATCTTTAAACAACTAACTTGTAAGGCAGATTGCAATTCCTCTACCTTATTGTTCTGTCCAGTCAGAATCTGGCCAGATATCTTCTTCATCTTCGATTCAGAAAATAATCTTCAGATTTGTCTTTGATTGAATTGTGAAGCAATTTAAGATAGGGCTTGCCCAGACTGATTTGTCTTCCTCAGAGATATCCTCTATACTTACTGTAATAGATCTTGATTGCACCAACAAACTCAGAAACCCTTAGGATTTATCAATTTGAAGTTCTTGGCTCTGTAACAATGGCGGATGGAGATGAATAACTCTCGCTTCTCGTTTTCAGAATGAATTAATGTTAATCAGAAAAGTTAATTTGATATTGTTGGAACACCCTAATTTGGATTTGGGTCAGGATCACTATGTCTTTCAGTTTATTAGATTGACCCATCAATGTATAGCTAAGGGTCATAAGTTGTGCTAAGTCAGAGGCTCTCAGAGATTGAAGAAATCAGCCAAGAGAAATCAGTCAGAGAAATCAGCCAGAAGAAAACAGAATTCAACATTAAGCTTAGGTCGACGATCGTCGAGCTCCGGTCGAAGATCGTCGAGCTTAAACTCTGCTGTAACGTCGAGCTGCGGTCGACGTTTTATCTCAAGCTGCGGTCGACGTTTTATCTAAAGCTGCGGTCGACGCTTTCTGTCCAAAGCTCAGGTCGACGCTTTCCAAGCTCAACTATGCTGGAACGTCGAGCTCCGCTCGACGCTAACCTATGCTGGAACGTCGAGCTCCGGTCGACGTTCTCCGAACTCCGTTCGACGATTTCTGCCAGAGGCCAACTCCATTATCTGCCAGCTCAGATCGACGATAGTCGACCTCCGTTCGACTATTTCTGGCAGAATTCAGAATGCAAGTTTCCAGACGGATTTTCTGGATATCTTTTGTCCTATTAAAGCCAGCTGTTATTATTCCAATACAACTATATTAAAGGACTATTACAGGAATGCTTTTATGAGTATTATAGCCGTTGGAGTATCCAAAAGGAAGCAGTAATAAATGCTATTATTCAAATGTCCGCTGCTCATCTATCAGGATATATATACACAGATTTACAGAGGAACAATATAGTAGTGAAGAAAGAAGAAAGCAGAATACAGTGAAAATAAATTACAGGAATCAGAGTTCCACGAAGAACTCAACTCCACCTGTACAACTAAGTGCTCTTCTCAGATATGCTGTTCCAGGAAGCCTGAAGAGACAACTTCTCTACATCAGTCTGAAGGCTTACTGGAAGATCATCATCAAGGCTTCATTATTTACTCTCCAAGACAACTAACATTTCAGCCATTGCTGAAATCATCATTTGGTGGAGCAGTCATCCATTGAAGGCCTATCACCCTGTGCAAAGCTTCCACTCCTGAACCATTCTACATCTCAGGGGGAGCTTTGACATCATCAATCCACTTGTGCTTCTCTCATTTGATTGAGAACAGAGAAGACATCTTCACCTTTTTCTTTATTCTTTTCCCGCTGTAAAAGGGTTCTTGAACTCCCTTCAAAAGTTCTGTTTGGTTCTGAGAGCCTTGTCAAAACTCAGTGGTGGCAAGACACCTGATCAAAAAATCTAGCTTTAGTTTTTGAGCACCTTATCAAAAGCTCATTGGTGTCAGGACACCTGATCAACTCATCCTGAGTGGATTCCTACCAAGGGTGGTAGAAGAGTGGACGTACCCAAGTTGTTGGGGAACCACTATAAAATTCTTGTGTCGTCTGGATTGCAATTTTTATTTCTTGTATTCTTGTTGTGTGTGTTTGCTCTAATCTCTAGGATAGATCTGACTTTCAATTGGTATCAGAGCCAGGTTGGTTATACAACAACTAAACCATCACTAGGTTGGTTGTTCATACAGGCTAACACTTGAACCAAAAGATCTCTGGTTTGATCCATTCTAGTTAGATTAATTATTATATTTTTCACATAGCAAGAATATGGAATATTCTAGCACCAGACCTCCTAAGTGCAACATAAACCAATTTGCACTTTGGAAGACAAGAATTAAATTATATATGAACTCTATTGATGAAGATATTTTTCCTTCTATTTTGAAAGGTCTCCCAACATCGGCAACAACAACTAAAAAGGCCAGGCTAGCTGATGCCAGAGCCATGAATATCCTAGCACAGTCATTATCCGATGACTTGTTTCAGGAAGTTGTTGAATGCTCAACAGCTAAGGAAATATGGGATTCCCTCCATCAAATGGCTTCTGAACCCGTGGATGAAATATTAGAAAGAAGCCACAACATATCATTTGAAGAAGGAGAATTAATATCCCTAGATATTATTTGGGATGTTTCAGATGATGAGTCTTCTTTTGAAGATGAAGAAGAGGAAGCAAGGGCCAAAGAATTTTGCTTAAAGGCCATCAATGCCTCCTGCAGCAATTCAGATGCTGAACAAACAGAAGGAAATTCAAAACCTGAAAAGGATCAGGTATTATCAAACTTTGTTTTTAGTTCAGTTAAATTAGAACTTCAAAATTGCTGCCAAGATTTAATGAAACCTGAGAAGGAAACAAAACTTCTCAGAGGATTATTTTCAGAATATATTCTCAGGAAAAAGAAATATTTTAATCAACAAAATGAGTTCAGACCATCGAACACAGTCTGCCTTTTCATAAATCTGATTCATAAATATAAGGATAAACTAATTAAAATATTTTCAAATCCTTTTCTTATTTGAAACAAATTTATTAGGAAACATCTTTTCTTAGGGCTGTTTCTATCGTATTGATATTTTGTTCAAAATTATTTTAGGACCTCTGTATGTGAATTATTTATCAGATACTTTATATTTCTTATAGATCTTTTTCTAAATTCATCTAGATTGAGTCTTCTACTCTAGTTGCATTGGTCAGCAGTGATCATGGCACTGAGTTTGAATCTCTTCTGATGAAAAGAAATTCTATAGGAAGGAAGATATCAGACTTTGTTTTTCAGATCCAGAATCCTAAATTTTGCTGGACAAATATCATTTTTCTGCTAACATATCCTTTTTAAGGAGAGAGCAATCTCTACCATAGCTTTTTGCAGGTACCATCTATAAGAGTTAGCTGGATGACTCAATCAAAATCCAACTTTAAGAGTCATCTCAGCCTCCTCCAATCACAGTTACTTCATCAACATAGGGGAAGATTGCATTGCCAGCAGAAGTCAGTTTTTAACAGCAAAAGGAGCCAGCAATGCAAAGCTTTTATTTTTATATCTCATGCTTTGTAATATTAATTTGTTGTAATATTTTAATTCTCATGTAAATAGTAATCCTAACCTAAATAGGGGGAGATTGTTGGAACACCCTAATTTTGATTTGGGTCAGGATCACTATGTCTTTCAGTTTATTAGATTGACCCATCAATGTATAGCTAAGGGTCATAAGTTGTGCTAAGTCAGAGGCTCTCAGAGATTGAAGAAATCAGCCAAGAGAAATCAGTCAGAGAAATCAGCCAGAAGAAAACAGAATTCAACATTATGCTTAGGTCGACGATCGTCGAGCTCCGGTCGAAGATCGTCGAGCTTAAACTCTGCTGTAACGTCGAGCTGCGGTCGACGTTTTATCTCAAGCTGCGGTCGACATTTTATCTAAAGCTGCGGTCGACGCTTTCTGTCCAAAGCTCAGGTCGACGCTTTCCAAGCTCAACTATGCTGGAACGTCGAGCTCCGCTCGACGCTAACCTATGCTGGAACGTCGAGCTCCGGTCAACGTTCTCCGAACTCCGTTTGACGATTTCTGCCAGAGGCCAACTCCATTATCTGCCAGCTCAGATCGACGATAGTCGACCTCCGTTCGACTATTTCTGGCAGAATTCAGAATGCAAGTTTCCAGGCGGATTTTCTGGATATCTTTTGTCCTATTAAAGCCAGCTGTTATTATTCCAATACAGCTATATTAAAGGACTATTACAGGAATGCTTTTATGAGTATTATAGCCGTTGGAGTATCCAAAAGGAAGCAGTAATAAATGCTATTATTCAAATGTCCGCTGCTCATCTATCAGGATATATATACACAGATTTATAGAGGAACAATATAGTAGTGAAGAAAGAAGAAAGCAGAATACAGTGAAAATAAATTACAGGAATCAGAGTTCCAGGAAGAACTCAACTCCACCTGTACAACTAAGTGCTCTTCTCAGATATGCTGTTCCAGGAAGCCTGAAGAGACAACTTCTCTACATCAGTCTGAAGGCTTACTGGAAGATCATCATCAAGGCTTCATTATTTACTCTCCAAGACAACTAACATTTCAGCCATTGCTGAAATCATCATTTGCTGGAGCAGTCATCCATTGAAGGCCTATCACCCTATGCAAAGCTTCCACTCCTGAACCATTCTACATCTCAGGGGGAGCTTTGACATCATCAATCCACTTATGCTTCTCTCATTTGATTGAGAACAGAGAAGACATCTTCACCTTTTTCTTTATTCTTTTCCCGCTGTAAAAGGGTTCTTGAACTCCCTTCAAAAGTTCTGTTTGGTTCTGAGAGCCTTGTCAAAACTCAGTGGTGGCAAGACACCTGATCAAAAAATCTAGCTTTGGTTTTTGAGCACCTTATCAAAAGCTCATTGGTGTCAGGACACCTGATCAACTCATCCTGAGTGGATTCCTACCAAGGGTGGTAGAAGAGTGGACGTACCCAAGTTGTTGGGGAACCACTATAAAATTCTTGTGTCGTCTGGATTGCAATTTTTATTTCTTGTATTCTTGTTGTGTGTGTTTGCTCTAATCTCTAGGATAGATCTGACTTTCTGATATCGATCTCAGCTGCTATTTATAAACCCGTCAATTTGCGGGATGATTGACACGTATCTCAGGTTTAATGACGGTTAAAACCAAAGCTTAATCAAATTGAGATTCACTGTATACTAACGACGACGTTAATGTCGATTTGCAGTATTTAAATAACAAATTTGAAATTCGTTGACTTGTTGACTTTGCTGACGTCAACGTCATTCTGGACTTAGCAAAATAAGGCATCATTCCAGAAATCCTCAGTTCGACGAACTCAAAACTCAATTTGACGAACCCAAAGCTCAGCTCGACAAAAGAGTGAAAGCTGAGTTCGACGAACTCTGAAATCAGTTCGACGAACTCAGGGCTCAGCTCGACAAAAAGTGGATAAGTAATACTCAACGATTCTAGACTTAGAATTTTTTTCAGCTCTGCTAGCCGTTGAGTGGCGTTGACTGAATAGGCCATACTCAATGAATTTTGACTTACAAATATTTAAGCTCTGTTAAGAGCATTTAGTGTATATGCCTCACTCAACCTTTTTTACCTTAGCCATATTCTTCTGCCCTTTCTGCTTAAGTGCGTTGAGAGCGTTGAGTGTATAACCTTCACTCAACGCTTTTATACTTAGCCAGATTTTCTTCAATCTTGCCTTCTTGCTGAAGTTTGGCGTTGAGTGAACTGGCTTCATTCAACGATTCTGGACTTAGCTGAATTCTTGTTTCTTCATAGGAAGACTAGACTCAAAGCCTTTTGACTTGGCGTTGAGTGAATGAGCTTCACTGAACGCTTCTTTACTTGGTCGAATTTTTTGTCTCCTTATACTTTGGCGTTTATAGAATATCCTTAACTTAATGATTCTGGTCATATGACATTGAGTGAGTTGAGCTCACTCAATGCCTGTGGACTTAGCCACATTTCTTCCTTTTCAATACTGTAAGCTTTGACTTCCAGCCTTCTCTCAGCACTATTAGCTATATGGCATTGAGTGAGCTTGCTGCACTCAACGCTTCTGGACTTAGGCATTTTTCTGAATTTTCAGCCTATCACTTTGAGTCCACCTGTCATTGTATCTTGAACTATATGTCCAATCATTGTGACAAAGACCAACCTGTATGCATGAATTTAAACATACATCAAATACAACTGTGTATACCATTGATCTGTTTGACTTCTTATAAATCTAGGGCATTGGGATCAATGGACCAAACAATCTCCCCGTATTTGAAGAAGTCAAAACACCACTTGAGAATTCTTTGTCAATGATTTACACTAACATAAGTAGCAAAAATATTAATATTGTATTAAGCTAAGAGCAGCAAGAGTTACCACATTTTCCCTTATTACAACCTTTTTCCCTCATTACCACATTTTTCCTTGTGCTCCCCCTGCTTTGCTGCATCCTGTTGCTACAAGCTGCTTCACCTGTGAAGCCTTTTCTGTAGCTACTTATTTATTGTAGCTGGTTCTTTATTGCAACCACTCCCCCTTGCTATTGTTCTTCCTATACTACTTCTCCCCCTTTTTGACTTCTATGAAATAGCTTAGGAGCAGCATGCTATTTACTCCCCCTATTTGAGATCAGAGAAATACCTAGAGCTAAACTTGATCCCCCTCAGTAAGAACAACTACTATCAATCCTCTTGATAGTTTCTTTAGTCCACACCAACCTGCAAGATTAAATTTTCCTGCTACAAATAATCATAAAGAGCAACTGAAGCTATACCAAATTAAAGATACCTAATTCAAATTTGAAGGTGTTGAACTTTGCTTCATCTAGTGGCATGGTGAAAATATCAGCCACTTGCTTGTCTGTTAGGACAAAGACAAGACTATTATCCTCGCATATCACACACTCTCTTATAAAATGATATCTAATCTCTATGTGCTTAGTCCTATTATATGATACAGGATTCCTAGATATAGAGATTGCACTTGTAGAATCACAAAACAAAGAGCTTTTACTTATCTAGAGGTTATAATCCTGGAGTTGATGTTGAATCCACAGCAATTGTGCACAATAGCTTCCTATATCTATGTATTTTTATTCTACAGCAGAAATAGATACACTAGTCTGCTTCTTGCTGCTCCAGGACACTAGCCCTCTACCCAGAAACTGATAGGAACCTGATGTACTTTTCTTGTCCTCTCTGCAGCCTGCAAAGTCTACATCTGAATAGCTAATTAGCTCAAAATCCCTATTCCTAGGGTACTATAGGCCACGATCTGGTATGCCCTTTAGATATCTCCAAATTCTCTTAGCAACAGAGAAATGAGTCTCTTTAGGGCATGTCTTATATCTAGCACAGACACATGTAACATACATGATGTCCGACCTACTAGCAGTGATGTATAAAAGAGAACCAATTATCCCTCTATACAAAGTTTGATCAACAGGTTTTCTTGCCTCATCTTTGTCTAAAGACATATTTGATCCCATGGAAGTTTTCATGATGGAAGCATTCTCCATCCCAAATTTCTTAATTAACTCCCTGGTAAACTTAGACTGTGATATGGATATTCCATTATTAGTCTGTCTTACTTGGAGACCCAAGAAGAACTTAAGTTCACCCATGCTACTCATCTTAAACTTCCCTTGCATAAGTTTGGCAAACTTCCTGTAGAGGTTATCATCAGTAGACCCAAAGATAATGTCATCAACATATATCTGGACTAGGATGATCTTGCCCTTAGATTCCCTAAGGAATAGGGTCTTGTCTATCTTCCCCCTTGAGAATTTATTTTTAATAAGGAAGCTAGACAATGTTTCATACCAAGCTCTAGGGGCTTGCTTTAGCCCATATAGAGCTTTTCTTAGTCTATAAACAAAATCAGTATGATAAGGAACAATAAAACCTGGAGGTTGTTCCACATACACATCTTTCAAATATCCATTCAGAAATGCTAATTTCACATCTATCTGATAGACTCTGAACCCTTGGAATGCAACATATGAAAGGAATAACCTGATAGCTTTTAGTCTTACTACATGGGCAAAGGTTTGATCAAAGTCAATACCTTCCTCTTGTCTGAACCCCTGAGCCACCAGTTTAGCTTTATTCTTAACTATAATGTCATTTTCATCAAGTTTATTCCTGTAGATCCACTTGGTTTTAATGATATTATGTCCTTGAGGTCTGGGAACTAGCTTCCAGACCTTACATCTTTTAAACTGGTTCAATTCCTCTTGGATAGCTCTAATCCAAAACTGGTTTTGGTTAGTCTCTTCAAATTTCTTAGGTTCTACCTGTTACAGGAAGCAAGAGTACATTGCTATGTTGAGACATTTGCTCCTTGTCACTACTTATCTTGCATCACCAATAATCTGATGGTCTGGATGATCCCTCAGATGTATTACTACTGGAGGCAGTATTACTTCAACATCATGTTCTTTATGATGTTGATCTTCATCCACTTCCTGTAAGCCTTGTGCTTCCTCTGGAATGCACACACCCTCTACTTGGTCTTGTATTGTTGGAGCAGCTTCCTTGAGAGTGAGCTTTTTCAACACTATTTCACTACCTATAAAACTAGAAGAAGAACTTGACAGCTCATTGTTAATCATATTTCTTTCATCAAACACTACATTAATTGACTCCTATGCAACTTGACTTGTCAAGTTATAGATCATATAAGCCTTACTATGATTGCTATACCCAACAAATATTCCCTCATATAATTTGGCAGCAAACTTAGTTTTATAGGATTTCCCATTGTTGAGCATAAAGCACTTGCTCCCAAAAATTCTGAGATATGCAAGGTTTGGTTTCCTACCCTTTATAATCTCATAGGGAGTCTTATTGTGGCTCTTGGTGATAGAAGCCCTGTTAAGGACATGAGAAGCTATATTTACAGCCTCAGCCCAGAAATATTCTGGGAGAGAAGTGTCATTTAGTAGAGTTCTACCAGCCTCTATGAGAGTTCTATTCTTCCTCTCAGCTATCCTATTTTACTGGGGTATTCTTGGAGAGGAAAACTCTTGCTGAATCCCATGATATTCACAGATTCTTGTCTTGCATTCAAACTGAAACTCTGTCCCATGGTCACTTCTGATTTTGACCACAGTACTGTTCAACTCATTCTGTATTTGCATGACAAATGTCTTGAAGACATCTGGTGTTTCAGACTTTTTCTTCAAAAAAAATACCCAAACAAATCTGGAAAAGTCATCAACCACCACAAAGGTGTAGACCTTCCTAACTAGACTATGAATTGGCATTGGACCAAACAAGTCTACATACAAGAGGTATAAACACCTCACATAAAATGATTTTGAAGGAAGCTTTTGTCTGCTTATCCTTTTAGCATGCAGAGCAAATACCTTCCTTAGAGCATTTCATGTTAGGACCAATCCTAACTAACTCTTTACTATAAAGCTTTCCTATAGTCTTATAATTCAAATGAGCTAGCCTCTTGTGCCATTTGACACAATATGAGGCTTTCTCATTTACAACTAGACAAATGGGAGAGTTCGATGATAAACAAAGAAAATTAAGACAATAGACATTCCCACTCCTAGTACCAGTCAAAGTGACCTCTTGGTCACTTGATCTTCTTATATGGCACTTATCCTTGTGGAAAGAAATTGCATAACCAAGATTACATAATTGCCTTATGCTTATAAGGTTGTGTTGTAACCCTTTCACATAAGCCACTTTTGTGAAAGTGACTAAGCCATTAGTGATCTTACCATAATCTTTGGTGATTCCTCTATCTGATCCACCAAATATCACCTTAGGTCCATCCTTTATTGGAATGAAATCCTTCAGGATGCACTTTGTTCCAGTCATGTACCTGGAACAACCACTGTCCAAGTACCATATAGGGGTATGGCAACTTGGACTCACCTACAATAAATAAATCATTTAACCTTAGGACCCCTATTCTTATTGAGTCCTAGGTGCATGTTAGGCTGAAAATGAATATGCCTGTCTGCAGCTCTTCTGACAGGTAAGCCGACATTAGCTCTCTAGACACTATTATTGTGCCAGCAATCAATGGCATAGTTGCCCACTTTGTCACAACACCATCACTCATAGATGTTTTACCTTCTTTTAAGTGCTGGTTTAATAGCATGCCCAAGAAGTTGGGGGGTCTCGGACGAGGGTATATTAAGTGGAGTTGCATAATCGAGTTTTGCTGCAGAAATCTGCATGGCGCTTCATTACTGAACTGGGTTCGGTCTTTGAGTGCAAAGTTGTCAAGACTTTGTCTGTTTCGCGTCGTCAAGGGGAGTTACTCCGGCTAGATGGTCATATTCATGGAAAGGGTTGGTTTTGGCTTGTTAAACTTTGGCAGCTCTCAGTCCAGCTGGTACAGCAGTAGCCTTTTTCTTATGTCTTCTAGCAACAGTCTGATTTGGGATCTGTCTGGCAGCAGAGGTACTTGGGGTATCTTGAAACCTACCAGCAGCTGCCTTCTTTTTAGAGAGAATGCTCTTGATGGCTTCAAATATGCCCCAGTTTGGTTTGATGACAAACTTTCCTTTGGTCTACTTGTGGATTGACAGATTTTGAGAAGGGGCTGGTACACCAAACACAAATGGTCCAGGATGGGCCATTTGAATTTCTTCATGGGCCGCCTTGTAGGCACTAGCATCCTTGCCATTCCTACCACCATAGTGCTGAACAACTTTGTTCTCAATGGTGGATCCACCATTCTCCCAGTGACCATAGATGATCTCTTGGTCATATCTGTTAGATGGTAGCATCACTCTCCTGAAAGAAATAGGAGGCTTGGAGGCTAGTATCTACACTGGAGATTTGCCCTTCCTTTTGAAATTGACAGCTCTAGTGTTCCCTTTGAAACCTAACCCCTTCTTATACTTTTAGGAGGAGAAGGAATCTATCAAATGATATAGAGTACATGGCTTTGACAACTTAGCCATTAGCTCCTTCTCCTTTTGGAGTTTACCTTCAAGATTCCTGATATGATCATTCTTAAAGGTTATGGTGCTCATCTGAATAATAGTAATGTTCTTCAGCTGGCTAACTTCTCTAGTTTTTTGCTCTAGCAAAGTTGTTATTTTAGAATACTGGGAAGCAGCAAGCTTTAGAGATGCAATCTCCTGAGCCTGCTGTTTGGTCAGCAGCTTACTCCTTCTGAATGCTTCCAGAAGTTCACCATATCTTTCAATCATTTGATTTCTGTCTTCCTCAGATTCAGAGCCAACTTCATCTCTTGATGAAGAAGCACTTGAATCTAGACCAGTCACATACTTAGACTTAGATGAAGAGCTGGATGAAGAGTGTGCTTAGATGGTCCAGGATGATCCTGACAGGATTCCTTATGTGATCTTGCCATCAAGCCAATGTAGGCTTCATCATCCTCTTCTGATTCTGATGAGGAAGACTCAGTCCAGTTTTTCTCCCTCTTAGTAATGAAGGTTTTCTCCTTATTTCTTCTCTTGTGGTGACGATTCTTTTCACCAGCCTCTTTCTTCTCGGACAATCAGCCACAATATGACCTGGCTTGCTACAATAGAAACAAATAACCTTTTAAAAAAAATGTTTACTAGGTTTCTGATCATACCTGCCCTCTTTAAAGGGTTTCTTCTTATTTCTATAGTAGTCCTCTTTGTGCTGGAAGGAAGAGGTGGGTTTGCTTGTCCACCCCTTGTTGGAACCAACAAGGTCGATTTCTTCTAAAGCTCGGAACTACTAGGGCAGCTCGCGCTTACTCCCTTAGGATTACACTCGTGGCGAGGAACTAGACCGGAGGACCCAGCGAGGAGGTCCCACCTCATACCCGGAAGAGACTAAAGCTCTTCCCCTCCCTAGCCAAAGCTGAGCTAGGTGCCTTAGAAGAAATGGAAGGAGTCAAGAAAGCTTGCTTTTCTAAGGCACCTTACCGGTCTATTTATAGGCCTCCGAACTGGGACTGCAAATAACCAATTTACACCGCCCTGAAATTACCAGAATATCCCTGGCTAGGTCTGCCAACAGCCAAAATCCGATGTTCGCAAGAGCTAAATGCATACCACCCGGGGTAAGAAAGGTAAAACCTCCCGGGGCCCAAAAAGTGGGCCCAGCCCTACCCGAATCGGCCCTGAACCAAAGTGGCACTTGGCGAGTGCTCCTCCATAAGGTCCTCTCACATGAGGTCCTCTCGCATGGCGAGAGGGCGACCCCGGGCGAGAGCTCCTCTCCTGGAGTCTTCTCGCGCGGGGAGCTGGCCATTCGCCGGAAAAGCTTCCCGTCTCGGCATTCACCTATCGAAAGCCATGCTCCACTTAGGCCGTCTCGCTTGATGCAGTGAATCTCACTCCTTACCCTGTCTCCTGGCGCCTTTCGCCTGGTTCCCTCGCCTGTCGCCTTATTTCTAGTACCCCTTGCCTGAGCCCTCTCGCTCGGCTTTCGTTTCCTGGTCCCTCTCGCTTGGACCCTCTCGTTCGTCTGCGAGTCCGAGGTTGTACATAATCCCCGCTCTTTTCGAGGTTGTTTACAAGCTCGGAAAGATAGTTCAACCGAGGCTCGTGGTAATACGACGAATTTTATTGGGGGGAATCTTCGGGTGGGCCCCTTGCCTAGTCTATAAATATGGAAATCGCCTCCCTGCAAGGGGCCATCCTCTTCCCGTATCCGCTTCTATGTCTCTCAGTCAAAGTTTCCGGGATCGCATCGCGGCCGTGCGCCAACGGAACAAGGCGACGGCGGCGGGTCTGAATAATCCCCGCACGCGATTCTCCTTCGCTACTGCCGTCCACCTCGCTCTCAAAAAGGGCAAAGGTTCCGGAACCTCCCCTCTCGGCAGGAGAACCTTCGCGTTCCTTTCCGAAGGGATATGTACCTTCCACTCCAGCTAGTCTCAAAGGAAAAGAGGTGAGTCTTTCAAGCCTGCTATGATCTCTTTGCACCACACACTTTTAACTTGCTACCTTTTCCCAGAAAATCCTGACGCCTCCTCATCGTCCTGAGACCATTCGTATCAATATTTCGGAGCTTACTTCCCAGCCTCTCTCGCCTCAAGCTTCCACTCCCCCCTCCACCCCCGTGACGAGGGGGGATGATCCTTCTACCACATCGGGCTCCACCCGCCTCTTCGGTAAGAGGCTCTACTCCTAACTCCTACTCTTCTCTTCTTACCGCCTGCTTTTTCCCGCCGCTTTATCTCTTTGGCTCCTCCCTAAGTGCGAGTGGAGCCCCTGTCGACGACTCACTGGCTGCCGACTCGCCGGTCGACGATTACTCCAGGCAGCTAGCCCTCGCCTCATCCTCCTATAGATAAGATCGAGGACTACCTGGGCGACCCCACGGACCCTATAGAGATGAAGGGTAAGGTGGCCGAGATGCTGCGGAAGCACGCACATATCATTCAAGCGCTGGAAAAAGGGAAGCAAGCCGCAGACCGCCAGATCGACTGGCTAGAGGTGGAATGTGCTCGCCTGTCTTCAGAGATAGACGTCGACATTGAGGCGGACCAGACGAACCCTCAGGCAATCTTGTATAACGTCGACCAACAGCTCCGCCTCGCCCGTAATGGTGTCGAGGCGGCTTGCGCCTTCCACCTCCCCAGTCGTCCTCCCTGCGTGAGAAGCCGCGGGGGAGGACGATGGAGGTGGGATAAGAATTGACGAGAGCTCCGCCTTCTTTACTTTCGCCTCTCGCCTCTCGCCTCTCGCCCTTTTCATTCGCCTTATCTCTGTAAGAAAATATTTGTTTATATATCGCTAGCTGTGCGATTTTCGAACTTGCCACCTGTCATTATGCGGGATTAAATGTATTAATTTTGTGATTTGCCTATTTAAACGGTGCGACAGCACTAATATCTTCTTTTATGCTAATTTCTAAACTTTGTTACTTTTATTTCCCTGCGTCCATCTTTTCACCGCCTTCTTGGGTTGATGGCCCACTTAGGGTTCCACCGCCCGAGGCTTGGAGGGGGAAGGGTCGGCCGACGCTTGCTCTTCCCCGGCGTGGTCCTCTATCTGCTTACCCTCCTACTTATGAGGGCTATAAATACCCCCGCTGCATCGGCTGGAAACATGTTTTCCTAGACTTCCGCTCGCGGCTCCCCCTCTTTCCGCAGCTCGCCTCGCGCTCCAGCCCCCTCATCCTTCCCCTTCACCGTCCTTCGCGTCTTCTCGCCGGTCCTCCCCTCGCTGACTTTCCTTTCGCCTCTCGCTCCATGGGAAAAAGGAGGCTAGAGGATGGTGAAGGCTGCAACCGCTGTGGGAAGAGATTCTCCGACCACGATTTTCCTCGCGGTCGTCTCTCTGCCGATGAATACGAGGCCTTCCGAAGTGACTTTTTGCCGGAGGGCTACGAGTCGCGCCCTCCCAAGGTTGGCGAGAGTGTGAATACGTTCTATCCGGGCAAACTCGCCTTCCCCGTCTCGCATTTTGAGGCGGTGCTCCGGCTTCCCTTCTGGCCCGAGGTGAAGCAAGTTCTCAAGTACTTCGGCATCGTGCCTGCTCAGCTAAACCCCAATGCAATCTCAGTTATCGTCGCGTTCGCATGCTACATGCGGCGAGAGAGAATAAAATTCAGTCTCACCATCTTCTGGAAGATGTTCATCTACCACGTTAATCAAGACGGGGTCTCCTTCTTCACCGGGCTGAATCTGAAAGTTTGCGAGACACCAAACAAAAATCATCACTAGCTAACCCGCTTCGTCTTCATCCGAGGGAACCTGGGTGGCGTCCCTCTCACGCCCGTCTCACCCGCGAAAATCTTCTATGTTACTCCGCAGGTCGGCGGCACAGACAAGCTCCTTTGTGAGTACCTCGCTGGGAAGAACTTCGAGGTTAGGTTCTTGAGGCGGGGGCTCGCCTCGCTACTCCCCGTGCTCCCTGGAGAAGGTATGCTCGATCCCCTCATCTTTTTCTCACCTTCAGGTCCTTCCTCTCGCTGAACCTTTTCCCTGACTCTGTCTCGCTTCTCCCAGGAGAGAGGAACTTGCCGGTGCACCCCCCTATAGAAGTAATATCAAGCCGTCTAAAGACATGGCTCTCGCTACTATGGCAGCCGAGGCGGCCAAAGATTTGCTGGCCCCTTCTCCTCGAAAGAGGGCGGCCGAGGACTCGGCCCCCTCTCACCTCACCCCCTCAAAGAAACTAAAGATGAAGTTGAAGAAGGTAGTCTCCTTCCCTTCCGAGAAGGGCAAGGTCCCTGCGGACACAGCGGCGACGCCGGGATCCTTGAGCCCCATATCCCTGGGATCTGAATCTCCTCACTCGCCTCCCTTGACCTCTCCGCACAGGGCCATCTCGCTTCCCGAAGACGCGGCCCCTCTCGCACCGCCCGCGAGCTCATCTCACCAACCTTTCCGATCCCCTTCTCGCGGGGAGGCTCCTCTCTAGTATCCTACTCCATCCGCCCACCTAAACTTCAACGTGGGCCCGTCTGTACCCGACGGTGCCAATGAGCCTTCGCTCATCTGGGATAAGGGGGCACATTGGGTATCCATCTCTACCCTCCTCCCCTCCTGGAGAGAGCAAGCAGAGTCTTCTGCCCATGCCTTCTCCTTGGGCTTCTTCTTCTATGGGGGTCTCGCCCCTGACGCGCTCGACGTAGCCTCCACGTGGGATCTCATCTTCAGGACGGCCCACTCGCAGCTGCGCACCCTCGAGCTTTCTCATCGAATTTCGCGCCGCCTAATCTACAACACTCGAAGCTGGAAGGAGATAAACACCCAACTTCCTGCCGAGCGCGATAAGTCTGGGGATCTCACCAAGCGACTGGAGGTGGGCGAGAGTCTTCTCGCCAAGGCCAGTAGCGGAGTGGTGAGTTGATACTGGGCCGGCCTTCTCAAGCACTCTCCCGCTAGATTTAACAGTTCATTCTTTTTGCAGGATGCCGAGATGGCTGAAAGACTGCGTTCGCGTATCGAGGAACTAGAGACGGAGGTGAAGGAACTGAAAACAGAGAAGACCCAGCTCCAAGAGGCCTCTACCTCTCGCTTGCGGGCCCCTCCTCCTCACGCGCATTATACGCACGATGAGGTCGAGGACTTTTGTCGGAATGCTAATATACGGACCGCCGAGCTCATCCTGAAGATGATGCGAGAGATGGGCGTGGTTAAAGATGACTGCGAGGACATCACCGCCCGGGACCTCATGCCCGAGATTTATGGCGAGGACGAGGAGTCTTCGGCGGGCAAGAAGGACTAGGGCCCTTGAGCACAACAGCTTTTTCCTTTTCTTTTTTCTTTTGCTACGATTACAATGCCTCCCAAATTGGGAATGTCCTGTATTAAGACATGAATATGGTTCATATATATATATTTTTGCTCACGCCTGAAGCTAGCCTCCTTCTTTTCTTTCTCCTCTCTTTTTTTTACTTCTCTCGCTTGGACAGCTCGCGAGATCCTCGAGATCCTCGGCGGCGAGAGGGGGTTGTCTTTCCCCTCGCCGACTGTTACCAATGGACCTGGCCTAAGGGGCGAGCTGGCGAATCTCTGCCACTCTCGCGAGCGTGGGGACACCCTCTCCTTCCTCTTGAGCAGCCTGCCGGATCCTCTCGGCGCGAGTGGACCTGGGGGGGGGGGGGGGTCAATTATTCTCCCCTCTTTTTTTTCTTTGTAGGAAATCATCTCGAAGTATTCCCCCACTTGTGTTTCCATGATTAATCAGCCTCTGTGTCAGGACTTCAGTTACCTGCCTCCGGTTACAGTCGAAAGGCCTTTAAGCTCTCCAACTGTAGCTTCTATTCCCCTATTCAGTACTACAATGGAAATAAGTCCTTGCTTGCAAAAAACTGTAGCCCGGTAGAGTCAGAAGGTAAGCGGGGGTGAGGGAGGAGGTAACCACTCCATAGAAGGGGCTTGATCAACCTTTTGTCATTGTTTCCAACCGCCAAGTGAGCCTACAGCCCTGCCAGCTTGATGAGAGCCTAGTAAGCGGGTCTGCTCGGGGTCTCCTCTCCTCTTTCTTCTCCAACCACCGAGTGAGCCTACAACCCTGCCAGCTTGATGAGAACCTGGTCAGCGGGTCTGCTCGGGGTCTCCTCTCCTCTTTCTCCTTCAACCACCGAGTGAGCCTACAACCCTGCCAGCTTGATGAGAGTCTGGTCAGCGGGTCTGCTCGGGGTCTCCTCTCCTCTTTCTCCTCCAACCACCGAGTGAGCCTACAACCCTGCCAGCTTGATGAGAGCATGGTGAGCGGGTCTGCTCGGGGTCTCCTCTCCTCTTTCTCCTCCAACCACCGAGTGAGCCTACAGCCCTGCCAGCTTGATGAGAGCCTGGTCAGCGGGTCTGCTCGGGGTCTCTTCTCCTCTTTCTTCTCCAACCACCGAGTGAGCCTACAGCCCTGCCAGCTTGATGAGAGCCTGGTCAGCGGGTCTGCTCGGGGTTTCCTCTCCTCTTTCTCCTCCAACCACCGAGTGAGCCTACAGCCCTGCCAGCTTGATGAGAGCCTGGTCAACAGGTCTGCTCGGGGTCTCCTCTCCTCTTTCTTCTCCAACCACCGAGTGATCCTACAGCCCTGCCAGCTTGATGAGAGCCTGGTCAGCGGGTCTGGTCGGGGTCTCCTCTCCTCTTTTTTCTCCAACCACCGAGTGAGCCTACAGCCCTGCAAGCTTGATGAGAGCCTGGTAAGCGGGTCTGCTCGGTGTCTCCTCTCCTCTTTCTCCTCCAACCACCGAGTGAGCCTATAGCCCTGCCAGCTTGATGAGAGCTTGGTCAGCGGGTCTGCTCGGGGTCTCCTCTCCTCTTTCTTCTCCAACCACCGAGTGAGCCTACAGCCCTGCCAGCTTGATGAGAGCTTGGTCAGCGGGTCTGCTCGGGGTCTCCTTTCCTCTTTTTCCTCCAACCACCGAGTGATCCTACAACCCTACCAGCTTGATGAGAGCCTGGTCAGCGGGTCTGCTCGGGGTCTCCTCTCCTCTTTCTCCTCCAACCACCGAGTGAGCCTACAACCCTGCCAGCTTGATGAGAGCCTGGTCAGCGGGTCTGCTCGGGGTCGCCTCTCCTCTTTCTCCTCCAACCAACGAGTGAGCCTACAAAACTGCCAGCTTGATGAGAGCTTGGTCAGCGGGTCTACTCGGGGTCTCTTCTCCTCTCTCCTCCGACCGCCGTCTTTCAAGAAGGACGCCCTGAGGCGCATTGTGCTAGGAAATCACGACATATTAAAAAAGTAAGATCATTAAAGTTATATTCAAGCATATTCAAAGGGAAAATCATCATTATGGATAGAAACTCTTCAGATCGTCACCGCTGCGGGCGCGATCCAGGGGTACCCCGTCCACATCCTGGAGGTGATACCCTCCTGACTTCAAATCTTCTTTTACAATGAAGGGACCCTCCCAATTGGGGTTGAGCTTTCCTACCGAGGCCCCCCTACCCGCGGCATCCACCTTCTTGAGGACCAAGTCCCCCTTTTGAAATTGCTTGACCCGGATGTTCTTATCAAAGTACCTGGACATCCAGCACTTGACCTCCTCCTGTCGGATTGATGCTTGCTCCCGTAGCTCCTCCACGAGGTCGAGTGAAAGCCTCTGCTCCTCTCCGTTGTCAACCTGCCACCTTTCATCTCCCTCCTTTGCTGCCGTTACCCTGGGAGATTCGACCTCAAACTCTACAGGTATGACGACCTCCGAGCCATGAGAGAGCTTAAAAGGTGTTTCTCCGGTGGCCGTATTCGGAGTAGTTCGCAGAGCCCACAGGACGGAGGGGAGTTGTTCCACCCAGCTCCCCCTCAAGTTCTCCACTTTCTTTTTAAGAGATTCACAATAATCTTATTTGCTGCTTCCACCTGTCCGTTGCTTCGAGGGTGATGAACCGAGGCAAACCGAAGGTCTATGCCAAGCTGCACACAAAAGTCCACAAACTCCCTGCTGGCGAATTGTGGTCCATTGTCGGTGACTATGGCTAAAGGAAGCCCGTGCCGGCAAATAATCTCTCCCCACACAAAGTTCTTGACTATTTGCGACGTCACCTTCGCCAAAGCCTTCACCTCCAGCCATTTCGAAAAGTAATCCACCATGACCAGTAGGAACTTCCTCTGACCGCTAGCTTGAGGGAACGGCCCCACTAGGTCCAGTCCCCATATGGCGAAGGGCCATGGAGAGGTGATCGTTCACAGCCTCTATGCTGGGAGGAGCTGCAAGGGAGCAAACTCCTGACACTTTCTACACCTCTTAGCAAGCTCCTCTGCGTCTTTCTGGAGGGTAGGCCAGAAATAGCCTTGCCTTAGTACCCTCCCTTCCAAAGTCCGACTCCCTGAGTGGCTTCCGCATTCCCCCGAATGGACCTCCTCCAATACCTTTGATGCTTCCTTATCGGATACACACCGGGCAAGCAATCCAGACAATGTATTTTGGTAAAGCACTCCTTCCTTCAACAGGTAATAAGCCGACTTGTACCTAATCTGCTTCCTCTCGAGATCCCCCTCGGGTAGACGTCCCGTCGCCAAGAAGGTCACAAAAGGGTCCATCCAGGACACCTCCTGGTCGACCTCCATTATCTCCCCTTCTTCTATGGAAGGCCTGAAGAGTTTGGTCATAGTCCCTCCGGCTTGAGGACCATGCTTTGCGAGCAAGTCTGCCCTAGCACTCTCTTCCCGAGGAATGTGCTGGACGGAGAAGCTATGAAACTGCCCAACAATACCCTTTATCTTTACCAGGTACAACTAGAGGGTCGGTTCCCTCACCTCGAATTCTCCGTTGATGTGTCTTGCCACCACCAAGGAGTCCGTGAAGACCCTGATATCCTGTATGCCCAACTCTCTAGCCAGCCGAAGCCCGGCGATGATTGCTTCGTACTCGGCTTGATTGTTCGTGAGGGTGACGCGTATCTTCAAGGCTTGCTCGATCTTAGTCCCCTCGGGACTTGTCAAGATGACTCCTCCCCCAAAAGAATTCTTACCAGAAGCTCCATCAACCAATATCTCCCAAGCCGCCACGGGAGATACCTCCACCTCCCCAGCCTCTATCACATAGTCCGCCAAGAAATCCGCCACTACCTGCGCCTTAATAGCTTCTCGAGGGATGTAGGAGAGGTCGAATTCGCTGAGCTCTATTGACCACTTGGCCAATCTTCCCGAGTGCTAGACCCCCTCGAGGATGCGGCGAAGGGGGTTGTCCGTCATGACCTGAATTACATGGGCTTGAAAGTATGGCCTAAGCTTCCGGGCCGACATGATGAGAGCGAAGGCCAGCTTTTCTAGGATGGGGTACTTCAGCTCGGCCTTTTTGAGGACCCTGCTTACATAATAAATAGGTAATTGCTTCTTTCCCTCCTCTCGGACGAGGACCGAGCTAACCGCCCCCGTCCCTACCCCCAAATAGAGGAACAAACTTTCCCCTTCCCTCGGCCCTTGAAGTAGCGGCGTCTGGGTAAGCTGCTGCTTCAGAGCCTCAAAGGCCTTTTCGTATTCCAATGTCCATTCGAACTCCCTTCCTCCCCTCAGAGTTCGGAAGAAAGAGGAGCATCTCTCTCCTGCCCTAGAGAGGAACCTGCTCAGCCCTGCTAGCTTTCCAGTAAGACGCTGAACCTTCTTGGCATTCCGAGGAGATTTCAACTCTAGTATCACTTGTACCTTATCCGGATTGGGTTCCACCCCTGCGGGAGTAAGGAGATATCCAAAAAACTTCCCCCTGCTGGCCCCGAACACACATTTCAGAGGGTTAAGCCTCATTTTATACTTTCTTACAGTTGTAAACGTCTTCTGCAGGTCCAAGACATGGGACCCGAGGTCCCGACTCTTAACCATCAGGTCATCCATATAGATCTCGAGGTTCCACCCCTTCTGCTCTCGAAAAATCTGATCCATCATCCTTTGATATGTTGCTCCCGCATTCTTTAGCCCGAAGGGCATCATGTTATAACTGAAGCACACATCCTCCGTGACGAAGGTGACGTCCTTGACGTCCGAAGGGTGCATGCGAATCTGATGGTACCCTGAAAAAGCATCTAAAAAACTCATTAGTGAGAAGCCGACGACTGAGTCAACCAGCGCGTCGATTCGAGGCAGGGGGTAACAATCCTTAGGGCAGGCTTTATTTAAAAGAGAGAAGTCAATACACATCCTCCATTTCCCCTCCCCCTTTTTTTACCATTACAAAATTGCTCACCCACCCCGAATACCTGTTGGCAGATATGAATCCTGCCTGGAGCAGCTTCTTCACCTCTTCTCTGATAGGCCTGGCCATCTTGGAGGCGATGACCCTCTTTTTCTGTTGGATGGGACGGACCTTGGGGTCAAGGTTGAGACGGTGGCATGCCACGTCCGCGTCGATCCCTGGCATGTCCGCCGCGCACCAGGCGAAGACATCAATGTTCTCTTGCACGCACCTCTGAATCTCCTCCTGATCTTTGGGAGTGAGCTCTCCGCTGAACTTTATCTTTTCCTTCCTTCCGTCCTTTATGAGTATCTCCACCTCCAGAACTTCCACAGCCGCCCTCAACCTTGAAGGTTCTTCTTCCTCTGGTTCTCTCAAATCCTCCTCCAGATCCTTTCCCCCGTATTCTACTCCCAAGCCTTCCATGACAGCTACCCTTTCCTGGGCCCTCCCTTTCTCTCTTCCAAGGCCCCCCTCTGTTGATGCCCTCTTTCTCTTCTTTTCTGCAATACTTCCTCCATTACCCCTACGCTCTCTCTCCCCAGCCACTTGCTCTCCTTCCATTGCTGGCTCCACCGCAATGCCTCTGTCACCTCCTCCTCCTTCTTTCTCCAACTCCTCTCCTCCAGCCATCTCCACCTCTGCTACAAGACTTTCCCCCACCCTTGCTTCCTCTCTCACCAGCTCCTCTCCTCCAGCCACCTGCTCTCCTGCCATTGCTGGCTCCACCGCAACGCCTCTCTCACCTCCTCCTTCTTTCTCCAACTCCTCTCGTTCCATCCTTTTCTCCAGCTCCTCTGCATCCCCCTTCCATGAGATGGTGTTGACCGCCGTCACGTAGCACTCTCGAGCCGCCTTTGGATCCCCCCTTACCCTGATCTGGGTTCCTCCCGAATTAAGCTTCAAGCACTGATGGAATTAGGATGGTACACACCTAAAGGCGCTGATCAAAGGGCGCCCGAAGATCGCATTATAGCTGCTGGGGGCATCCACTATCACGAAATGACATTTCCTGGACAACCCCCCCAGCGTCACCTGAAGTCCTACTCCTCCCTCGACCTCCTTCCTCTCCCCCGAGAATCCAAACAATAGTCCATCCGCCGCCAACACCCTTCATGCCTCCACCCTCATCTCATTGAATGCCTTCTTGAAGATTACATTGACAGAACTCCCGTTGTCCACCAAATATCGGGACACCGTGAAGTTCTCAATGGCGGTCCGGATTACCAGCACGTCGCAGAATGGGTCCTCATGATCTGGCAGGTCCCTTCTGGAAAAGGTGATTTTCACATCCGGGGGTGGGGCTTGCGACGTCGAGGCAACGCTCCGACGATACATTGTGTGAATACTGGCCTTGCGGGTGGCCTCGATCCCCACCCCCCATGAATCACCCCGATCCCTCCTCGATCTCCCGTGTCCGACCGATCCACACATCGATCCTCCTCCGCGGCTCCTGGCATCTCCACTATCTGCACTGGTGGCCGTTGGTCTTCTCCTCCTCTGCCCCTCCTTAACTCTAAGAACTCCGGGCACGTGGCCGTCGCATGGCCCTCTTCCTCATGGAAGTCGCAATATGGCAGAACTCCTCCCCCACTTCTCCCATCTTGGGGGTTCCTCCTCCTCCCCCCAATCGCCCTCCCACGCTCTCTTCCTCTTCCTCTTCCTCGGCCAATGGCCATAGCTTGCTGAGGCGGAGGTGGGAGTGGCCTTGGGCCATGCCCCCACCCTAGCGGATGAAAACTCCCTGGTCACGGATAAAAGTTCCTTCCCCCCTGCGGAGGACCCCTTCCTGGTCCTTGGACTGGGCCTCCTGGTTGCCTCCAGCCCAACTCTGGGTGCACTGGTCCCCTTGGCTCCTCCCTTCTCCTTCCCTCTTGTTGCCTTGTTCCTCCTGACTCTCTCTGCTCCCCCTCCGTCAGCCTTGCTAACTTCCTTGCAAACGTCGGGTTTGCCGCCTCCATGACTATCTCCTTTGCTATCTTCTCCATCAATGCCTCAAAGGACAATGGCGCCTTCCGGGTTAGGCTCTTCTTGAAGAAGCCTTCCCTCAACCCCACGGTGAAGGCCATCTGGAGGGCGAAACCGGGCACCTCCTGGATATCTAAGATCTCTTCCTGGAAACGATCCACATACTGAGCCAAAGACTCGTCCGTCTTCTGCTTGATCAGGAAGATGGACTCCGGGTTCTTCTTCCTCTTCTTCAAGGTCGAGAAGCGCAGCTGGAAGCTCTTGCTCAGGTCTTCGAAGCAATAAATAGAACTTGCCGGGAGTTGATGGAACCAGTCCCTGGCCTTATCCTTCAAAGTGATGACGAAGAGGTGGCATTTGAAGGCGTCGGTCATAGGTCTGATGGAGACCGCATCTTCAAACCATTGCAGGTGTTGGAGGGGGTCATCCTTCCCCACATAGTAGGTCATCTCCGGCTCGCGGAACCCTTCTGGAACGGGTGCCGAGAGGACCAACTCGCAGAAGGGGGATCCTCTCGCCGGTGGTCTCGCTAGGTCCACTCGCGCGACTAGCCCCGCGGGCACGATGACACTCGCCGGGCTTGGGAAGAGCTCCCTTTCTCCCACCTCTCGTCGGCTTCCTTCCGCCGCCACCTCCTTTCCTGGTCGCCTCCCGGGTGCGTCCTCACCTATCCGTGCCGGCTCGACCCCCTCGCGGAGCGCATGGTCTGGCACCTGGGGCGGGGGGGGGGGGGGGGGGTCTCACACTCCCCTCTCTGTGCGAGCTGCTTCAGCATGTCCATGATCCCTCCGATGGACAACATGAACTCTGCCCTCCCGACGTAACCCCCCTGGCTCAGGGACCCCTCGTCTTCTCCTGCATCTCCTGCCATGAGGTAACCCTTCGTTCTTCCACACAAGCTGCTGTTCCACGCTCACCGCACCAAAAATGTTGGAACCAACAAGGTCGATTCCTCCTAAAGCTCGGAACTACTGGGGCAGCTCACGCTTACTCCCTTAGGATTACACTCGTGGCGAAGAACTAGACCGGAGGACCCAGCGAGGAGGTCCCACCTCGTACTTGGAAGAGACTAAAGCTCTTCCCCTCCCTAGCCAATGCTGAGCTAGGTGCCTTAGAAGAAATGGAAGGAGTAAAGAAAGCTTGCTTTTCTAAGGCACCTTACCGGTCTATTTATAGGCCTCCGAACTGGGACTGCAAATAACCAATTTACACCGCCCTGAAATTACCAGAATATCCCTGGCTAGGTCTGCCAACAGCCAAACTCCGTTGTTCGCAAGGGCTAAATGCAGACCACCCGGGGTAAAAAGGGTAAAACCTCCCTGGGGCCCAAAAAGTGGGCCCAGCCCTACCTGAATTTCATTGGGGTGTGGAGTAGGAATCCTGTCCTCAGGAATTTTTTCTACCTCCTCCACAGGCAACACTTGGGCTCCCCTAGTCTCAAGATCCTTCTATCCTACCTAGAAAATATGGATGAGCCTATTTTCTTCAAGTGATGGATAGGCACACCATTGGACATATCAAATTTATCCCGGTCCATCTGATTCTGGTACAACCTGAGAATCTATCTAAAGTTTGGTGTGCGAAGACTACCTTTTATCTTCTTAAACAACATAGCACCCCAGTCCAATATCTTCCTATAGATAATTGCTACTAGGGTCTTAAACATCACAGTAGATAGATATTCGTGGGACCCGGTCTTACACAAGAGCACTTTTCCCATGATATTTGATAAAAGCTTTCCTTCTTCATTCATTCCTTTCCGCTTCACAGCTTTTTTTTCCTCGGAGCAGTCCACAGAACAATAATGCTCTAGAAAAATCATCCTCATCGAGGTAGTCGGCTTCTTCACAGGTAGGAAGCCGCAAGTACCTTGTGAGGAGAGAATATTGGAACCCCAGTTTGGATTTGGGCTAGTTTCACTATTAGGTTTGTTGACCCAACATGTATAGCCTAGGGTCATCTGTTAGTTCTAAGGTTAAGGTTAGTCTGATTAGGTTAGACTACTTTGATCCAGCCTTCATAAGATTTCTCAGACTCAGAATTAAAAGAAATTCAGTTTTAGAGAGTTCAGAAAATTAGTTCGAAGTTCTTCAAACTCAGCTCGACGATCGTCGATTGCAGATCAATGAACTCAGAGTTTCAAGTCCGAGCTAAGCTCGACGATATCCAAACTCAGGTCGACGATTTTTTCTTCTTCTCACAGATTCTCTGGTCGACGATAGTCTATCTCAGCTCGACGATCTTGGAACTCAGTATTAACAGTTATTTTCCAGAATGATAATCTCTGAGCTTTGCTCGTCGAAGAAGATTTCTCAGCTCGATGAACTTGGAGTTCAGGTCGACGAAATCTGTCCTGAGTTTGACTAGTTCCTTTCAAAATCAGTTTGTCATCAGCATGACTTCAAATTATTTTATTCTAAGGCAGTAATTCTCTGATGATTAATGCTCATATTCTCAAGAATATAGCCGCTGCATGGTAGCATTAATTATGGCCGTCACAGAGTTAATTACTTGGCTTATTTACTGGGATAGTTGAGGAAACGTATTAAAGACAAATTCCAGTCGTTCTACTCCAAGAATTTCAGCAGTAAATCAAGGATATTATTAAAAATTCAAAGATTGAAATTTACTCAGTATATAAAAGATTTTTTCTCTTCATACAAAGAGAACTGAACTATTGATACACGACACAGAGAAGAAATTCTTTTTGTTATTGTGCTTATAGAAAATTGAAGAAGAACAACTTACACCCATCTTCAGTCTTCTTTAGTTTCTACTTCAGGACTTTTCAAGATACAACAATCAATATCTGTCTAAAAGATCCTGAAGATCAACAATCCAAGTTGAAGGCCTATACCCTGTGCAAAGCTTCCAGCTTCCTGAATAAATCTTCATCTCAGGGGGAGCTTTGACATCACAGTAATCCACTAGTCTTCTCAGTGCTATTGAGAAAGAGAAGACAACATAATTTTTCTTTACCTCACTGTATAAATGGTTGTTGGGTATTGCATCCACAATGTACCTGATTTGAAGAAGCGCCTGTGCAAGCCAAGGTAAATAGACAATGTATTTGATGAAATATTTCTAGTTGTACTTGCAGATATTCCATGCTAAGTACACACCAATGTCAGGGTACAGTGGGTCAATATACACGGGTCTGTGCAACGTAATCCCTCGTTGAGCAGATCAGTGTGTTGGCCTACGTGTACTCTCTCTCTATTGGGGTGTACTTAATTTCAAGTACAGGGCTATGGTAAAGCAAGAGCAGACAAGGAGCAAGGATGGACCAAAGACCAGCTCAAGGAAAGAAAGAGGAGAAATCACTCAAGTAATAATCGACGAGAATCACTAAGTGATTCTCGCCGATTCGGCGAGAATCACTAGTGATTCTCGCCGAGTCGTCAAGAATCACTAGCTGATTCTCGCCGGTTGAAGCCGGCTGCTTCGACACAGACAGGGAAATTTTCTAAGGCAGAATCGTCGAGAATTACTTATGATTCTCGCCGATTCGTCGAGAATGACCTTGCATTCTCGACGATTCGGTGAGAATCAAAAGTGCCTCCCGCCGATTCTCCCCGGCTTCTGTATCTGTGCAGTCAGATTTCGGCTAAGTAGAAGTCGGCGAGAATCATAAGTGATTCTCGCCGATTCGGCGAGAATCACCTATGATTCTCGCCGAATTTGACTTGGCAATTTTTCTGAAAGTTCTGGACCGGTCCAAGTTATCTGCAGCTGTTTGAACCGGACCTTGGTCCTTACCTTGGTGGGACCCACAACGGTCATCTTCTTGACCTAGGGTATAAATACGATACATTGTGAACAGTAAAAGACACGGATATACGGTATTTCAAAAAGAACGAGCGGCCGACGACAAAACCCTAATCTCGCGATCTTGCTCCGCCGTCTTCTCCGCCGCTCGTAAGGTTGTCGCCGCTGCTGATCTCAGGTTCTTCCAGATCTCCAGCGACTGAAGCTTAGGCTAGCATTGCATCTCGCGCGTCTAACGAGAGATCCCTTGCCTCTTGATTCGTTGATCGGGAAAATCTTTCCCCTTCCGAATCGATCGAGACGATCGATCCTTGTGTGACCGTTGGAAGATCGTGCTTCCTTTGCTACGAAGTTTGATTCAAGTTGGCACTGCTGCTGCTCTTCGTCGCCGCTGCTGATTCCGAGAACGTTGCCGCCGCCTCAAGCCGCCGCCGGTCTCGGGAAAGATTCACTCCAAGTGAGATCTAGGGCTGTGCACTCTTCGTTGACTTCAAGAGCACGTCGTCAAACAAAGAGGGTCACCTTCTCTCCAAACGTCGTTTGTATTTCTTACAAGCTAGATTTTAATTTCCTTGTAACGGACCGATTGGTCCCTAGTTGTAAGGGTTGGGTGCAAACCGGATTGTGGGAGTGTTGACTCCTACGTGTGGAAGGGTTCCTTCCGTGAGTGCAAGGATTGGATTTCAATCCTGTTGGTGAAGTGACCGAGTCGTCCCGTGTTGGGAGATAGGTCGAAGGGGGAAAAGTGGACGTACCCAAATCGGGGAACCACTATAAATTGCCTGTGTGTTTTCTGTGCTTGGTTGCTTTGTTTTCTTGTGCAGGTAAAATCATAATTCCGCAAATACGCTGCAAAGACACCTATTTCCCCCCCCCCCATAGGTGAACACAGTTGACACTAGGTGGACTTTCAAGTGGTATCAGAGGGAGGTTACTCATCAAAAAGGTTCACACCTTGAGTAGAATCCTGCCACCCGTGTCAAGAAGCAGATAGATATCTTCCATGGAAGGACTCAAGCACTCCGGCAAAATCCCAGTATGCACCAGACTGAACTTTCCTATCTGGAAGGAAAGAATCAGATTCTACATGGAAGCAGTCGACCCCCGGCTCTTCATGATTGTGGAGGAGGGACCTTACATTCCCACTAAGGCCTCCACCATTGATCCTACCAAGAAAGTACCCAAGAAACTCTCTGAAATGGACAAAGACGAAATGGTGCTGTTCGGACTCGACAAGAAAGCTCAGAACATCCTGGTGAGCGCAGTTGACGACTCCATGATGCAGAACTTCAGCAATTGCAGGACAGCCAAGGATCTCTGGAGCTGTCTGATTGTCTTAATGGAGGGCACAGATGAAGTGAGGGACGATCGGAGATCCCTCCTCAATCAGAAATATGAGGCCTTCAGACAAGGGCCAAAGGAGGAGATCGGAGTCACCTTCGAAAACTTCCTCAAGATCGTCAATGCACTCAAAGGATATGGAAGAGTGTTCACTGACGGTGAACTCAATGATAAATTCCTTAGGTCCCTCACTAAGGAATGGGACACAAAGATCTGCGCCATCCACGAGTTTGGCAGACTTGCGGAAACCGACCCTCAGATTCTGTTCGGGAAGCTCATGTCCTATGAGCTTCAGTTGAACACAAGGAAGGCTGAAGAGGAAGCAGAGAAAGCCGCGGCCAAGGAAAAGACGGTGGCCCTAAAAGCCATTCACTCCAGAAAGGGTAAGGGTGTCGCTTCCTCCCGGGCATGGAAGAGGGATGAAGAGGAAGACTCTGAGCCAAGCTCCTCCGGATCAGAGTTATCTGAGGAAGATCTATCCCTTATCACAAGGGAATTCAAGAAGTTCCTCAAGCTGAGGAATCAGAGAAAGAGAACCGGCTCCTCCTCAAGGGATCAGAAGAAGAACTATTCCTCTGACAGGTATGTCTCCAAACCGAACAAACACCGCTCTTCTGACATTATATGCTTTGGTTGCAACAAGCCAGGACACGTCGTGGCCGACTGCCATCAAGGCAAGAGAGAAAAGGGAAAGGGAGAGGAGCACAGGTCCTCAAGAGACAAGAAGAAGGAGAGGAGTTACATCGCAAAGAAGCCAAGGATGCTGAGTGAATCTGACACGTCAGACACCAGCGATGATGAGGAAGCCTACTTTGGGCTAATGGGTCGCTCTGACTCAGAAGGAGATTGCCCCCCATTTACTGGGAAGGTAAAAGCTCACACCCCTCTCTCCGACTCTGACACTGATCCTGAGTCTCAGGATGATGAAGCTGAGGATTGCCCCTCTGCCCTTGATGCTGAGCTCCTAGAGAAGTATGAGCTTCTGCTCAACACATTCCTGAAATGTCGAAAGAAACTGAAGGCGGAGAAAAAGGAAGTCAAATTCCTTAAAGGTGAGAGTGTCTCCCTGAGGGAAGAGATCACCAGTTTGATCACCCTCCGACAGGAGCACTTAGACCTGACTTCAAAGCATTCAGAGTCTCTTAAACTCCTTGATCTTAAGCAGGAGGAAGTCGACAAGTTGGAAGAACTACTTGCGGCAGAAAGGAAGATCGTCAAGAGCTTCTCTATGCCAAAAACTGTTCTTCCATTAGTTGACACCTTCTCTGCTCAAGCTAAAGGGGCAGGCCTGGGGCACGTAGGGGTATCTAGCTCCTCGTCCAGGAGAAACAGGAACAGGAGAAAGAATAAGGCTGCCAAGAAAGCCTCTGCTGATGAGAAAGGAAGGGCCCTACTCAGTCCTGTTGAGTTCAGAAAGCCTAGCTTTCCCTGTAACCAACATGACTTTGAGTCAACATATGGGCATCACTTCAGGCCCTCGGTTACAAAGCCGAAGAGCCGATATGATGGGTGGACCTTTCCCCGTAACTTCAGTGAGAGTGTCTTCAAGGCACCCTATGAGGAAATCCACTTGGGAAATTATGGTCAATTCTCGAGCGGCCATAATAGGAAGCTGGCACCTAAGGCCAAACCTGTTACACTGAAAAGCCTAGAGGTGAAGAAGTCATGTGACTGTGGTCATCATGTTGCCTCCACCTCCAGGTCTTCGGCCCCAGTTGAACCCCACGTTTCATGGGTAAAGCAGGCACCTAAGAGGAAGTATAACAGGTTTAACTGCTGGTGCTGTGGCAAAATTGGTCACTTTGCTGTGGATTGTTGGTTTAATCCAAAGTATAACGAGACTCCTTATGTTAGCAATGCGAGGCCGACCACTCGTAGAGTTAACCAATCAAGGGGAGTATGCTAACAAGGAATCTAGGACCCAAGTTTGATTGGGTTCCTAAGGCAAATTAATTCTGTTTTGCAGGGATGTCCAAAGGCCAACAAAACTCCTATTTGGTATTTGGACAGTGGATGTTCCCGTCACATGACCGGGACAAGAAGCCTGCTGAGGGAGTACTCTCCAGTCGAGGATGGACCCAAAGTCATATTTGGGGGATCTGATCGGGGAATCACCAGAGGTTACGGTACGATTTCCAACGGTACACTCTCTATCACTAACGTAGCTTATGTTGAAGGGTTAAATCACAACCTGATCAGCGTAAGCCAGTTATGTGATAAAGGGTATGACGTTAAGTTCTGCAAGGATAAATGCCTGATAATATCATGTGACTCTTCGGAGACCGTATTAACAGGTATTAGGAGCAGAAATATTTTCTGTTTAGACTTTCTTAGTTTAGACTCTTCTACCCATATATGCCTAGTAGCAAAAGGCAGTGCATCTCTTTGCGAACAATGGCACAAGAGATTGGCGCATATTAATTACAAGACGATTAATATGCTATTTTCAAAAGACTTAGTAAGGGATGCTCCCATTATTAAGTGCATTAAAGATAGTCCATGTCCTGCATGTCAAATGGGCAAGCAGACTCGGGCTACCTTTAAGAGCATCCCAGACAAAGATTCCTCCAGGTGTCTTTACCTTCTGCACATGGACCTGTTTGGTCCTATGCAAATTCATAGCTTAGGAGGGAAGCCGTATACGCTAGTGATTGTAGATGATCACTCTCGGTTTACGTGGGTGTTCTTCTTAAAACGCAAGTCGGATACGTTTGACATCTTCACTAATTTTGTCAAGCAGATACAGAACGAACTTAACTGCTCGGTGGTCAAAATCAGAAGTGACCATGGAACAGAGTTTGAGTCTGGGGCTATGACAGAGTTCTGTGAAGAACTTGGTATCTTCCATGAATTCTCCTCCCCTCGCACTCCTCAACAGAACGGAGTGGCGGAGAGGAGAAATAGAACACTCATTGAGGCAAGCACGACAATGTTGAATGACGCCTCTCTCCCAGAATACTTCTGGGCCAAGGCTGTCAATACGGCGTGTCATGTCCAAAACCGGGCATTGATTAACAAAAGCCATCGTAAGACTCCCTATGAGCTACTGAAAGGCAAGAAACCAACCATGTCCTACCTGAGGATCTTTGGGTGCAAATGTTATGTACTGAATAATGGGAAGTACCCGCGTACTAAGTTCGGTGAAAAATGCTTCGAAGGCATATTTATGGGTTATAGTAGCCGCAGCCGGGCTTATAGAGTTTTCAACAAGAAAACCCTAGTGGTAGAGGAGTCAATCAATGTTGTATTTGATGAAGGAAGTTTGCTTAATTGCAAGACTTCTAGTCCTCTTCCTGAAGATGTAGGTGACAGACTCGAAGGGTTGCAACTGAATGAGCCTGAGAAAGATGCACCTCCAACATTCGTTAAGGTATCCACTTCTACGCAGATCGGAGAAGTTGAAAATCAAAATGGAGCAAATCCTCTAGAAGAAGGCGATGCCCAAGAAGTAGTCGACGCCCTGACGTCAGACTTCTACAGCTCAGACACGTGAGGGATCATCCCAGAGATCAGATCATCGGAGATCCTCGTGATGGGGTCAGAACGCGCCGAGGTACTATTAACGAGATTTTGCATCTTAGCTATCTGTCCCAGGTTGAGCCAAAGAAGTTCGACGAGGCAAACAAGGATGCTGCATGGATTTTGGCCATGCAAGATGAATTGCATCAGTTCGAAAGATGCAACGTTTGGACGCTTGTGCCCAGACCTCAAAAGCAGAATGTGATTGGCACCAAGTGGATCTTCAGAAACAAACTGGATGAACATGGTGTCATCATAAAGAACAAGGCCAGGCTCGTGGCTCAAGGTTACCGTCAGGAGGAGGGGATTGATTTTGACCAGACGTTTGCACCAGTTGCACGGCTCGAAGCTATCCGGCTATTCCTAGCTTATGCCTCCCACAAAGGATTCACAGCTTATTAGATGGACGTGAAATCAGCTTTCTTAAATGGAGATTTGAAAAAGGAAGTATACGTCGCTCAACCCCCAGGTTTTGTCAATCCTACTTATCCAAGTCATGTATATTTTCTTAATAAAGCACTATATGGCTTAAAACAAGCTCCTCGAGCTTGGTATGAGACACTGTCTAGTTTTCTTCTTGAGAACAAATTCTCTAGAGGAAAAATAGACAAGACACTATTTCTCAGGGAAGTCAAAGGCAAGATTTTGCTGGTGCAAATCTATGTTGACGACATTATATTTGGCTCCACAGACAACAATCTTTGCAAAAAGTTTTCCAAACTTATGCAAGGAAAGTTTGAAATGAGCAGTATGGGGGAGCTGAAGTACTTCTTGGGACTTCAAGTGAAACAGTCTGAGGATGGAATCTTCATCTCTCAGACGAAGTTCACAAATGAACTCCTCAAGAAGTTCGGAATGGAGAATGCAACCTCTATGAGGACTCCAATGGGATCCACTATGTCTCTGGATAAGGATGAGAAAGGTAAACCTTTCGATGAAACCAAATACAGAAGCATCATTGGATCCCTGCTCTACCTTACTGCCAGTAGACCAGATATCATGTTCTCCACATGTGTTTGTGCCAGATATCAGGTGAACACTAAGGAATCTCATTATGTCGCTGCAAAGCGAATTCTTAGATACCTTAAAGGTACTCCCAATCTTGGCTTGTGGTACCCGAGAAACAATGATGTCGAGCTAATAGGTTTTTCAGATGCTGATTTTGCAGGGAGTAGGGATGACAGGAAAAGCACTTCCGGGACGTGCCAATTCCTCGGAAGAAGGCTTATCTCCTGGAACAGCAAGAAGCAAAATTGTGTTGCAACCTCCACAGCAGAGTCTGAGTACATCTCGGCAGGGAGCTATTGCGCACAACTCCTATGGATAAGGAACCAGTTAGCAGACTATGATCTTCAGTTCAAGGAAGTACCCATGTTCTGCGACTCCTCAAGTGCAATTGCCATCGCAAACAATCCAGTATCGCATAGCAGAACAAAGCATATTGAAGTGCGCTACCACTTCATTCGGGAGCACGTGGAGAACAAGGACATCTCTCTCTGCTATGTCCCCACGGACAAGCAGATTGCAGATATTTTCACAAAGCCCTTAGACGAGGCCAAGTTCAGTCTCTTCAAAACTGAATTGGGGATGCTCAACTATGAAGAATAAAGCCTCCAGACGCTCCTGGCTCGTGCCTCTAGGGGGAGCATCTGCCAGCATTTCAAGTGACAACATTAGTGCACGAACTGAGGGGGAGCATGGTGTCCGGTGCACCAGACCCAAATTTGCAGAAGCCGAAAAGGGGGAGATTACCCTCTCGGCTAAGGCTAAGGTAGCTCAATGCTCTCGTTTGCTCTCAAGTAACGGGTAATGCTTATCCCTATCACCTCTTTTTTTTAAGTTTCGGTTTTTCATTCCTATATGCTCTATTCACCTTAGCTTGTAGGGTTTAGGCTTCTTCAAATAGGGGGAGATTGTTGGGTATTGCATCCACAATGTACCTGATTTGAAGAAGCCCCTGTGCAAGCCAAGGTAAATAGACAATGTATTTGATGAAATATTTCTAGTTGTACTTGCAGATATTCCATGCTAAGTACACACCAATATCAGGGTACAGTGGGTCAATATACACGGGTCTGTGCAACGTAATCCCTCGTTGAGCAGATCAGTGTGTTGGCCTACGTGTACTCTCTCTATTGGGGTGTACTTAATTTCAAGTACAGGGCTATGGTAAAGCAAGAGCAGACAAGGAGCAAGGATGGACCAAAGACCAGCTCAAGGAAAGAAAGAGGAGAAATCACTCAAGTAAGAATCGACGAGAATCTCTAAGTGATTCTCGCCGATTCGGCGAGAATCACTAGTGATTCTCGCCGAGTCGTCAAGAATCACTAGCTGATTCTCGCTGGTTGAAGCCGGCTGCTTCGACACAGACAGGGAAATTTTCTAAGGCAGAATCGTCGAGAATTACTTATGATTCTCGCCGATTCGTCGAGAATGACCTTGCATTCTCGACGATTCGGTGAGAATCAAAAGTGCCTCCCGCCGATTCTCCCCGGCTTCTGTATCTGTGCAGTCAGATTTCGGCTAAGTAGAAGTCGGCGAGAATCATAAGTGATTCTCGCCGATTCGGCGAGAATCACCTATGATTCTCGCCGAATTTGACTTGGCAATTTTTCTGAAAGTTCTGGACCGGTCCAAGTTATCTGCAGCTGTTTGAACCGGACCTTGGTCCTTACCTTGGTGGGACCCACAACGGTCATCTTCTTGACCTAGGGTATAAATACGATACATTGTGAACAGTAAAAGACACGGATATACGGTATTTCAAAAAGAACGAGCGGCCGACGACAAAACCCTAATCTCGCGATCTTGCTCCGCCGTCTTCTACGCCGCTCGTACGGTTGTCGCCGCTGCTGATCTCAGGTTCTTCCAGATCTCCGGCGACTGAAGCTTAGGCTAGCATTGCGTCTCGCGCGTCTAACGAGAGATCCCTTGCCTCTTGATTCGTTGATCGGGAAAATCTTTCCCCTTCCGAATCGATCGAGACGATCGATCCTTGTGTGACCGTTGGAAGATCGTGCTTCCTTTGCTACGAAGTTTGATTCAAGTTGGCACTGCTGCTGCTCTTCGTCGCCGCTGCTGATTCCGAGAACGTTGCCGCCGCCTCAAGCCGCCGCCGGTCTCGGGAAAGATTCACTCCAAGTGAGATCTAGGGCTGTGCACTCTTCGTTGACTTCAAGAGCACGTCGTCAAACGAAGAGGGTCACCTTCTCTCCAAACGTCGTTTGTATTTCTTACAAGCTAGATTTTAATTTCCTTATAACGGACCGATTGGTCCCTAGTTGTAAGGGTTGGGTGCAACCCGGATTGTGGGAGTGTTGACTCCTACGTGTGGAAGGGTTCCTTCCGTGAGTGCAAGGATTGGATTTCAATCCTGTTGGTGAAGTGACCGAGTCGTCCCGTGTTGGGAGATAGGTCAAAGGGGGAAAAGTGGACGTACCCAAATCGGGGAACCACTATAAATTGCTTGTGTGTTTTCTATGCTTGGTTGCTTTGTTTTCTTGTGCAGGTAAAATCATAATTCCGCAAATACGCTGCAAAGACACCTATTCCCCCCCCCCCTATAGGTGAACACAGTTGACACTAGGTGGACTTTCAATGGTTTTTATAACTCCCTTCAAAAGTTACTTTTGGTTGTCAAGTCTCCTTATCAAAAGACTTGAGTTGGTTTTTGGGCACCTGATCAAAAGCTCAAAGGGTTATGAGATCTCTATTGAAATAGATCTTGTGGTGACAGAGCACCTGGGCAAAAACCTGTGGTGGTAGGGCACTTGAACAAAAACCTGTTAGTGGATTCCTATCAGGGTGGTAGAAGAGTGGATGTGCCCAGTTTTGGGGAACCACTATAATTTCCTTGTGTCGTCTGGTTGTTCTATTTCTTGTTTTGCTGTGCTGTGTTAATTTTGTTTTTTGCTTCTCTTTATATACTCTAATATCATTTATTTTAATTCCGCTATAAAAACTAATCAAAGTTTTTAAAACACTCTATTCACCCCCCTCTAGAGTTGAGACAGATCTATCTCCTCAATTTCAGAGAAGCTTTCACTCTTACTGTGGTCTGTTAAACTTTGCTTTTGATGACTGTGTCCTCACGTCCCAGCTTGGTGTGATGAAAGAATTCAAGGACTTTCTTATCTAGAACCTTGCAAGGATGTTCTAGGACAGGATAGTCCAGATGTCTCCAACATGAGGATTATATTCCTGAACTCATCTGAGGCTGAGGCAAAACCTGTTCGGACCAATTCTCCACCTCCCAACAAACTACTAGTGCTTCTAGGAGCCATGGAGAATTAGATAATGAAATAGAAATTGTTGGACTGTACTATCGATTGGAACAAATCATTGTCACTATCAGAGTTGCGGTAACAAGTTGTCAGGATTTCAAGTCGTCGGGATAGCTGGAGGAAATCAGTGGAACCTAGGAATGGACTTAGCTGGAACCTTGGAACAAGCTTTCTACTGTCACTTACCTAGGCTACGAAGAACAAGAGTAGATCCACGAGAGGAAGATCACGGGTGCCGAAGGGTCGAGGGCGATTTCACGGGATCCGAAGGGTCGGGAGGGAACTCTGCGGTGATTCGGCTAAATTTCGGCGAGTGAAGTTGTGCGGTTGCCACCTTAACCCGTATTATATATATATATATATATATATATATATATATATATATATATATATATATATATATATATATATATATATATATATATATATATATTTATATATATATATGGGGCACTGAATTTCCGCGCAGCGCTTTTTGGACAAAAAAACGCGCTCCCCGGAAAAATGAAAAAAACACCCCCTTAACAGCATTTTTAGAAAAAGTGGTCAACATGAAAGTTGTAGATCTCGACGAGATCTACAACTTTCATGTTGACCACGTTTTCTTAAAATGCTGTTTAGGGGGTCTATTTTCAAAAGGCGCGAAGGGGGTCCGCGCAAAAAAAAAAATCGTAATATTTACCGGGCGGAACCCCCTTCGCGCCTTTTGAAAATAGACCCCCTAAACAGCAATTTTAGAAAAAGTCGTCAACATGAAAGTTGTAGATCTCGACGAGATCTACAACTTTCATGTTGACCACTTTTTCTAAAAATATTATTTAGAGGGTGTATTTTTCGTTTTTGCGGGGAGCGCGTTTTTTAGAGCAAAACGCGCTGCGCGGAAATTCATTAATCTATATATATATATATATATATATATATATAGGGGAGATATACTGTGCGGGCAAACATAGAATACGGGCGTACGGGAATGAGGTTTTGGGTAGCAAGGAGGCTCCAAATCGAAACGTGATCAACATGAAAGTTGTAGATCTCGACGATCCGAACAACCTTCATGCTGATCACTTTTTGATTTGAAGCCGTCTTGGCCTCCGATTTGGGCCCCGAAATAAGGTGCGGCGAGAGGGTTTACTGTAGCACTCTCGCCGCCCCCAATTTCGGGGTCCAAATCGGAGGTCAAGACGGCTCCAAATCAAAACGTGATCAACATTAAAGTTGTTCGGATCGTCGAGATCTACAACTTTCATGTTGATCACTTTTCGATTTGAAGCCTCCTTGTCCCTTGCCCGTACGTCCGTACGCCCGCATATTATATATATATTTCCAATTTTAAAGTTGATAAGGAAAGCGCGTACCTGACATTTGGCAGCTCTTCGTATACAATTAAAAAAGATTTTGACCTAAGTGAAATTCGATGAGATTCACCAGATGCAAAGTCAGATTTGGCGAGTATAGACATGTATATCCGACGAATCACTGTGTTTGCTGTCTGATGTTCGATGAATTTGCCTTGGGATATTTTTCTGCCTTGATGTATTTCCCGAGAACTTCCTCTTCTGGCCCTCTTCACGAGTCCTTGTTCAGCATACCTAGTTCCATTTTGAAAAACGAGAACTTGGCCTCATCCAGCGGCTTTGTGAATATGTCTGCAACCTGCTTATCCGTCGGGACATAGCTGAGGGCTATATACTTGTTCTCCACATGCTCTCGGATGAAGTGATATCACACTTAAATTTTCTTTGTCCAGTTGTGGGAAATTTGATTATGCATGATTGCTATTGCACTAGAGGAGTCACAATATATAGGAATCTCTTTGAACTTTAGGTTGTAGTCTTCTAGTTGATTCCTGATCCATAGAAGCTGTGCGAAACAACTACCCTCAGAGATATACTCTAACTCGGCAGTAGAGGTTGCCGCACAATTCTGCATCTTACTGGTCCATGAAATAAGCCGTCTTCCGAGGAATTGGCACATCCCAGAAGTGCTTTTCCTGTCATCCCTGCTTCCTGCAAAATCGGCATCTGAAAAACTAATTAACTCGACATCATTATTTCTCGGGTACCATAAGCCAAGATTTGGTGTACCCTTAAGGTATCTTAGAATTCGCTTTGCAGCGACGTAATGAGATTCCTTTGAGTTCACCTGAAATCGAGCACAGACACATGCTGAAAACATTATGCCTGGTCTACTTGCAGTAAGGTAGAGCAAGGATCCAATTATGCTTCTGTACTTGATTTCATCAAAAAGTTTCCATTTCTCATCCTTGTCTAGAGAAATAGATAATCCATTGGAGTTCTCATAGTGGTTGCATTCTCCATTCCAAATTTCTTAAGAATCTCTTGGTGAAATTCGTATGTGAGATGAAAATTCCATCTTCAGATTGCTTCACCTGAAGTCTTAAGAAATACTTCAACTCTCTCATACTATTCATTTCAAACTTCCCTTACATAAGTTTGGAAAACTTCTTGCAAAGATTGTCTTCCGTAGAGACAAATATAATGTCGTCGACGTAGATTTGCACTAGCAGAATCTTGCCTTTTACTTCCCTAAGAAATAATATCTTGTCTATCTTTACTCTTGTGAACTTATTCTTAAGTAGAAAGATAGACAACATCTCATACCAAGCTCGTAGAGCTTGCTTTAAGCCATAGAGAGCTTTACTTAAAAAATAAACAAGTTCAGGGTGAGTTGAGTTTACCAAACCTGGGGATTGCGCTACGTATACTTCCTCTTTCAGATTCCCGTTGAGGAATGCTGACTTCACGTCCATTTGATAAACAGTGAAGCCTTTGAGGGAAACATACGCAAGAAACAACCTGATCACCTCGAGCCCGACCACTGAAGTAAAGGTCTGGTCGAATTCGATCCCTTTTTCTTGTTTATTGCCTTGAGCTACTAGCCATGCTTTGTTCTTTATGATTATGTCATCCTCGTCCAGCTTGTTTTTAAAAACCCACTTGGTGCCGATCACATTCTGTCCCTTGGGTCTGGGCACCAACTCCCAGACTTTTCATCGTTCGAACTGATTGATCTCCTCTTGCATTACCATGATTCAAGAGGCATCATTGTTTACTTCTTCAAACTTCTTCGGCTCAACCTGAGATAGAAAACTAAGATGTAATAACTCGTTAGTTGTACCTATTCTAGTTCTAACTCCGTTGCCTAGCTCTCCAATGATTTGATTAGCTGGGTGATCTCTTAGGTGTCTGAACACTAGATTTATTCCTCTTCATCCAGCAGGTTCTGCTGTATCAGGAGCATCCTCTGGGGTTGGTTCATCTAGATGTTCTTCATCAACCATGCCTGGATCGATGAACTTGACTGATCTTGGAACCTCTTCCTTGACTGCTTCATCCAAGCTTAGTTCTTTGAACCTAGTACCTGCATCTGCACCAATAATACTAGATGAGCTACTTTGGAGCTTGCTTGTCTCATCAAATACAACATTTATAGAATCTTCTACCGCAAGGGTTTTCTTATTGAATATCGTATATACCTTACTATGGTTACTATATCCTACAAAAATACCTTCAAAACATTTTTCACTAAACTTTGTGTAGTAATACTTCTCATTATTAAATACGAAGCATTTACTTCTAAAGATTCTAAAGTAGGACACAATTGGTTTTCTTCCCTTCAGTAGTTCATAGGGAGTCATACGGTGGTTCTTGTTGATTAGAGCTCTATTTTGCACGTGACAAGCTGTGTTGATTGCTTCAGCTCAGAAGTACTCCGGAAGTGAAGTGTCATTCAACATAGTTGTACATGCTTCAATGAGGGTTTTATTCCTTATCTCAGCAACTTTATTTTGCTGTGGAGTACGCGGGTAGGAAAACTCATGAAAGATACATTGACTTTCACAGAATTTTATCATGCCACCAGACTCAAATTCTGTTCCATGGTCACTTCTGATTTTCACCATTGAGCAGTTCAATTCATTCTGAATTTGCTGGACAAAATTAGTGAAAGAATCAAAGGTGTCTGACTTGTGTTTCAGAATGAACACCCAAGTAAAACAAGAGTAGTCATCAATAATTACCAACATATATACTTTACCTCCTAAACTGTGAATTGACATGGGACCGAATAAGTCCATATGAAGTAAATATAAACTTCTCGAAGAATCTTTTTCAGCAATACCCTTGAAGGTAGACCTTATCTGCTTGCCCATTTGGCATGCGTGTCACGGACTCTCTTTAAGATACTTAATGTTGGGGACATCACTCACAAAGTTGTGAGAAAATAACATATTTAAGGTTTTAAAATTAATATGTGCCAATCTCTCATGTCATTGGTCACAAAGAGACACACTATCTTTCGTAAGAAAACATACAGGGGTAGAATTTTCTAAATACAGGAAATTTCAACAAAATATATTTCTACTCCGAGTGCCTATTAAGATCATCTCCAAATTAGCAGACAACTTTATTAGACACTTGTCCCTATTGAACTCAATGATATAGCCTTTGTCACATAGTTGACTTATACTTATCAGATTATGTTGTAATCCTTCAACATAAGTTACATCTGTGAAAGAAACTATTCTGTTGGAAATTATATCGTAGCCTTTAGTAATTTCCCTATCTAACCCTCCAAAGATGACTTTTGATCCGTCTTTGACTGTGGTATAATTAAGCAATGGGCTTCTTGTCCCAGTCATATGTCGAGAGCATCCACTGTCCAAATACTATATCGGAGTTTTGTTAGCCCTTGGACATACCCGTAACCATAAATCATTTTACCTTAGAAACCCAAACATATTTGGGTCCTTTGTTCCTTGTCAGCTTACCACCACAAGGAACATTAACTTTGCGAGTGGTCTGTCTCGTAGGTTTAACTCATAGAGTTTCAAAATTCGTAGGGTTAAACCAACAATCTGCGCCAAAATGACCAATTTTGCCGCAACACCAACAGTCAAACCTATTGTACCTTCTCTTGTATTCCTGCTTTATTATTTTAATGTGAGGTCTAGCATGGGAAACATACTTGGAAGTAGAAGCCTCCTGATTATAGCATATACAGGGCTTCTCCATCTCCTTTGCCTTAGGTACAAAAGTTTTAGCTTTTGGTGCCCTCTTATGGTTATGTCCATGAACTTAAGGACCATAACTCTTGAGTTCAATCTCTTTATAAGGTGCTTTGAAAACACTGACACCATAGTCTCGGGGATGGGTCCATCCCTGGTATCGCTTCTTGGGCTCTACATAGGTAGTCCTAGCAAGATGACCGTAGGATGACTCAAGATCAAACTTGTTCGTCGAGAAGATTACCTTTCTAAATGAGGGTTGACCTAGAGTTGCCTTCCCCTTTTCTTTAGCACTGGCTTTCTTGGCAGTCTTACCTTTTCCATCTTTGTGGCCAAGACCACTACCCTTCTTCAGAGCTGAAAACTCATCGATGAGAGGAAGAATAGACTTCGGCTTGGAGTAACTTTCCACAAGTTTTCTCTCCACCAAGAGCTTTTCTTCTAGCTCATCAAGATATTTCTCCTTAAAACTCAATATTTCAGCAGAGACTTTGAGTTCCTCTTTCAAGGAGTGGACTTCTTTTTTAAGAGGAAGTAATTTTGAAATTTCCTCCTTTAGACTGGTTACCACCTCCTTGAGGGAGGCAATCTCTTTTAGCTGCATTTTGACTACCTTGCGGCATGTATCAAACGCTTTCAAGAGGTTCTCGTACTGAATTATTAATTCAGAATCCTCTTCGTCAGAAGAATAACCTTCATAACAATTTGAGGAGGTATCCGACTCAGAGAGTATTGTGTATGAGTTTACCTTCTCGTGGTACTCAAAGTCGCCAACTTTCTAGTTTGATTGAGCCATAAGCCCGAAGTATGCTTCTTCATTCTCTGAGATGGACTCGCTTGAGTCGCTATCACTAAGAGTCTTGGACTTCTTGGCGATGAAGCTCTTTTCTTCTTTTCTCTTGCCCTTGAAGGATCTCTTCTCCTCTTTCTTGGAGCCTTCCTTCTTCTTGTACGGACACTCCGCAATGCAAGAGGAAGAATGTTTGTTCTATTTAGATTTGTACCTGTCCTCTCGATTGTAGCTTTTTATGGAATGATCACCATCACGATGGGATTTCCTAAAGTCAGATGAGGATGACTAATTCTTCATCTGTCTCCTCTTGTTGAGCAGTTTCTTGAACTACTTATATATGAGAGAAAACACTCCATCTGATAGCTCAGAGGCTGACGTGCTAGGCTTAGAGTCTTCTGGAGTGTCTGGGCACGAGTCCTTACTAGTGACACGGCTTTGGACTTTCTTGAACCTTCAGCCTTTAGAGCTACCGACTTCTCTTTACTGGAAGTCCGATTTCTATGCTCCTCCTTCTTTCTGGTGTACATCTGTTGTTCGTAGGAGAGCAATTTTTCAAAGAGGTTCTGAGGGTCAATCTTAGGTAACTTCCCAAACTCCTAGATAACAATCACTTTAGTGTCCCAGTCCTTTGTCGGGGATCTGAGAAACTTATCGTTTAGTTTGCCATTAGTGAATTTGCGGCCATAGTTTCTAAGACTGTTCACAATCTTAAAGAACTTCTCGAAGTTGTCAGTAATGGTTTCATTTGATCCTTGCTTGAATGCTTCATACTCCTGATTTAGCAATGATCTGGGGTCATCTCTAACTTCTTCTATTCCTTCCATCAGAACAACTAGGCAGTCCCACATTTCTTTGGCTGATTTGTAGTGGAATAAATTTTGTAACATCGTGTCGTCCACTGCACTTGTGATAATATTCTTAGAATTATTGTTGGAAAGGAATTCTCCTTAGTTATTTATATAGACCCCCCTTCCAAAGGATATAAAGAAATTCCAAAAATGAAATCTTGAAAACACTGTGCATGGACGAACCGTCCCGAGCCGAAAAATGAAAAATTGTCAGAAAAACCCAAGTCAAATTCGTCGAGTATCGCCGAGTATCGCTAGTATACTCGTCAATTGGTTATTGATTTTTGATGAAAATGACTTGGTAAAATTCAGCTCATGCCAGCTATCCACTCAACGCCAAAGTGGAGATCATGCTCGATGAATTCGACGAGTATAGGCTGGTATACTCGACGAATTCGTTGAGTATCGGCTAGCGCACTCGATGCACTCAACGCCTGGCCTAGTGAAATTCGACAAAAAGGACTTGCAGAAATACTGCACAGCCAACCAGTCACACAACGCCAAGGCTCAAGCCATACTCGACGAATTCGTCGAGTATCGGCTAGTATTCTCATCGAATTCGTCGAGTATAAGCTAGCAGACTCGATGTTGTCGAAGCACATGATGCCATCTACACGACGTTTTTACCTTAGGAAAATCTAGAGAAGTAATGACGGGATAATTCGACGAATTCAGTGTGTATCGTCAAGTATATTTGACGAATTTAGCGAGTATCGTTGGATACATTCGACGAGTATACTTGATGATACTCGACAAATTTTACTTGACTGTTTTTCCAATTCGCATAGAATTTGCCCTAAGTACATATGACAAATTCGACGAGTATCAATGAGTATACTCGACAATTTTGACGAATATCCCTTGCCATACTCGCCGAATTTTACTTAGGTAAAATTCCCGTCCTTGTGAATCCAAGTCTTTGTCCTTCCTTGATCCTTCTCCTGTACTTAGAATAAAAGTACACCTCAATAGAGAGATTACACATGAGTCAAAACATTGGCCTACACAATGAAGGGTTATACTGTATAGTCCTATGTTTATTGACCCACTATAACCTGACATTGGTGTGTACTTGGCAATGTAAACCTACAAGTACATAACTAAAAGTGCAACATCAAATACAATCTCAATTCATCTTAGCTTGACGAGACCCTTCTTCAAGTTAGGGTTCTTATGGATGCAATACCCAACACTTGGTAAAAAACCACTTCATGGGTTATGCCTACAAGTGGGTAATGAAGGATAAGCTACAAATCTAGGACCAGATCGCATGAATGGAGTTGGAGATATCGCAACTAAAGGAGGAAAATGCACTAAGTTATTACCTGATACAATTACAGTTAATATTTACAAACTGCGTGACCTGGCTATTGGATTTTTGCAGAACATGTACAACCCAGGAAAATTCTCCTTCCAGGATGCAGGCTTACCATATATGAAGGAAGTCATTGAGGAGGCCATTGTCTTCTTCAACAACATAGGTAGCATGAAGAAGGTTTTGAAAACACATCATTTATAGACATTTTCCCTGAATGTAATAAGAGGGTGGCCATCACTAATTGCGCGACTAAAGGAAAGAATAAAGTTGGCGAGGGAGAGCAAGGAGAAGAAGAAGAGGAGGAAAAAGAGGGAGAAGAGGATGAGGTCGACTATGAAGAAGAATAAGAGAAAGAGGATGGGGTTGAGTCAGATACTGGCAGAAAAAACCTAAGATCTCTCAAGTCAATTCGGAGGACTCGGAGGCAAATAGTGAAGAGGGGAGTAGAGAGAGTAAGACCAGTGAGTACCAAGAGGGTGAAGATATTAGTGGTAGGAGTGGATAAATTGCAGATTCAAAGTCACATAGTGGGGACTACTCGTAGTCATCAGATATTGATATTGATGGCATGTGTTGAAAATATTTTCCCCGTGATTCTTGATTTGAAGAAGGCCTCAAGATCACAATAAACATCTTGTATTTGATGCTTGTTTAAGTTTTGATGTGATAAATAAAACTTAGGTGTATGACTAATGTATGGTTAGACACTTGGTCACCCAAACAGGGTTTTGCCCTTGTAAACCCTCAAGAATCAAAATTCATATTCATATCTATACTGATCATATATTAGACATGTCAAAATTAGTGGGAAAAGTCACCAAGAATAAAAGGAATCAACAATAAACAGAAAATTAGCTAAGAAAAAATTCGGCTACTTAGACTTCATTACTAAGGGAAAAATCGACTGCATCAACTTCACAGTCAAGTAAAAGTTCGACAACATCAACTTCTTGGCTAAGTATAAGTTCGACTGCATCGACTTTATAGTTAAGTAAAAGTTCGACTGCATCGACTTTATGGCCAATTAAATATTTGACTTCATCGAAGGCATGACTCAGTAAAGATTCGACTACATCGACTGTATGGTGACAGAATGTTCTACAGGTTGAAATGGCTAAGTGTCAGGGGTTTCCTTACATAACTTCCATATGTTTTAAGGTGACCATACATACTTAATATGGGCTAATGACCTTACCTATAACACCATGTCATGGTCACTTAGAACCGTTTTCTCCAACCTGACACATGGCATAACGACTATGTCCATAATTTAAGGCGCAGTTTTAACAGAAGATTTAAATCAAATTACTTCACGGGATTTGCTGCATGAAGTCAGGTATTGCCAGCAAGGGAAATTATCCACATTCATTGGAGAATATTTCCAAGATTTTAAAATTATTCCTTAATCAAATTTTGACAGCCGTTGAATATTCTATTTCAAGACTGTTTCCTAAAGTGCTGCTAACAAGTTGAAGAATTCTAGCAAGGAGAAATCCTATTATGTAAATTTTCCTTAGGATTAATTTAAAAAAAGTCATTTGAGGTTATCTATTCAATAATTTTCCTATGGAAGATTAACTAGCAGTTGGAAAGTTCAAATTCAATACTTGATTTCCCTGTCAGTCAAATCCAGTATAAAAGAAAGTCTTGGAGATTTGAGAAGAATTTGTTGATGTTCTGAATTCAAGCTCTAGCACTTGAAAATATTCTCAAGCACTCAGTATTCACAGATACCCTTCAAAACTTACTCTTCTATGTTCTGTGAAAATTTTGAACTGTGATCAATCTTCAACAAGGAATCATCTTCAAATACTATAAGTTTAGATATTGATTCTTCTTCTTCTTCAAGTAATATCTTTTCTGAAGAACACTCTTTTCGACACAAGTCATCTTGATCAAGCCAGCCATTCCAAGAAGATATTTCAAGTGCTGATCAAGTCAAGAAAGAAGAAGCTAGTTGTGAGTGCTTCTACGTAAAGACTCAAGCTCTTGAGTGTTGAGTCAAATTCTATTTGTTATTATTTTGCAGGATCCTTGAAGGATCTGTGTTTATAAGATTCTTATGTGAATCTGATTGTAGGATCTGAGATAGGTCTGAGTGTATATCTCTACTAATATAGATTGAGTTATGGGGCCTTTGGTGCTTGTGTATGTAGGGCCTATGGTGATTGAGTTTGTAGGGCTTTTAGAAAGCCCGAGGTATAGGGTTTGTGTTAAAGCCTGAGGTGTAGGATTTGCTTGAAGATCTGAGGTGTAGGACCTGTGTGAAGGTCTGAGGTAGGTAACTTGTGTTCCTGAGATTATAAGATTTGAGGATCTGAGAAGAAAGTTTGGAAAAGTTTTGCCTAAGCTAGCTCTCTGCTAGATAGGTGTAGAGGGAAAGTGGATGTACCCATTCTCGGGGAACCATTATAAATCCTTATATGTTGTGTGGTATGTTGTGGTTAATTATTGTGATCTGTTTACTCATTGTGGTTTGCAAGAATAACTTAAGAAAAATTAAAAGTAAGTAAATCACCTATTCACCCCCTCTAGGCGAGTAGCAACCCTTGAATTTCAAGCGGTATGAGAGGGTGGTTGTTCAAAAAAGCTTAATAGTTGAACAAGATCCTTAAGGGTTGAATGATTTAAAGCACAATGGGCTCTAGAGAAAGTTACAAATAACTTAGTTCCATGAAACTTCCTAATTTAAGGAAGGAGAATTTTTGAATCTATAAGCAGAGAGTTTAACTTTTCATGGAAGCTTATGATCCCAGAATCTTTGTTACTATTGAAGAGGTACCATAGGTTCCAATGATTGTCTCTTCCATAGAAGCAAACCAAAAAGTTCCCAAGAAGCTTGTAGAGATGACCAAAGATGAAATAATCCTGGATACAATGGACAAGAGAGCCAAAAACATCATTGTTAGTGTAATTAATGATTCTACATTCCAAAACCTCATTCACAACAAAACAACCAAAGAAATATGGGACATATTTATTATCTACATGGAAGGAACTAAAGAGGTTAGGGATGACAGAAAATCCCTTCTGAATCAGGAGTTTGGTGCCTTCAGATAGGAGAAGGACATCATTTATGTCTGTTATGATAAGTTCTACATAATTGTAAATGGTCTGAGAATTTATGGAAGAACCTTCTTAAACAATGAATTAAATGGCAATTTTCTAAGATCCATATACAAGGAATGGGATGTTAAGATTGTTGCCATCAGATAGATGTGAAACCTTGGGAACTTTGAGTCATAGAATCTGTTTGGGAAACTATTGTCCCATGAACTTCACCTCAACACCAGAAAAAATGAAGAAGGGCATAACAAGGAAAGATCCATGGATTTGAAAGCTGAAAACTCAACCATATGCAAGGAGAAGGCCCCAACTTCACAAAGCAAAGCAAAAATATCAGAAGAGTCTGAACCAAGCACTTTATGGGAAGAAATGCATGATAGAGACTTGGACTTATTCACAAGGTAATTAAAGAAGATGCTGAGTAGGAGGAAGCATTGGAACAATTCAAAGCCCCCTCCTCATCCAACTCTAGAAGGCACAATCAGAGCTGTGACAAATTCAAAAAGGACCCCAATAGGGACATGTATGCTCATAAATAAAACAAATAATTTAATATTAATATTAACATGCTTGGGCATTTCATTACTGAATGCGCAGTCAAAATAAAAGGGAGAAAATGGAATAAGGAAGATAAGCACAAGAATGGCAGGAAGGCTGAAAAAAGCCTCTTAGCCAAAAAGGAAAGAATCTGGGGTAATAGTGACACCAACTCCTCTAAATCTAAAAAGGAATAAGACTATATAGGGATGGCTGCATTGTCTGAAGATTCAGCACCTACTATTCCCCGGAAAGGCATCAGGGCTCTACTATCATCCATTGAGAGATAATATGAAGAAGAGGAAGAGAGGTATGGTCTGATGGATCTGGATGACAAGGAGGATCGGGATGACTCTCATCATGATGAGGTAATTAATAAAACTACTTTGTCAAACTCTGATTATAAAGTTAGTGCTGAGTAAGAGGCAACCTCATCATTTGGAAATGAGGAGGACTCTAAACCAGAGAACAACTTGGATTAAATAATGGGAAAGTATGGTGCCCTCCTTCTGGCATTGGGTAAAAGCAAGAAGCTTGCTAAGAAGCAAGCAGAGCTCGTCAGACCCCTGGAAGTTCAACTTGAGGAAATGGTGGATAAAATCTATTAGATGAACTCAAAAATAGTTGAGCTCAAGAGAATAATTGATAAGCATGCCGAGCTTTACATTCAAAAATAAAGAATTATTAATAATCTTGGGAATGATCTCCTTAAGGAAAGAGAATTGGTTGCTAAATACTCAAAGCCCCAGAATATTATCCCAATCATAGACTCCTTCTCTGCACCATATAGAAATGGTGTAGGATATAAGGAGAGGAATGAAAGGAGAACCAAGGCCAAAGGGAAGGCATGTGTGAGCCTATGGTTCCAATCTCTTTAGTTTGGCAATATCAAATCCCGTATTGTATTTGATCATATGTGTGTTGGGTATAGTGTGCAGGTTTACAGGTACAAAAGAGCAAGAAAATCAATCTCTATGACCTACCGCCAAGTGCTAGCGCTACCTCCCGCGCTAGTATGGAATTAAATCTGCACGAGCTCTCTATGTCCTACCCCGTGACGTTAGTCCCACCGCCGGGCGCTAACTATCTCGACGATCGCCGAGTCATCTTCATCGAGAAGATACTTCTACCGCTAGGCAATAGCTTTGTACCGCGCCGCGGTAGCACAAAAGTAGAAAAATATTTTATTTGGAAATTTTTCCAAATTTGCTAGACAGCTGTCACATTCACGCATACCGATCAACTACTGGGCGCTAGTTATACCACTAGCGGTAACTCATTTTTCCAAGACGTATAAAAGCGTGCATTTCTCTTCTTGGAGATAACACCAAGGAGAACAATTCACTCTAGAGTTTGGACGTTATCTATAGAAAAACGAACTCTCATCTCCGTTGAAGGAAAAGCATTGTTTCTTCCTCGCGCTTGCAATCAAAGAACTCCGGCAAACAAAATCTTCAACGACCTTTCATGGCTAATCGATTGCAAAGAGAAATATATTCAAGAGTATCGATCGCGCACTGCTCCTCGGAGGAATTCTATATTTGAGGGAGAAATAATTTCTAAACTCCTTGTACTTCTCATTAAATTCTCTTTATTGTCTAGTTGTTTGTGTGTAAGGAAAATCAACACGGGGGGTCCACTGCTAAAGCCAAGTATATAGCCCTAGGAATTTTTTTTGCATAAGCACTTTGGATATCACAGACGTTGTAGGAATTCAGCCTACATTTTAAGAATGTTGACCTTAGGTGCGACAATAAGTGTGTCGTAGACTTGACGGATAATTCGGTGCACCACTCTCGCTCTAAACATATTGACATTCATCATCAATTTATTCGGGACCACATCACGAAAGAGAATATAAAAAGTTAGCTTTATTGGGACTGACGATCAACTTGATAATATCTTTACAAAACCCCTCCCTAACACTCGTTTTCTTTACTTCGACTAGAACTAGGCATTTTGGATCTCACGGCCTTATCATGCTGCAATCTCTACTAACATCGAGGTGTTTTTCATTTGATTTTCGATCTCTGTGAGTTACCGCCGCATGGTAGCCCTAGCGCTGCCAGCAAAGTTGACTCCCTGTTTTTTTGTGTGTTTCTGCGTTTGTGTTTTTTTGTTTTGTTGGTCCCTCTGGTTTTTTTTCTTTTCGGTTGCCTTATAATAAGAAAACAAATAAAAATATAAAAAATCCCAAAACTCCAAAAACACATTTTTATTTTCGGTTTGGTTTGTATGATTTGTTTAATTTTTATTTATTAAAACAAAAAATATATATATAATCCCAAAATAAAAAATATGGATCGTTCATTCTTTGGACATGCATGACTAGAACCTAATGCATAAAGATGACGTGCAATATTTGCTTTAGGATTGTTAATCCCTATTAACATTATCTAATTATGTCATGATGTGTCTGATTTATAGTACTTAGCTACTGATTGCGACTGGATAGTATAGTGTATGTCGAATATGCCTCTAGGTATGTGAGGATTTTGGTAGCGTAATGACATTACACTATTCACACATCCCTAAAAAATACACTCGTATATAAATTCATGCGTACATATTATAACTCGTGATATTGTGTCTAACATGTTAGAAATAACTTGAACAGTCAATGCCACAATGTTCCTATTTTTATATAAAGCTTAGAACTTTAGGCCAAAATTCTAGCGAACAAGTTTTTTGTATACAAGTTAAAGTGAATCTATCTATGTAGATAGATTTCGACTGATTTGCGATCCTTCACACATCTTTAAAAAATACACTCGTATATAAATTCATGCGTACATATTATAACTCGTGATATTGTGTCTAACATGTTAGAAATAACTTGAACAATCAATGTCACAATGTTCCTGTTTTTATATAAAGCTTAGAACTTTAGGCCAAAATTCTAGCGAACAAGTTTTTTATATACAAGTTAAAGTGTATCTATCTATGTAGGTAGATTTCGACTGATTTGGGGTCCTTGAACTCTAAATTGATATAAAATTGATAGTTAAAAAGGAATTAATGAAAAAAGGGTAAATCATAGGCTATCAAACCCTATTTCAAGGATATCCCCCAAGCACTACTCACTCCTCTTGATAAGTCTTCATGAGCATTGCGAGGATGAGAAACTTGGTCAAAAGAATCATTTCAATCTTGTACAAAGACTATAATTTAAGTTTGTGCCCCTTGTTTGAATCTTTGTATGAAGTAGATAGCAATGTGACATGATTTTTTTCTTTATTTCTCCTGTGCTAGCATATTGAATTATTGAGTTAAAACATGTACTGAAGATTATTTCTACTTGTTGTTTTTTCTTTTTATGTTACACGTACACATGTACTTGTGCTGTCCAAATTTCTTTTACTTTGAAAAGCTCTTAAAATCAATTGGTTTTTTCTTGAGTTCAGTAGGTCTATATTCATGTCTTCTACATCAAATTTCTACCCCTATTGCTTATGATTTTTTATGCCTGTGTGCACGTTTCTTATCTCTTTAGTATCTCATAAAGATAGGGGGAGAGTTGAGTGTTCACAAGACATGTTTGTTAATCCCCGACCATTTCAATAATAAAAAAGGGGGAGAGTTGAGTGTTCATGAGTATATCCTAGGCTAGTTGAGTGTTAAGTTGAGTGTTCATGAGTATATCCTAGGCTAATTGAGTGTTGAGTGTTCATGAGCATATCCTATCTAGTTGAGTGTTTAGTATTCATGAGTGTATCCTATGCTTAGTCACCTAGGGGAAGATGTCATGCAGGGGGAGCACACACATAGGGGGAGCACATCTATAGGGGGGGCATATTGATTATTTCAACCTGCTATATTTCATGCTTATTGATTGGATTATAATATACAAGGTTGTTACTATTTTATATCTCTTGAATGGAGTTTGATATTATCAAAATGGGGAGTTTTTTGGAGCTTATGGTTCATATCTCTTTTGATTGACAGTATCAAATCCTATGTTATATTTGATCATACATGTGTTGGGTATAGTGTGCAGGTTTATGGGTACAAAAGAGCAAGAAAATCAATCTTTGTGACTTACCGCTAAGAGCTAGCGCTACCGCCCTCGCTAGTTTGGAATTAAATCTGCATGAGCTATCTGTAACCTACCTCATGATGCTAGTCCTATCGCCGGGCGCTAGCTATCTCGATGACTGTCGAGTAGTCTTCATCAAGAAGATATAACTACTGCCAGACGATATCTTCGTACCGCGTCACGACAATGCAAAAACGAAAAAAAAATTATTTGGATATTTTTCAAAATCTGCTGGACAGCTATGTGAAAGTATCTAGTTGGCTTCCTAAATCAACTAGAGGGGGGGGGGTGAATATGTGAGTTTTCATCTTTTTACAAAATAAAAATATTGATAAATAAAATACACAGAAGCGCAACACAAACACAAGGATTTATAGTGGTTCCCCAAGATGGGTACATCCACTATCCCGCCTCGCCTATCCAGCGCTTCGGGCTAGACGCGGCTACTTCACCAAAACTCAGATTATACAAATCTTACACCTCGGAGGCTCAACTCCTACAACTTGGAGACAACTCTCCTACAACTCGGAGAACACCCTTTCCTACCACTCGGAGACAACTCTCCTGCAACTCGGTCCAACAACACAGATCTACTAACTCGGAAGTAGAAACTTCCTACAATAATAAAAATGATTTTTACAACTTTCTAGATTGAAAACAATCTTTTTCTTCATATCTGAATGGATTCAATCTTCTTCCTTCTTAGAGATTAGAATATGAAGTGAAGTTGAAGGAGAAGACTTGAAATCTTGAAAACCTTGATCTGAAATCTTGAAATCCAACTCGATCAAAAAAACCTTTGAGGAATCTGAAAGCAATGATCTTGTCACATCTATCTTTGATAATAATTGATGATCATGAACTCTAGGTCTTCGGGAAGAACAATTTCGAGAATAGTAGATCGGGAAAATAAAGTCCGGTCGTTCACGAGTTCAAAATTAGGTCTTTCAATTCTTAACGATCTATTAGAGAGTAATCTTCTTCTGGAATGAATCCTTGATATTTATATAGAATCCATCTCCAACGGCTAGAAATTTCCTTCCAAAAATAAGCTTCCACGTGCACTGTACATGGTCGTCGTTTGAAACAGAACCCGTCGGAAAAAAAATCGATCCAGAAAAATGTTAAGTCCATTCGTTGAGATGACACGAGTAATAGCTAGAACACTTGACAAATTACTTAGATTACACGAGAGCATTCGAAGAATTACACGAGTTCATTTTACGAATGTTACTTAGAAACTTTTCTATTAACAGTTATTCAACCACTCGAGTATATTCGACAAATTCCACGAGTATTTACTTGATGTCTCGATGAATGACACGAGACTTCACATATATACTCGACGAATTTAACTTAGCCATTTCTAAAGAAGTTTAAGAAACTATCAAAAATTTCCCGAGTAAACTGGATGAATTCCATGAGTATTCACATGATGTCTCGACGAATGACACGAGACTTAATGTATACACTCGATGAATTTTACTTAGGAAATTTTCTGATTCTTCCTAAACTCAGTAACCTTCCTTTTCCTTGATTTTTATGCACTTGAAAATGAAGTACACTCCAATAGAGAGATTACATATGAGTCAACACGATGTCCTACACAATGAGTGATTACATTGCATAGTCCTGTGTTACACGACTCATTGTATTCTGACATTGGTGTGTACTTGGAAATTAAGTACTGTAAGCACACAACTAAAAAATAAAGTCAAATACAACTCAATTTATCTTAGTTCAAGGGGGACTTTTTCAAATCAGGATCATTATGGAAACAATATCCAACAATCTCCCCCTATTTGAAGAAGTCAAAACCCTATACATTAAGGTGAATTACGCATAAAATAATCTTAAACAAAAACATCTAAGGAAATGGAATAAGGTAAAATTAACATAAATCTCAACAAAAAAATAGTGTTATATAAACAGTTCTTAATGTCATACAAGAGTTCATATTGAATCGCAGACATAGAATATGAAAACTAAGCAGTCTTCCCTTGGTCTTCTCATTTTGCCCGTCAAAATATGCTTTTGACTTTGAAAAATACTTTGGAGGAGGAGAAGGAGCATATAGATCATCTCTCCTATACTTCCTGAAATGTATCCTCCTCTTTGCATTAGCCACATCGTACTTTTATCATTCTTCGCTGCTATAATGCAACCATCTGTCTTCATTAGCCAAGTCTACTAGTGTGAAAGTGTCTAGTATGATTCCATTGGAGATTGGGCTCCATACTTCAACTAGTTCTCTGATAACTCTAATTTTTTTTTTATTTTTATATAGTTTTTATTAATAATTAATTATTTATACTTATATTTTTTAATTTATTTTCTAATTTATTTCTTTTTATATTTCAAGTTAATTTGATCTACAAATAATATTTTGAAGCTGCCATGACTGATCAGAGAGAGAATCTGAGAAAAATTTGAAAAATCACAAGTACACAACCCCCAATTATGGGCATGATATAGGGGCGTGATCTATATCATGAGCCATACCTTCTTCTAGAGCAATTTCCACGTCAATCCAGCTTACATGCCCCAAATTCACGGGCGTGACTCCGGACACGGGCATGACCGACTGAAGAACTCTAGATTTAATTGCACATTGGATTAAAAGTACACACCTACCATTCACGGGCGTGACCTTTAAGTCATGGGCGTGACCTATAGGCATGACAGCCAGCTCAGGGGGCGTGACTCAGCCATCAAGAAGCCAGTTTCCATTGCAAGCCATTCCAAGCTTACACGCCCTAGGTCACAGGCATAACCTAGGGCGTGATCTCTTCTGCAATCGCCAGATTAACTCCTGCCATTTCAAGTTCTTGCCATTTTCTAAAATAGTCAAGACATGCCCAAGGTCACGGGCGTGACCTAGGGGCATGACCCATAACACAATAGATTTGGGCTGTTTTTCGCAAATGTTCCCGAGCTTTCAAGACGTCGGTTTTGTGCCTTATAAGCCCTAGGTCATGAGCATGACCTAGGGGCATGACTCACCAGCAAATTTACTATAAATTCTAGACATTGGCAGGAGCTATGGAGGTAAATTTTAGTTAGTTTGAGGATGATTAGAGTTGGATTTTAGAGTTGACTTTTCAGTATTTTTGCATTTGTTTCCTGTATTTTTCATTTCTTTGTTTATCTTTAGTTTTCGTAATTTTAATCAAGTACTTTTTTATACAATCATGTCCTTTTTTTTTTAATTCCTTTATCATGTTGATTAGCTAAATTTTATTTAGCACTTGATCATGATGAACTTTGGTATGAAATAAAATTTATTTATTTTTCTCAAAATTATCAAGCTCTCTACTTTGCTCACTTCGATTTATCTTTGAATTTAGTTGCGTGGAATTCATATGACATGAATATGTTCTCGATCCTAGATCCGTATCCTAGATTTTATCGAGAGGTTGTGAATACGAGAAGATCACTCAAAGGTAAAAGGAGTTGCATGCACTCCTCGAGAGAGGATGACATAAATCTTCCAGATTGGAGTCAAATTCAATAGTGGGGTTCACCGCCTAAAGCAAGCTTAGGGGTTTTGACTAACCGAGAGGTCTTAATCGACCAACCTAAGGTTAGTCAAGAACATATTCTCTGAAGAGGCACTTTCGTATTTTGGGAACCTCCATGGTCGAAGTAAGTAATTAGAAGCTTGTATTTTATTATTTCATGAAAGTTTATTTTAATTTCAAGAGATTCTAGATCAAGTGCTAACCTTTATTTCATTAATTCCCCTCACTAGTTTAATCACTTTTTTATATTCGATAAAATAATATTCATTTACATGAGTAAAAGTAATCAACAAGCCCAAAAAAATATGACACTTTATATTTTATTTTAAAATATCATATACTATGAACGATAGGTGCTCTTGCCTGTAGTTCGTAAAATTTGGAGATATTATTAATCCTAAATTTTACCCATCATTCCCTATTTGGGTCAAACCTGTGAGCAGAGGGACCTTCTCCATATCTTCTTTTATTGAGAGTTGCTTGAGGTACTTCTTCAACAAACTCAACATCTAGATTAGCAGCAACATCAGCAGTTTCTATCCCATACTGATAATATTCCTGAGAATAGTCCCAAGTATCCGTCCAGTACTAGGAGTAATACTGAGCAGGTTGAACAACATCATGTCTTAAATCTGGCATCCTGACTTTAGGCCTTCTTACTTCAGTATTAACACTTTCTCCAAAGAGATCTCCATGCAACCACTTGAAATTGTCATAACAGTAAGTATTGAAACCTTGAAACTATTATAGCATGGCAGCTTCAAGTTCATTCACCTTCTTGTTAAGTTCAACCTCCCCCTTTATGAATTCAAAAGGGAGGGAATTACGATTGTATTTATGAAGTAGATCATCTGCTCGTCAAAATAGTGCATCCTGGCATTTTGTGCATCAATAATAGTCTTTGTCATGTCATGTACATGCCTAGTCTCCTCAAGATTGCTGCTAAGTCCTTTCATAGTATGAACAATTGCTTTGCCACCTTGAATAAACCAATTATCCAAGTTGGATTCCAGCTTCTCAAAATTTACCTTAACCTCAGCAAGTCCATTATTCACGTTTCATTCAACCTCTTCTACCTTGTTAAGTACATTCTTTAGAGAATGATCAAAGTATGCTCTTTATTTAGCAAGCATTGCTTCAATGGATTTCAGCATAGAATTTTCAGAACTGGAACTGGGAATATCCTCAGCTTGACGTCTTGGAGGTGAAGGAAGTTTTGCAATATTCTTAGAGTCACTAGAAGGGTGTGTCACCAGAGAGATATAAGCTTTCAGTAGAAGGGCGAGATCTATAACCTCTAGGACAGGAGGAAGTACCTCTGCTTCTCCTTCCTCATCAAAAATCTCAAGGATGTTCTCCCACTCAACTAGATTCCCAATTGGGATCTGAGTAATCCTTTTTTTGAGGTCATGTATAAACTTAAGAATTTGTTCTTGAAGAAGATTAGATGGCTAGTGTTGCTCCCCCTTAGCTATAACTGGAAGATCTTTTGTGAGACTTACATCATCTTAGCAGTAGTAGGAGCTTCCTTATCCACAACATCATCAACACCATCAAGTTCCTCAGCATTACCATCAAAATCATCATCAACATCATTGACCTCAGCATCAATAGCTTTTTTAGCAGCATCATCAGGATCAACATTAGCAATAACTGTCCCAACAATAAGAATAACTGTATCTTCAACCACTATCTTTGCAATCACTGTAGTCTCGATAATCTCTATCTCTGTAGTCTCTGTAGCTACTTGCATCGGTTTAGGAGAAATAGGAGCATGTTCAATCTGCATGAAAGGATGTGTCTCCCCCTCGGCAACTGCACCAGAACTCTCAAGAGTTGGAATTCTCTGCTCCTCAAGGAATTCCTCTTCCTCTACAACATCTAGCATCCCACCTGCTGAAAATAGAGGAGTCGATTTTCTTTAAGTGATGGATGGGTACACCTGAATACATGTCAAACTACTTCTTGTCCATTTATTTGAGATATAGAGTGTGAATTCTTCCAAAATTAGGTGCATCCAAACATTCCTTGATTTTTCCAAACAAAATCACTCTCCAATTGATTCTCTTCCTAGAAATCTCTGCTGTGAGGAGCTTGAACATCTCACCAAAAACATAATCATGGGTTCTAACCTTACACAAAAGGACCTTTCCCATAATATCTGTTAGTAGCTTCCCTTCCTCGTTCATCCCTTTTCTTCTGACCACATAAGAGAAGAGATTGACGCAAGTCTATCTCCTCAAGCATATCTTCCTCAACAACTGACGACAGTCACAAGTATTTGTTTAGTATCCTTGCCTTCACCTTCACAGAAGTGTTCCTGACTTTGCTCTTGATTATAGTTCCTTCTTTCCTTAGCTTAGCATTCTGATAGAATTGTTGGATATCTTGGTTAAGAACTCGGTGAAAGTCTTTAGTTTCAAGGTAAGCTAAACACCTAGAGGGGGGGGGGGGGGTGAATAGGTTTTTTCTCTCTTTAGACTTTTTCTTAACTTTGGGTGTGTTGTGAGTTAGTCATATGTTAGCTTTCAAGAAATCACAAAGCACACACTAGATTTATAGTGGTTCCCCAGATTATGAGTATATCCACTATCCCTCCCTCCTTTCTAACAGTGTGTTAGATAAGGCACTTCTCCAAAACACAGCTCCTAAGAGCTTGCAATAAAGATCCCTCAGGATCTCTCAGTCTTCTTTAAGATCAACCTCTTGCACAAGGCCCTACCTCAGAGCAAGCTTGCTCCTACAAATCGGTGATCCAAAGATCACCTACCAATCAGAGAGAATGACTCTCCTACAGCTCAGGCACAAGGCCCTACCTCATATCCAAAGCTGGATCCTACAACTCAGGCACAAAGGCCCTACACTCAGAGAGAATGACTCTCCTACCATAGGCAAATAGCCCTACCTCAGGCACACATGCCCTACACTCAGATTAATAAATGATCCTACCTCAGCTTATATAAAATAGGCCTACAAATCAGATCCAAAGGATCCTACAGAAAAGAAAGTGTTTGTTGATTATTTGACTCCAAAGAGATTTCTCTGACTCTACTACTTCCTGATCTGAGATGAACTCAACCCTAACTTCTTCTCAGTAATACAAAATTTGATCTTTAGTAAACTACTGCTTGTCCTGGAAGTATCTCAGAAACACAAGTCTCTGAACTAGCTGATGAAGACAATGATTTGACAGTTCTTTATACTCTTAAATCAGCTAACCTTGACTGCAAAAATTAGAACTCTACTTCTTCTTCTTTCTTAGAAATCACTTCTGAACTTAGTGTAGCGAATGAAGATAACTACAACTAACTGGGTGAACTTTTAGTCCAGTGACTTTGAACTTTAGCTTCAAGCTCTGCAACAATGGCAAGGAAGAAGATCATGAAGTTCCGCCTCTTTGCAGAATGTTAAACCCTAAAAGTTAATTTTCTTCTGCCGATCTTATCCCTTTTATCTTCCAATGTCCAATGGCTATTTGACCCATTGTCCCCACAGAAGTTGTTGGCTTCAACTTTGCTTTTACAGGAAAAGTCATACAGTAGGCCTGTGGCGGCATTTGTCATGTACTGTAGCCTTCCAGCAACATTTTGAAACTTTGTTGACTCATGCTGACGTCAGCATCTGTGGACTTAGCCAAATTCTAGAATTCATCCCGGGTGTTGAGTGCATTGAGTGAATAGCCCTCACTAAACACAAAAACCCTTAGCCAGATTTACTGCACTTCCAGTCATTGAGTGCGTTTAGTGAACTGGTGCGTTGAGTGAACTGGCTTCACTCAACGAATTTGAACTTAGCCAATACTTCTGCACTGCTAGGCATTGAGTGCGTTGAGTGAACGGCCTTCACTGAACGCTTTTGTCCTTGGACAATCTTCCTGCTGTTTCAGGCGTTGAGTGCGTTGAGTCAACTGGCTTTACTCAATGAATTTGGACTTGACCAATTTCTTGTCCAATGCCAAGCATTGAGTGCGTTGAGTGAACCATCATCACTCAATGCTCCTGAACTTGGCCGATTCACTAACTGCATGCCTTCATGCTGAGGCGTTGAGTGAACTGGCTTCACTTAATGCTTATGTACTTAGCCGCATCTCTCTTTATGAATTCATTGCATGAACCTTCATCACTCAACGCTTCTGCCTTTTCCTGTCTTCTTTGATGAGGCGTTGAGTGAACTGCCTTCACTCAACGCTTCTGTACTTAGCCAATTTTCTTGATGGGCTTGCATTGAGTGAGCTGTCCTCACTCAACGCATCTGGACTTATAGAGATTTTTCTGTGTATCTTTACTTAAGCTTTAACTTATCATTGCTCTATCAACGCTTGCTTCTTTGGTCATTGAGTGAGCAGTCCTCACACAATATTTCTTGACTTAGTCGAATTTCTCGCTTGCCAATGCTGAAGGTTTGACAGACTCAGCTATACTTGGCACCTCTTATTATATAGCATTGACTCAACTGCCTTAACTCAATGCCTATGGGCTTAGCCGCAATTCTGCCTTGCAAACTACTGGTCTTTGACTGTCCATCCTTTACTCAACGCTTCTTGAAATCTTGCATTGAGTGAACTAGCTTCACTCAATGCCTGTTGACTTAAACGATTTTGAGTCTTTCCAGCATCCTTCCTCGGCTTCTAGCATTGAGTGAACTGGCTTCACTCAATGCTTGTGGACTTAGATAAATTTTTGTCTATCCACCTTTATACCTTGTGACCATCTATTACAATCACTTAGAAAACCCATCTAAACTTGTTTCAAGGAACATCCTGCACATGATGAACTTGAACAACATCAAATATAAATATGATCCTAGTGTTTATGGTGATGCCTCTTCAAATCTAGGGAACATTGAGGGAAATATTCCCAATAATCTCCCCATATTTGAAAAAGGCAGAACACACAGTAATACTAAGAAGCATTTTCACATAAAGTATATAAATTCAAAAGCAGTTGTAAGCTTTTTCATACCACTTGACAATTCAAAGTAGATTACAACACTCCTCACTACTTAACACTTAAGTGGAGGACTTTCCTCAAACCACTTGAGGGCTCTTCATATTACTTGAATGTTTCCATGTAACATTCACTTATTTAATATGAACTGTTTATGCCAAGTATTGCTTCCACATCTCCCCCTGGGCATGTATTGCACACCATCTCCCCTTTTCTGGAAAACACTTCTCTACTCAGTATTCTACTCAGTATGCTCTACTCCTCCCCTTTTAGGTTTTAGGGTATTGCCCACATCTCCCCCTTTCTGTCTTCTTCAAAAAATTTTCCTAATGAGGGAGGTGATAAGATCAAGGGAGAAATTAACTCTTGATTCTAGCCAACGTCTTATGTTGATGCCACTTAAGAAATTATCCTAGTGATCAAACTACTTGACTAGATATCATACCTCTTGTGGTGATACCACTGATTCAACACATCACTGCAGCCACATGACTTTAGAGTGGTCCATTGATCCACTTGAGCTGGCTACTATCAATTTTCTACTTGAGCTAATGCCATTTCTCATACTACTGAAAAATTCTGCAGAATGTAGTTGTAGTCAGGGAGTTGTTGGCTTTTCCTATTCTCTTGCATCAGCTTGTCTTTTTAGTAGCAGTAACAATTCACTAGGGTTGATCTCCCCCTCAGGCTGTGCATAGTCCTGAGGACATGCTGATTAGTTGTGATGATCTTTGATTCACTGTTGGAGCTGCTAGCTGCCACTTAACAGGAAGCTGAACTTGTTCCTACAACTTGCTGGATTTACTCTCCCTCAACAGGAGTATCTTGACTTGCTCCCCCTCAACTGAAGCATCTGCTGTCATTCTCTTTACTGGACACTTAATTCCATCTTAGTCTTGATATCAAATATAAAGACTTGATGGTCTTGATACCATTTGAAAGACTTATCTACCAACAAGAAGGGTGAGTTCTGCAACAAAAATATTACATGGAGCAACTGAAGTTATACCAAGTTCAGTATACCCAAATCAAACTTGAAGGTGTTGAACTTGACTTCATCTAGTGGCTTAGTAAAGATGTCTGATAGTTGCTTATCTGTGGGGACAAACTCAAGACAGATGTCTTCCTTTTCCACATGCTTCCTCTGATACCACTTGAAATTCTTTCATTTCAAGGATAGCTAAACACCTAGAGGGGGGGTGAATAGATTTTTGGTCTCTTTAAACTTTTTCTTAACTTTGTGTGTGTAGTGAGTTAGTTATATATTAGATTTCAAGAAATCACAAAGCACACATAAGATTTAAAGTGGTTCCCCAGATTATGGGTACATCCACCGTCTCTCCCACCTTTCTAACAGTATTTTAGATAAGGCACTTCTCCAAAACTCAGCTCCTAAGAGCTTACAACACAGATCCCTTAGGATCTCTCAGTCCTCTTTAAGACCTACCTCAGGTACAAGGCCCTACCTCAGAGAAAGCTTGCTCCTACAACTCAGTGATCCAAAGATCACCTACCACTCAGAGAGAATGACTCTCCCACAGCTCAGGCATAAGGCGCTACCTCAGATCCAAAGCTGGATCCTACAACTCAGGCACAAAGGCCATACACTCAGAGAGAATGACTCTCCTACCTCAAGCAAACAACCCCACCTAGGGCACATAGGCCCTACACTCAGATCAACAAATGATCCTACCTTAGCCTATATAAAATAGGCCTACAACTTAGATCCAAAGGATCGTACAGAAAATAAAGTGGTTTTTGATGATTTGACTCTAGAGAGATTTCTCTAAGTCTACTACTTCCTGATCTGAGATGAACTCAGCCCTAACTTCTTCTCAGCAATAAGAAATTTTATCTTCAATAAACTGCTACTTATGCTGGAAGTATCTCTGAAACACAAGTCTCTGAACTAGATGATGAAGATAATGATTTGACAATTCTTTATACACTTCAATCAACAAACCTTGACTGCAGAAAATAGAACTCTGTTTCTTTTTCTTTCTCAAAAATCACTTCTGAACTTGTCATAGCAGATGAAGAAAGCTACAGCTAACTGGGTGAACTTTTAGTCCAATGAGTTTGAACTTTAGCTTCATGCTCTGCAACAATGGCGAGGAAGAAGACGATGAAGTTTCGCCTCTTTGTGGAATGTTAAACCCTAAAAGTTAATTTGCTTCCGGCAATCTATCACTTTTATCTTCCGCCATCCAATGGCTATTTGACCTGTAGGCCCCACTGAAGTTGTTCAATGCAACTTTTCTTTTATAGAAAATGTCATACAGTAGACTTGCGGTGTCATTTGTCGTGTACTATAGCCTTTCCGCAACCTTTTGAAACTTTACTGACTCATGCTGACATAAGCATCTGTGGACTTAGCCAAATTCCTAGATTCATCCCAGACATTGAGTGTATTAAGTGAATAGCCCTCACTCAGAGCAAAAACCACTAGCCAGATTTACTGCACTTCCAGGCATTGAGTGAACTGGCTTCACTCAACGAATTTGGACTTAGCCAATACTTCTGTACTTCTAGGCGTTGAGTGTGTTGAGTGAATGGCCTTCACTAAATACTTTTATCCTTTGACAATCTTCCTGATGTTTCAGGCGTTGAGTGCGTTGAGTGAACTGGCTTCACTCAACAAATTTGGACTTAGACAATTTCTTGTCCAATGCCAGGCGTTGAGTGCATTGAGTGAACCTTCATCACTCAACACTCCTGGACTTGGCCGCTTCACTGTCTGCCTGCCTTCATGCTGAGGAGTTTAGTGAACTGGCTTCGCTCAACGCTTCTGTACTTAGCCGCATCTCTCCTTATGAATGCGTTGAGTGAGCCTTCATCACTCAATGCTTCTACCTTTTCCTATCTTCTTTGATGAGGCATTGAGTGAACTGCCTTCACTCAATGCTTCTGTACTTAGCCAATTTTTTTGATGGGCTTGCGTTGAGTAAGCTATCCTCACTCAATGCATCGGGACTTAGACAGATTTTTCTGTCTATCTTTACTTAAGCTTTGACTGATCATTGCTCTGTCAACGCTTGCTTCTTTGGGCATTGAGTGAGCTGTCCTCACGCAATGCTTCTGGACTTTGTTGAATTTCTCCCTTGCTAATGCTGAAGCTTTGACAGACTCATTTATACTCGACACCTCTTGTTATATGGCATTGAGTGAACTGTCTTCACTCAACACTTGTGGACTTAGTCGCAATTCTGCCTTGCAAACTGCTGGGCTTTGACTGTCCATCCTTTACTCAACGCTTCTTAGAATATGTTGTTGAGTTAACTTGCTTTACTTAATGCCTGTGGACTTAGATGATTTTCAGTCTTTCCAGCATCCTTCCTTAGCTTCTGTCATTGAGTGAACTGGCTTCACTCAATGCCTATGGACTTAGATAAATTTCTATCTCTCCACCTTTCTATCTTGTGACCACCTGTCACAATCACTTAGACAACCTGTTTAAACTTGTTCCAAGGAACATCCTGCACATGATGGACTTGAATAACATCAAATACAAATATGTTCTTAGTGTTTATGCTAATGCCTCTTCAAATCTAGGGAACATTGAGGGTAATATTCCCAACACTCGACAAGGGTGTTATAGAATGAATGTCAGCCATGCCAACTCAAGCATCAAAAAAACATTCATAAATTCATCGGAGGCTGAAGCAAATCCTTTATGTACAAGTTCATCCCCAACCTGGAGGTTTCCATTACCTCTTGGTGCTATCTCTAAAAATCAAACTTTCGGGAACTGATGGGAAGAAGTTTCGAAGAGATCTTTCAGAAACAAACTATGAGACTGCTGGAGGTGAGGTCGGTGAGGACTGCCCTTGATGAATTTTACGATGAAGTCTTGTGCTGGCGGAGATGAATTGGAGTCGAAGTCTCTCTGTCTGGAGTTGTATCGACGGAAGGTTTCAAGAGGTCTTGATGAAATGTGTGAAAACCGATTGACTTAAGTTCTATTTATATAGTTTTAATGTTTTGAAGAGTGAGAGAGAGAGTCATATACCTGTTTGGAAAAGACTCTTCAGATCCAATATACAAGGCTTAGAAAAAATTGATCTTCAGTAGAATTGGCAAAATGTCTCGAGAAATCCTGATAAATTTGTCGAAATGACTCATGAAGATGTCCGAATTTCATGTGAGGTCTCAACAAATTCATCAAAATTATACGGGTATACTCAACAAATTTTCCTTGTAATTTTAGAGATGAAGAGATCATGTACTTTAACAAATTTCTTGACTCTTTTTAACTCTTTTGAAATTATTTAATTTCAAGAGTAGCTAAACACCTGGAGGGGGGGGGGGGTTAATAGGTTTTTGTGTCTTTTTAAACTATCTTCTTACTTTGGTGTGTTGTGACTTAGTGTTATATTAGCTTTCAAGAATACACAATCAACACACAAGTATTTATAGCAGTTCCCTAAGGTATGGGTACATCCACTGCCCCTCCCACCTTTCTAATAGTATGTTAGACAAGGCCAACTTCTCCAATCTCATCTCCAAGATCTTACACCTCAGATCCCTCAGGGTCTCTCAGACTCCTCCAAGTCCTACCTCAGGCCCAAGGCCCTACCACTCAGAGCAAATGGTGCTCCTACAACTCAGTGATCCCCAGATCACCTACCTCATACTTTATCCAAAGTCCACACTCAGGCTAGGAGGTTAGCCCTACACTCAGATCCACCACAAGATCCTACCTTAGAGAATAACTCTCTTACAGATCAGGCACACAGGCCCTACCTCAGATCCATAGAAGTATCCTACACTCAGATCCACAAAAGGATCCTACACTCAGCCTTTATAGTTCAGGCTTACAACTCAGATCAGGAATAATCTTACATAGAGAATAAGTTTGTTGGTAATGAATTGCTCCAAAGAAGTTATCTTTGTGTCAGCCTCTTCCTAGACTAAGAGGACTCGTTCCTATCTTCTTTACAATAGTAAGAAAATATCTTCAAGGTTGGTTCTGTTTGTGCTGAGAAGTAACTACAGAGGTTGCTTCTTCTTACTCAGAAAGAAATCTTCCTGATCTTACTATTGAAAGTTAATTTGATCTTCAAAGAGAAATTTCTTCGACAATAAACCCTGTCTATGAATTACAAACTAACTTTTTTGCAAGTTCTTCAAAGGCTTCGACACAGTCCAGAGGAAGAAGATGACTTGTTCCTTTTTCTCAAAAAGCTCTCTTTAATTTCCCGGAGCTATCCTTTTGTATCTCGCCGCTCATCGGCTTTATGCGCAGTATGGGATGGATGGGAATGGCAACTGCTCCATCACTTTTTCATTTACAACTGTACTAAAGGCTTGCGGTGCCTTTTGTCTTCTTGCACGCAAATCCCACGATATTTGAATTTCTGCTGATGTCAGCATGAGTTAGCGCTTCTGAACTTAAAAAAAATCCATACATACTACTCAGGCATTGTGTGAAGCCTTGTCACTCAATGCAAAAGACTTAGCAGAAGTTTGCATCTTCAGGCATTGAGTGCGTTGTGTGAGCCTTCATCACTCAACATATATAGACTTTTATAGTTTAATAGCTTAGGCGTCGAGTGAGCCTTCATCACTCAATGCTTATGGACTTAGTTCGATTTCTCTAAATGTAGGCATATAGTGCATCTTCTTCACTCGACGCTTCATGCCTTTTCCTGACTTCTTGATGAGGCATTGAGTGTCCTGTCTTCACTCAATGCTCCTGTACTTAGTTTAATAGTCTGTTCAGTAGGCGTCGAGTGAACTGCCTTCACTAAATGCTTCTGTCCTTAGATAGATTTCTTGACAGTAACACCGCGGCTTTGACTATTGGGTGTTCTGTTGATGCTTTTGCTTACAGGCATTGAGTGAACTGCCTTCATTCAATGCTTCTGGAGTTAACCAAATTTTTGCTTTGATAATACTGAGGCTTTGACTGCCTGAGCCTCACTCGACACTTTAAGTCTCTTGGCATTGAGGGAACTGCCTTCACTCAATGCTTCTGGACTTAGCTAGATTTCTGCTTTCTTAGCATCCTATCATGAGTCCATCTATCTTTGTGACTTAAACTACCTGTTAAATTAGTTCAGTAGAGAACAACCTGCATGTATTGAACTTAGAACATGCATCAAATACATTCATATGTATACCATTGACTTGTGGGCCTTCAAAAAATCTAGGACATTGTGATCAATGGACCCAACATCCTTGTTGAGCATGCCAAGTTCTATCTTGAAGAAATTGAACTTGGCCTCGTCCAATAGCTTCGTGAAAATATCAGCAACTTGCTTATCCATCGGGACATAACTGAGATTGATGTTCTTATCTTCTATATTCTCCCGGATGAAATGGTACCTTATCTTGATGTGCTTTGTCCGGCTATAAGAGACTGGATTGTGAGCAATTACTATTGTGCTGGAAGAGTCGCAAAACATATTAATCTCATTCATCTTTATGTTGTAGTCTTCAAGATAATTCCTTATCCATAGAAGTTGTGCGCAAAAACTACCTGCATAAATATACTCTGACTCAACAGTCGAGATTGCAACACAATTTTGATTCTTACTGCTCCAAGAGATAAGCCTTCATCCTAGGAACTGACACATCCCGGAAGTGCTTTTCCTAACATCCTTGCATCCTACAAAACAATATCTGAAAAACCAATTAGTTCGCAATCATTACTTCTTGGGTACCATAAGCCAAGATTTGGTATGCCTTTAAGGTATCTCAAAATCCTCTTTGCAGTGGAATAATGAGATTCCTTAGAGTTTAGCAGGAATCTAGCACATACCTATGTTGAAAATATCATGTCTGATCTACTAGTAGTAAGGTAGAGCAAGGATCTAATTATGCTTTTATACTTAGCTTCATCAAAAGTTTTCCCTTTCTCATCCTTTTCCAGAGTCATAGTTGAACCCATTGGAGTCCTCATAAATGTTGCATTCTCCATTTCAAATTTCTTAATAAACTCTTTGGTGAACTCTGTCTGAGAGATGAAAATTCCATATTTAGATTGCTTCACCTGAAGTCCTAAGAAAAACTTCAGCTCTCCCATACTGCTCATTTCAAACTTCCCTTGCATCAAGTTAGTTTTGCACAGGTTGTCATTCGTAGATCCAAAGATAATGTCATCGACATAGATTTGCACTAGCAAAATCTTGCCTTTAACTTACCTAAGAAATAATGTCTTATCTATCTTTCTCCTTGTGAACTTATTCTCAAGGAGAAATCTAGATAGCGTCTCATACCAAGCTTGAGGAGCTTGTTTAAGACCATATAAAACTTTGTGAAGAAAGTAAACATGATCAGGGAATGAGGAATCTACAAAACATGGGGGTTATTCCACGTATACTTCTTCCTTTAAATTACCATTAAGGAAGGCTGACTTCACGTCCATTTGATAGACCTTGAACCCTTTATGAGTAGCGTGTGCGAGGAACAACCTGATCGCTTCGAGTTTGGCCACTGAAGCAAAGGTTTGATCGAAGTCAATCCCTTCTTCTTGTCTGACCCTTGGGCTACAAGTCTGCCTTTGTTCTTTATAATGACACCATCTTCCTCTAGCTTGTTTCTGAAGACCCATTTCGTCCCGATCATATTATGGCCTTTGGGTTTTGGTACTATCTCCCAAACTTTGCACCTTTTGAATTGATTGAGCTCCTCTTCCATAACAATGATCCATGAAGCGTCTATATTTGCTTCTTCAAATTTCTTTGTCTCAACCTGCAAAGGAAAGCTCAAGTGTAAAATTTCATTAGTTGTACCTCTTTTTGTTCTTACTCCATCATGAGGGTCTCAAATGATTTGACCAATTGGATGATCTCTAGAGTGTCTGATTACTAGATTCCTAGCATCCTCTATGCCACCACGGGGTTCTACTACTTCTGGTGCATCTTCTTCAATTTGATGGAGCTCTTGATCTTGAAGTTCTTCTTCCACCAGACTTAGAGTGTTGGCTTTGACTGAGCTTCGAGCATCTTTCTTTCCATTTTCTTCCAACCATAGCTCTTTTAACTGTGTACCAGCATCTTCAACAAGTACACTAGAGGAGTCTCTATGAAGCATGCTCGTCTCATCAAATACAACATTAAAAGTTTCTTCTACCACTAAGGTTTTCTTGTTGAAAATCCTATAAGCCTTACTATGGATACTATAGTCTACAAAAATACCTTCAAAACATTTTTCACTAAACTTGGTTTTGTAATATTTCCCATTAAAAAGTACAAAGTGTTTGCTACCAAAGATTCTAAAATAAGACACAGTTGGTTTCTTGCCCTTTAATAGTTTATAAGGTGTCTTACGGTGGTTCTTGTTTATGAGTGCTCTGTTTTGCATGTGGCAAGCAGTCTTGATGGCCTCTGCCCAGAAATACTCGAGTAATGAAGCATCATTCAACATGGTTCTACATGTCTCGATGAGAGTTCTATTATTTCTCTCAGCGACTCCTTTTTGCTATGGAGTGCGAAGAGAGGAAAACTCATGAAAGATACCTAGACTTTCACAGAATTTTTCCATGACACCAGATTCAAATTTTGTTCCATGGTCACTTCTAATTTTTACCACAGAGCAGTTCAATTTGTTCTGAATTTGCCAAACAAAATTAGTGAAGGAACCATATGTATATGACTTGTGTTTTATAAAGAACACAAATGCAAATCGTTAGTAGTCATCAACAATAACCAACACGTAAGCTTTACCTCCTAAAATCCGAATCTGCAACGGACCAAATAAGTCCATATGGAAAAGATATAAGCATCTGGTAGTCTTTGCCAATGATGCTCTTAAAGGTAACCCTTATCTGTTTGCCCATTTGGCTTGAGTGACATGGTTACAACACACACAAGACTTCTTCATCTCAAGTGGCTTGCCAACAATAGGTTTTACCTTTGGTGTTCTCTTTGCACTCGATCAATGAATGAATGGACCATAATCCTTAAGGATAATTTCTTCATGAGGCGCCTTTAGAGCACTCATTCCAAAATTCCTAGGGCGGCTCCATCCTTGGTAGTTTTTGTTATGATCAACATAAATCTTCCTAGCAAAGTGACTATAGGATTCCTCAAAGTCATACTTGTTCGTATAGAAGATGACTTTCTTGAAGGTGGTTTGACTTTGATCAACCTTCCCTTTACCCTTAGTGGATTTGTGTCCCACTCTACTACCCTTCTTGAGAGCAGAAAATCCATTAATAAGAGGAAGGATAGTGTTGGGCTTCGAGAAGCTTGCTACAAGCTTCTTCTCAGCTAACAACTTTTCTTCCAATTCATCGATGACTTTCTCTTTCAGCCTTATTAGCTCAGTGGAGGTCAAGTGTTTCACTTTTAAGGATTGGACTTTATCTCTGAGATGAGTCAATTTTTCAATTTCTTCTCTCAAATCATATTCCACTGCCTTGAGAGAGTTTATCTCCTTGGCTTGAGTTTTGACAACCTCATGACATTTGTCAAAACTTGCCAACAATACCTTATACTGAGCCAATAAATCTGATTCCTCTTCAGAAGAATAGTATTCATGGCCTTCCAATGTAGTTTCAGACTCGAAGGGAGGTGTGTAAGAATTTACCTTCCCATTATACTAGTAGTTGCCTACATCCTCATCTGACGGAGCCATTAGCCCGAAGTAGGCTTCTTCATCTGAGCTTGACTTGTTTGAGTCACTATCGCTCAGAGTCTTCGACTTTTTTGCAATGGAGCTCTTCTCCTCCTTCTTACCTTTGAAGGGTCTCCTCTCTTCCTTCTTAGATCCATCCTTCTTCTTGTAAGAAAAGTCAGTGATTATATGCTCTGGCTTATTACAACATTAGCACACAATGTCAATTGAAATATGTTTATTCGATCTCAAGTTTCCATTATAGCTCTTCTTATAGTGATCACCATCACCACATGATATCATATAGTTAGACGAGGATGACTGGTTTCTCATTTCTTCTTCTCGCTAAGCATCCTCTTGAATTGTTTGAAGAGTAAAGAGAGCTCTCCATCTCACATTTCAGAGCATAAGGTGCTCGACTCTTAGTCTTCTTGATCACATGAGGTTTGTGTTGTGGAAGGAGACACAACTCTAGTCTTCCTTGACCCTTCAACATTTAGGGTACTGACCTTTCTTTGATTGAGGATCTGCTTCCTTCTTCTTCAGCTTTCCTCGTGTTGATTTGAAGCTCATAGGAAAGCAACTTCCCAAATAAATTCTGAGGGTTAGTGTCGGCAAGTATACCAAACTCCCTTATTGTGCAAACCTTTTTATCCCATTTTTTCATTAGGATTTCAAGAATTTGTCGTTAAGTTCACCGTTTGTAAACTTGCACCGTAATTCCTTATCCTGTTGACAATCCTTAAGAACTTCTCGTAGCAGTCAGCTATAGAGTCTCTTCTGTTTTGTTTGAAAGCTTCATACTCCTGATTGAGGAGGGATTTCATACCATCCCTAACCTCCTTCGTACCTTCCATAAGTACAATTAGAGAAGTACACATTTCTTTGGTCGACTGCAGTGGATTAAGTTCTTCAACATTGAGTCATCCATAACATTTGCAAGAATGTTATTTACTTTCTTGTCCAGAGAGACAAAAGCAATCTCATCTTTAGTTAGATCCAACATTTTCTTAGGAACCATAAGAGTTGGGTTGATGGTTGAAGCAATCATGGGCACATGAGGACCTTCTTCAACAATCTAGAAAATTCTGGGATCAGCAACTTCCATGAAGAACCCGACTCTTTCCTTCCACATGGAGAAGTTTTCCTTGAAACACCCATGCAGCTTCATGGGGGACATATCCTTGCTTCTGTCCATATCAGAAAATCTTGTGCTTTGACAACTAGATGGAGATCTTGTTCAAGGTGTTAACCTTATAACGAAGAACCAACCTCTTATACTAATTAAAAGTATCTAGTTGTCTACCTAAATCACCTAGAGGGGGTGAATAGGTGACTTATGCTTCTTTTTACGGAATAAAAAAATTGATAAATAAAATAAACATAAGCACACCACAGACATAAGGATTTATAGTGGTTCCCCAAGATAGGAACGTACACTCTCCCGCCTCGCCTATTTAACACATCGGGCTAGACTCGGCTACTTTACCAAAACTCAGATTATACAAATCTTACACCTCGAAGCCTCAACTCCTACAACTTAGAGACAAATCTCCTACAACTCGGAGAACAACCTCTCCTACCACTCGGAGACAACTCTCCTACAACCCGATCAGACAACACAGATCTACTAACTCGGAAGTAGAAACTTCATACAATAAGAAAAATGGTTTTTATAACTTTATAGATTGAAAACAATCTTTTTCTTCAGATCTGAATGGATTTTGTATTCTTCCTTCTTGGAGATTAGAACTTGAAGTGAAGTTGAAGGAGAAGAATTTCTTAAAAACCTTGATCTAAAATCTTGAAATCCGACTCGATCGAAAACACCTTTGAGGAATATGAAGGCAATGATCTTGTCGAATCTATCTTTGAGAAGAATTGTTGATCATTAACTCTAGGTCATCGGGAAGAACAATTCCGAGAACAGTAGATTGGGAAAATAAAGTTCGGTAGTTCACGAGTTTGAAATTCAGTCTTTCGATTCTTAACGATCTATTAGCGATTAATCTTCTTCTGGAACGAATCCTTGATATTTATATAGAATCCATCTCCAACATCTAGAAATTTCCTTCCAAAAATAAGCTTGAACGTGCGTTGTACATGGCCATCATTTGACACAGAACCCATCGAAAAAAAAATTTGATCCAGAAAAATGTTAAGTCCATACATCGAGATGACATGAGTAATAGCTCGATCACTCGAGGAATTACTTAGATTACACGAGAGCATTCGACGAATTACACGATTTTATTCGACGAATTTTTCTTAGAATTTTTTATATTAACAGTCACTAGTCCACTCGAGTATATTTGATGAATTCCATGAGTATTCATGTGATTTCTTGACGAATGACACAAGACTTCACATATATACTCGACAAATTTAACTTAGCCATTTTTAAAGAAATTTAAGAAACTGTCAGAAATTTCCCGAGTAAACTCGACGAATTCCACGAGTATTCATATGATTTCTCGACGAATGACATGATACTTCACGTATACACTCGACAAATTTTACTTAGGAAATTTTTTGATTCTTCCTGAACTCAGTAACCTTCCTTTTCCTTGATTCCTATGCACTTGAAAATAAAGTACACCCCAATAAGGAGATTATACATAAGTCAACACCATTTCCTACACAATGAGAGATTACATTACATAGTCCTGTGTTATATGACTCGTTGTAATCTGACATTGGTGTGTACTTGACAATTAAGTCCTGCAAGCACATAACTTGAAAGTAAAGTCAAATACAACTCAATTCATCTTAGTTCAAGGGGGACTTCTTCAAATCAGGATTATTGTGGAAACAGTACCCAACACTATCACATTCACGTGCATCTACCTATCATCGGGTGCTAGCTATATCGCCGGTGGTAGCTCATTTTTCTAATAAGTATAAAAGCGTGTGTTTCTTTTCCTGGAGATAACACCAAGGAGAACAATTCACTCTAGGGTTCAGCCGCCGTCTAGAGAAGGACGAACTCCAACAAATTTGCTATTGAGCTCCAAGAGAAGGCATAACAAATTTGAGTGCTGGTATTGTGGGAAGGTGGGCCATTTTGCTATTGATTGTTGGTTCAACCCAATTTTCCCTAGAGCACTCCCTGGTAGACCAATACCCAAGTTTGGACAATTCTATAATGCATCCCTACAAGGCCTGAAGTCAAGGCAAGATGCTAATGCTTATAGTTATCTAGGACCCAACAAGATTTGGGTACCTAAGAAAAGGTTTTTTATTTTGTAGGGATGTCCAAAGGCCAACCAAACTCCTATTTGGTACTTGGAAAGTAAATGTCCTAGGCATATGAAAGGAATAAAAAGCCTTCTGACAGACTAATCTTTAGTTGAAGATGGACCCAAAGTCATCTTTAGAGGTTCTGATAGAGGGAAGACAAAGATCAATAGTAAGATCTCCAATGGCATAGTCACTATCTCAAATGTAGCTTATGTTGAAGGATTGCAACACAATCTGATAAGTATAAGTCTACTATGCAATTTTGACTATGTTATTGTCTTCCACAAGGATGAGTGTCTGATTGAAAAGTATGAAGAGACCATACTAACTGACACTAAGAATGGGAATATTTATTTTAAAAATTTTCTATGCATTAGCTTTGACTCGTTTATCTGTCTCATAGTTGAGAATAAAGCATCACTTTATGTGCAATGCATAAGAGGCTAGCTCACCTCAACTATAAGACCATTAATAAGCTGCTCTCAGAAAATTTGGTTAGAGATGGCACTAAGTGGAATTGTGACTTGGAAAGCCCTTATTAAGCATGCCAAATGGGCAAGCAACCAAAGGGCTCATTCAAATCCATTAGGGTTAAGAACTCCATTATGTGTTTATACTTATTATATATGGACTTGTTTGGTCCTATGTCAATTCACAGATTAAGAGGAAAGGTCTACACTTTTATGATTGTTGATAGTTTCTCTAGGTTCACTTGGGTGTTTTTCCTTAAACAAAAGTAAGATACCATGGAAACATTCACTATCTTTGTCCGAAAATTCAAAATGAAATAGGCAGTTCTGTGGTCAAGATTAGGAGTGATCACAGAACTGAATTTCAATATGATGCTATGACCAAGTTGTGTGAAATCCTAGGTATATTTCATAAGATTTTGTCTCCAAGAACTCACAAACAAAATGGAGTTGTAGAGATAAGAAATAGAACCCTAATTGATGCTTGTAGAACCTTGTTGAATGACTCCTCACTCCTAAAGTATTTCTGGGTAGAGGCTGTTGATGAGTCCGATATTTATAGGGGTTTTCGGACTCATCTGGGCTTATTTTCTCACTCGTGCACCGCATTTCAGCCAATAATTGTTTATATTTGATTCATTCGGTCTATGATCACTTTGTGCACTATTTTGGCCCATGGGTATGCAATTGCGCATTCTGTTGTCGGGGGTAAGCACCTGGTGCTCCCCGTGGCTCTTTCTGGATGTTGTTGATTTCTTTCTGGTGCTGGGAGCTTTTGATCCAGTTTGGTTTTATTTCTATGCAGGTAGTCGGGACGTCCCAGATTCCATTTCCAGGTCCTGTGTAAAACGCACAGTCGTGCAAAATTGTTCACGCACGGTTTGAGATTAATCATGCGTTATACATATAAATTTTGGGGACGTCTGTGGTTACCCGTGTGTTTTGTTCCCGCACGGTTTCGGCCAAACCGTGCGAGAAGGAAACGCATGGTTTTTCTATAGATTTTGGTTTGTACTAATCTGTGGTTAATCGTGCGATTTGTTCACACACGGGCGACAGCGTCCGTGCGCGAGTAAAACGCACGATTCCACCTGCTTGACTTGTATTCCAGCTTTTTGTTGTTACCCGTGCGATTTCCTTCACGCACGGGCAAAAATGTCCGTGCGTGAGTAAAACGCACAGGTCAAAGCTTCTCCTTTCACAGGCCTATTCTGAAAGTTAATATCACACGGTGTGCGCATGGTCGAGCAACGAACCGTGCGTGACCATTATTTCTGATTTTTCTATTTAAGACGCAGATTTCATCGTTGGAGGAAGAAAGTCTGTTCCAGCCCGCCATTTCCACTCCTTTGAGCGGGAAAACTTCCCTCTAGACACTATTTTCTCTCTCCTCCTTGGAGAGTTGATTCGGCCACCATTCTTCCTCCAAGAGCTCGCAATAGCATCATCTCCGACAACCATTGTTTTCTCCAAACTCCAAGATCGGTTTTAAGCTCTTAGGGTGCTGCATCCATGGAGTTCTCGGGATAGATTTAGCCCAACAATTATTCACGAAGAAGACGGGTTATTAGAAGGAGGTGATAACCATTCTGGACCCCGAACATCATTCGTAGACCGAGCTCGGACAAGGCCCGACAACCCTTGACTCCGGCCGCGAATCTCGGAAAGCCTTCGTGTGTTTGGTTGTATTTCTCCCCCTCCTCTTGTAGTTACTTTGTTCTGAACTTGTGGTTGTTTGATTGTTGCTTAAGAATACTGTTTAGTTTAAGTATTTCAGCATGTCTATGTGCTATTATATCTTATCTCTTAATTGTGTTGATGAGCTTCAGTTTTTCTTGTTCTTGTTGAGATAGTGTCGTTCTAGCGATTGCTAGAAGCGTGCATGGCGAAGAGGTGATTGCGACCCTCATTGGCTCATCCATCTTTCATATTTCTCTCTTGAGTAATCCACCAAAGAGACGCGGTGACGACGACCCTTAATAGGTTTATTAGTGTTAAACTTAAGAAACTCCAAACCAAAACCCCCTTTGTTTACGTTAACACTTGCAATCACTTTTTCAATAGCGAAATCACACAGCCTACTTACACTCCTCGAGAGATCGATATCCAGGGATTCAACTCCTCAACTTTATTACTTGACTACGATCGGTACACTTGCCGACGCATCAAGTTTTTGCGCCTTGCCGGGGATTGCAACCGTTGCGTGTATTTTTCTTTTGAAACAGTTTGTAAGTGTTTTTGGTATTTTTGAAAGGATTTTTTGTATTGTATGACAGATCCCAACTCCAGTGTTAGGGTTGAAGATCTTGTATTTGAGCTTGAAATCGCACGTGCGAGGAGAGCTCGTGTGCGTGCTATTGCAGCTGAAGTAAGGATGGAAGATTTTGGCCAAGGAGGAAATGGCCACGGTGAACGGGTTATTGAGGGCTAAGAGGTGGTCCAACCATGCGCTAGGACGATACGTTATTTCATAACCCCTACTGCGGGAAGTGTTTACCTTGGCTTCAAACCGACCATCGTAAACAACCACTTCGAGATTAAACCCGTCATCCTGAATATGATCCAAAATAATACTCAGTTCTCGGGCTTGCCGAGTGAGGATTCGCAGCTCCATCTAGCGGAGTTCTCAGAAATTTGCGTCACATTCCGATATACCGGTATTTCTGATGACGTAGTAAAGCTGAGGCTGTTCCTGTTTTTGCTGAGGGACAAGGCTAAAACCTGGCTCCATACTATTATTCCAGGGACCGCTACTACATGGGAGGCCCTGTCCTCTAAGTTCTTGGCTAAGTTCCACCTGGTGGATAAGATTGTGAATGGCCGTAAGGATATTATAACCTTTCAGCAGCTGGACCAAGAAACGTTGTCTAAAGGCGTGGGAGAGATTTGCTGACCTGCGGTGTCGATGCCCCCAGCATGACTGTAAGCCATGGAATTTAGTTAAAATATTCTGTTTTGCTATTGAGCCTAATTTCAGGGCTATGATCGACGCAGTAGCTAGACGCACAATACTGAACCTATCTCCTGACGAGGCATTGAGGCTGCTTCGCGATACTGCCTCTCATAGCACATACTGGACCGCCGAAATAAATACCACTTGAGGGGCGAGGAATCTGTTGTAAGTGAATGCTGTGGTGCAACAAGCTGAGGCGAGCCATCATACTTTGGATGGAAGGACGATGTTGACCAGATCGGCCCCTCCTCCAGCTCAGTTTATGGACATTTCGTGCCAGGGTTTTGGTAACCCCGACCATCATGCTTATGAGTGCACTGCTGGAGAGACCTTTGCTGAGCCGTCAGGTATAACTTTTGACGAGAGCATAAATTTTATAAACAATCAAAACCACATAGCTCCTTATAATAATGCGTATAACCCAATGCGAGAAATTGTCCTAATTTCTCGTGGAATCAAAATGCTCTCGATCAAAGGTGGTAGATAGAACAACATCAATTTGATGCTCAAGCCTCTAGTAGCCAGCCGCGACCGCCGTATACGGGCTATAATCCGAACATGCAAGGGACTCATAAGAGTGCATTGGAGGAAATGATGGAGAAGTTTGTTGAGATAGCCTAATCTAATATGGCCACTCAAACCTCTTCCATGAGGAACTTTGAGACATAGCTGGGGCAACTGGCCTATGTGTTCTCCGAGCGTACACGCGGCACCATTCCAAGTGATATGGAGAAAAATCCCCGTGAGCAAGGGAAGAGTGCTGGGGAGGCAGAGGAGTGCAATAAAAATGAAATGGCTGTTAAGTGTGAGATTAATGTAGTGGAAGACGATAGCTTTATGTGATTCTGGATCATCGTACAACATTCTTGCTTTGCAAGATGTTGAGAAACTGAATTTTAATATCAAATTGAATGTCTGAAAGTCACTAGTTCTAGCCGATGGGTCGGTAGTAAAGACTGTTGGGGAGATTAAAGAGGTGGAAGTGATTCTGAATAGGGCTATTATAGACACTGACTTTCAGGTGTTAGGACCCATGGGAAATACATCGAAACCCATCTTAGGGGTCCCATTCCTAAAAGCTAGTGAAGCTACATTACAATTTAATGCGAGCGGTGTCACCTTGGTTTCCAAGGTCGATTTGCCTTTACCATCATCACTTCCCCCTATAATTTCAAATGAGCCTGGAGAACTTCTGAAATTGAATGTTTTGTTATCTAATGATTTATCTAGAGCTGCTGAGACGGGTGTTCTACTGAATGAGCAAGATAAGGTTAAGAAAGTGGCAGAACTACTGATGTTAGCTGAAGGAGAGATGAAGACGGAGTCGCTTGAAGTGAAATAAGATTCAGATAAGAAGAAATGTGAGCTGAGCACGGCTATAGAGAGCGTGCAGAAGATAGACTTAAAAACTTCTATTGTTCTGAGAAAATTTTGTAAGACTGTTAAATGGGTGACTTGGACTGATCTTTCACCTGTCGCGGGTGTGGAAAGGATGCCCCCGGATGAGAAAGATAGACGTGCTGCTGATTTGGTTGGTGTGGTTATACCACCCTGGCGATCCCCATCTGTGGCTCTGAAAAGAAAAGAACTGCTCACGCGCAAGGCGCAGAATTTTGCTCGCCGGCGCAAGAAGGAAGAGGTTAGGGGCCGGAGAGATTCATCTTCCCTGGGACCTAAAGCTTTCGCCTCACCCTCATCTTGCGTGACTGGGGGGATCTATCACAAGTCAGTGTTCAGCTGAGGAATGAAGGATCTCCGGGGCCCCTTTCCTGCTTTTTTTAGTTTCATTTTTGGCTTAATGTTGTGCGTAACTTTAGACTTTTCGTTGTGCTTTGAACTTATGCTCTGAACAATATTTATATAACTGCTAATACATGAATTTGGTCCACCTTAAGTATGGTAAAGAAAAGGGCTTATGGGAGACATCCCAATTTCACTGCTTTTAATTTGTTCAATTATGTTGTTGTGATTATATGTTTTTAGTATGCGTGGTTGGAGGTATTCTCTTGTGCAGGTGGAGTTCGTTTGAGCCATGGACTTTCTGCTGAAATTAACGCCAATCTTTTGGTATGCTCATTTGCTGAGCATGGGGTAACCTCTCCCCCAACTTTTATTTCTCTATTTTTATTGCAAATCTTGGATAGGTTGTTTAGTTTAAGTCTGGTGGGGGAGAGTTAAGCGGGTTACCTATGCACATGCACTATTAGAACTTTCATACCAAAAGTATATTTTCATTTTCTGTTTTTATATTATCATGTATGCATCGTGCATCTACACCCACATGAGCGCGATCTAAATCACGCGCTCGGCTCAAATCAAATTTATTTCTTGTGTTAACTTTAAAATAGTGGTGCTGGCTTAGGATTTTAGGATAGAGTAGTGTGAAACTCGTGCAGTGTTCCTAATCGAGTACTCATGGTGTGTAGAAATAGTATAGATTTAATTTTTCTTTATGCTCGTTGGTTTATACTTTTATGTATTTGTAAATATTGTTTGTACTACTCAAAAATGTTGAATCTGCAGTAATCGAACGGTAGTGTAGGAATGTGTGTAGCCGTCACTAGTCTCATATTGCTCGAGTCGGGAGGAAGGATCATCGTTATCGGTGGCTAAGAACTTGCCCCAAGCTTCTCTCGAAGCATTGGTGCATGGTTAGTCTAGCATGAGCGTGATGTAGGCCATCTTTTTGGCCCGGTTTAGCCTTGTACCCGACCTAACAATAATCCTTTTTAGCCTATTTTGATCCTACCCCTCCTGTTGATTTAGCCCCACTTCACGATCACTAGAGCCTAAAATCTTTTCCCAGTTGCACACCCCAATCTCGATGTATTAGTATGTTAATTATTCCATTGGTTTTGTTGTTGTGGTGTTGTTATGTGGTTGTGCGGTGAAGTTTTCTTGAAAATTTGCCTGAAAGTGTATTATAAAAATCTGAAAAAAGAAAAGAAAAAAATATATATGTGCTTATTGATATAAAATAAGCAAGTGAAAATGAAGAGTCTATTTGTGTTATTGTTGTGGTGATAGGCCGCACACCCGTGTTATCAAGTTCAAGTCTGGTGGTGTGGTGCACCTTCATGTTTTGTTGGCGAGAGGATTTAATTTGTATGAGCTAATTTGGGTTGTGCATAGCCATTGTTTTTATTCTTTTGCATCCTTTCCTATGTATATACCCAAGCCCCATTATTTTCCTAAAGTCCCACGGATTCACGCTTGAGTCAAATTAGCGATGTGGAGACAGTGTGAACGAGAAAGCGTATGGTCCCGGACATTGATGGATTTCTTTGGAAGTGATCCCGATCTCCGGTCTTTGGCAATGCTCAACTGAGTGGCCTGCCTACTTTCTTCCTACACATGACCGAACGATTCTCCAGGATTCTATTTTTGAGTAGTTATAATTCTTATTTACGCCCGTCGAAATTTATAAACTTCATAGTATAAATAAAAATTGTATATATTATATTTTCTATGCCCATGCTGTTTTTGATTTTTCGCAATACTGTATTTTGAAATTACTAAGCCAGCTTGTTGTTTTCTAGTTCGCGGAGAAATGATTTATTCGGGACGAGCAAATGTTTAAGTCTAGTGGTGTGATGAGTCCGATATTTATAGGGTTTTCGGACTCATCTGGGCTTGTTTTCTCACTCGTACACTGCATTTCAGCCGATAATCGGTTATATTTGCTTCGTTTGTTCAATGACCACTTTGTGTACTGTTTTGGCCCATGGGTGTGCAATTGCGCATTCTGTTATCGGGGTAAGCACCTGGTGCTCTTCGTGGCTATTTCTGGATGTTGTAGGTTGCTTTATGGTGTTGGGAGCTTTTGCTCCAGTTTGGTTTTATTGCTATGCAGGTAGTCGGGACGTCCCGGATTCCATTTCAAGGTCCTGTGTAAAACGTACGGTCATGCGAATTTGTTCACGCATAGTTTGAGATTAATCGTGCGTTATACACAGTAATTTTGGGGACCTCTATGGTTACCCGTGCGTTTTGTTCCTGCACGATTTCGGCCAAACTGTACGAGAAGGAAATGCACGGTTTACCTGTAGCATTCTTGTTTGTACCAATCTGTGGTTAATCGTGCGATTTGTTCACGCATGGGCGGCAGCACCCGTGCGCGAGTAAAACGCACGGTTCCACTTACTTGACTTGTATTCCAGATTTCTATTGTTATCTATGTGATTTCCTTCACGCACGGGCGGAAACATCTGTGCGCGAGTAAAACGCACAAGTCAACGCTTCTCCTTCCGCATGCCTGTTCTTAAAGTTAATATCGCACAGTGTGCGAACGGTTGTGCGTCGAACAGTGCGTGAACATTATTTCTTATTTTTTATTTAAGATGAAGATTTCATCGTCCGAGGAAGCCAGTCCGTTCCAGCCCGCCATTTTTGCTCCTCTAAGCGGGAAAACTTCCCTCCAGCCGCTATTTTCTCTCTCCTCCTTGGAAAGTTGATTCGACCACCATTCTTCCTCCAAGAGCTCGCAATAGCATTATCTCCGGCCACCATTGTCTTCTCCAAACTCCAAGCTCCGTTTCAAGCTCTTAGGGTGCTGCATCCATGGAGTTTATTTTTCACGAAGAAGACGGGTTATTAGAAGGAGGTGACAACCCTTCTCGACCCCGTATATCATCTATAGACCGAGTTCGGACAAGGCCCGACAACCCTTGAATCTGGCAGCGAATCTCAGAAAGCCTTCGTGTGTTTGGTTGTATTTCTCCCCCTCCTCTTGTAGTTACTTTGTTCTGAACTTGTGGTTGTTTGATTGTTGCTTAAGAAAACTGTTTAGTTTAATTATTTCAGCATGTCTATGTGTTGTTATATCTTATCCCTTGATTGTGTTGATGAGCTTTAGTTTTTCTTGTTCTAGTTGAGATAGTGTCGTTCTAACGATTACTAGAAGCGTGCGTGGCGAAGAGGTGATAGCAACCCTCATTGGCTCATCCATGTTTCATATTACTCTCTTGAGTTATCCACCAAAGAGACGCAGTGACGGTGACCCACAATAGGTTTATTAGTGTTAAACTTAGGAAACTCCAAACCAAAACCCCCTTTGTTTACGTTAACACTTGCAATCACTTTTTTAATAGTGAAATCAAACTCCCTACTTGCACTCCTCGAGAGATCGATATCTGGGGATTCAACTCCTCAACATTATTACTTGATTACGATCGGTACACTTGCCAACGCATTAGCTGCCAACATAGCTTGCTATGTGTAGAATAGGGCCTTAATCAACAAGACTCACAATAAGACTCCATATGATCTTGTGAAAGGAAGAAAACTAACCTTGGTCTATTTTAAATTTTTTGGAAGTAAGTGCTATGTATTAAATAATGGGAAGCACTTTTTGACCAAGTTTGATGAGAAAATTTATGAAGGAATTTTTGTTGGATATAGCTCTCATAGTAGAGCCTACAAGATATTAACAAAAAGCTAGAGTAATAGAAGAGTCCATTCATGTTGTGTTTGATGAGGCCATCCTGATACATATGGGCTGGTCTAGCTCTTCTAGTGGTGTAGGTATTGAAGGAAGATTGGAAAAAGAAACCATCCATGAATATAGGAAAGAAAATTATCTAATCTCTGCCAATGAACTGATCATGGAAGGAAGCAACTCCAATATAGATGAAAGTGAAGCTGATGAAAGGACAGAACAACCTTTAGCCCAACCTGAACCTAAAGAACACAAAATGCATATTATTACCAATAACTATAAGAAATCTAAGAGACCAGTCTCAAACTCAAATCATTGGTGATCTGAATCTTGGAATATACACCAGAAGCAGGGCCATGAATGAAGTGCTTTACCTGAGCTTTCTCTCTCAGGTAGAGCCAAAGAAGTTTGAGGAGGCCAATATATATCCTTCTTGGATCTTGGCTATATATGAAGAGCTTGAACAATTTAAGAGTTTTAAGGTATAGAATCTGGTTCCTAGGCCTCTCAAACATAGTCTCATAGGGACAAAGTGGGTGTTCAGGAACAAGCTGGTTGAGTAAATAGTAATTGTCAAGAACAGGGAAAGACTGGTAGCAAAATGGTACATATAAGAATAAGGAATAGACTTTGACCTGACCTTTGTTCCAGTGGCAAGATTAGAAGCCATAAGGTTGTTTCTAGTATATGCAGCTCACAAATAATTCAAAGTTTACCAAATTTTTGTAAAATTTGCCTTCCTCAAGGGAGATCTAAAAGAGGAAGTATATGTAGAAAAACCTCCATGTTTTGTAAATTCATCTCATCCAACTCACGTATATCATTTGAGAAAGGCTTTATATGGTCCCAAGCAGGCACCCAAAGCCTGGTATGAGAACTTGTCTAATTTCCTCATTGAAAACAAATTTTCAAGGGGCAAAATAGACAATACCTTATTCCTAAGGTAAATTAAGGGCAAGATTTTACTAGTGCAAATCTATGTTGATGACATCATCTTTGGATCTACAAATAATAACCTGTGCAAAAAGTTTGCCAAACTTATGCAAGGGAAGTTATAAATTAGCAGCATGGGAGAGCTAAAATTCTTCCTAGGGCTCCAAGTGAAGCAATCTGAAGACAAAATTTTCATCTCATAGACCAGTTTCACCAAAGAGCTTATAAAGAAGTTTGGAAAGGAGAATGCAACCTCTATGTGGACTCCAATGGGATCCAATATATATCTAGACAAGGATAAAAAGGAGAAACCTTTAAATGAAACCATGTATAGATATATGATTGGGTCCCTGCTCTACCTTACTGCCAGTAGACCAGACATGATGTTCTCCATATGTGTTTGTGCCAAGCACTAAGTGAACCATAAGGAATCTCACTATACCTCTGTCAAAAGGATTCTAAGATACCTTAAGGGTGCACTGAAAGTGAGGGATAGATCTAACTTATCTCAAGAGGGAGGGTGAATAGAGTATTTTAAAAAAACTTTGAGTTATTTTTATAACGGATTAAAGTAGGTGATATATATATTTATATAAAGAGAAATATCACAGCATAAAAAATAAACAAGTAAAGGGACAACCATACAACACAAGGAATTTATAGTGGTTCCCCAATAAACTTGGGTACATCCACTCTTCTACAACCCTGGTAGGAATCCACTACAGGTTTTTGCTTAGGTGCCATGCCACCATAGCTTTTTGATCAGGTGCCCTGTCACCAGAAGATCTATTTTCTAAGGGAGATCTAGCAACCCTTTGAGCTTTTGATCAGGTCCCCAAAATCCAATCCCAAGTCTTTTGATCAGGTGACTTGTGAACAAAAAGGCTAACTTTTGAAGGGACTTAAAACCCTGTACACAGTGAAAGGAAAATGTAAAAAGATGTTATCTTCTCTGTCTCAAGGCTCTGAGAAGACTAGTGGATTTATTAATGTCAAAGCTCCCCTGAGTTGTATGGATCTGATCAGGAGTGGAAGCTTTGCTTCAGGGTGTAGGCCTTCAAAATGATGTTGCTCTTCAGCAAACTCTTAGACTGATATTTATTTGTTGTCTCTTGAAAGCCTGAAGCAGATGAAGAAGAACTCTGTGTATAGAACTCTGTGTATAGGAGAGCTATGTTGTGTTCTTCACTTTTCAATACACTATTCTATCTTATTGACTGATTACTGATATTGATTAGTCAAACTGAGAAACTGTAGAGAAGATTAGTCGAATAGAACATGGAAGGAGTTAGTCGAACTCAGCAAGGATTTCGTCGACCTGAGCTCCAAGTATGTCGAGCTGAGATAGTACTTCGTCAAGCTAAACTTCTGATATGAGATCACAGTTCATCGATCTCAGCTAGACTTTCATCGAGCTCAACTCAGAGAAGGAACTCTGAGTTCGTCGATCTGAGATCGACGGTCGTCGTGCTGAGTTCAGCTATCGTCGAATGACTTTTCTACATTCTTTTTAACTACTTTTCCTCTGAAGTCTTCTGAAGTAGGGTATTGGCAATCTAAGTATGTGCTGCTAACCTTGACCCTGGAAATAACCTATGACCATAGACTATACATGTTGGGTCATCTAATCAATCCTAATAGTGAACCTAGCCCAAATCACAAGTTGGGTTCCAAAAATCTCACCCTATTTGGGTGAGGTCACTATAAAAATAAAGAAAATCACAAAGCAAGAAAAATATCTGACAGAATTATAGAACTTCAGCAGATATAAACAATTGTGCCTTGTGAATATATATACAACAATAATAAAGTTCAAAATGCATAAGCAGAAAATTATAAATCTTTCTTTAGAGCATCTGAAGAAGGGTCTGAAGAAGTTTTGGTAAAAATCATCTTCCTTTTAGGATAAGCAGTTTCCTGTTGAGTAATCTTCATATCTTGAGCACCAAGAATCTTCACTGATGTAGCTCTAGGCACTACTGCCTCTGGATGCAAACTCATATAAGTATCAACATTAAATATTTTTTCTTTTCATACCTTTCTAATTATTTCTGCCTGTAGGAAGACATTGTTGAAAATTGAGAAGTGTCTTTTCCTTCTTCTTTGGCTTTCCTTATTTGTGAGAGAGATACAATTTCCTTTAATCTGGCCATTCTAAAATTTGGATCCATCTCTGGATCACAGACTGGAGAAGGTGGCCTTTCTTGAGTGGAATGTTGTTGACTACTTTGAATTCTGTGAGAATCAAACCTAGATGGTCTATCTTGTTTTTGATAAGAAGATCTTGAATGTTGAGAGGAGGAAGAAGACCTTTGAGACTCTGAAACACTTCCTAAGAACCTGCTGTTGGAGGAGGAGGACCTCTCCTAAATTGTTTGGGTGGAGAGTATCTCCTACTCTTCTTTCTAGCTTTCAACTCATTCTTAGAATACCTCATCCAGTGAGGGGAGTCTCTGTAAGACCCCCCTCCCGGAACACAAAAGACGGCACGAGAGGGGTCTTATGCCCAGAACAGCTGTCTTGCGGTAACACTAACACTCGGGTCAGCCTGTACCACAAGACGCCTATCCTGCCGGCTTCAACCAATATCAACATATAAATGCCAACCCAACCATAATAATAAAAGAAGTCAACCCACACCAAGCATAAGTCCATAAGTACAATAAAAGAGAAGCTAAACAAGCTTCTACATAATCAGAGTACGTAAATAGAATTGCCCCGAAGGGCTACAACAAAATCTCTCTCACTCACATCTGTAACCGACAGTAGCGACGATACCGTCCCCTCAGGCCCTATCGTCCTGGCCTGACTGTCCAACTGCATAGCCTTCTGCTCCACCTGCGGGGTTTCCTCCTAAAAAGGAAGACGTAGCAACTGTTAGTCTTAAAGACTAAGTGGCTTCACATCCGCTCCCCCGGCGACTCCTCGGCATCGGGCAGATAAAGGAACAGGTACAATATATATAAAACAGTAGTACAAGCAGGTGAAGTAAGTATACAAATAATAGGTAGCAATAAAAGTAGTGTACAAATGAACAAGCTCTTATTCTATAATTCTACCATCTACAGCAGCAAGAGAGTATAATGTTATAACAGTAAGTAACTCAACTTATATGGATGCCCATACAAGCATATAAGTTAAGGGTCGTTCAGTAATAAGTAACTCATCGTATATGAGTGCCCATACAAACTTATACGATGAGGGTCTTGTGTATGTAATGAAGTGCAATGCTATTTATACAATGCAATGACACACCCATGATCAAGCACATGCAATCGCTATGTCGACACAGACTTATAGTTCCCACTATTCAAGCAGGTAGCTAACCTCTCAGGCGTCAACCGTCGTGGCAAAACGGTGACAGTAGAGCGGGCATATCCACTACTAGGTTGGTCTCCACAGTACCTGGCCTAGGCCTCCGTACGCCTCAACACTAAGAACACAACAGCGGAGCTCACATGCGTACTACAGCTCAGCGGGTTCTCTTGGGTAAATGAGCACCAAGATCCTAGCCGCGAACTGGCCTATGCGTGACACGGAAGGAGCCTCGGAAATAAACATGAGGACCAAGCCCAACCGTTCACTTGGCACGGAAGGAGCCTCGGGACATGAACACTGAGGACCAAGCCCAACCGTCCAAGGTCTTGCTGTCAACTCCCATCGGTGTGATGATTGGCGAGCCCGTAGACCTGCCACACTATCCTTAACCCGGGATTACGACACCACGTGTCGACTCACACCACATGCAATTTCACAATATCATGGCATGAAAATAGTCTCGGGACGTGAACACTGAGGACCAAGCCCAACCATCCATCAAATGCCGAAGGAGCCTCGGGACGTGGACACCGAGGGCCAAGCCCAACCGTCCAACTTTACTCATCTCAATCTCATTCCAACTAGTGACGGTCAACACCGCACTTGTTACTTCCACAATGCTACCCATAGGGAGACGACACTCTAAGCATTGGAATACTAATTCCCTTTTATCCATTCAACATACATCATGGTCATAGTTAAATCATTTATACTTCTATCAATTTATAAGTACCCATTTATATCAGGCTCTTTCCTTCAATTAAGCTTGTCCACAACTCGTTATACGAATTCAGATTTATAACCTCAACTTATCATATCACTATGATGATTATGTCGAAAGAGTTCACCCAAGCCTCGAGTTGGATCGCAACATTAAATTCCACCAAATCGCATTCCACGTTACACAGCCCAGAATTTAGGTGCAGCCTTAATCCGGGCAGCAACTTCGACCAAGGATTCCCGAGGCTACAGAAATCCGACGAGTGCATGTAACCACTCGTTGGAAAGATAATTTCAAGGGCTACAACTTTTGTGTTTAGTCAAAAGCCAATATTTCATTGCATCACACCAGAAATTCACTCGAAGCCTGCTGCGTACATGATACAGATTTCCTGGGTGGAATTTCCCCCAATCGCAGCAGATTCGAACTGACTTTCCCGTGCCTGGAAACGTGCAACCACACGTTGGAAAGATAATTTTGAGGGATAAGACTTTCATGTTGAGTCGAAAACCCAGATTTGATCGTATAACACCAGAAATTCACTCGAAGCCTGCTGCGTACAGGATACAGATTTCCTGGGTGGAATTTCCCCCAATCGCAGCAGATTCGAACTGACTTTCCTGTGGCTATAGGTATCGTCTGGAAACGTGCAACCACTCGTTGGAAAGATAATTTTGAGGGCTAGAAATTTAATGTTGAGTCGAAAGCCCAGATCTGGCCAGAACACCCCCGAAATTGGCCACGAAGATCACTGCGTGCAGAAATCAGATTTCTGCACGCATCTTAAGGTGAGATGAACAGCATCCTTTCATCTTCCTCCTTGCACCAATCTCCCAAAAACTCCTCCAGAAAATCGTCCACCTTTATTCACCCTCATGAAGCCATATTTCTCCACGAATCACTCTCTCACCTTCACTTTGAATGATGAGGAGGGTGAAGACACCTAAACCTAGATTTACAAATCTAGGCATGGTTTCCCTAGTAAATCATCTCCTCACCATCAAGAATCAATGGAGTCGATATCTCTCCTAGAATATAACTACAAATCTAGCACCAAGGGAGAGGGGAAGTAGCTCACCTCGTTTCCAGTGGTACCATCATTCCCAGCCATGGATCTAGTCATCCTTCTTTGCGGCATCTCTTTCTTGGTGTCGTTGTTCTTCACGACAAAGGAAGGAGAGAGAGAGAGCGAGAGAGAGAGAAGGCCGCCTCCAGGAGATCCGACGGCTTCCCTTGGCTTGGTCGGTTTCGCGAGGTTCGCGATGACGGTAAGATCGATCGGCAAGGATGGCTAGGGTTCGGCTTTATCTTCTCTTATAAACCGATGTATTAGGTTAAATCCCTTCTGCCACGTGTCACCCTCTGATTGGACCGCTCAAATTAGGTCTTACTTGAAATGACTGGTCCAATGACTCATCCAGCATGAATCCCGAAGTCCAGTTCGGTCCGCCTGTACAAGCCGGCGAATCTGGCTGGGCGAAAAAAACGCACAAGTCAAATTCGACGGGAATCAACTGTCATTCTCGACGATCGGTGAGAATCGCCGAGCATTCTCGACGAATTCGTCGGGTATCAACAATGATACCCGGCGAATTTCACTTAGCCAACTTATCGGAAATCCTGGAGTTGAGTGCGTTGAGTATCAGTCAGCGATACTCGACGATCGGTGGGTATCACCGGGCATTCTCGACGATCAGTGAGAATCGCCAGGCATTCTCGATGAATTCGTCGGGTATCAACAATGATACCCGATGAATTTCACTTAGCCAACTTATCGAAAATCCTGGCGTTGAGTGCGTTGAGTATCAGTCGGCGATACTCGACGATCGGTGGGTATCACCGGGCATTCTCGACGATCGGTGGGTATCACCGGGCATTCTCGACGATCGGTGAGAATCGCCGGGCATTCTCGACAAATTTGCCGGGTATCAACAATGATACCCGGCGAATTTCCCTTAGGCCATTTCCTTTCGATCCGTTGGATATCACTCAACCCTACACTCCATTCAACGCACTTGACACCTTTTGCCAGTGCACCCCGAGCCCGAGTCAAGTCTCTTGACTCAGAACTCGTGCGAGGGGTCTAGCGCGAATTGGGACGTTACAAATCCTATAAACAAAATAAAAGATTTCGTTCCCGAAATCAGGCTGAGGTCATGGGGAGTAAAGCATACAAAAAATAAGTATAAAATTACCTGAAGGAAACAGCTCCGGGTTGCGCCTTTGCATCAAATCCATTGGCTCCCATGTGAATTCCTCCTTCCCATGATTAGACCATAACACTTTTACCAGAGGCACACTTTTGCGGAGCAAGGTTCTTATCTCATTATCAACGATCCGCACCGGCTCCAGTCGCACAGATCTATAAGAGGCCACAGTACCATCAGTTGTGGGGATGTATTGTTCGGGCCGCAACAGCGCCTTTCGTAGCGACGATACATGGAACACATTGTGGAGATTTTCTAGCTCGGGCGGTAGCTCCAACCGATAGGCCAAAGGGCCAATCCTTTCCACTATGACATAGGGTCCAACATACCGTGGGCTTAGCTTCTTCACTCCCCGCACCCGTGACACTCCATGCATCGGTCGGATTTTCAGGAACACTTTATCACCCACTTGAAACTACATCATACGGTGTCTTGCGTTATAATACTTCGCCTGCCGACTTTGAGCCTCCAACATGCGATACCTTATCAGCCTAACCACCGCATCTGTGTCGTCTATATATTCAACACCCAAAGTCTTCGGGTCTTCATCTTGTACCCAAGACAAGGGGTTCTACACCTTCTTCCATAAAGGGCTTCATGGGGCGCCATGCCAATGCTAGCTTGATGGCTGTTGTTGTAGGAAAATTCCACTAAGGGCAAGATTATTTCCCACGACTCTCCCCTATCTATCAAACACAACCTCAACAGATCCTCCAATGTTCGGATGGTCCGCTCAGACTGCTCGTCCGTCTGTGGATGAAATGCGGTGCTAAAGGTAAGGCGCGAACCCAAATACGCCTGTACCGCCTTCCACTCCTTGGAGGTAAAACGACCATCACGGTCCGAAACTATCGTATTAGATACGTCGTGATACCGTACAAACTGCTCCACAAAAAGGCATACTAAGACATCCACATGAGCCTCCTTCTTCATAGGGATGAACCGGGCAACTTTCGTCAGGCGATCAATGATCACCCACACTGAATCATTTTCTGAGCAGGAGCGAGGTAGCCCATGTACGAAGTCCGTGGAAATATCCTCGAACTTCCACTCGGGGATTGGCAATGACTGCAACAGGCCACTGGGACTCCTGCACTCTGCCTTCACTCTTTGGCAGGCTTCACAATGCGTGACAAAGTACCGGACATCCTTCTTCATTCTTGGCCAACACATCGTCTTCCGTAAGCCGGCGTACATCTTTGAAATTCTCGGGTGCACGGAATATTGAGAGCAATGTGCTTCTCTCAAGAAATCCTCCCGGATTCTGCCACCTTTGGGAATGTAGAGCAGGCCGCGAAAGTAAACGAGGCCGTCCTTTAGTGTGTACTTGTCGGTAGTCCCGTCTTCGATTAACTTTATTGTCGGGGCCAAAGCCGCATCCAATCCTTGCTCCACTCGGATCTGGTCCCGGATATCACAAACTATGCTCATGCTGGACAAGTACTCCGTATATTCTGCCGAAGAAGCCTTAAATATTAAGGTAATGTCCATCTCCTCAATCATCCGTGCCAACTCCATGCTCATCAACCGAGACTCTGGGCTCGAGCCGGGTACTTTCCTACTCAACGCATCGGCTACCGAGTTCACTTTTCCGGGGTGGTAGTTCAAGGTGAACTCATAGTCGCATAGAAACTCTAACCACCGCCGTTGTCTTAAGTTCAATTCCTTCTGGGTATAGACGTACTTCAAGTTTTTATGATCCGAGAAGATTTCGCAGTGGACGCTGTATAGATAATGCCTCCATACCTTCAAGGCGAACACCACTGCTCCTAGCTCCAAATCATGCACCGGGTAATTGATTTCATGCTTCTTCAATTGTCTTGAAGCATAAGCAATTATGTGCCCGTACTGCATCAACACCGCTCCCAACCCCTGATAAGACGCATCCGTGTAAACTTGGAATCCTTCCTTCCCAGACGGAAGGACAAGGATGGGGGCGAAGGTAAGTCTATCCTTCAATTCCTGGAATGCCGCTTCACATTGGAGTGTCCACTCAAATGGCACACCTTTCTTTGTCAAAGAAGTAAGCGGGAGGGCAATTTTGGAGAATCCTTTTACGAACTTGCGGTAGTATCCGGCAAGTCCAAGAAAACCCCTCACATCGGCTGCCGACCTCAAGGGCGACAACTCCTTCACGACACGCACCTTAGTCGGATCCACAGCAAGTCTAGCCCCACTGATTACATGACCCAAGAAAGCCACTTCCCTAAGCCAGAATTCACACTTGCTAAACTTGGCGAACAGGGCGTGCTCTTTTAATTTTCCCAGAACTAAGGTCAAATGTCCGGCATGTTCTTCCTCCGTATTCGAGTAGACTAAGATGTCGTCAATGAACACAATGACGAAGACATCCAGATAGGGCTCAAACACTTTATTCATCAAGCTCATGAAAGCTGATGGGGCATTTGTGAGACCAAACGACATCACTGTGAACTCATATAAGCCGTAACTTGAGCTGAAAGCCGTTTTCTGAATATCATCCTCTTGTATTCTCAATTGGTAATACCCCGAGTGCAAATCTATCTTGGAGAACCAATGCGCTCCCACCAGTTGGTCGAACAACTCATCGATGCGAGGTAACGGATAGGTGTTCCGTACCATCAGTCGGTTGAGTTCCCGATAGTCTATACATAAACGCAGGGTTCCATCTTTCTTCTTAATGAATAGAACAGGGGCTCCCCAAGGTGATGAGCTGGGGCGAACAAACCCTGATTCTACCAACTCCTGCAGTTGAACTCTAAACTCCGCGAGTTCTTTTGGAGCCATCCGATAAGGGGTCCTGGAGACAGGCTTAGCTCCTGATACAAGCTTAATCTGAAAATCCACTTCTCTATGCGGGGGAAACCCTGGCAATTTCTCAGGAAATACCTATGGGAAATCCCGTGCTACCTGCACATCCTTCACATCTACCTTCATCTCCTTTAGTTCGAAACATATCATGTAGACTTCATCCCCTCTCATATGAGCTTTCAAGGTCTGGATTGAGGATAACAATATTCGTGGTGCGAAATTTATACCTTGGAAGACTACATCAGTATCCCCATGTCTCAAATAGATGTGCTTCTCCGCACAATCGATTCTTGCATGGTGCCAATCCAGCCACGCCATGCCCAGAATGAGGTCGAATTCTAGTATTCTCAAAATTGTGGCGGGGGTATCGAAGGTCTTTCCCCCAATAGTTATCTCCAACTCACACTTTGTGGTTGTCGTCATCTCAGATCCGTCTGGGAGGCGTACTCTTCGAGCAATACCAGTGAAATATTGCACTCCGTGTATGTCCTTGATGAAGTCTTCGGACACGAAAGAATGTGAGGCACCGGTGTCAAATAACGTATAAGCCGGTTTCCCGCCGACCATCACGGTGCCTAAGTGTCATTTAATAATACTCAAGCTAGACGTCTAGTATATCTTAAGCCACTAGAGGATATTAATGGAAGCAAAATGGCTAATTTAAATCGTACCTGCAATCATCTCCTGAGGATTCCGCTCTTGAGTCATATTCAAGGCATACATCTGATCCCGAGCGAGTCCGGGGTTTCTTCCTCGTGGTCCTTGTCCTCGACCACGCACATACCCTCTCCCTCGCGGGGCTGCTGGAGGGAAAACAAAAGGCGCATCTCCAAACAGTTGCGGGCAGTAGTGTCGAATGTGGCCCGGTTGGTTGCATTCAAAGCACACCCGTTCCTGCCTTCCGCCGTGTTGCTGAAATTGTTGAGGTGGAGGTAATGCTGGAGGTTGCGGAATCGGGCGCTCCTCTCTAAAGTTCTGGGGGAAACGCCTGCCACCCCTTCGATATCCTCTTCCTCTTCTATTGTCAAATCTCCGTCTATTGCTGGGGCCGACTTCCATCACGCCCTCTGCTGGCCTCTTACCACTTCCCAAGTGGTCCGCTTCCAATCTCTTTGCCATATCGATAATCTTCGCCAGACTAGAGTCCGCTATAAACAAAAGGACTTGCCTTAGGGGATCTCGCAAGCCTTTGTAGAATCGTTTGGCGTACCCTCTGTCATCCAACTCATAGGAGTCAGCGAATCTAGCCAAGTGCTGAAACTCCCATTGGTACTCTGTCACCGACATGGACCCTTGCTTTAGTTGCAAAAATCTCTCTTCAAGACCATCCCGAGCGGCCGAGGGGATGGAATGCTCTAAAAAGGCTTCAGAGAATTTGCTCCAACTAATGTCCGTGTACACTCTTCCACGAAAAGTGGAGCCCATGAGGGACTTCCACCACCTTTTGGCATGCAGTTCTAAGAGTGTCACCACAAGGGTCACCGCCATATTGTTTGGATATCTTATTCCTGCCAACAATTCTTTTATAGTGTCGAGCCACTCTTCCGTACGCACCGCCAACTCTGTCCCAATATAAGCGGGAGGGGAGAGAGCTCGAAAAGTGCTTAACCAACTAGATCCCGGACCTTGTTGTTGTACAGGTGCCTGCTGAGATTGGGACTTAAAGGCATCCAAAATAGCTGTGAGCATCTGCCCCAGCTCTGATTGTTGGAATTGTGTAGGCACGGACGGGGCGAGTGTGCCCCTCACTGGCTCAGCATGTACTGGGATCTACACATAGGGTACAAACCTAAGGTTAGGTTGGCTAATCTAAGGTTAAAGATGGACAAACTTAGTGTGAATTACATATGGGCACACCACTGCTTCCGCTAAGTCATTTGTCCTTAAACTGACTAATCAAACGGGGGTGGCACCATTGTTAAGTGACTTTCTTTTTGGAGGATCGTAGCAAGCTGATACCATTTGTAAGACCCCCCTCCCGGAACACAGAACACGGCACGAGAGGGGTCTTATGCCCAGAACAGCCGCCTTGCGGTAACACTAACACTCGGGTCAGCCTGTACCACAAGACGCCTATCCTACCGGCTTCAACAAATATCAACATATAAATGCCAACCCAACCATAATAATCAAAGAAGTCAACCCACACCAAGTATAAGTCCATAAGTATAGCAAAAGAGAAGCTAAACAAGCTTCTACATAATCAGAGTACGTAAATAGAATTGCCCCAAAGGGCTACAACAAAATCTCTCTCACTCACAACTGTAACCGACGGTAGCGACGGTACCGTCCCCTCAGGCCCTGTCGTCCTTGCCTGGCTGTCCAGCTGCATAGCTTGCTGCTCCACCTGCGGGGTTTCCTCCTAAAAAGGAAGACGTAGTAACCGTTAGTCATAAAGACTAAGTGGCTTCACATCCGCTCCCCCGACGACTCCTCGGCAATGGGCGGAGAAAGGAACAGGTACAATATATATAAAACAGCAGTACAAGCAGGTGAAGTAAGTATACAAATCATAGGTAGCAATAAAAGTAGTGTACAAATGAATAAGCTCTTATTCTACAATTCTACCATCTACAGCAGCAAGAGAGTATAATGGTATGACAGTAAGTAACTCAACTTATATGGATACAAGCATATAAGTTGAGGGTCGTTCAGCAATAAGTAACTCATCGTATAGGAGTGCCTATACAAACTTATACGATGAGGGTCTTGTATATGTAATGAAGTGCAATGCTATGTATGCAATGCAATGATACACCCATGATCAAGCACATGCAATCGCTATGTCGACACAGACTTATAGTTCCCATTATTCGAGCAGGTAGCTAACCTCTCAGGCGTCAACCGTCATGGCCAAACGGTGACAGTAGAGCGGGCATCTCCACTACTAGGCTGGTCTCCACACTACCTGGCCTAGGCCTCCGTACGCCTCAACGCTAAGAACACAACAGCGGAGCTCACATGCGTACTACGGCTCAGCGGGTTCTCTTGGGTAAATGAGCACCAAGATCCTAGCCCCGAACTGGCCTATGCGTGACACGGAAGGAGCCTCAAAAATGAACACGAGGACCAAGCCCAACTGTTCACTTGGCACGGATGGAGCCTCGGGACATGAACACCGAGTACCAAGCCCAACCGTCCAAGGTCTAGCTGTCAACTCCCATCGGTGTGACGATTGGCGAGCCCGTAGACCTGCCACACTATCCTTAACCCGGGATTACGACACCACGTGTCGACTCACACCACATACAATTTCACGATATCGTGGCATGGAAGGAGCCTCGGGACGTGAACACCGAGGACCACGCCCAACCATCCATCAAATGCCGAAGGAGCCTCAGGACGTGGACACCGAGGGCCAAGCCCAACCGTCCAACTTTACTCATCTCAATCTCATTCAAACTAGTGATGGTCAACACCGCACTTGTTACTTCCACAATTCTACCCATAGGGAGACGAAACTCTAAGCATTAGATTACTAATTCCCTTTTATCCATTCAACATACATCATGGCCATAGGTAAATCATTTATACATCTATCAATTTATAACTACCCATTTATATCAGGCTCTTTCCTTCAATTAAGCTTGTCCACAACTCGTTATACGAATTCAGATTTATAACCTCAACTTATCATATCACTATGATGATTATGTCGAAAGAGTTCACCCAAGACTCAAGTTCAATCACAACATTAAATTCCACCAAATCGCATTCCATGTTACACAGCCCAGAATTTAGGTGCAGCCTTAATCCGGGCAGCAACTTCGACCAATAATTCCTGAGGCTACAAAAATCCGATGAGTGCGTGTAACTACTCGTTGGAAAGATAATTTTAAGGGCTACAACTTTCGTGTTTAGTCGAAAGCCCAGATTTGATCGCATCACACCAGAACTTCACTCGAAGCCTGCTGCGTACAGGATACAGATTTCCTGGGTGGAATTTCCCCCAATCGCAGAAGATTCGAACTGACTTTCCTGTGGCTACAGGTATCGCCTCGAAACGTGCAACCACTCGTTGGAAAGAAAATTTCGAGGGCTACGACTTTCATGTTGAGTCGAAAACCCAGATTTGATCGCATCACACCAGAAATTCACTCGAAGCCTGCTGCGTACAGGATACAGATTTCCTGGGTGGAATTTCCGCCAATCGCAGCAGATTCGAACTGACTTTCTCGTGGCTACAGGTATCGCCTGGAAACGTGCAACCACTCATTGGAAAGATAATTTTGAAGGCTACAACTTTCATGTTGAGTCGAAAAGCTAGATCTTGCCAGAACACCCCCGAAATTGGCCACGAAGATCGTTGCGTGCAGAAATCAGATTTTTGCACGCATCTTAAGGTGAGATGAACGACATCCGTTCATCTTCCTCCTATCACCAATCTCCCAAAAACTCCTCCAGAAAATCGTCCACCCTTATTCACCCTCATGCAGCCATATTTCTCCACGAATCCCTCTCTCACCTTCACTTTGAATGATGAGCATGGTGAAGACACCTAAACCTATATTTACAAATCTAGGCATGGCTTCCCTAGGAAATCATCTCCTCACCATCAAGACTCTATTGAGTAGATATCTCTCCTAGAATATAACTACAGATCTAGCACCAAGGGAGAGGGGAGGAAGCTCACCTCATTTCCAGCGGTACCATCATTCCCGTCCATGGATCTAGTCATCCTTCTTTACGGCATCTCTTGCTTGGTGCCGTTGTTCTTCACGGCAAAGGAAGGAGAGAGAGAGAGAAGGCCGCCTCCAGGAGCTCCGACGGCTTCCCTTGGCTTGGTCGGTTTCGCGAGGTCCGCGATGACGGCAAGATCGATCGGCAAGGATGGCTAGGGTTCGGCTTTATCTTCTCTTATAAACCGATGTATTAGGTTAAATCCCTTCTGCCATGTGTCACCCTCTGATTGGACCGCCAAAATTAGGTCTTACTTGAAATGACCGGTCCAAGGAATCATCCAGCATGAATCCTGAAGTCCGGTTCAATCCACATGTACAAGCCGGCGAATCTGCCTGGGCGAAGAAAATGCACAAGTCAAATTCGACGGGAATCAACTGTCATTCTCGATGATCGGTGAGAATCGCCGAGCATTCTTGACGAATTCGTCGGGTATCAACAATTATACCCGGCGAATTTCACTTAGCCAACTTATCGGAAATCCTGGCGTTGAGTGCGTTGAGTATCAGTCAGCGATACTCGACGATCGGTGGGTATCACCGGGCATTCTCGACGATCGGTGAGAATCGCCGGGCATTCTCGACGAATTCGTCGGGTATCAACAATGATACCCGGCGAATTTCACTTAGCCAACTTATCAAAAATCCTGGCGTTGAGTGTGTTGAGTATCAGTCGGCGATACTCGACGATCGGTGGGTATCACCGGGCATTCTCAACGATCGGTGGGTATCACCGGGCATTCTCGACGATCGGTGAGAATCGCCGGGCATTCTCGACGAATTCGTCGGGTATCAACAATAATACCCGGCGAATTTCCCTTAGGCCATTTCCTTTCGATCTGTTGGATATCACTCAACGCTACACTCCATTCAAAGCACTTGACACCTTTTGCCAATGCACCCCGAGCCCGAGTCAAGTCTCTTGACTCAGAACTCGAGCGAGGGGCCTAGCGCGAAATTGGACATTACAGTCTCAAGTAGGAGTAATATTATGCAGAATATAATAAGGGGTATTTTCTCTAGGAGAAGGTTTAGGAGTAGCCCTAGAGGGAACCTTCTTCTTAAACTTTCTCTTCTTAGACCCAGAATCTTCTGAGTCATCCAACTCTTCATCATCATCAGGTTCACTAGCAGGGGTATCATAGAGAGCATCAATCTGTTTTAGCATCTCAACAGAAATTTCTGGAGGTGCCTGTGGCTGTATATCTGTATTTATCATTTTAGCATGTGGCTCTATAACTATATCTTCTTTTTCAGCCTAAGGCTGTGACTCTATATTTTCTGTATTAACCTGTACATTAGTATCTACTGTATCTTTGTCTTCAAACATAATATCATCCATATCTGGCATGGGGGATTCAGCCCAAGCAAATGTTGGTGGGGAGAAAGCCTTTGGCTCTATATCAGTTACTTTCTCTATAATGTTCTCAATAACTACAAAGCTTGTCCTTAGTTGTTCCAAAACTATAAGACTTAGTGGGGCAGTGTAACATACTATTGCTTTAGAAGAATCATATGCAAAAACTGGTAAACTACTACTATAAACTGTATCAAAAGAATGTAGTAGTGAAGGAATATCAACTGTGAGATTAATAATAAAATTACCAACAGTAATTATTTCTGGGGTTGTTGCCTCTTCTTCAAAGAAAATCATTTCTGAATCAACACTTTCAACTGCTGCTGCTGCTAAAATTACTGTTGCTAGAGTTGCTACTGCTAGAGTTACTATTACTGCTGCTGGAGCTTCTTCATAGGACATCTCCCCCTGCCTGGATTTAGAGAGACCTGAACCTAGGCCCCCAGAAGAAGGCACAGTGGAGGAGGAAGCTAGTTTATAAGATAGGTCAGATATGGTAGCAACAAGACGAGCAATTGCATCTTCTATCAACTTCTTGAGGGTATGAGTGATAAAAGCAAGAATATTAGAAAAATGGATGAGAAATCCACATACATAAACTCAGGTGGAGACTGAGTAGATGCAGAGGGTGGATTGGAAGAGGAAGGAATTGAGGTAGAACAGTTTTGACATAGATAGAATGACTGAGGTACATCCTGAGGATTAAAGGTAGAGGGAATGATATTAGGGATGATCTCTTCCTGGATAGGTGTTTTTTGTGGAGTGTGTTGTGTAGATGGAGATGATAGTATATCAAAATTTGGAGATGATAGTAGTGGATTTGTATGAAGAGAAGTGGATGGTATGTCATCAAGATGTGATAGTAGAGGTGATTGAGGAGGTGGAGATGGTATAACCTCAAAAATGTGGATTGGTGAGTGTGGAGGAGATAGTGGTCGATATGGTGAGGCTGGAGGGATTAAAGTAGAAGGTGTGTCTGCAATAATAGTGGATGGTTGTTGAAGAAGAGGAGATATTAGTCTGGGTGAAGGAGGTGGAGGTGGGGCAGAAACTTGTTCTGGTTTTGGAGGAGTGACTGTGTCAGTTTTTGTGTCCTTAGAAGCTCTGGAGGAGAAGGCCCTGGAGGGCTTGGTGATAACCCTCTTTGTATTGCCACCGATTTTTCGATGATTTTATTTGATTTATTATCATTATATTTATGACGTCAAGGCGTTACCCTTTTTACGCCATGTTGACGGCGCTGCACCGTTAGTGCGTTTTCGCGTCAGTTAGGTCTGATTGACCAGATTTTGGGATTTTTGTTGAAACTAAAAGTTTTCAAGTTGATAAGTTAAGTTTAGTGATTTTGGACTTGCTCGTCAAGTTTTGTCGCGACCCGAGCATTTTTGGAGCCTCGGCGCGCGTTTGTAGTTTTGTGTCATTTACTTTTGTCATAGAGTTTAGGAGTGTATAACTCGAGATTGGCTTGTCGGATTTTTGTTTTGACTTCTCTGTTAAATTTGTAGTGTCAGTGTTCTCCTTCTGTGTGAGTTTCGTTTAATTCGGCACGCGTTTGGGTTTCCGTTCTGAGTCTTCTCGAGTAGCTATGCTTCTTCTAAAGTAGCCCGTTTCATATTTTTCTCGGACGCAATTTTGAGGGTCAAAACAACATCGTATAAAAAATGGTAAACATAAAATTTGTTTGTATCGACAATATCTACAACTTTAATATTGACCACTTTTTGATTTGAAATCATCTTAGACTCCTATTTTTGATTTTCCCAAAATTGCTCGTAAATAAGCTGTATTATTGATTTCTACTCGAGTACCAATGATTTGCTCGAGTACTATTGTTTTATCTCGAGTATTATTGTTTTTTTCTCAAGTAATATTGAATTCTCTCGAGTCCTAGTGATTTTACTCGAGTATTATACGTTTCTCTCGAGTACTTTGCTCTCATTCTCGAGTAACCTTCATTCCTCTCGAGTAGTCATGTACAGTCTACGTTCGGGCGCATTTTTGAGGGTGAAAACGGTATTGTATGGAAAAATTGTCAACATGAAACTTGTTCGTCTCGACGTGATATACAACTTTTATGTTTACCACGTTTCGATTTGAAGCCATCTTAGACCCTTATTTTCTATTTTCCCGAAGCAGCTCATGTCCAGTTCGAGTAGACTTGATCCACTCGAGTTCTAAGTCTTTTATCCCGAGTAGAATTGATCCACTCGATTTCTATACCTATTCTCTCGAGTTCCAGATGATTATATCGAGTTACCAAGTCTCCATCTCGAGTAGATACCTCCCTCTCGAGTCACCATCTCGAGTAGACTTCTCCATCTCGAGTAGACCCATTCCACTCGAGTGGTTCTATACAGTCAGAGTTCGGGCACCGTTTTGACGATCAAAACGATGTTGTACAAAAAAATATTCAACATGAAATTTGTTCGTATCGATGAGGTATACAACTTTCATGTTGGGCACATTTCATTTTGGAGCCATCCTAGATCTCTATTTTTGATTCCCGCGAAACCGCTCGTAATAACCCGTTTTTGACAAAAAAAAATTATAAACATATATATATATATATAAATATATATATATATATATATATATATATATATATATATATATATATATATATATATATATATATATATTCTTAAACTTAGGTTTTAGAACCGAACTTCATCTTCTCCGATATTATTCTACCGAATGAGAGCTGCGAGTGAGAGAGAGAGTTTCTTTTTCGTGAATTTTTCGGTGGCCGCCGACGGCGCTCCGGTGCTCGAAATCTTCAACCGAACTTAGATCCGAAAAGTTCTCACCGAGAGCTACGCTATCGTGGTAAAATTTTCCCCATTCCTTGAGTTTTCTCGTTTGGGCTTTTTGGCCCTAACCCCCTTTACGGACCTTTTTTGTTTAGATTTCAACTCCTCCCGTATTCTTTTGCCCCGATCTTCAACGTGGAGTGATTTGGAGGCTTTCTCTGGTAAAGCCAAGGCAAGTGGCTCCTTTCCTCTCCTTTTCCCCTAAGTTATTATGGTAAGACTGTCATCTTATATTAATATTCCTGTTTCGTTTAGAGTAAAAGATGTTAAATCATTTTAGGCTTACGCTTAGGGTAAATTTTTTCGATGCCATTGAGCGTAGGATGCGTTGCACTTAATTTAGTTCGATTAAAGGTCGTGGTCTTCGATTTAGTGTTGTAATACTTAGGTGTTGTGCCGATTTTTAGATGGTGATGTTGAGGATATGATTGTTGGTTGTGGTTAGCATACCACCCAACTAGGAGGCCCCTTCTTTCTGTGGATCATCACAGTGGGGGTATGCTTAGTTTCTCCTTTCCTGGACTGTTGGGTTCTGGTTGGCCCGGTTTGGCCATGTTTGTGAACAACAATACCGATTATGAGACAGTTGAGGATTCGGGGTTGGGTTTAGGGCCTTGAGGTCATCTCCCTCTCCGACCTACAACGCAGTCATACCATGTGTTGATTATCCACCCTCTTCCGAGCCGTATTGTGCTCAGTTGGTTTTCTTGTGGTTTATCCCACAGTTTGCTAAATTTTTTTGATTATGCCCAGACTTGTTCATTTTCGCACTTGGTGCATTTTATTCAGAGGTATTTTATTGGCTAACCTTTCTCTACGCGATCAAATTTGGCTAATTATTGTTGTGGTTTTTTTCAGCTTTCTATTTCCCTTGGGTTGGGTTTGGTACACCCTCCTTTGTTAAATTCTTTTCATACTTATTTACTTATACTCTTGCCACTTGTACTTTTTGCTTGCTAAGGTGTTCTTATTTTAAATGCCTCAAGTCCAGGGTTGTAGCTGGGGGTGCGGCTGAGTGGTGTTGTCGCTGTGTGTGCCTCGTGTTTGCGAGGTTGCTTTTGTTGCTCTTATTATTTGGTTAAGACTTGAGAACTTTTAGTGGGTTCGTGTCAGGTGTTTGACGCCCACTGATTGTTTATTGTTATTCTTGGATATTTTGCTAATTGCTAGTGCCAACTTTTGTGTTAGTAGTTCTTGCTCTCTGGGAAGGATTTATGCTAGGATGCATATAGGTATTTTCAATTATAAAACAAACCATTATTACTATATCATGCGCATCATATTTTAAAACTCTAAATAACTATATTTAAATACCGTACAAACTACTTCGATATTATTATTATAAATTTAGTGGAATGCATGCCTTGAGTTTTTTTTAGGATGTTAGACTCATGTAGGATGCCTAACCTATTTACTATAGTATTTTCCACTGCGTTTAACTACTTTTCTTCTGGTGGACACGTGATCCACTAAGCCGAGGGATACGGCTAATTGCCAACCTAAAATAAACTTCTTCAATAAAAACATTTAAATCATATTTTCAGTATTGAGTCGGAGTGTTGCCTGAGCGTCTGTAGTTATCCCCTGCTGACGTGGCATCATGACGCGCATTTTCCCTTACTCTGATATTTCATCGTTGTGGTGAAAATGTAGGTTGTTATAGTTGGTATCAGAGGGGGGTTTCTTGACAATTGGTCGGGCAACCTTCCCTTGTTAGTGTTAGTTGTTTAGTGTCATATCATACATACACTGATGTGTCATTAGTATTTCTTGCCTGAAGCATGAACACTACACTCATAAGCATGATTAGAAGTATACGGGGCATATTATGTAGTATAAGATGCATAAATATGTGTTTGTATATGGATCCACCATAGGAGGCAACATGTGATGGTTATATAGTATGGGATTCATAACCACACCCACATGGATGCCCATTAGCACGTTTTATTTTTTCGTTACATACAATGTTATGTAGTATGGGATGCATAACATTGTATGTGTACGACGCTCATACATGGATTAAGAACTTTTTAGAATACATAGCACAGCATGCATAATATATCATTGCATATGCACACGTGCCAAGTTAAAGATCTACATGATGATATATGTACACACAAGATTTGAAATAAAATGTAATCAGTCATGCACTCATATAATAGGAACAAGAGTCATAAGGATGAGGGTGTTTTGTCCTAAGTAGGACATGCCATCATTTATTTTAAAACCCAGATCAAGCTAGCAGCATGAGCAAGTATCTAAGGTTGTATGTCTAAACTAAGTTTTAAGTCTAGCAGGTTACGCTAGGTGTTGATAGATTGTTTATTGTTTGTTTAGAATGCCGCCTAAGTGTCCAGTGACGAGGACTACTCCCCAGTCGGAGGGAGAATCTTCTGGTGCCTAGAGTGAGGCCGTAATAGAGGGATTGTGTAAGAGCAATGAGGCCCTATCGAGGCAAATGTTGGAGATGCAGTCGCAGATTCAGTCATTATTGTCAGTCGTGGAGAGTCAGTCGCAGAGAGCGCAAGGGCCCGCCGTGGATCTAGCTGTTCCTGTTCCCCCCGCTCCTCTGGTGCCCTCGATGGTGTTGCCACCAGAGATGACTTTCATTTCACACTTTCAAAGGTTAGGACCCCCTACGTATGATGGCAAGGCAGAATTTATGGCATGAGATGACTGGATGATTTCCATCGAGGAGATGTTCACCTACTCTGGTATCTCTGCGGACCAGAGAGTGATGGTTGCTCCTTATCAACTCAAGGGCATGGCCAAGAGTTGGTGGTTGAGGGAGAAAGAAAGCTTGAAGTATGGATGCTCGTGGGAGTCCTTCAAGGAGTTGCTGTTGAAAAAGTTCCTGTTGTTTGTTGAAAGAGACCGGTTGATGAATGATTTCCTTCACTTGAAGCAGAGGCAACTTACCATCAGTGAATATGAGGTGGAGTTCAGTAAGCTGAGCTGCTTTGCTCCTAACTTGGTATCTTTAGAATCCAACCGAGTCAAGCGATTTCTGGGTGGTCTTCAGAATGACAACCAACAACTTACAAGTGCCTACGGATCTGGGACTTATTCTGAGGTGGTAGAGGCTGCTCTGAAGGTGGAATCCATTGACAATGCCAAGGTCAGGGGTCAGCAGATGAGGAATGATAAGAGGAATTCTGTTGAAGGTAAGGAATTACAGGAATTTGGGACTATTAAGAAGAAAAGAGGCAAGGAAGTATGCAGTTTCTGTGGTCGGGCAGGCCACCTGTTCGAGAAATATTACCGGAGGCTGGGAGCTTAGAAGTAGGAGCAGGTGAATGTGATTCAGCGTGCTCCCAAAGAGAGATCTGTTTGTTCCAATTGTAACAAGGCGGGGCATGATGCAGCCCATTGCTGGAAGGACAAGACCTGTTATCTTTGTGGGCGGAAGGGGCATGTTAAGAATCGTTGCCCGAAGGCTCAACCCCCGTTGCAGCCAGTTCCACTTCAGGCCTTGCCGCCACCGCAGCTTATGGACAAAGGGAGGTGCAAGTTGAACGTGGTGTCCGCGGATAAAGCTCAGACGTCGACCCAAGTTATTTCAGGTTAGATTCTAACCTAGTTTTATTTTCTAGGTATGATCTAAATGTCAATGTTCTTTTCCCTTTGTCTTATATTTACTCTTATAGGAAGGTTTAAGGTAAGTAACCTCTAGGCGCGTGTCCTTTTCGATTCCGGCGCTACCCACTCATTCGTGGCTAGATCTTTTATAGAGCGTCACTGTTTAAGCCTCAATCGTGTTGGCGACCCGTTCTGTGTCAAGTTCCCCTCAGGTTTTTCCGTGGTGTCAGATTAGGGGATTCAGGGTTGTCCAGTCCAGTTGGGAGATTTTCTCACGGTTGCGGATTTAAAAGTTTTAGACTTGGAAGATTTTGATGTAATCCTGGGCATGGATTGGCTATCTAAGTATGATGCAGTAATCCAGTGCAAGGTCAAGCGCTTGGACTTCAAGATGGATGACGGTCAGCGCAGGAGCGTTTATGGTTATTCGCACCAAGATTCTCCGATCATTTCCGCGGTAAGTGATCGAAAGCTTTTGAATTCAGGATGCTTTGCCTGTTTGGTTTCAGTGTTGGCGACCATTATTAGTTTGCCGCTTGTGGAGGAGATTGTTGTAGTGCGCGAGTTTCCTAACGTGTTCCCTGATAATCTTCCTAGTCTTTCGCCTAAGAGAGATGTTGAATTTGTCATAGATTTAGAACCGGGTACCTGTCCAATCGCTAAGGCTCTGTACCGTATGGATCCACGTGAGTTGGGAGAGCTGCATACCCAGTTAGACGAGCTGTTGTAGAACGGTTTCATTAGGCCAAGTTTGTCACCGTGGGGTGCTCCCGTTCTGTTTGTAAAGAAGAAAGATGGATCAATGAGGCTATGTATAGATTACAGAGAATTGAATAAAGTGACCATCAAGAACAGATATCCCTTGCCGAGAATCGATGATCTGTTTGACCAGTTGCGTGGTAGCTCTGTATTTTCCAAGATTGACCTGCGTTCGGGTTATCATCAGTTGAGGATTCGTGAGGCAGACATTCCACGAACTTCTTTTTGTTCACGGCATGGACATTTCGAGTTCTTGGTAATGTCTTTTGGATTAACTAATGCACCCACCGCATTCATGGATTTGATGAACAGAGTATTCAAGGACTTCCTGGATCATTTTGTCATCGTGGTCATAGATGATGTTCTAGTCTACTCCCGCAATGCTGAAGAGCATGCACAGCACTTGCGAATTGTTTTGTCAACTTTAAGAGAGCATAATTTGTATGCTAAGTTGAGCAAGTGCGAGTTTTGGCTACCTCAAGTCTCCTTCTTGGGCCATGTGGTGAATAAAGATGGGATAACGTTGATCCGGAGAAGATAGCTGCAGTGATGGATTGGAGTAGGCCTACCACTCCCAAGGAAATAAGAAGTTTTCTAGGGCTGGCAGGCTACTATAGAATGTTTGTAGAGGGATTCTCTACATTATCTGCGCCTTTGACAAAGCTGACGCAGAAGCATGCAGCCTTTATTTGGAGTGATAAGTGTGAAGAGGCGTTCCAGGAGCTGAAGAGGAGACTATGCACTGCACCAGTTTTGACCCTGCGTACTGAAGGACTGGAGTATGCTGTGTATGTGGACGCATCACATGTTGGGCTCGTATGCGTGTTGATGTAGGAGGGAAAGGTTATTACGTATGGGTCTAGGCAGCTAAAGGTTCATGAACGGAATTACCCTACGCATGACCTGGAATTTGCAGCAGTGATTTATGCCCTCAAGTTGTGGAGACATCTGTTGTATGGCGCTATATGCAAGATTTATACTTATCATAAAAGTTTTAAATACTTCTTTACACAGAAGGAACTGAATTTATGCCAGCATATATGGCTGTAGTATGTGGCAGACTATGATGTTGAGATCCAGTACCACCCGGGCAAAGCTAACATGGTAGCCGATGCCCTGAGCAGGAAGACAGCTAAAATTTTTAACCTTTCGGTGGATTCACTGGTGGAAGAATTTCTATTGATGGGAATTTTAGTGGGAAGTGGCAGCTCGACTAGTGAATTAGAAGTGTTAGATCCTTCATGGATTATGCTTACTAGATTACATCAAAAGGAGGATCCAGATCTATTGCATCTTTATAGTAGAGCTGCAAAGGGTGAGTTGCTAGAGTTTTCTATTGATGATATGGGAACCCAGAGATACCGTGGTAGGCTTTGCATTCCCGCTGTTAAGGATATTAGGTATCAGTTATGCAAGGAGGCACATGGTTCTAATGTGGCCTACCACCTCGGTTCGACCAAGATGTACCAGGATCTGAAGAAGATTGCTTGGTGGATGGGTTATAAGGGTGATATAGCAAGGTTTGTTTCTGAATGTTTCACCTATAAGCGAGTTAAGGCCGATCATGGAAGGCCTGGAAGCAAGTTAACACCTTTGGAGATCCCGAGTTGGAAATGGGAGAGTATCTCGATGGATTTTATTACTGGATTGTCGAGATCTCCCAGAGGGCATGACTCATTTTGGGTGATTACAGATAGACTGACGAAGAGTGCTCACTTCGTGTCGTTCAAGATTGACTACTCCATTAAGAAAATAGCTAAATTGTATTTAGACGAGGTCATCAGGTTGCATGGAGTACCTGTCAGTATTGTGTCTGATCGAGACTCCAGGTTCATGTCCCGTTTCTGGAAGAGCTTCCAAGAGGGGTTGGGTACCGACTTGAGGTATTCCACCACCTACCATCCGCAGATGAATGGGCAAATAGAAAGAGTAAATCAGATTGTGGAGGATATGGTTAGATGAATCATAAGTTGGACCACGGTGGAGCGTGGGATGAGCGTCTGAGGCTAATGGAGTTTGCCTACAATAATAGCTACCAGGAGAGCTTGCAAATGGCTCCATTTGAACCTTTATATGGGAGACATTGCAGGACTCCTTTATTTTGGGCTGAGGTTGGTGAGAGACCGTTTCTAGGTCCAGAAGCCCTTAAAGAGATGGAAATTTCAGTTAGGCTCATCCGAGAGAAGATTCGGGTAGCCCAGGAGCGCTATGAAAAGTATGTCAATCGACGCAGGACCGATTTGGAGTTTGTCGTCGAGGATATGGTTTTCCTAATAGTTTCCCTGAGTATGGTGTGAAGCAATTTGGTAAGAATCATAAGTTGGACCCGAGATATGTAGGCTTCCGAATTGTTGAGCAGATTGGTGTTTCAGCTTATAGGCTGGACCTACCGGCAAATTTTCCCGGAGTGCATGATGTTTTCCATGTAAGTCAGCTACGGAAGTGTGTGTTGAGAGACAGGCAGATTCTCGATGTTGTGCCCCAGTTGGAGCCAAACCTTTCTTTTGTGGAGGTGCCTGTTCGTATTTTGGAGTCTCAGGATCGAGTGTTGCGGAGAAAGACAATCCCCATGGTCAAGGTTCTTTGGAGAAATCAAGACGTCGAGAGCGCGGCGTGGGAATTGGAGTCGGCGATGAGAAAATCTCATCCGCATCTCTTCACTTAGTTTTGGTAAGTCTCCTTGTTTTTGCGACGTTTGATTCTATCGTTTTGGTTTGGTTTTGATGTTGTATTAAGTTTCGGGACGAAACTTCTTTTAGGGGGAGTGACTGTAACGCCCCCGATTTTTCGATGATTTTATTTGATTTATTATCATTATATTTATGATGTCAGGGCGTTACCCTTTTTACGCCATGTTGACGGCGCTGCACCGTTAGTGCGTTTTCGCGTCCGTTAGGTCTGATTGACCAGATTTTGGGATTTTCGTTGAAACTAAAAGTTTTCAAGTTGGTAAGTTAAGTTTAGTGATTTTGGACTTGCTCGTCAAGTTTCGTCGCGACCCGAACATTTTTGGAGCCTCGACGCGCGTTTGTAGTTTTGTGTCATTTACTTTTGTCATAGAGTTTAGGAGTGTATAATTCGAAATTGGCACGTTGGATTTTGGTTTTGACTTCGCTGTTAAATTTTTAGATTCAGTGTTCACCTTCGGTGCTAGTTTCATTTAATTCGGCGCGCGTTTTGGTTTCCATTCTGAGTCTTCTCGAGTAGCTATGGTTCTTCTCGAGTAGCCCGTTTCAGATTTCTCTCGGACGCCATTTTGAGGGTCAAAAAAGCATTGTATCAAAAAATAGTAAACATAAACTTTGTTCGTCTCGACAATATCTGCAACTTTCATGTTGACCATGTTTTGATTTTAAGCCATCTTAGACTCCTATTTTTGATTTTACCAAAACTGCTAGTAAATAAGCTGTATTATTGATTTCTACTAGAGTACCATTGATCTACTCGAGTACTATTATTTTATCTCGAGTATTATTGTTTTTTTCTCGAGTAATATTGAATTCTCTCGAGTCCTAGTGATTTTACTCGAGTATTATACGTTCCTCTCGTGTACTTTGCTCTCATTCTCGAGTAACCTTAATTCCTCTCGAGTAATCATGTATAGTCTACGTTTGGGCGCATTTTTGAGGGTCAAAACGGCATCGTATGGAAAACTAGTCAACATAAAAATTGTTCGAATCGACGAGATCTACAACTTTCATGTTGACCACGTTTCGATTAGAAGCCATCTCAGACCCATATCTTTGATTTTCCCGAAGCAGCTCATGTCTAGTTCGAGTAGACTTGATCCACTCGAGTTCTCAGTCTTTTATCTCGAGTAGAATTGATCCACTTGAGTTCTATACCTATCCTCTCGAGTTCCTGATTATTATCTCGAGTTCCCAGATCTCCATCTCGAGTATATACCTCCCTCTCGAGTCACCATCTCTAGTAGACTTCTCCATCTCGAGTAGACCCGTTCCACTCAAGTGGTTATGTACAGTCAGAGTTCGGGCACCGTTTTGAGGGTCAAAACTGTGTTGTACAAAAAAATGGTCAACATAAAATTTGTTTATATCGACGATATCTGCAACTTTCATGTTGAGCACTTTTCGTTTTGGAGCCATCCTAGACCTCTATGTTTGATTCCTGCAAAACCGCTTGTAATAACCCGTTTTTGACAAAAAAAAATTTATAAACATAAATATATATATATTCTTAGACTTAGGTTTTACAACCGAACTTCATCTTCTCCGATATTATTCTCCCAAACCAGAGCAGCGAGCGAGAGAGTTTCTTTTTCGTGAATCTTCCTGTGGCCGTCGACGGTGCTCCGGTGCTCGAAATCTTCAACCGAACATAGATCCGGAAAGCTCTCACCGAGAGCTACGCTATCGTGGTAAATTTTTCACAATTCCTTGAGTTTTCTTGTTAGGGTTTTTCGGCCCTAACCCCCTTTTCGCCCATTTTTGTTTAGATTTCAACTCCTCCCGTGTTCTTTTTCCCCGATCTTCGATGTGGAGTGATTTGGAGAATTTCTCTGGTAAAGCCAAGGCAAGTGGCTCCTTTCCTCTCCTTTTCCCTAAATTCTTATGGTAAGACTTTCATTTTTTATTAATGTTCCTATTTCTTTTAGAGTAAAAGATATTAAATCTTTTTAGGCTTATGCTTAGGGTAAATTTTTTCGACGTCATTGAGCCTAGGATGCGTTGCGCTTAGTTTAGGTCGATTATAGATCGTGGTCTTCGATTTAGTATTGTAATACTTAGATGTTGTGTCGATTTTGAGATGGTGATGTTGGGGATATGAGTGTTGGTTGTGGTTAGCATACCACCCAACCGGAAGTCCCCTTCTTTTTGTGGATCATCACAGTGGGGGTATGCTTAGTTTCTCCTTTCCTAGACTGTTGGGTTCTGGTTGGCCCAGTTTGGCCATATTTGTGGACCACAGTACCGATTGTGAGACAGTTGAGGATTCGGAGTTGGGCTTAGGGCGCTTGAGGTCATCTCCCTCTCAAGCCTGCAACGCAGTCATACCACGTGTTGATGATCCACCCTCTTCCGAGCCGTATTGTGCTCAGTTGGTTTTCTTGTGGTTTATGCCACAGTTTGCTAAATTTTGCTAATTATGCTCAGACTTGTTCATTTTCGTACTTGGTGCATTTTATTTAGAGGTATTTTATTGGCTAACCTTTCTCTACGTGATCAAATTTGGCTAATTATTGTTGTGGTTTTTTTCAGCTTTCTGTTTCCCTTGGGTTGGGTTTGGTACACCCTCCTTTGTTAAATTCTTTTCATACTTGTTTACTTATACTCTTGCCACTTGTACTTTTTGCTTGTTGATGTGTTCTTCTTTTGAATGCCTTAGGTCCAGGGTTGTAGTTGGTGGTGCGGGTGAGTGGTGTTATCGCTGTGTGTGCCTCGTGTTTGCGAGGTAGCTTTTGGTTCTCTTATTATTTGGTTAAGACTTGATAACTTTTAGTGGGTTTGTGTCAGGTGTTTGATGCCCACTGATTGTTTATTATTATTCTTAGATATTTTGCTAATTGCTAGTGCCTACTTTTGTGTTAGTAGTTCTTGCTCATTGGGAAGGATTTATGCTAGGATGCCTATAGGTATTTTCAATTATAAAACAAACCGTTATTACTATATCATACGCATCATGTTTTAAAACTCTAAATCACTATATTTAAATACCATACAAACTACTTTGATATCATTATTATAAATTTAGTGTAATGCATGCCTTGAGTTTTTTTTGGGATGTTAGACTCATGTAGGATGCCTAACCTATTTATTATTGTATTTTCCACTGCGTTTAACTACTTTTCTTCTGGTGGACTCGTGATCCACTAAGCCGAGGGATACGGCTAATTGCCTAACCTAAAATAAACTTCTTCAATAAAAACATTTAAATCATATTTCAGTATTGAGTCGGAGTGTTGCCTGAGCGTCTGCAGTTATCCCCTGCTGACGTGGCATCATGACGCGCACTTTCCCTTACTCTGATATTTCGTCGTTGTGGTGAAAATGTGGGTTATGACACTCTCCCATCTTCCAAAGAGGGCTGATGTGAGCCTCTTGGATGCATTAATAAATATGATCTGTGAGACCAAAAGTTCTGGGCACTTGGCTTGCAAGAAAAGCCCAAGAATTCTCCAATACCCAACATCCTTCTTATTTACCTTCTTCTTAATAGAATCAAACAAGATAATTCCCCAGTTCATTGATTTTTGATTTACTAGGGCACTCATCAGAAGAAATTGGTGCATGGTTATATAGTCATGGACAGAGTACTTGCCCAAGATTACTTTTCCAACAACATCTGCTAAGAACTTATAATCAACAGACAAGTTCTTTTTCAGCATTTTGTTAGGGTTTCCCTGGGAGTGACCCATTCTAACTAGCATATTCGCAAACTCAAAGCTAGATAATTTTATTTCATCTTCCCCATTGATAAAACTATAAATTTCAGAAATAACAATAGGTGTAAGAGAAACCTGGTGTCCAAAAATCGATCTAGTAATGGTGGTTTGATCTGGAAGAGTTGTTGTGAATACTCATTCCTTTAACTGCTATACTGGAAGTTTAATCCTTGTGGTCATGAACTTCCTTAACTACTGAGCCTCAAACAACTGTAAGATGTTCGTTAAACTTGATCAGAATGGTTGAATGAACCAATATCAATGTCGAAGCCTGCATCAAATTTCATTCCGGAAAGTGTCGCCGCTGAAATCGCTATTGCCTGCAAAAATAAGAGATCAAGTGTAAAAGAACTGGAAAGCATGGGATGGAGTTCGATGAATACCTAATTATAAGTTTTCAGAAGATGAAGCGGCGAACTCTATTCAATGAAAAAGAAAAGCTTCGAACTCAGTTTGACGAAAAATCTCATAAAGAAATAAAAGCGTCGATCTAAGTTTGAAGAGGGGGAAACAATTTGTTGTTCTCCATTCGACGAAATTTTTTTTTGAAATAAATTCGTCTATCTCCGTTTGATGAAAATTTTCTCAAAGAAGAGTTCGTCGATCTCCATTCAACGAACACTCCACGAAGAGTTCACAGTTCGTCGATCTCCGTTCGACGAAAAGTGGACAATTCGTTGACCACAGACAAAAATCAAATTCAGGACTTCTCCATTAATCATACCTAGCTGATTTAGGAAGAACAGATATTTCTTTTCATCTAATGGTTGTTGAAAATGTCTGCTCTTTGTAAATCAGTAGAGATAAAGACAAGATTAATTTTATTTTTGCCCACATAATCTCTAATGAAATGATGTTTAATCTCTATATGCTTGGTCCTACTATGATGCACTGGATTTTGTGCTATAGAAATTGCATTGGTATTATCACAAAAGATAGTTGAATTATTTAAGTTGAAACCATAATCCAAGAGCTGATTTTGAATCCACAAAATCTGTGAGCAGCAACTACCTGCTGCAATGTATTCAGCTTCAGTAGTTGATGTGGACACAAAAGTTTGCTTTTTGCAAAATAAGGACACAAGCCTATCACCAAGGAACTGATAAGTTCCTAATGTGCTTTACCTGTCAACTCTACATCCAGTAAAGTCAGCATCTGAGAATCTAGATAATTCAAATCTTGACTCAGTAGTATACCAGAGTCCTATATTAGGACAACCCTTTATATATCTTAAAATCCTTTTTAGTAAAATAAGGTGTGATTCTTTAGGGTTGACTTGAAATCTAGCACAAATACAAGTAGCAAACATAATGTCTGGCCTACTAGCTGTAAGATACAATAAGGACCCAACAATAGCCCTATATATTTTTTGATCAACTGGTTTGCCCTATTCATCAGAATCAACTACATCATTGGATTGCAAGGGTGTTTTCATGGCGGAAGCATCAGACATCCCAAATCTTTTAAGTAGCTCCTTAACAAATTTAGATTGGGATATGAAGATACCATCAGGGGTTTGCTTCACTTGAAGACCAAGGAAGTAAGATAATTCACCCATGCTACTCATTTCAAACTTTGAATGCATCAGGTCAAAAAACTTTTTGCAAAGTGTGAAATCAGTAGAGCCAAATATTATATCATCTACATATATTTGAACTAGCAAATTTTTTGACTTATGATGTCTAATAAATAAAGTCCTATCTACAATACCTCTAATGAACTTATGCTCTAAAAAAAGCTAGCTAAGGTCTCATACCAAGCTCTTGGAGCTTGCTTTAAACCGTAGAGATCTTTATAAAGCTTAAAAACATAAGTGGGATAAGTTGAAGAGATAAAACCTGGTGGTTGTTTAACATATACTTCCTCTTTTAGTTCTCCATTTAGAAATGCACTTTTGACATCCATTTGATAGACTTTGAAATTCTGATAGGCAGCATAATCAAGAGAAATTCTGATGGCTTCAAGTCTTGCAACAAGAGCAAAGGTTTGATCATAATTAATTCCTTCTTCCTTTGAGTAACCTTAGGCTACCAGCCTAGCATTGTTTCTCACAATTGCTCCTTGTGCATCCAGCATGTTCCTAAAGACCCATTTAGTTACAATGACTGGGTAGTCTTTGGGTCTTGGAACTAAATCCCAAACTCTACACCTCTCAAATTGATTGAGTTCCTCTTGCATTGTAACAATCTAGTAGAGATCTTGCTCTGCATCTTTTATGCTTTGAGGCTCAATTTTAGAAATGAAGCAAGCATGCATCAGATCTTGATTGAGTTGATGCCTTGTTTGCACACCAGCTGATATGTCTCCAATCAGTTGAGATATGGGATGATCTCTAAGTGTGATAAGATCAGCAGGTGGAGTTGGTTCAACAACAGCTTGTGGAATTAATTTCTTTTGTGGAATTATATTTGCTATTGTGATTTCAACTGCTTCAACAATTTCTTCTTCACTGTCTTCATCAATATATGGAGAAGGATGCAATGTAACCTCTTGGGTAAGGTTTAAATCATCCAACTTCTCACACAGATAGGGTACCTGCAGAGTGTCTCTGGTAGAAGAATCCTTATCCTTGTAAAATATGTTAGCTTCATCAAAGGATGCATATACAGATTCTTCCATTTTTAATGTTGATTTGTTAAATACCCTATAAGCCTTGCTGACTTGGGAATATCCAAGGAAAATTCCCTCTACAGCTTTGGCTTTAAATTTTTCTTATGTGTTTCTTGTTATTATTATCAATATAGCATTTACAACCAAATACTTTAAAATAATCTACTTTAGGTTACTTCCCCTTAAGTAATTCATAGGGAGTCTTATCCTTAATTTTATGTATTAAACTTCTGTTAAGAACATAATTTACTGTGCTTACAGTCTCTGCCTAAAAGGATAGGGGCAAATAAGCATCTGCAAGTAATGTCCGAGCAAATTTAATAAGAGTTCTATTTTTCCTTTTAGCTATCCCATTTTGTTGAGGAGTTCTAAGAGCAGAAAAATAGTGTCTGATACCTTCCTTCTCATAGAATTATTTCATCGGAAGAGATTCAAACTCTGTGCCATGATCACTTCTGATCAATACAACCTGAGTGGAGTACTTAATCTTGATGTTCCTAATAAAGTCTGTAAGAATCTTAAAGTTATCTGACTTGTTTCTCAAAAAGAACACCCAAGTGAATCTTGAGAAGTCATCAACAATAACTAGAGTGTATGACTGTCCTCTCAAACTTTGTATAGTTATAGGGACAAAAATGTCCATATATAGCAAGTACAAAATCCTAGGTGAATCACTTTTATTAATGGATTTGAAACTATTTTTAGTTTGCTTACTTAATTGACAAGCCCTGTAGAGTCCTTTCTTCTTGTAAGAACCAGAAGGTAGTCCTCTAACAAGGTTGTCCCTAGATAATTTAGCAATATTCCTATGGTTTACATGACCTAGTCTCTTATGTCATAAAACATTAGTGTTACTGATTTAGTTAAATAAACAAATTTCTGAATTAGCAAATTGGAAATTAACTACATATATGTTTCCTTGTCTAATTCCAGTTTAAACAATTTTGTTTTTATCAGAAGTAATAATCCAAGAAGACCGATTGAATGATACCTGATAACCTTCATCACATAATTAGCTTATGTATATTAGGTTATACTTGAGACCACTTACATAGGCTACCTTCCTGAAGGCAACTACTCTAACTTTTACATTTCCATATCCTTCTATCTGTCCATAATTGGAGTCTCCAAATATCACTTTTGGTCTAAGCTTTGCTTTGAAATAAGTTAGGTTGTCTTTACTTCCTATAATGTGTTTTGAATAGCCATTATCCAGATACCATTGTTCCTATGTGGTAGGATAGTTTTTCACCTACATAAAAATAGGTTAGGTGTTCTTGACCCAGGTAACCTTGAGTCCTTGATTTCTTTCATATTTATAGCTAGACATATAAGAAAATTCACGATGGTCCCTATAATCTAGTGGATGATATCTCCTAGGAGGAATAATCCACTGAGTAAAAGGATTAATAAAGGTTTGATTTTGATTAAAGTTTTGAAAAGAATTAAAGTTTTTATTATAAGAAACTGGGTTCGACGAATTATAATAAGTTCATCGATCTGCGTTCGACGAATAGGGATGAGTTCGTCGAACTCCATTCATCGAATGAAAGTACTCATTCTCTGCGCCCTACGTTCGTCGATTGCGGTTCGACAAACCATATTGAGTTCGTCGAACACAATTAGATGAATAATTATATTGAAAATCTACATTCATAGTTCGTCGATCTGAGTTCGACGAACCATATTCATTTCGTCGAGCTTGGTTCGACGAAATATGTTGAACATAATTTTTATTAAAAATTTCCTTTTTCTTTTGTTTAGTCTTATATAAAACTTTTGTTTCTTTATTAGTGTCTTCTACTTTTTCTTTTCCTTTTTCAGAAATGAATTTAACATGAGTAGATAGTATGTTTTCTGTAATAGAGGAGGCTGACTAGATGAAGCTCCCAAGCCCAATTTTCCATTAAGCCTGACATTGACTGTACTTGTGATGTTCATCAATTTGATACTTCTCCCTAAGGGATTCTTCAAATTCCTTAGCCACAAATAATTTAGTTTTCAAAGATATTATCTGTTCTGAAGAATTATCTAGATCATCTTTGAGTTTAATATTTTCAGAAAATAGGTTATCAAATTCAATTAGCTTTTCTCTAGTTTGATTTCCTTCTCAGATTTAATTAAATCATTGCATAACAATTTAAATTCTATTTTAAATGATCTGAAGAAAAATCAAAAGAAGAAATTACCTGATCTTCTTCTGATACAGATTCATCTTCTGAGTTATCAGCTTCTGAATTAACAGCTTCAGATTTGCTGCAAGATGCATTGATTGCCATCAAGCAGACCTCTCTGTACTTTTTCTCTTCTTCATCCTCACTGGTGCTAGATGAAGACTCTTCCTCTGAGTCACTTAAGGTTTCAGCAAAATATCCTCTCTCCTTCTTTTTGTATACTGGAGGAGGGCTTGCTGGAATGTGGAGTCTTTCTCCTTTCTTTTGTCTTTCTTTTGAGTTTATGGACACTTTGGTAATTTGTGTCCAGGTTTCCTATATCCATAACAAACTATTTCTTTAGTTGGAGTCTTATCATACCTTGGCTTATCTTCTTTTCTGAAAAATCTTCTCCTGAAATCCTTCCTAGACATCTTATAGAATCTCTTAGCCAAGAGACTCATTAACTCTTCATTATTAGGAAGAGATTCTGTAAGACCCCCCTCCCGGAACACAACACACGGCACGAGGGGAGTCTTATGCCCGAAATAGCCGCCTTGCGGTAGCACTAACGCAAGCCTTTACCACAAGACGCCTATTCCGCCGGCTACAATCCATATCACAACAATTTGCCAACCCAACCATAACAGAAAAGTAAAACTAAAAGCAGTTCAGTTCACAGCTAAGTTAAAGTCCAAAATAGCGGAAGATAACAAGCACAACAGGCTTGTACAAATAAACAAGAGTCTAGAAATGTTTTGCCAAACGGCTACATGAAAACACTCACTACTGTCACTGACGGTGCCGATGGCACCACCACCTCAGGTCCTATCATCCGGGCCTGGCTGTCCTGCTGCATAGTCCGTTGCCGCTCTAGTTTCCTCCTAAAAAAGGAAGACGTAGCAACCGTTAGTCATAAGACTAAGTGGCTTCACATCCGCTCCCCCGGCGACTCCTCGGCACCGGGCGGAGAAAGGAACAAGGTACAATATGTATATATATATAAGCAAGTAAACAAACAGGTGACAGTAACTATAGTGGAGTATAAGCTACGCTACACAACTAGCAGTTCTACAAATATCAACAGTAAATGACAGTAGGTATAAGTACTCAGAATAGTAACTTAACTTATAAGAGTGCCCATACAAACTTATAAGTTAAGGATCGGCTTAACAGTAAAGTAACTCATCATATAAGAGTGCCCATACAAACTTATACGATTCTTGTGTATGCAATGAATGACATGAAATGAATGTTATGCTATGACCGAATCATGCGCACGCACATGCAAGTTTGCTATGTCGACACAGACTTGAAGTTCCCACTTTTCGAGCAGGTAGCTAACCTCTCAGGCGTCGTCCGTCGTGGCCAGACGGCGACAGTGGAGCGGGCGTCTCCACTACTAGGTGGTATCACACTACCTATCCTAGGCCCCCGTACGCCTCAACGCTAAGAACACAACAGCGGAGCTCACATGCGTACTACGGCTCAGAAGGGGTCTTGGGTAAATGTGCACCAAGATCACAGCCCAACCTGGCCTTTGATTTCGAACCGGATGGAACCTCGGAAACGCACGAGGTGCAAGCCCAACCGTTCTCATGGCACGGAGGAGATCTCGGGTTATGACACCAAGTATCTAACCCTACCGCCCAAGGTCTACCCATTGGCTTCGGTGTGACGACTGGCGAACCCGTAGACCTGCCACATTCATTATCTCAACACCGCGACACGATGAATCGTCGCACATCACATGCAACTCACTCGATGCTACCCGTAGGGAGACTACCACTCTAAGCATCGGTTGTTAATAAACCCCTTGGGCTCGGATTACGGTTACTACTCCTCACATAGTGTTCATCATATTCACTCCCTCTATTCACTGATTTCACCTCAATACTTCGCATAATTAATATGTTCAACATCAAACTATATAAATAAATTCAATACCAATCTCAACTCTTAATTACTAGCCTTCCCATCCAATCCATTTCCCTACTATTGCATAGTTATTCCTTATTGCACGACCAAAGACCATACTAAATTATAGTAACAACAACATTATAGATATATGGGAGCAAGATAACAAATGAGTAAATCACAATCATTGCAAGAGTGCTAGCATTATAATTTAACAAGTGCAATAACATAGGGTAGTCCGATACTAAAACTGGGATTCCTACAGGAATCCGATCACAATGCACAACCCCTCGTTGGAAAGGTATTCGCGAGGGCTACGACTTTCGTGTTGAGTCGATCACCCAGATCTGTCGCAACATACCAGAAATTCAACTCGAACACGTACAGGAAACAGTTTCCCGTACAGGAATTTTCCCGAACGCAGCGGACTCGAACCATGGCTACAGGTATCGCATGGAAACGAGCAACCACTCGTTGGAAAGGTAATTTCGAGGGCTACGACTTTCGTGTTGAGTCGTTCACCCAGATTTGGCCAGAACACCTCCGAAATTGGCCACGAAGGTCGCAGCGTGCAGAAATCAGATTTCTGCACGCATCTTAAGGCGAGATGAACGGCATCCGTTCATCTTCTTCCTTGCAACGGCCTCGCATAAACTTCTCCAGAAATCACCCAACCTTATTTCTCCTTTCAAAGCCAAACCCTAATTTGTGTCCAGGTCCTTCTCTCGATATCCATCTAGCACCAGGAAGCTCACCTCAAGTTACCACCTTGAGCCTCGCAGTTGGACGGTGGCGGCGTTTTGATTCCTCCAAGGATGGCTCCGGCAATCCAGCCAAGAACCCTCTCAGGAATTTCGGGGCTTAGGGTTTCCAACTTTTTCCTTTTTATTCGCAGACACGGTCGTGCTCCTACCCGTGTTCAGGTGACAATGCCGTGTCTAAGGCCGTGTTCCTCCCAGAACCACTTTCTGCCCAGGGTTGCGGCACACGGGTAGAGACACGGCCGTGTCCCGACCCGTGTCCTTACGGCTAGGGACACGCCCGTGTCCCAACCCGTGTCCTTGGCACACGGCTACGCCCGTGTCCCAATGCCCGTGTAGACTGGAAGCCTGAGGCACACGGGTTGGACACGGCCGTGTCCATACCCGTGTCAGCCAGAAAGGCCATTTTGCCTTGTTTTCCTCATTTCCCGTACGTCCGCACCTGATCCCCCAGCTCACCACAGCCCCCTTGACTCAAATCTAGCGCGAATTGGGACGTTACAGATTCTGCTTCCTCGGATGCTTTAAAAGCAATGCTTTGCTCTTTCCTTCCTGATGATGAAGTCCTTTGCTCAGCTTGTCTGGTCTTGATGAGCTGTACATTAGACTTGAGCTTGCCCGACAAAGTTTCAGTAGAGATTTCATTTAGGCTGCTGGCTTCTTTGATTGGATGGATCCTAGAGTCTCATGTGCTAGGGAAGCACATAAGGATCTTATCAATTATCTATGTCAATGAGATGTTCTTGTCCAGAGTTTTTCAGCTCATTTATTATGAGACTGAGTCTGTTATACATGTCTGCAACTTTTTCTGACTCTTCTTTCTTGAAATTCTCATACTAAGAGATCAAGTGTGATCTCCTATCTTTCCTTTCATCTGTAGATCCTACTACCATAGCATTTAGGGAATCCCAAATGGCCTTTGCTTAAGTACATTTAACAACCTTTTGGAATATGTCATCAAACATAGTTTGGGCCAGAATGTTCATTGCTTTAGCATCAGCAATCTTGGCCTTCTTTTGAGCATCAGGCCACTCTGGTGGTGGAACATCATTTGTGCTTGTTGTTGTTGCTACTGGTAGTGGGGGACATGTCAAAATGGAATTATATATATCTTCATCAATGGATTTCATGTAAAGCCTAATCCTTGCCTTCCAAAGTGCAAACAAATTAAGATTGCATACTTGAGGTCTGGTACTTGAATACTCCTTATTTTGTGCCATAATATAAAGACAAACTATTGTAAATAAGATGTATCAAAGATCTTTTGGTTCAGGAGTCAGCCTGTGAAACCAAACAACAACCCTCTGATACAAATTGAAAGTGAGGGATAGATCTAACTTAACTCTAGAGGGGGGTGAATAGAGTATATTAAAAAAACTTTGAGTTATGTTTATAGCAGATTAAAGTAGGTGATATATATATGTATATAAAGAGAAATATCATAGCATAGAAAATAAACAAGTAAAGTCACAACTAGACGACACAAGAAATTTATAGTGGTTTCCCAATAAATCTAGGCACATCCACTCTTCTACCACCCTGGTAGGAATCTACTACAGGCTTTTGCTCAGGTGCCCTGCCAACACAGGTTTCTGATCAGGTGCCCTGTCAGCAGAAGATCTATTTTCTAAGGGAGATCTAGCAACCCTTTGAGCTTTTTATCAGGTGCCCAAAAACCAATCCCAAGTCTTTTGATCAGGTGACTTATGAACCAAAAGGCTAACTTTTGAAGGGAGTTAAAACCCTGTACACTGTGAAAGAAAAATGTAAAAATATATTGTCTTCTCTGTCTCAAGGCTCTGAGAAGACTAGTGGATTTGTTGATGTCAAAGCTCCCCATGAGTTGTATGGATCTGATCAGGTGTGGAATCTTTGCTTCAGGGTGTAGGCCTTCAAAATGATGTTGCACTTCAACAAACTTTTAGACTGATATTGATTTGTTGTCTCTTGAAATCCTTAAGCAGATAAAGAAGAACTCTGTGTATAGAACTCTGTGTATATGAGAGCTGTGTTGTGTTCTTCACTTTTCAGTACACTATTCTATCTTATTGACTGATTACTGATTACTGATACTGATTCCTGATACTTGCAATCTTCTGAAAATCACTTTACATATTGATTGTAGATTCAAAAACAGTTGAATTTTAAAATCCTTCCTTGAAATCCTCTGTATAATTTCTGGGAGTTAGAATGGCTAATTTAGTCTTGAATACATTTACCTAACTGTCCTAGCAAATTTGGTAGAGTAATAACTCCGTGAAATCCATAATTAATGTTGTAAGGTTACGACTACATTCTTGAGAATATTGAGCATTAATCATAAGAGTATTATTGTCTTAATATAATATAATTTGAAATCAAACTACTATAGTCGAACTGAGAAGCTATAGAGAAGATTAGTCGAACAAAACCTGGAAGGAGTTAGTCGAACTCAGCAAGGATTTCATCGACCTGAGCGCCAAGTTCGTCGAGCTGAACTTCTGATTTGAGATCACAGTTCATCGATCTCTACTAGACTTTTGTCGAGCTTAACTCAGAGAAGGAACTCTGAGTTCATCGATCTGAGATCGACGATTGTCGTGCTGAGTTCAGCTATCGTCGAACAACTTTTCTACATTCTTTTTAACTATTTTCTCTGAATTCTAATGTCTCTAAAGTCTTCTGAAGGAGGGTGCTGACAATCTAAGTATGTGTTGTTGACCTTGACCCTATAAATAACCTATGACCCTAGACTATACAAGTTGGGTCATCTAATCAATACTAATAGTGAACCTAGCCCAAATCATAAGTAGGGTTCTAACAAACACCCAATCTTAGCTTATGGTACCCTAGGAGTAATGATTTTGAGCTAACTAGCTTTTCAGATACAAATTTTATTGGGTGCTAGAAAGACAGGAAGAGTACCTCATGAACATGTCAATTCCTTGGAAGAAGACATATCTCCTAAAGCAGTAAGAAGAAGACAAGTGTGGCCATATCCACAACAGAGTCAGAATATATCTCAATTGAAAGCCTCTATGCTCAAATGCTTTGGATACAACACCAAATTCAAGATTATAACATCCAGCTGAGAAAATCACCCCTATTCTGTGGCTCATCTAGTGCAATCTCAATTGCTAAAAATCTTGCATCTCACAATAGGACCAAACACATTGAGATAAGGTACCATTTCATCAGAGAGCATATAGAAAAAGAAGATATCTGGCTTGAGTTTGTTCCCACTAACAAGAAAGTCGCACACATCGTCACCAAGCCTTTGGATGAAGAGAAATTCAATTACTTTAAAATTTAACTAGGCATGCTAAATATTGATTGAATTCAATGCCTATCCTCTAAACCAGATAAGGTGTTCTGCAGTTAAATTAATTCCACTCTTTTGGTTTGCAAATAGAATTCATTGATTCTATTCATTATTTTTCTATAGTTTACCAATAATATCTAGGGTACTAACCAAGTTGCAGGCAAAAATATTAATAAAAAATGGAATGGAATCTGCGAGAAATCAACATAAAATTTCAAAATTTTAATCCCAAGGATATCAACACATTATTTCTGCGTATTTTATTTCTAAACAGGCATGCAACTTTTTGAATTCCATTTTATATTAATAAAATTAGAAATAGCGGGAGCATTAGGTTAAATAAGACAAAACCCCAAACGTCAACACCTTTGTTCTTGCGCTCCCGCTTCCTCTTTCTTAACTTGATCAGCACTTGAAATATCTTCTTGGAATACTGGCTTGATCAAGATGGTTTGTGTTGGAAAGAGTGTTCTTCAGAAAATATATTGTTTGAAGAAGAAGAATCTCTCTCTGAACTTGCAAGGTTTATCAAATTTTAACAGTCATTGAATTCATGCAACAAATCCCGTGACGCAATTTGATTTAAATCTTCCACTAAAAATGCACCATAAATGATGGATACAGCCATTGAGCCATGTGTCAGGCTGGAGAAAATGGTTCAATGTGACCATGACATGGTGCCATAAGCAAGTCAATTAGCCCATATCAAGTATGTATGGTCACCTTAAAATATATGGAACTTATATAAGGAAGCCCATGATGCCTAGCCATTTCGGCCTATAGAACATTTTGTCACCATGCAGTCGATGCAATTGAATCTTTACTGAGTCATACCTTCGATGCAGTTGAATATTTACTTGGCCATAAATTTGATGCAGTCAAACTTTTACTTAACTATGACGTCGATGCAGTCAAATTTCTACTTAGCAAAGAATTCGATACAGTCAAGCTTTTACTTGACCGTGAAGTTGATGCAGTCAATATTTCCCTTAGTAATGAACTTGATGCAGTCGAATTTTTCCTTAGCTAATTTTTTGTTTTTGTCTCTAATTCCTTTTGTTCTTGGTGACTTTTCCCACTGATAGTGACATATCTAATATATGATTAGTATAGAGATCAAAATTAATTTTCCTCCTTGAGGGATTATGTAACACCCCAAAAACCATAAATCCCAAAATGGGGTCAGTCTGGGTGACACGGCCTGGGACACAGGCGTGTCCCAGGGCATCTCCAGTGCATACGGCCTGGGACATGGGCGTGTCCCAAGGCGTGTCCTTTACGGTGGGCGTCGAGTCGAGTTCTCGAGATAGCACGGTCGACGATCGTCGAGAGGCGACACGGCCTGGGACACGGGTGTGTCCCAGGGCGTGTCCCGCTCGGGTGAATAACCGGGTAGCGTTGAGTGGCGAGCACGACCTGTGATATGGGCATGTCACAGGGGCGTGTTTGGTACACGGCTAAGGACACGGGCATGTACCTTAGTCATGTTCTTCTCGGGTGTTTTGGTCCTGTGTTGAAAGGGTGACACGGCCAGTCACACAGCCGTGTCAAGTTGATACGGGCATGTCTACCCTATGATACGGGTGTGTTGGAGCCCATGTTCTGATCTGGTTTGAGTCAGTTCGTGCAACGCTTGGAGTACACGGCCTGTGACACGGGCGTGTCACAGGCCGTGTCAAGTCAAATTTGGACTTTTGGGCAGATCTTGGCCATCCAATTATTTCTATTTGGATCCAATGGCCCAGGTGCTTTCCTACAATGATAAGACTGGGGTTTGGCATCTTCTCTCATTCATACCAAGAGAGAAAAAGGGAGAGCTTGGAGGAAGGAGAAGGAGGAGAAGGGCAAGCCATTGGTGGAGCTCTCGAGGTCCGATTCGAGATCCAAGGCTATTTCTGTGGAGGCAAAGCTGCTGCAGTGTTGTCCAACCGGCCATATTTTCGATGGATCCCAAGAGATCGTCAAGGGTAACGATCTTCCTTCTTGGACATATGAAGTCATCCTTTATGCATGAGTAAGGAATCCTCTCCACCAAAAGGTGGAAAGAGTGGGTGATTATGGTGGGTTGATAGTTGCTATCCCCTGTTGAGTCTGCATCTGGACCCGAAAGTGTGTAGTACGGGATAAACATGCTGTGTGAAGCCCATCTGGACATGTTGGTCTGGATTGGTGATGTTGCATTTACGCACCGGAGAAGACTCCACGTATACTCGTATAGTTAGTGGGGTCGATGGGTTGTGCCTGTGAAGGAGAGTAGCAGGAAGTACTGGAATGTGGAATTCAAAGAAAACACCCTTGTGTTGTTTGTGATGTGGCTACAGTATAGCCAGTCCTTGATGGACAATGCAGCCAGTCCTATTTGGACAGTGTGGCTATTATGAAGCCAGTCCTTGGCGGACGTTATTGCTAGTGTGAGCTGCGAGCTCTTAAAAAGGCTTCGTGCCGAATAGGAAAGGTGAAACCAACCAGCGCCTTTAGTGTAGCCTCGAGTACATTGTACTTGGTGATGGCAAGGCGATTTGATCAACGGGGGTGGTTGATCTGTACCTGCGTTATTTCTTTCCTACGGGAGGACCTGAGTGATGGTCATGTTGGAGCGCATAATTAGAGTCTTAGTCTTGCGCGCCATTAAGACTAAATTCTCAATACCGTGTAAACGGTGGTGTTGACCCTGGTTCGCCGGTGCACCAAGAATGTGCCCTGAGTGCACGGATCATAGGGTCGTATGGCTGGCAGTTGTGTTGGCTTGAATGTGAGTGAGAGCACAATATATGTTATATTGATGATGTATGGCTTTGTAGGGAAGGAATGCCACTACCCTGGGAAAGGGGTAGGATTGTTATAAATTGGTCAGCTGAATGTTGATCGTTGCTTTGTTTGCCACCTTCTAGGTGGATTGTCCCTGTGTAGGTTCTGGAGAGCCGAGCGGGAAGTGAAGGGCTAATGCCCCTGCTGCTGTTGCCGCTCTTGCTATTGCTGTTACTTCTTGCCCTTGAAGGCTAGCTAGTTATGTTATCTTTTATTCATGTATGGCCGGCCTGCGCGCCGATGTCTGTAATCCATACTGTGCAAAGAGGATTTGTAAGGCCTTAAGGACAAACTGTGGTATTTTCTATCCCCTCGTTTGAGTGGTTGTATATATAACTTTGGTAATATATATAGTGGATATTCCTAGCATGAGTTCAGCCTACTGTTTATTATTTCGCTAGCATGCTCTGAGTTAGGATGCGTTGGTGGTATTAACCTGTGACCTCACCATTTGTTTATGGCATATAGTGTGGGGCCCCAGCCAGACTTTCTAGTATATGTTGTTTAATGGGTGGAGTCATTATATTTTTGTATCAGCTTGTCTCGGGCTTCCTCTTTCGAATTCGTTGTCGAATTCTTTGGTGGTGTGGCGAGCACGTATTTATGCGAACTGCTGTAACTCTAATGAACTCTGGAATATCAACTAAGGAATGCAAATACACTTATTTGAGGAATCTGCGCGTTCCTAATTTGTTGTTATTGCTTGAGTATTATCGCTAATGTGTGTGTTGCCCACCGATAGGTGACTCGTAGTGGTGCTGGGTAGTCTGAGCCCCAGTGCTCGTATGAGAGTGCGACACCAGCTGAGGTTCCAACACCTTCTCCATCTGCGGAAACTGTTCGATTAGTTGCTAAGGCTCTATTTGCAATGATTCGGCCAATCGGGCAGGTTCTGCTGGCAGTGGTGCCAGATAGTGTAGGTGTCAGACCTGAACCGGTTGAGGCGATGGATCCGCGAGCAGCTGAACGACAATTGAAGCAATTCATGAGCTTCAATCCGTCTACGTTCACGGGACTGGGATCCCCAACGCAGTCAGAGGACTGTTTATCACGAGTCAAGCGTATCTTGATGGCGATAAGGACAGAGGAAACTCAAAAGGTCACTTTGGCCACCTTCTTGTTGGAAGGAGAGGCGAGGTTATGGTGGGACGAGGTTGAGTTGCACCATTTGGCGGGTAGACAATTGACTCAAGTATCGATTGAGGAGTTCTCTCGCATGTTTTTGGCAAAACATCTACCAGCAGCACAACACATTGCTATGGAGAATGAGTTCCAGCGCCTAACGCAAGGAGAAAATAGCGTTGATGCGTACTTGCATGAATTTACAAGATTGGGATGGTATGCAGGATCAATCTTCATCGATGAACAAAGAAAAACAAATCGGTTCTATGAAGGATTGCGGGATGAGTTGAGGTTCCTGCTTTCTAGTTCAGTAAACCAAGGATACGGCATGTGCGCTGGAGAAGGACATGAAGTGGGTGCAAGGAAGGAAGGACTTTGCTGTGGCAAAGCCTGAGTTCAAAGCACCCCGCTCTGGCAAATCGTATTACCAGAAGAAGTGGGGCAAGAGGTCTAAGCCTTCTGGGCAAGCTTCTGTGATGGTTGCTTCGGGAGCAACGTCGAGGCCGGAGTCTCGTACATGCTTTACCTGTGGCAAAGTGGGGCATATAGACCGTGATTGTCGGGTTGCTCAACCCAAAGGAGAAAAGAAGGTGGGTGCGTCTTATGCTGAGAAGGGAAAAGCAGTGATTGATTCCTCTGCATCCCAGGTGCAGCCCAGAGTGTACAATCATGGCCAACAAAAGGCTATCAAGCAAAGTGATGTCGTCACAGGTACGAGTTAAGGTAATTCTTATTTTATTGATTGCATATTTTGTATGTAGCTTGTGCATGATATGTGTGCTACAGGCTTTGTTCTGATTTGGAACAATCCGACAAGAGCCCTGTTTGATATGGGTGCTTCACATTCTTTTCTGTCTAAGGACTTCGTAGCTCGAATTGGAGTACCGAGATACGTGACGAAAGATTATGTAAAAGTGTTATTACCGAATGGTTGTGTCCTGCTTGCCGATAGGACTTGCGATGTGGAAGTGCATATAGGAAATCAGGATTTCGGATTGAGGGCATCTTTACTACCGCTATCGGAGTTTGATGTGATCTTTGGCATGGAGTGGCTCTCGGAGCAGCGTGCCTTTATTGATTGCAACTCAAAGGATATCACACTGGGTAAGAATATTGAGCTTGAGACGAAGTTCGCTGGTATGCGAGGAGTAAGCGAGACCTTATTGTCTGCGCTCCAAGTCGCCAGTGCAGTTCGGAAGGGCGTGGAGTTATTCTTCACGCTTATTTAGGCTGTTGAGCCAAAGGCCAGTGTAAGTGAAGTTCTGATTGTGTCAGAGTTTGCCAATGTATTTCCTAAGGATCTTCCTGGGTTACCGCCCCAGCGGGAGATTGATTTCTCGATTGAGTTGGTGCCAGGTGCGAAACCTCTGGCCCGCTCACCATATCGCGTCGCGCTAAAAGAAATGGCTGAACTTAAAGTCCAATTGCAAGAGTTGGTTTAGCAGGGATACATACGCCCAAGTATGTCACCTTGGAGCGTGCCTGTTCTATTTGTGAAAAAGAAAGACGGTAGTTTATGGTTATGTATTGACTACCGCGAATTGAATAAGCTGACGGAAAAGAACAAATATCTGATTCCACGGATCGATGACCTCTTCGATCAGCTAGCGGGGTCAACCGTCTTTTCAAAGTTGGATTTGAAATCGGGATATTATCAATTGCGGATTCGGGAAGGTGACATTCCCAAGACAGCGTTTGGGATACGCTACGGTCATTATGAATTCACGGTAATGTCGTTTGACTTATGTAATGCGCCTTCGGTATTCATGGATCTAATACACCGGACGTTCCGAGAGTACTTGGATCTATTCGTAATTGTATTTATTGATGATATTCTTGTGTACTCTCAGTCGGAAGATGATCATGCAAACCATTTGCGGTTGCTATTGCATACCCTGCGGAGGAACAAGCTGTATGCCAAGTTCTCAAAGTGTGAGTTCTGGCTATCGTCAGTGGCTTTTCTGGGCCATGTGGTAAGTGGAGAGGGCATAGCAGTAGATCCTGCAAAGATAAGTGCCATACGGGATTGGCCAGTGATGTATTCAGTGGCTGAAGTCAGGAGCTTCCTTGGACTGGCGGGCTACTACAGACGGTTTGTGGAAAACTTCTCACGGATTATGTTGGAACACCCTATTACTAATTTGGGTAAGGATCACTATGTTTTTTCTTAGGAAACCAGGTTGACCTAGATGTATAGTTGAAAAGGTCAACATTAGAATGTGTCCAGGGCTTAGAACTTAGGTTTGAAGCTTCCCCCAGGACCATTCCAAGATTTCAGAAATAGATCCAAGAATAAGACATCTTTCGTCGAGCTCAGGTCGACGAAACGTCGAACTCCATTCGACGCTCTCTGAGCTCAACTAAGTTAAGACGTCGAGCTCAGTTCGACGATCTTCTAGCTCAGGTCGACGATCCTTCTTCACTTATTCTCCAGGTCGCTGAGCTCAGTTCGACGATCTTCGAGCTCAGTTCGACGTTTTCTATCTGTTGATCTTATTCCATCTCTGAGCTCAGTTCGACGATCGTAGAGCTCAGATCGACGATCTTCTGAGAGATCGACGTTTTTAAGGATTCAAATTCTGTCAGTCCTTGGAATGTTTTTGAATTCTCTCAGCATTTATATCAAGAAGATCTGCCAGCCGTTTTCATTTATTCTGGAGCAAGTTTCAAGGAATTATCAAGAGGATGTTTTGCTGGACTTTCCTCTAGAAGACAAATTCTTTATGGAAGGCATTTAATGCCTGATAACGGCTATCTTGGATGAAGAACCTTCAGGGAATGAGATCTTCCTCTCTTTTTTTCTCTTGATAATCAATCAAGAGTGAATACCATCAATAGAATCAAGAGACACATATACTGTTACAGAAAAAAAGGAGAATTAGCTGAATAATTTTGTGTACTCAAAAACTGATCACAGCTTCATCTCAAGGACTCCAGACAACTCATCTTTCAGCCTCTGCTGAAACAATCTTCTGCTGGAGATCTGAAGTTTCTGAAGACCTATCACCCTAGAGCAAAGCTTCCATTCCTGATTCATTTAACATCTCAGGGGGAGCTTTGACAACAAAAGATCCACTAGTGCTTCTCTCTTTGATTGAGACAGAGAAGACAACTTCACCCATTTTCTTTTCCTTTTTCCTTTCCTCCTGTAAAAGGGTTTTCAAAACTCCCTTCAAAATTTTTGAGTCTGGTTCTGAGAACCTTGTCAAAACTCAGTGGTGGCAAGACACCTGATCAAAAAATCTAGTTTGGTTTTTGAGCACCTTATCAAAAGCTCATTGGTGCCCAGGACACCTGATCAACTTATCCTGCAGTGGATTCCTTCCAAGGGTGGTAGAAGAGTGGATGTACCCAGGTTTTGGGGGAACCACTATAGCTCCTTGTGTTTTCTGGTTTGCTTGTGTGTTCTCTTTGCTGTGTGCTGTGCTCTTCCTTTTTACTGTCTTTTTAATTCTATAGCTAGGCACCCTACACATATATATAAATCAAATCTTAAAAGCTTTGCTAAGTTTAAAATTGTGAATTTACTTTAATTAAACTCTATTCACTCCCCTCTAGAGTTGAGATAGATCTTACCCTCACTTTCAATTGGTATCAGAGGGAGGTTGGTTGTTCATACAGGCTAACACCTGAACCAAAAGATCCTTGATAAGATCAATCCTTTAAGAGGGATATTTTCATTATATTTAATTTTATAAAGACATGGCACAGAACAAAGATTATGCAAGCACCAGGCCTCCAGTGTGCAATCTATCCAAGTTTGCACTTTGGAAAGCAAGGATTAGACTTTATATGAATTCTATTGATGAAGATATATTAAATTCTGTTTTGACAGTGTGTCCAAGTCCTCCAGCAAGCTCAAGTACAAATGTTGTTCCACCTCCTTCAGGAATAGATGCTGAAATAAAAAAGTGGAAGACTGCAGATGCCAAGGCCATGAACATCTTAGCTCAGACAATGTCTGATGAGATATTTCAGAAGGTAGCTGACTGCAACTCAGCCAAAGGAATTTGGGACAAGCTCTCTGAAATTGTCTCAGGATCTGCTGATGAAAGGAAAGACAGGAGATCCCATCAGATAAGCCAATATGAGAACTTCAAAAAGGGAGAAGCTGAATCAGTGGCTGACATGTACAATAGACTAAGTCTGATTGTCAATGAGTTAAAGACTTTGGATAAAGAAATCTCATTGACTGAGCTGAATGACAAAATCTTAATGTGCTTCCCCAGCACTTGGGATTCAAGAATCTGGCCAATCAAAGATGCCAGAAGTCTAAATGAGATTACCACTGAAGCTCTCCTGAGCAAGCTCAAATCCTATGAGCTGCTCATTAAAAATAGAGAAGAAGAACAAAAGGCTACTTCTCCAGTCACAAGGAAAGAGAAGACCATAGCCTTCAAAGCTGCAGAAGAGGAGCCTGAAGATAAAGCTACAGGAAATGATGAGCTCCTAAGTCTACTTGCCAAAAGATTCTACAAGATGGCCAGAAAAGACTTCAGAAAGAGATCATACAAGGGTCATGATAAACCAAGGTATGATAAATCAAATAACAATAAAGAAATTATATGTTTTGGTTGCAGGAAACCAGGCCATATTGTGTCTGACTGTCCAGAGAATAAGAATAAGGACAAGAAAGATAGAAGAGAAAGAAGAAATGAAAAAGACTTCAGAAAGAACAGCTCAGACAAACCCTCCTCCAGCAAGAACAAACATACAAGGAAGGGTTTTGTTGCTGAGACATGGAGTGAAACTGAAGAGGAGTCTGAAGCTTCATCCAGTTCTAGTGATGATGAGGATGATGCTGATGAAAAGGAATTCTGCATGATGGCTATCAATGCCTCACAATTAAATTCAGAAGCAGAAGAATCAGAGTCAGACTCAAAAGTTCAACCAGATGAAGATCAGGTAATCAATTCTTTTGATTTCAACTCTGAGGATTTTAAACATGAATTTAAAGTACTATGCCTAGATTTGTTAGAATCTGAGAAGGAAATCATTTCCCTCAGAAATCAACTGTCTGAGTATAGCACCTTAAAATCAGAAAACCTCAAACTCTTTGAAGAGTTAGAATGCTATAGGGAGCAGATAGCTTCACTAAAAAGTGAACTATCCAAGGCCAAGCAATTTGAAGAATCCCTTAATGGGAGAAGTATCAAATTAATGGACATCACAAGCACAGTGAACTCAAGATTAAATAGTACACTGGGCTTGGGTGCCTCATCTAGCCAACCCATAGTATTAACAACCCCAATCAAATTTATCTCTGATAAAGGAAAGGGTGTTGTAGAGGTAGCAAGGAAAAATTCAAATCTACCTAATAAAAAGAAAGCTCAACAGAAAACGTCGAGCAGAGGTCGACGATCGTCGAACAGAGGTCGACGATCTCAGGCAGAAACGTCGAACTCAGCTCAAGGTTTCCTGAACTCTGAACTCCCTCATAGTCGATCTTCGAACGGAGCTCGACGATTTTACCCAAGATCGTCGAACCCAGCTCGACGATCGTCGAACGAAGTTCAGAGCTTTGAACCTTCTTTCAGAGGCAAATCTCAATTCAATCCTAGAAGTGCTTCATCCTAATGCTTTAGTCCCTATACTGAATGGATAGTACCTCCTAGGAGATACCATCCTGAAGGTTATAAGGATCAACCTGGGATGTCTTTTATTTCTGAATTTAAGGGTTATCAACCTAGGCCCAAGGTTAACTAGGTCAAAAACATATAAGCTGATTATGTGCAGGTGAAGACCTATCCAACATCAAACCAGCTATGGTATCTGGATAGTGGGTGCTCAAAGCACATGACAGGGAATAAGGACAACTTCACATCCTTTAAAGCCAAGCTTGGACCCAAAGTAATTTTTGGTGATTCAAACTTTGGAACTACAAAAGGATATGTTGCAGTCCAAATTGGGACAGTCACCTTCAAGAAGGTAGCCTATGTTGAAGGACTCAAGCACAACCTGATAAGCATTAGTCAGCTGTGTGATAAAGGATATCAAGTGACTTTCAACAAAGAAATATGCAAGGTCAAGTCAGAAGACAACACAACTGTGTTGACAGGTAACAGGAAAGGTAATATTTACTTAGTAGACTTTCATTCATCTAAGATAGATATTTGTCTGTTTAATTCCATATCTAGACCTAATATTCTATGGCATAAGAGACTAGGACATGTTAACCTTAGAACCATTGCTAGGCTATCCAAGGACAACCTTGTCAGAGGACTGCCTTCTGGCCCCTACAAGAAGGAAGGACTCTGCAAGACTTGTCAATTAGGCAAGCAAACTAAAAGTAGTTTTAAATCAATTAATAAGAGTGATTCACCTAGGAATTTGTATCTGTTACACATGGATCTTTTTGGACCCATTACAGTACAAAGCTTAGGAGGGAAGTCCTATATTTTAGTAGTTGTAGATGACTTCTCAAGATTTACATGGGCATTCTTTCTGAGGAAGAAGTCTGATAACTTTAAGTGTTTGACAGATTTTCTCAAATGCATTCAGATTGAGTTCAACACTCACATTGCCCTGATTAGAAGTGATCATGGGACAGAGTTTGATTCTCTTCTCATGCAAGAGTTCTGTCAAAGTGAAGGGATCTGGCATACTTTCTCAGCTCCTAGAACTCCTCAACAAAATGAGGTAGCTGAAAGGAAAAATAGAACACTCATTGAATCTGCAACTACATTATTGGCAGATGCTCACCTACCTCTATCCTTTTGGGCTAAGGCAGTGAACACCTCCAACTATGTGTTGAATAGAAGCCTGATACATAAACTGAAGGGCAAGACTCCCTATGAATTGCTCAAAGGGAAGAAACCTAAAATAGGCTATTTTAAAGTTTTTGATTGCACTTGTTTTATCCATAATAATGACAAGAAATATCTAGCAAAATTTCAAGCTAAAGCTGATGAAGGAGTGTTTCTGGGATACTCCATGATCAGTAAAGCCTATAGGGTTTATAATAAAACTACATTAAGAATTGAAGAATCTGTCCATATTACTTTTGATGAAGCTAACATGTCTTTCAAGGAGAAGAATGCCTCTACCATAGAACATTTACAGGTGCACTCTCTAGCTGAAGACATGAACAGATTACAAGTTACACAAAAGGATGACAGTAGTGAAGATGAAGAAGCTGCTCACCATCAGGAAGAAAATCTTCTTGAAGAACCAGTTGTTGTTCCACAAGAGGACACAACAACACAGGTTGGTGAACCATCAACACCCCCTGTTGATCTAGTAACAACAAGAGATCATCCAATTTCTCAAGTAATTGGAGACATCTCAGCTGGTGTGCAAACTAGAAATCAGGTCAACCCGAACCTGATGCACACTTGCTTCCTCTCTCAAATTGAACCTCAAACCATTCAAGATGCAGAACAAGATCCACACGGGATTATTGCAATGCAAGAGGAGTTGCATCAATTTGAAAGAAATAAAGTTTGGGAACTAGTGCCTAAGCCAAAAGATCATCCCATTGTTGGAACCAAATGGGTGTTCAGAAATAAGCTGGATGATCAAGGAATCATTGTAAGGAATAAGGCAAGGCTAGTTGCTCAAGGGTACTCTCAGGAAGAAGGGATAGACTATGACCAGACCTTTGCACCTGTTGCAAGATTAGAAGCCATAAGAATCTTTCTGGCTTATGCTGCTCACAAGGGATTCAAAGTCTATCAAATGGATGTCAAGAGTGTTTTTCTCAATGGGGAGATCAAAGAAGAAGTCTATGTCAGACAACCTCCAGGTTTTATCTCTCTAACCCATCCTGATTATGTTTTTAAACTACACAAAGCATTATATCGTCTCAAGCAAGCTCCTAGAGCATGGTATGAGACCCTAGCATGTTTTCTGCTAAAAAATTATTTTGTTAGGGGGGAGAGTAGACCAAACTCTTTTTATTAGAACCCATAAGTCCCATACCCTACTAGTACAAATCTATGTAGATGATATTATATTTGGTTCTACTGATTCAAACTTGTGCAAAAAGTTTTCCAAGCTTATGCACTCTAAATTTAAAATGAGTAGCATGGGTGAGCTATCCTTCTTCTTAGGATTGCAAGTCAAACAACATGCTGAAGGCATATTTATTTCTCAAACCAAGTATGCAAAAGAGCTGGTTAAGAAATTTGGTATGTCTGATGCATCATGTATGAAAACACCCATGTCTACCAATGTTGTATTGGATGTTGATGAACATGGGAAACCAGTTGATCAGACAACATATAGAGCAATGATTGGCTCTCTATTGTACCTTACAGCCAGTAGGCCTGACATAATGTTTGCTACATGTATATGTGCTAGATTTCAAGTTAGCTCTAGAGAGTCACACTTAACCTTAGTTAAGAGGATTCTTAGGTATGTTAAAAGCTGTCCAAATCTAGGACTCTGGTATCCAAAAGACTCAGCATTTGACTTAACTGGATTCTCAGATGCTGATTATGCTGGATGCAGAATAGACAAGAAAAGCACCAGTGGAACTTGTCAGTTCCTTGGTGATAGACTTGTCTCTTGGTATTGTAAGAAACAAGCATCTGTGTCAACCTCAACTGCTGAAGCTGAATATATGGCTGCAGGCAGTTGTTGTTCACAAATATTGTGGATACAAAACCAACTCCTAGACTATGGTTACAACTTAGAGAAGTCTAAAATATTTTGTGACAACACCAGTGCTATTTCCATTGCACAAAATCCAGTCCTCCATAGTAGGACAAAACACATAGAAATTAGACATCATTTTCTAAGGGATAATGTTGAGAAAAATAAAATTGAACTTCAATATATCCCAACTGATTTGCAAAGGGGAGATATTTTCACCAAGCCTTTGGATGAAAAGAAACACAACTTCTTCCTCAATCAGTTAGGCATGTTAGATGGAGGAAGCCTAAAATAAATTACAAGATTTTGAAAAGCTAAAAACAGACCAAGACTAAGCTAAAAACTTATCTCTTTTTGTGTCTGTAGTATAGGTTTTGTCTCTGAACTGCGCTCGACGTTTCCCCAGAAATCGTCGAACGGAGATCGACGATTTCCCAGAAATCGTCGACCGAAGATCGACGTTTCTTGAATCGTCGATCTGAGTTCAGTGCCGCCGTTAGCTCCAGGCTTCCATTCTGTCTGTTCAGAGGTCGTCGAGCGGAGCTCGACGCTTGACAATATCGTCGAATGGAGTTCGATGCTATTGGCGTCTCTTCAGATTCCTTTAGTAGCCCAAATCGTCGAGCTGAGTTCGAAGTTTCATCGAACTGAGCTCCACGATTTTCCGTCTCGCCGTCGAACCCTAATATAAAATCATTTCTTCGGCCGTCGTTCATCTTTTGCGCTTTCATACTCTCTGCAATTTTCTCTCTTTCCCTCCAAATCTTCTACGCTTGGTCGTGTTTGGTTCATTGTTGCAGGTACAGATGGCTGGCTCCAGTGCTGCTATTTCCAAGATGAAATTCGATACCATTTTTGATATTGATATGAATTCGTTTGATGGAAGTGATCAGCGTTTCAAGGACATTCTCAACCTATTCCGAGAACAGCAGCTATCTCAGATAATGACCACCCGAATGAAGATTGCTTCAGAAGAAATTAAAGAATGGTGTTTTACAGCGACAGATAAGAATGAGAATTCTGTCATCGGCTCAATAAAAGGGACTCAGGTACCATTATCCCCGGCCCTTCTAACTGAAGTTTTCCTACTTAGTTCTGGAAATTACTCCATAGATTTATCTGGAGAGGAGTTTGATTCTATGCTTGATAGAATGGGTCACACTGCTGTGAACCCTAACAAATTGCTGAAGAAAAATCTGTCCATCGAATATCAATTTTTGGCTGATGTGGTCGACAAAGTGCTTCTGGCAAAGCACTCAGCCCATGACACTATATGTAGATATCAGTTTTGTTTAATGGGAGCTCTGGTTGATAAGAAGCATTTAGACTGGGGGTTAATATTCCTCAATCTGATCAAGAAGAAACTGAACAAAAACTGTGTAAGCTTCGGAAGAATTTTAGGGGTTTACCTGCACTCCAGGTGCCCTGACCTGCTGACCTCTGGTGGGATATTCATCAATGCATCCAAGAGGCTTTCCTGTGCCCTATTCAGCAAATGGGACAGGCAGATCATCAACCCTATCAGGGCTGCTGCTGCTCCACTGGCTTCAGGCACCAGGACTACCCAAGTCACTCCCTCTTAGGAATCTGCCCCAGTAGAAGGATTGTCTGCCTCTTCCTCTCCTCCTCCAGCTATTTCTATTCCAGTCACCACTCCAATATCAACCTCTACCATTTCTTCTCACATTACCATTTCTTCACCAACATCACCTCCTCCAGCCACAACTTCAGAAGAATTCCATCCTCTATTCTCTTATCCAACTTTTACCTCTCCATCATTCTCTCTTATAGATGACTCCTTTATGGATGTTTCTCCTCCCTCTCCTTCTGAGCTTCCCTCAACATCCTCCTATCAACAACTTCTTCACGAAATTCTCTCTCAACCATCCTTCACCCCATCATATGACTCTTCCATCTCATCCATCTCCACCTCAATAACTTCTATCCCCATTATTCCTCCTTCAGAGCCATCCTTCCCTACACTTTCCACCACCACATTCTCCATGACATCAGCTCCAGCCACTCCTCCAGTAACTTCTATTCCTACCTCTGCTCAAGCCCATCTTGAGCATGTAGATCTTCCTATTTTGGCAGACAAGCTCTATGACCTGCTAGCCCCCCGACTAACATCTCTGCTGGAGACCTCTTTGGCTCCACTCCTGAAACAAGTTCAGGAGTTGTCTACTAAGCTCTCCTCCTTCATCTATTCCTAGGCAACACCTTCATCTGGGTGCCTTGATTCAATTGTCTCTGAACAAAGGCAGGGGAGATGCCTCATGAAGCAGTGGGTGTGCCTGAGACTGCTGAAGGTTCCAGTTCTGCTCCTATTTTTGCAGTGGACCTTCAGAGTCTGCTCTCTACTTTTGATACTGTATATTTCAGCTCTCTGCTAGTTCAACAATCTGAAGACCTCACTAAGGCCATTGTGCCTATCAATTACTGTGATCCTAGGCTGATTAAAATATATGTAAATTCCTTCAAAGCTGTGGATGCTGATATTTTAAGTGCTGCTGCTGCTGTTACAACAAGTTTGCCTTCAGAAGATACTGAAATGGTCTCTGTGATTGAAGATACTGCTGCTGCTAAAGAACTTACTACCTACCTAGAAGAATCTGAATCTATTTCTGCTTCAATTGTTTCTACTCCTGCTGTCTCTGCTCCTGTTATTGATGTTGCTCCTGCTCTCACTCCTGCTCAAATCAAGCAACAAGAAAAGTATATAAAAAGCATTGATGACTTGTATGATAGACCACAAAGTTCAGAGAGTGATCAGTTTCAAACTGAATCTGATGATTCTTCTAATACAATTGCCAAGAAAAGGAAGGCCAGAAGCAAGGCTATGATGAAAGTACCCCCAGCTCAAGCTAAAGACTCAAATGACATTCCATATTATATTTTGCATGACTGCCCCATTTCTGAGCCCTGGATGCAGTTCTCCAAGAACCAACTAAAAGCTATAAAGAAGAGAAGGAAGTTGGACAAGTATGAAAAGGGATCCTCTCATTTTCAGCCTCCTCCTCATCCTCCTCCAGATTCTGGTTCAGGCTCAGCTTCTCAAGCCCCAGCTTCCAAGCAAAGTTCCTCCCAGTCTTATCAGAGATACCAGCTAAGGGGACAATATCAAAGGGGCTATCAATCAAGAAGAGGTCAGTATAAAGGAAGCCAAAGAGAGCACAGATTTCAAGCCAGGGAAGGACAAAGTTTCACAGACTCTTCTCAAGGTCCCTTCCCTTACAAGCTCAGAGAAAAGGTTGAAACCAGAACTACTACTGCATCAGAATCTATTAACAGATATGAGCCTGCAGTGCCATTTGAAGACCCAGAGAACAATCCATTATCTTGGACTGCAAGGATGAAAGAATTGGCTGCACTAGATCAACTGAAGAAAGCAAGAGAGCAAGGAAAAGATACCTCCAATATTGCCACTCTATCAGAACAAAGAAAAGTTGAATTGGAAAGGTATTCTTCAAGCAAATTCTTTGACCCAGTGGACTACCTGAAGCTGCATCCTGAGGCTGTGGTTCCAAGAGCTAGATCTCAAACCTCCATAGGAGCAGAAGATGACAGAAGGTCAAAGAAGGAAGCCCTCAATCCTAATAGAGAAATTATATTCAAGAAAGGAAATGAGAAGAAGTAACATATGTAAGCAGACAGTACAATCCTCTGAAAATTTGCTGAAACTCCTCATAATTGCTACAATATTTTCTTGCTTTTCTATTCTGTTTTAGTTTACTGCTCTTCTGTATGTTGTTGTATCTTTTATTTCTGAAATATGCAAATAATAATCCTAACCCAAATAGGGGGAGATTGTTGGAACACCCTATTACTAATTTGGGTAAGGATCACTATATTTTTTCTTCGGAAACCAGGTTGACCTAGATGTATAGTTGAAAAGGTCAACATTAGAATGTGTCTAGGGCTTAGAACTTAGGTTTGAAGCTGCCCCCAGGACCATTCCAAGATTTCAGAAATAGAGCCAAGAATAAGACATCTTTTGTCGAGCTCAGGTCGACGAAACGTCGAACTCCGTTCGACGCTCTCTGAGCTCAACTAAGTTAAGACGTCGAGCTCAGTTCGACGATCTTCTAGCTCAGGTCGACGATCCTTCTTCACTTATTCTCCAGGTCGCTGAGCTCAGTTCGACGATCTTCGAGCTCAGTTCGACGTTTTCTATCTGTTGATCTTATTCCATCTCTGAGCTCAGTTCGACGATCGTAGAGCTCAGATCGACGATCTTCTGAGAGATCGACGTTTTAAGGATTCAAATTCTGTCAGTCCTTCGAATGTTTTTGAATTCTCTCAGCATTTATATCAAGAAGATCTGCCAGCCGTTTTCATTTATTCTGGAGCAAGTTTCAAGGAATTATCAAGAGAATGTTTTGCTGGACTTTCCTCTAGAAGACAAATTCTTTATGGAAGGCATTTAATGCCTGATAATGGCTATCTTGGATGAAGAACCTTCAGGGAATAAGATCTTCCTCTCTTTTATTCTCTTGACAATCAATCAAGAGTGAATACCATCAATAGAATCAAGAGACACATATACTATTACAGAAAAAAAGGAGAATTAGCTGAATAATTTTGTGTACTCAAAAAGTGATCACAGCTTCATCTCAAGGACTCCAGACAACTCATCTTTCAGCCTCTACTGAAACAATCTTCTGCTGGAGATCTGAAGTTTCTGAAGACCAATCACCCTAGAGCAAAGCTTCCATTCCTGATTCATTCAACATCTCAGGGGGAGCTTTGACAACAAAAGATCCACTAGTGCTTCTCTCTTTGATTGAGACAGAGAAGACAACTTCACCCTTTTTCTTTTTCTTTTTCCTTTCCTCCTGTAAAAGGTTTTTCAAAACTCCCTTCAAAAGTTTTGAGTCTGGTTCTGAGAACCTTTTCAAAACTCAGTGGTGGCAAGACACCTGATCAAAAAATCTAGTTTTATTTTTGAGCACCTTATCAAAAGCTCATTGGTGCCCATGACACTTGATCAACTCATCCTGCAGTGGATTCCTACCAAGGGTGGTAGAAGAGTGGATGTACCCAGGTTTTTGGGGAACCACTATAGCTCCTTGTGTTTTCTGGTTTGCTTGTGTGTTCTCTTTGCTGTGTGTTGTGCTCTTCCTTTTTACTGTCTTTTTAATTCTATAGCTAGGCACCCTACACATATATATAAATCAAATCTTAAAAGCTTTGCTAAGTTTAAAATTGTGAATTTACTTTAATTAATCTCTATTCACCCCCCCTCTAGAGTTGAGATAGATCTTACCCTCACTTTCAGATTACTTTACCTCTGACCACATAAATGAGAAAAGACCAGAAGTTCGTTTGGACGCTGGAGTGCGCGCGAGCGTTTGAAGAGCTGAAGAGTCGTTTGACCACGACACCTGTGTTGACCTCGCCATGTGGTGCAGAAGGCTATGAGATCTATAGTGATGCTTTAGGGAACGGCTTACGTTGCGTTCTTCTAAAATTTGGTAAAGTGATTGCTTATGGCTCACGCCAGTTAAAGGTGCATGAACGGAACTACCCCGTCCACGACTTGGAGTTGGCGGGGGTAATCTTTGCGCTAAAGTTTTGGCGGCACTATCTCTATGGCGTTAAAGTGGATATCTATACAGATCACAAGAGCCTAAAATATTTGTTAGATCAAAAGGATCTGAATATATGACAACGGAGGTGGATGGAGTTCCTCGGGGACTACACTTTCGATATTCACTATACTCCCGGGAAGGAAAATGTGGTCTCTGATTCTTTGAGTCATAGGACGCCAGTACGGGCAAACTGGTTGCAGAGACATGATGAGCGCCTAATCCAAGAGATGGAAGAGTTAGAGATATCTTGTGTTGACAAGGATGCAACCGCCGACGCATGCTTGAACTGGACGGAGGTACAATATGACCTTGCGGATAGAGTTCGGCGAACAACGGAGCTTGATGAAAGTCTCCAACGCTATGCAAAGGATGGTTCCGGTGACCAATTCTCCTTGGATGATGTCTTGTTACGAAAAGATGGTCGGTTGTGCGTCCTAAGTATGGGGAAGTTGAGAGAAGAGTTGATGTACGAAGCGCACTTTGCTAAGTACTCAATTCACCCTGGGAGCACAAAAATGTACAGAGACATGAAGAAGTCTTTCTGGTGGCCCGGACTAAAGAAAGACATAGTATGTTATGTGGCAGAATGTCACACTTGTGCTTTGGTGAAAGAGGAATGCCAGAAACCTTGTGGGTTCCTGAAGCCATTACCGATTCCGGAGGGGAAGTTTGATGATATTTCAATGGATTTCGTGCACGGGTTGCCGGGATCTCAATGTGGTCATGATTCTATCTGGGTGATTGTAGACCGGTTTACAAAAGTGGCTCACTTCTTTCCAAATAAGAGGGACAATTCAGTGAAAACCTTGGCTAAGCTCTATGTATAGCAGATTGTTCGACTGCACGGTGTTCCTCGGAGCATTGTCAGTGATCGTGATGGGCGATTCACCTCAACTAATTGAAGGCTAATTCATCAAATTTTGTGCACAAAATTAACATTCAGTATGGCCTTTCATCCCCAAACGGATGGCCAGACAGAGCGAACCAACATGATGATGGAAGATATGCTCCGTATGTGCGCCCTGGATTTCGATAATAAATGGGAAGAGTTTATTTATCTGGTGGAATTTGCCTATAATAACAGCTACCAAGCGAGCATCGGTTTGGCACCGTTTGAAGCTCTATATGGTCGTAAATGTCGTACATCATTAGCTTGGGTAGAAGTAGGCGAATCCAAGCTGAATGGGCGAAAGGAAGTCAAAGAAGCTACCTCGATAATACGCTCTATTCGGGAGAGGCTATTGATAGCCCAGGATCGATAAGCAAAGTACTATAACGCCAAGCATCAGAACATGGAGTTCGCGGTGGGAGATTTGGTCTATTTGAAGATCAAACCCTTCAAGGGCGTGTCTAGGATTCGGCATTTGAAGAAGCTAAGTCTGAGATACCTTGGTCTGTTTGAAGTGGTGGAGCGAGTCGGGGAAGCTGCTTATCGGCTAGCGCTATTAGCAGAGTTGAGTGGATTGTATGATGTATTCCACATCTCAGTACTTTACAAAGCCGTCAAGGATCCAGCTCAAGTAGTTGAAAATGATCGTGTATCGGTCGAGTATGGGCTAATGACGAAAGTTAGGCCCATTCAAATCAAGGATCGAGCCGAGAAACAGTTGCGGAACAAGATGATCGGGATGGTCAAAGTCCGGTGGGACAATTGTGGCCGTGAGGAGCTAACATGGGAGCGAGAGTAGACCTTACGAGCTGAGTTTTCCGAGCTTTTTGTATAAACTGTTGACCGTGTACATTCTGTTGTAACAGATTTTTGTTTAGCGTGATTGCATTGTGATGTTTGTTCCCTTGCTGCGTACAAATTTCGGGACGAAATTTATGTTAAGGAGGGGAGGATTGTAATACCCCAAAAACCATAAATCCCAAAATGGGGTCAGTCTGGGTGAATTGGCCTGGGACAAAGGGCATGTTCCAGGGCATGTCTAGTGCATACGGCCTGGGACACAGGCGTGTCCTTTACGGTGGGCGTCGAGTCGAGTTCTTGAGATAGCACGGTCGATGATCGTCGAGAGGCGACAAGGCCTGGGACACGGGCGTATCCCAGGGTGTGTCCTGCTCAGGTGAATTACCGGGTAGCGTTGAGTGGCGAGCACGACCTGTGACACGGCGTGTCACAGGGGCATGTTTGGTACATGGCTAAGGACACGGGCGTGTGCCTTAGCCGTGTCCTTCTCGTGTGTTTTGGTCCTTTGTTGAAAGGGTGACACGGCCAGTCACACGACCGTGTCAAGTTGATATGGGTGTGTCTAACCTGTGACACGAGCGTGTTGGAGCCCGTGTTCTGATCTGGTTTTAGTCGGTTCGTGCACCGCTTGGAGTACACGGCCTGTGACACGGGCGTGTCACAGGCCGTGTCAAGTCAAATTTGGACTTTTGGGCAGATCTTGGCCATCCAATTATTTCTATTTGGATTCAATGGCCCAGGTGCTTTCCTGCAGTGATAAGACTAGGGATTGGCATCTTCTCTCATTCATACCAAGAAAGAAAAAGGGAGAGCTTGGAGGAAGGAGAAGGAGGAGAAGGGCAAGCCATTGGTGGAGCTCCCGAGGTCCGATTCGAGATCTGAGGCTTGTTCTGTGGAGGCAAAGCTGCTGTGGTGCTGTCCAATCGGCAAGATTTTTGATGGCTCCTATAAGATCGTCAAGGGTAACGATCTTCCTTCTTAGACATGTGAAGTCCTCCTTTATGCATGAGTAAGGAATCCTCTCCACCAAAAGGTGGAAAGAGTGGGTGATTCCGGTGGGTTGATAGTTGTTATCCCCTATTGAGTCTGCATCTAGACCTGGAAGTGTGTAGTGTTGGATATGCATGTTGTGTGAAGCCCATCCGGACATGTTGGCCTGGATTGGTAATGTTGCATTTACGCGCCGGAGAAGACTCCGTGTATACTCGTGTAGTTAGTGGGGTCGATGGGTTGTGCCTGTGAAGGGGAGTAGCAGGAAGTACTGGAATGTGGAATTCCAGGAAAACGCCCTTGTACTGTTTGTACTGTAGCTACGGTGTAGCCAGTCTTTGATGGACAATGCAGCCAGTCCTATTTGGACAGTGTTGCTATTGTGAAGTCAGTCCTTGGCGGACGTTATGGCTAGTGTGAGCTACGAGCTCTTAAAAAGGCTTCGTACCGAACAGGAAAGGTGAAATCGACCCGCGCCTTTAGTGTATCCTCGAGTACGCTGTACTTTGCGATGGCAAGGCGTTTTGAGCAACGGGGGGTGGTTGATCAGTACCTGCGTTATGTCCGTCCGACGGGAGGGCCTGAGTGATGGTCATGTTGGAGCGCATAATGAGAGTCTTAGGCCTGCGCGTCATTAAGACTAAATGCTCAATACCGTGTAAATGGTGGTGTTGACCCTGGTTCGCTGGTGCACCAAGAATGTGACCTGAGTGCACGGATCGTCAGGGCGTATGGCTGGCGGTTGTGTTTGCTTGAATGTGCGTGAGAGCACAATATATGCTATATTGATGATGTATGGCTTTGTAGGGAAGGAATTCCACTGCCCCGGGAAAGGGGTAGGATTGTTATAAATTGGTCAGCTGAATGCTGACCGTTGCCTTATTTGCCACCTTCTGGTTGGATTGTCCCTGTTCAGGTGCTGGAGAGCCGAGCGGGAAGTGAAGGGCTAATGCCCCTGCTGCTGTTGTTGCCGCTCTTGCTATTGCTGTTACTTCTAGCCCTTGAAGTCTAGCTTGTTATGTTTTTTTATTCATATATGGCCGACCTGCGCGCCGATATCTGTAATCCATACTGTGCAAAGAGGAACTGTAAGGTCTTAAGGCCAAACGGTGGTATTTGCTATCTCCTCGTTTGAGTGGTTGCATATATAACTTTGGTAATATATATAGTGGGTATTGCTGGTATGAGTTCAGCCTACTGTTTATTATTTTGCTTGCATGCTCTGAGTTAGGATGCGTTGGTGGTATTAACCTGTGACCTCACCGTATGTTTGTGGCATATAGTGTGGGGCCTCGGCCGGACCTTCTAGTATATGTTGTTTAACGGGTGGAGTCATTACAGATTACATGGGCAAAACCCTATTTGGGTGACCAAGTGTCGAACCATATATTATCTATGCACCTCAGTTATACTTGTCACACCAAAACTTGAACAAGCATCAAATACAATATTTTTATTGTCATCTTGAGGCCTTCTTCAAATCAAGAATCTTGAGGACAATATTTCTAACAATCTCCCCTTATTTGAAGAAGTTAGAACCTCATATGATAATAACCATAGATTCATGATAATGTACATGACAAATATGGACAAAGAAGTAATTCAAATTTATATTGATAAAATTGAAACTAGTTGGGATTATAATTAAGTTAAACAAGTTAAAACATCCCAAGACATCAACACTTTAGTAGTCTTCTCCTTCAACCTTCCTCTTCCACCTCTCAAAATATCCTAGTGGATTTAGAATGTATCTAGGAGGAGGAGGAGGCCACGATGGTTTTTCCTTTTGTGAAGTCTCCTCCTTACTGCTTGATGTTCATGTTTCTTCCATTCCATTAAGTGTAATATCTAGAGATGTTGGTACCATGCTGGCCAAAAATTATTCTGTGTATAATATGATGTCCATGGATATGTGACTCCATTCCTCATATCTTGGCATGTTCCAGATTTCAATTCTCCTCCTTCGCCTTTCTTCCATGTTTTCATCCTGAACTTGATCAGCCCTCCTCTTCTTATAAGATGATTCCCCTTATTCTACTATAATAGGAGTAAGATCGTACTCTCCCCCAAGCTACTTCATAAAAAAAATCCTCTGGAGGGAGGTAATCATTGTCTGCAGCTGGGTTAGTCTGAGGAGTGTAGTTTACAGGTTGCAATCCCAATGCTTCTTTGACTGAATTTGTAACCCAAATGGCTTTCTGGGCAGAGTAATGAGTAATTTCCTTCTCACCCTTCTTGAGTTATTCAATTGTTTCTTTACAGGTGGCCTCCTGGGCTTCACCAATTCTTTCTTGCAGCTTGTTGATACCTGCTACTATAGTGTTATTGGTTTGCAAAAGGTGTCCATCTAGTAGTTGGTTGTAAGAGTCCATCCTTTCCATGATGGCCATCTTGTTGTTAATCATTCTTGCATGTGTTTTCTTGGAAAGCCTGATATAAGTTCTCTCCAGTGGCATCCTATTTTCTATAATAGCTTGAATACCTTGATGTGTCATTTCATTTTGAACCGTAGTAGAGTCCACATCCTATGCTATCTTCATGAAGAACTGGAAAGATTGAGTATTCAAGTGATGCATTTCCTTTTCCACATCAGATATTCTCTCATGCATTTCTTTCCTTAGTCCTTGTACTGTATTTTCAACAAAAAATTCTATTCTCTTTCTTTGAGCATCCATCATTATCTGTAATTGAGCTAAGATGGAACTTGGTTCTTCAGCAAGTTGTGGAGTTAGAAATTCTGCCTTTGCATCTACAGCTCTCTGATATATAGCTGTTGGACCTTCACAGTACTCATATAGATAGTCAAGAGTTGACTTATTTGATGTTTCTATGTTAGTGTCTTAGTCCTCAAGCACACTTTTTCCTTTCCATACCACTAACTCATTGTCAGTGGGGATGATCTCTATGGCATTTTCTTTAACATGAGTCTCTATAGCTGTTAAGGCATGGACTATATAGTTAACTTCCCCTACTTCTTCCATGACAGCTATTCCCTAGGCTGAGCCATCTAGATTGGACTCCCCGTGAATTTCATCTATTGATTGAATGAATTTTGTTTCTTGGGCAGAAAACTTAGGTGTAGGCTCCCCCTCAACTGTACCTTGCAAGAGTATAGGTGGATCACTTTCTCCTTCCACTACTTTTGTGTGAAATGTGGAGGCTTTATGTACCTCTGTAGCTATGAATATAGGACCAAGTTCCTCATGATCTTGTCTGTGTTGTACTTCAGCAGATTTTAGGGAAGTAAGTTTCTGGTGAACTTCTCCCATTTCAAGCCCTCCCAGACCAGCCACTCCCCTGGATTCCTCCCCAGGGGGCAGTGCTTTTTAGGTCTTCTGGAATTAGTTTTTCATAGGTATCAAGTTGAGAGTCCCCTATTTGCCCCTCCCTCAATTTGATTGGAGGTTAGGTGAGAGCTTTCAGCTTGATGAGCTTTCCTTAATATTCTTCTCTTTGCAGCCACTTGCCCTCTAGGGCTTGAGTCAGTACATTACTTTTATTTCTTCTTCTCCTTTCCCTGTGAGAGTCTATAGCTTGTCCCACCCTTCTCAGATTTGGGAAAGCATTTTTCCTATCTTTCTATGATTCTGTGATCCATCTTCTTGAGGTAGTGGATTGGTACCTCTGGTACTTCAACTAGCATATCCCTTAGGATTCTGACCAGATAAAGAGAGACTATTCTCCCCATGTTGGGGGAATACATGCACTCTTTAAATTTCCTTAGAACTAGACTGCTCTAGTTAGTTCCTTTAGTCAAGATAACTACAGTCATAATCTTGAATATATCCCTGGAGATCCTGTTATGGGATCCAGGTTTGGATAACAAAGCTCTTCCTATTATGTATGCCAATTGTTTACCTGGAAGGTTAATATAACTTTTCTACAGTGTGCCGGTTTCTTTTCTACAGTATTCACACCATAACAGTACTACTTCAGTGTATTCCATGGTAATCACCTCTTCTTATTCACCCTCTTGAAGGGTAGGAAGTTCCAGATGATGTATTAAACTCCATGTTGTGATTCTCAGACGGCTGTTGAGGATGGAAGTTTTGAGGTTTGACCCAGAGCTACAAAACTCTGCATTCTCAAAGAACTCTTCTACAATTGTAAGAACAATCCGGGTATGCTCTGAAAGTATGACCAACAAGCTGGCCGCGCCCAAGAGGAATATTATGTTTTGTATATATTCTGAATAGTTTCTAAAGCCACCCCATACGACTTTGCTTCCAGTGTTGATCTTCTCTAAAGAACTCTCCTTTCGCGCCATCGACAAAACTAGGTTTTAAAGGAGAGGGATTTTTCTTTGTCGAGACAGGGGAGTGAGTGCAAGAATGAAGGTGCCAACATTTGGGGGTTTATGTCTTATTTAACCTAATATTCCCGCTATTTCTAATTTAATTAATATAAAAGGAATTCAAAAAGGTGTGTACTTATCTAGGAAAAAATATGCAAAATAATATCTCGATATTTCTTCTAAGATTTCGTTACTGTTTTCCTGCATGTCCAAATCCATTTTCCCTTTAGTTTTGTTTAAAATTAATCTTATTCCCTACATCTTGATTAGTACCTAGATGTTATAAGCAAACTACTAAATAATAGTGAACAGAATCAAAGAGTTCTTTTTTAAAACCAAATGAGTGAAATTAATTTAATTGCAGAACACCTCGTCTACTGTATATGCTAGGCATTGAATTCTATCAAGATTTAGCATTCCTAGTTCAATTTTAAAGTAATTTAATTTTTCTTCATCTAGAGGTTTGGTGAAGACGTCTGCCACTTGCATGTTAGTGGGGACAAACTCAAGGCAGATATCTTCTTTTTCTACATGCTCTTTGATGAAATGATACCTTATCTTAATATGCTTGGTCCTGATGTAAGATATATGATTTTTAGCAATTGAGATTGAACTAGATGAGTCCCAGAATAGGGGTGCTTTGCTTAGCTGGATGTTATAGTCTTGAAGTTAGTGTTTTATCTAATGCATTTGAGCACAGCAGCTTCCTGCTGAGATATACTTTGAATCTGTTATAGATATGGCCACACTTGTCTGCTTCTTACTACTTTAGGAGATAAGCCTTCTTACAAGGAACTGACATGTTCCTAAGGTGATCTTCCTGTCTTCCTTGCATCCTATAAAGTCTGCATCTGATAAGCTTATTAGCTCAAAATCATTACTCTTAGGGTATCATAAGCCAAGATTGGGTGTACCATAAGATTTCTTAGAATCCTCTTGAAAGAGGTGTAATGAAATTCCTTAGGATTCACTTGGTACCTGGTACAAGCACATGTGGATAACATGATGTGTGGTCCACTGGCAGTAAGGTAGAGCAGGGACCCAATCATATATCTATACACGATTTAATTAAAGAGTTTCCCCTTTTCATCCTTGTCTAGAGATATGTTGGAGCACATTGGAGTACTCATATAGCATTCTCCTTTCTATACTTTTTATAAGCTATTTTGTGAACTTGGCCTGCGAGATGAAAATTCTATCTTCAGATTGCTTCACTTGGAGCACTAGAAAACATTTCAGCTCTCTCATGTTGTCCATTTCAAACTTTTCTTGCATAAGTTTGACAAACTTTTTGCAAAGGTTATCATCTGTAGATCCAAAGATGATGTCATTAACATAGATTTGCATTAGTAAATTCTTGCCCTTAATTTACCTTAGGAATAATGTATTATCTATTTTTTCCCCTTGAAAATTCATTTTTAATGAGAAAATTAGACAAAGTCTTATACCTGGCTCTGGGTGCCTGCTTTAGACCATATAAAGCCTTTCTCAAATGAAATACATGAGTTGGATGAGATGAATTAACACAACCTAGAGGTTGTTTTGCATATACTTCCTCTTTTAGATCTCCATTGAGGAGGCAGACTTTACATCCATTTGGTAAATTTTGAATCCTTTATGAGTTACATATGCTAGAAATAACCTTATGGCTTTTAATCTTACCATTGGAGCAAAGGAATGGTCAAAGTCTATTCCTTCTTCTTATCTGTACCCTTTTGCTACCATTCTTGCCTTGTTCTTGATAATTACTCCTTTCTCATCTAGCTTGTTCCTAAACACCCACTTTGTCCCTATGATATTATGGCTGAGAGGCCTGAGAACCAGTTTCCAAACCTTACATCTCTTGAATTGTTCAAGCTCTTCTTGCATAGCCAAGATCTAGGAAGGATCTATGTTGGCCTCCTCAAACATCTTTTACTCTACCTGAGAGAGAAAGCTCAGGTGAAGTTCTTCATTTATTGACCTGCTTTTGGTTGTTATTTCAAGATTCAGATCACCAATGATTTGAGTTTAAGGGTGGTCTTTTAGATTCTTTGTAGTTGTTGGCAGCAGATCTGCATTTTCCTATTCTTCAGGTTCAGGTTGGGTTGTAGGTGGTTCTATCCTTTCATCTGTTTGACTTTCATCTGCATTGGCGTTGCTTCCTTCCTTGATCAGTTCATTTGGAGAGATGAGATCATTTTCTTTCCTTTGTTCATGGATGGTTGCTTTTTCCAATCTTCCCTCAATACCAACGCCACTAGAAGAACTAGACCATCCCTTATGGATTAGGTTGGCCTCATGAAATACAACATAAATGCACTCTTCTACTACTCTGGACTTTTTGTTAACATCTTGTAGGCTCTACTATGTGAGTTATATCAAACAAAAATTCCTTCATAAGCTTTCTCAACAAACTTGGTAAGACAGTGCTTCCTATTATTTAATACATATCACTTACTTCTAAAAAATTTTAAGTTGGCCAAGGTTGGTTTTCTTCCTTTCACAAGCTCATTGGGAGTCTTATTGTGAGTCTTGTTGCTTATGGACCAGTTCTACACATAGAAGTTGTGTTGATAGTGTAACGCCCCAAAAATCGTAAACAAACTGGTCGCGTCCTAAGGAATTTTTGGTGCCTAAATAGGGGTACATGGCCTTGGACACGGGCGTGTCCAAGGCTGTGTCCTTTTGTGTTAGCCAGACTGTGTCCAGTAAAGGACACGACAGAAAACACGGCTATGAATAGTAGCGACACGGGCGTGTCATGCGTGACACGGGCGTGTTTGTACCCGTATCACCACCCGTGTCCACCAAGGGACGTGACAGTTGGCGTGGCAGTTATTTGTGACATGCCCCTATGTCATGGGCATGTCGGGACCCGACACGGGCTTGTCAGGTTGAGACACGGGCGTGTTTTGACCCGTGTACTTTTCTATGCTCGACGATCATGCCTGGATCGAGGCACACGGCCTGGGACACGGCCGTGTGCAAGGTCATGTTCGGCTCAGGAATGAGAGATTTTGGACGAATCTTAGCCATTCGTTTTCTTTAAATAAGATCTGACGGCCCAGATGGGTTCCTGATTTAATAAGGCCGGTAATAGAGGATTAATTCCTAATTATCTCTTAAGGCATTCTCTTTATAAGGAGATAGAGAGAGGAGAGAGCAAGGAGGAAGGAAGGCGAGGAATCCGGCCGCCGGCGGAGCATTGGAGCACCGAGGCCGGATCCACGGAGGAAATTCCCTTGCGAAGCTTTCCATCCGGATAGATTCCCATGGCGCGAAAGCAAACATCAAGGGTAACGATTCTCCACTTGGACATGTGAAGTCCTTTTCCTTTTTGCATAGGAAACCCGCTTCCGTGAGTTTTCGGTGAGTGTGCAGTGTTCCTTGGGGTAGATGTGAATGATCCCCCTTGTGTTTCATATTGAGTCCGGAATCAATGGTATGAACATAGGTATTGTGTGTGAAGCCTACCCGGACGTGTTGGTCTGGATCGGTGATGTTGCATATTGTATGGATTGCCAGAGAAGACTCCGTTCTATGTGTTTTTCGGGTTTCTACACGGTAGATTGCAGCATGGATCCTTAGGGATTAACTCCAAGGCGCACCCGGAAAACTTAGCGGAAATGTAGTTCTGCTAACTTGGCGGCTGGGGAGCCAGCCTTGTACATAACTGGGTTTTGTGATGATTGGGAATGTTTTAGGATCCGAGAGAAGCTTGGCCTGCACGTACGTCTTAAGGTGACTAGGCGGAGTGAGCAACGGGAAAGTAGAAGCGGTCTGGACTATGCGGTTCTGTGCTAGAGACCGAAAAGTGGGACTGGCCATTGGCATAGTCGGGAGTCTTAGACTGTGGTCAGAAAGACTAAAATGCTCACGATGTTGCCATCCCGGGGATGGTGGTGAAGCCACAGAATTGACCGGATTCACCGATAATGTGCCCTGAGTGCACGTGGTGTTTGGTCGTGTGAGCCCTACACCTGTGGCGAAGTATGTTTGCACTTTATTGTTTAGCTGGGCTAATGAAATGCAGGGAAGGAGCACCGTCATCCCGATTAAGGGGCGGATTCGTTATAATTTGGTCAGCTTTAGCTGACCGTTGCTTTGTTTGCCACCGTTCGGTGGAATGTTGTTTGCAGCTGCTGCGGAGCCAAGTACTAAATAGCGGGCTAAAGCCCATGTTGCTGTGCTGGCCCTCGAAGGCCAAAGCGAATTATTGTTTTATTTTGTCATGTGTGGCCGGCCTGCGAGCCGATGTATGCAAAACATTACTTTGTTTAGTGAACTCTTGTAAGGCCATAAGGCCAAGTACTTTTGTGTATTTTAATATTTCATTCCTAATGTGGTTAGTCGACATTCATGATATATATTATCTGTTATTGGGTTATTTCAACTGCTTAAAAGCTTCTGATAGTTGCTCTATGTAGTACGTTTGTGATTGGAAGAATGGTTTCATTTAGTAACCCACAGGTCTGTCCGTGGTATATGGCGTCGGGCCCCGGCCGGACCTACTGCTATATACTATGCGACGGATAGGGGGTGTTATAATTTGGTATCAGACTAACAGTTCGGTCATGCTTATTGGAATTCGTGGTCGAATTCTTTTAAGGGGTGGTGAGCACATGTGTGTGCATCAACATTATAACATTAAAAGAACCCATGAATGTCCACTTAGGAATGAAAATACACATGTTTGGGGAACCTGCGTGTTCCTATGATTGCTTTTAGGCAACCTATTTTCACATAATTGAGTGTCTTTAGAATTATAGGTGACTAGGAGTGGTGTGCGGCAGTCGCAACAACATGATCTCGTGGAGATTAGTGAACCTAACGATGTGTCGGCGACACCTCCTTATGTAGAAACTATTCGGAGGGTAGACAAAGCGGTGTTCTCCATATTCAATGCCCAGCTTGGAAGGCATGTACAGCCCCCAAAGAAACGGTTGAATATGCTTTTGACTCAGGGAACGCACTCTGGGGATGAGTATTTGTATGTGTTTGTCATGATAAGGAGATACCCATGGTTTGTGATGGAGAACGAACAGACTACAGTTAATAGATTCTACAATGGCTTGTGTGATGATTTACGACTTCTTTTGTTAGGACCATAGTTACTGGGATTCCGGGCATTGGTGGAGTCAGCTAGGTCTTTGGAATTGGAGTTGGCAAAGGTCCACCAAACATCAATGTTAAGGGTACCAAACTCTGCGGGTTCAGTAAAGTTTGAACAACAGGAAGTGGAAGAAGAAGTCTAGAACATCTACTAGTCAAGCTACTTATGCTTGCTATTCGTGTGGCATGTTAGGGAATTTTGCCAGGGATTGTCGTGGTAATCCCCCAAAGATGAAGAAAGCTAAGTCAGGAGCAGTTGAGAACTCTAGTGCAAAGGAAACGGTGTTCAAAATGCTGAATTCCTCAACATCTGGGTACCATAAGTGGTATAAGAAGGCTAACACTTCGGGTCTAGTCCCTTATTCTGGCGCATCCGGGGCGACTATAGGCCGAACCCCGGGCGCATGCTACAATTGTGGGAAGCCGCGAAACTTTGCCCGTGATTGCTGGAGCGGACGCCCAATGTCCGAGAAGAAGCTGGGAGCAACAAATGAAGAAAAGGGCAAGGCGGTGGAGTCCTCCGCATCACACTATACTCCTGCCCAACCGAGAGTGTACATCCTTAGCCAATAAGAGGCCATGTGGCCGACTGTTGGGATGACAGGTATGGTTTAATAGATAGTAGCTTAGCTTTTTATACCTGTTACCTTATGCGAGTTAGCTTAGGACTGGAGGTACTGGGCCTTGTTTTGACTTTCGGTAATCCGGCGAGAGCATTGTTCGATACGGGAGCTTCGCACTCTCTTTGTCCGAAAGATTTATATCGCCCATCAGAGTACCTTCTTCGATGGAAAAGGACAAATTGAACATGTTGTTGCCTAACAGGTGTTCAATGCGCGCGGATAGAGTCTGTTGCGTAAAGAAACGGATTGGGAGTCAAGAGTTTGACTTGCAAGCGTCGTTACTGCCGCTGGTGGAGTTCGACGAAATTTTTTTGGTAAGGACTGGCTTATGGAGCAGCAGGCATACATCGATTGAAATAACAAGGAGGTCAAATTGGGAACTAGTCGTGAGACGACTTTTGCAGGCTTGAAAGGGGAGAGAAAGACGTTGATGCTTGCTCTGCAGGTTGTCAAGCTGGTTCGGGCTGGTGTAGAGATATTCTTCACACTAGTGGAGGCTTCGAAGCCTAAGCCTACTTTGGACAGTATCTCAGTGGTATCCGAGTACCCTGACGTGTTCCCTGACGATCTCCCCAGAGCCCCACCATAGCAGGATATTGACTTCACGATTGAGCTAGTACCAGGTGCCAAACCTGTGTCACGCTCTCCGTATCGGTTAATGCCTAAGGAGATGGCGGAACTAAAGGTTCAACTGGAGGAGTTGTTGGAATAGGGTTATGTGCGTCCAAGTTTGTCGTCTTGGAGCGCACCGGTCCTATTTGTTAAGAAGAAGGACGGAAGTTTACGGCTCTGTATCAAATAGCAGAGAGCTAAATAAGTTAATGGAAAAGAACAAGTATCTGATCCCAAGAATTGACGATCTGTTCGATCAGTTAGTTGGGTTGTCGGTATATTCCAAGTTGGATCTTAATTCCGGGTATTATCAGCTAAGGATAAGGGAAAGTGATACCCCTATGACAACATTTAGCACGAGATATGGGCATTATGAGTTTACTGTCATGCCGTTTGGGCTGACTAATGCACCATCAGTGTTCATGGATCTGATGAACAGAACTTTCAGTAAGTACCTGGACCATTTCGTGATCGTCTTCATCGACGACATATTGGTGTACTCACAGTGCGAATAGGATCACCTTAAGTACCTGCATTTGGTGATGAAGACACTGAGGAGGAACCAACTATACGCCAAGTTCCCCAAATGTGAGTTTTGGTTGTCCTCGGTGGCATTCCATGGTCACATAGTCAGTGGGGAAGGGATTATAGTGGATCCGGCGAAGATAGTAGTGATACAGGAGTGGCCTGTGTTGTGTTCAGTAGCGGAAGTACAGAGTTTTCTGGGGCTTGCCGGCTACTACAGGCGCTTCGTAGAGAACTTCTCGCGGATTGCGTTACCCCTCACGACTTTGATGAGGAAAGATCAAAAGTTTGTGTGGTCGTCGGAGTGCGCGCAAGATTTCGAAGAATTGAAGAGTCGATTGACCACGGCGCCTATTCTATGTTCGTCGGTCGGGACCGAAGGCTTTGAGATCTACAATGATGCTTCAGGCAGTGGTTTGGGTTGTGTTCTACTACAGCACGGGAGAGTGATAGCTTATGTCTTGCTCCAGCTAAAGGTACTTCAGAGAAATTATCCAGTGCATGACTTGGAGTTAGCAGCCGTGATATTTTCTCTGAAGCTGTGGAGACATTACCTGTACGGGGTAAAGGTCGAAATCTATACTGACCACAAGAGCCTGAAATACTTGTTAGATCAAAAAGATCTAAACATGCGGCAGTGTAGATGGATGGAGTTTATGGGGGACTATATATTCAAGTTTCACTATATGCCTGGGAAAGGCAATGCAGTTGCGGACGCATTGAGTCGCAGGGCCCCTGCGCGAGCCAACTAGTTGTCGGTTCATGACGAGTGTTTGATTCGGAAGCTGCAGGCATTACAGATCTCTTGTGTGGACAAGCAGACTAGTGCTGAAACACAACTGAACTGGATAGAGGTGTAATATGACCTGGCTGATCGGATTCAGCAAACGCTAGAGGTGGATAGCAACATGAAGCAAATCATGACTGAGACTTTTGATGGGTCAAATTCCCAGTTTAATGTTGTTGATGGACTGCTATGGAAGGACAGTCGTTTGTGTGTCCCTAATGCGGGCAAACTGCAGGTTGAATTGATGTATGAGGCACATCATACCAAGTACTTGATTCACCCGGGGAGCACAAAAATGTATCAGGATATGAAGAAGTTGTTCTGGTGGCCAGTACTGAAGAAGGACGTGGCTCTCTACATGGCAAAGTGTCAAGCATGCGCATTGGTGAAAGTGGAGCTCCAGAAGCCCGGAGGTTTCTTGAAGTCCTTGCCTATCCCGGAGTGGAAGTTCGATGACATTTCTATGGATTTTGTGCATGGTTTTCCAAGATCGCAGAAGTGGAGCGATGCTATCTGGGTGATCGTAGATCATTTGACAAAGGTGTCACACTTCATTCCGAGTAGGAAGGATGATTTAGTGGAGAAACTGGCGAAACTGTCTGTGGATAACATTGTTCAACTACACTGTATGCCCCGCAGCATCGTGACTGACAGGGATGGATGGTTAAGGCCCAATGACGAGAGGCTGGTTCAGCAAATGTTAGGAATTAAGCTGAGGTTCAGCACAGCCTTTCATCCATAGACGGATGGTCAGACCGAGAGGATCAACAGGACGATGGAATACATGCTTCACACGTGTGGCCTGGATTTCGGGAAGCAGTGGGAATACCACATGTACTTGGTGGAATTTACGTACAACAACAACTACCAAGCAAGTATGCAAATGGCGCCCTTCGAGGCACTATATGGTAGAAAATTTTGCACGCCATTATCATGGTTAGAAACGGGTGAGACGAAGCTTTTCAGGAGGCAGGAGGTAGAAGATGCAATATTGTTGGTGCAAACTATTTGGGATCGTTTGCTAATCGCTCAGGACCGACAAGCTAAATACTATAATGTCAGGCATCGGAATGTGAAGTTCGCTGTTGGCGACTGGGTGTATGTGTAGATAAAGCCGTTCAAGGGTGTCTCATGGGTATGGTGCTTGAAGAAGCTAAGCCCAAGGTACCTTGGACTGTTTGAGGTTCTAGAGCGGATTGGCGAAGCAGCCTACCGACTGAAGCTATCAGCGGAACTTAGCGGTCTACACGACATATTCCACATATCGGTGTTGCGGAAGGCTGTGCAAGAGCCTTCGCATGAGGTTGCGGTCGATCAAGTGTCGATTGATCGTGAGTTGACGACGAAGGTCAAGCCCATATGCATTGAAGACTTTGAAGTCAAACTACTCCGCAATAAGGAGATCCGAATGGTTAAAGTCCATTGGGATAATTGTGGTCATGAGGAGCTTTCTTGGGAACAAGAGCAGATCATGTTGGAGAAATACCCCAAGTTATTCCGCTCAGGTAAAATTTAGGTTGTGTACCTTTACCTAATTTCGGGATGAAATTCTTTTAAGGGTGGGGGATTTGTAACGCCCCGAAAATCGTAAACGAACCGGTCGCGTCCTAAGGAATTTTTGGTGCCTAAATAGGGGTACACGGCCTGGGACACGGGCGTGCCCAAGGCCATATCCTTTTGTGTTAGCCGGACTGTGACCAGTAAAGGACACGGCAGAAAACACGGCTATGAACAGTAGCGATACGGGCGTGTCAAGCATGACACAGGCATGTTCATACCCATGTCACCACCTGTGTCCACCAAGGGACATGGCGTTTGGCGTGGCGGTTATTTGTGACACGCCCCTAGGTCACGGGTGTGTTGGGACCTGACACGGGCATGTCAGGTTGAGACACGGGCATGTCTCGACCCGTATCCTTTTCTATGCTCGACGATCGTGCCTAGATCGGGGCACATGACCTGGGGTACGGCTGTGTGCAAGGCCGTGTTTGGCTCAGGAATGAGATATTTTGGGCTAATCTGAGCCGTTCATTTTCTTTAAACAAGATCTGACTGCCCAGATGGGTTCCTTCTTTAATAAGGCCGGGAATAGAGGATTAATTCCTCATTATCTCTTAAGGCATTCTCTTTCTAAGGAGTTAGAGAGAGGAGAGAGCAAGGAGGAAGGAATGGGAGGAATCGGGCCGCTGGCGGAGCATCAGAGCACCGAATTGAGAACCGAGACCGGATCCATGGAGGAAATTCCATTGCGAAGCTTTCCATCCGGATAGATTTCCATGGCACAAAAGTGAACTTCAAGGGTATCGATTCTCCACTTGGACATGTGAAGTCCTTTTCCTTTCTGCATAGGAAACCCGCTCCCGCGAGTGTGCGGTTAGTGTGCGGTGTTCCTTAGGGTAGATGTGAATGGTCCCTCTTGTGTTGCATATAGAGTCCGGAATCAATGGTACGGACATAGGCATTGTGTGTGAAGCCTACCCGGATATTTTGGTCTAGATCGGTGATGTTGCATATTGTATGGATTGCCAAAGAAGACTCCGTGCTATGTGTTTTTCTACATGGTAAATTACAGCAGGGATCCTTGGGGATTAACTCCAAGGCGCACCCAGAAAACTGAGTGGAAACGTAGTTCTACTAACTTGGCGATCGGGGAGCCAGCCTTGTACAAAAATTGGTTATGTGATGATTGGGAATGTTTTAGGATCCGAGAGAAGCTTGGCTCGCACGTACGTATTAAAGTGACTAGGAGGAGTGAGTAACGAGCAAGTGGAAGCGGACCTGGACTATGCGGTTCGGTAATAGAGACCCAAAAGAGGGACTGGCCGTTGGCATATTTTGGAGTCTTAAACTGTGGTAAGAAAGACTAAAATGTTCACGATGTTGCCATCCTGGGGATGGTGGTGAAACCACGGAATTGACAGGATTCACCGATAATGTGCCCTTAGTGAACAGGGTGTTTTGCCGTGCGAGCCTACACCTGTGGCGAAGTATGTTTGCACTTTATTGTTTAGCTGAGCTAATGAAATGCAGGGAAGGAGCACTGCCGTCCCGAGTAAGGGGAGGGGTCGTTATAATTTGGTCAGCTTTAGCTGACCGTTGCTTTATTTGCCACCATCGGTGGAATGTTTCTTGCAGGTGCTGCAGAGCCAAGTACCAAATAGCAGACTGAAGCCCATATTTTTGTGTTGGCCCTCGAAGGCCAAAGCGAAGTGTTGTTTTATTTTGTCATGTGTGGGAAGCCTGCGAGTCGATGTATGTAAAATATTACTTTGTTAAGTGAACTCTTGTAAGGCCATAAGGCCAAGTACTTTTGTGTATTTTTATATTTCATTCTTAATGTGGTTAGTAGACATTCATGATATATACTATCTTTTATTTGGTTCTTTCAACTGCTTAAAAGCTTCCGCTAGTTGCTCTGTGTAGGACGTTTGTGATTGGAAGAATGGTTTCATTTAGTAACCCACCGGTCTGTCCGTGGTATATGGCATCGGGCCCCGGCCGGACGTACTACTATATACTATGCGACGGATTGGGGTGTTACAGACAGCCTTAGCCCAAAAGTACTCTAAGAGTGAGGAGTCACTCAGTAAGGTTCTATAAGCTTTAATTTTGGTTTTATTCATTCTCTATACAATTCCATTTTTTGTGGAGTTCAGGGAGAGGAAAACTCCTGAAATATACCTAGGTTTTCACACAACTTGGTCATAGCACCAGATTGAAATTTACTCTTATGATCACTCCTGATCTTGACCATAGAACTGCTTATTTCATTTTGAATTTGCCAGACAAAGTTTGTGAATATTTCCATGGTATCTTACTTTTGTTTAAGGAAGAACACCCAAGTGAACCTAGAGAAACCATTGACAATCACAAGGGTGTGGACCTTTCCTCTTAAGTTGTGAATTAATATAGGACCAAACAAGTCCATGTATAATAAGTATAAACACCTAGTGGAGTCCTTAACCCTAATATGTTTGAATGAGCCCTTTGTTTTCTTACCCATTTGGCATGCATGACAAGGGATTTTCTGAACATATTTCCACTTAGGGCCATCTCTAACCAAATTTTTGAAGCGCATCTTGTTAATAGTCTAATAGTTGAGTTGAGCTAGCCTCTTATGCTATTGCACATAGAGTGATGCTCTATTCTCAGCTATGATACAGACAGAAGAGTCAGAGCTGATCCATAGGAAATTTAGATAAAAAAAATATTCCCACTACTAGTGCCAATTAGTATGGTCTCCTTAGACTTTTTAATAAGACACTCATCCTTGTGGAAGACAATGACACGACCAAGATCACACAGTTAACTTATGCTTATTAGATTGTGGTGCAACCCTTCAACATAAGTTACCCTTGAGATAATGATTATGCCATTGGATATCTTACCATAGCCCTTTGTCTTCCCTCTATCAGAACCTCCAAAGATCACTTTAGGTCCATCTTCAACTAAAGAGTAGTCTATCAGAAGGCTTCTTGTTCCCGTCATATGCTTGAAACATCAACTATACAAGTGCCAAATAGGAGTTTGGTTGGCCTTTGGACATCCCTGCAAAATAAATTACCTTTTATTAAGTACAAAAATCTTGTTGGGTCCTAAATATTTGTTAGTATAACACCTTGTCTTGGATTCAAACCTAGTAGGGGTGCATTATAGAATTGTCCAAGTTTGGGTGCAGATCTGTCAGGGAGGGATCTAGGGACAGTTGGGTTGAACTGACAATCAATTTCAAAATGTCCAACATTCCCACAACACCAGCACTCAAATCTGTTATACCTTTTCTTGGAGCTCACAGTAGGATTTGGATGCGTCTTTTGGGGATCAAAAGTATCTCTACAAGAGATTTCATAGGAATCTTTGCATAACTTGTGATATAGTGCGGGTAGTGACTTGAGATCCATAGCCACATTCTTGCCCTTACTTACATCTCATCTTTCAGAACCATTTCCTTTACTCTTGGTGCTGGTGTTGATACTAAACACAAAGGGGCCATGATCCTTCATCTCAACTTACTTATGAGCTACTTTGAGGGTAATCTTCCCACAACGCACCTATTTAGTTCTACTAGTGGACCATCCATTTTTCCAGTGTCCATAGACACTTTCTAGGTCATAGCTATTGGAGGCTAAGAGAACCTTTTTGAAATTAATAGGTTGCATGGGTACTTTCCCTTTGGCCTTGGATCTCCTTTTATTCCTCTTCCCATATCCTACACCATTTTTATATGGTGTGTAAAAGGTATCTATGATTGGGAGAATAGTCTGGGGTGTGGAGTATTTATCTACCAATTCCCTTTCCTTGAGGAGATCATTCCCAAGCTTCTTAATAATTCGTTCTTTTTGAATGTGAAGCTCAACATGCTTTTCAATTATTCCCTTGAGCTCAACTATTTCTGAGTTCATCAGATAGATTTTATCAACCCTTTCCTTAAGTTGAGCCTTCATGGATCTTAGGAGCTCAAGCTCCTCAGCTTGCTTCTTAGCATGCATCTTGCTTTTACCTAATGCCTTAAGTAGAACACCATACTATCCAATCATTTCATCAAAGGTGTTCTCTAGTTCAGAGTCCTCCTCATTTCCTAATGAAGAGGTGGCCTATGATTCAGCATCAGCTTCATAATCAGAGTTTGCCAAAGTAGTTCTAGGAGTTTCCTCATCAGGATCCTCCTTATCATCTAGAGCTATTAGACCAAAGCTCTCTTCCTCTTCTTCATCATCACTATCAAAGGATGATAGTGGAGCACTGATGCCTTTCTGGGGAAGAGTAGGTGCTGAATCTTTAGAAAGTGTAGTCAGCCCTACATAGGCTTCTTCCTCTTCAGATTCAGAGGTGTTGGTGTCACTGTCACTCCAGGTTCTTTTCTTTTTGGTAAAGAGGCTCTTTTCAGCCTTCCTGCCTTTTTGGTTATTATCTTCTTGTGCCCTTTTCTACCTTTTCTTTTGACTGGGCAGTCAACAAAGACTTTCTCAGGCCTGTTGCAACAATAACAAACATTATCAGTATTAAACTGTTTGTTCTATTTAGGAGCATACCTATCCCTCTTGGGGTCCTTTCTGAATTTGTCAGAGCTCTAATTGTGCCTTCTGGATTTAGATGAGGAGGGGGTTTGGAATTATTCTAATGCTTCCTCCTACTCAGCATCTTCTTGAATTGCCTTATGATTAAGGTCAAGTATCCATCAAAGATTTCTTCCCATGAAGTGCTTGGTTCAGACTCTTCTGATACTGCTACTTTACATGGGGAAGTTGAGGCCTTCTCCTTGCCTCTGCTGGAGTTGTCAGCTTTTAGAGCCATGGATCTGTCATTACTATGCCTTTCTTCATTTTTTCCAAGTGTTGAGGTGAAGCTCATGGGACAAAAATTTCCCAAATAGATTCTAGGGCTCAAGGTTCCCCAGGTTTCCCATCTCTCTGATGACAATAATCTGAACATCTCATTCTGTGTGTAGGAATCTGAGAAACTTGTCATTTAATTCATAGTTTGAGAAGGTTCTACCATAATTTCTCAGACAATTTATAATTCTGAAGAACTTCTTATAACAGTCATAAATATTGTCCTTCTTCCCCAGGTTGTTTTGTTGTGAATGAGATTCTTGAATGCAGAATCATCAATTGCACTAACAATATTATTCTTAGCTCTCTTGTCCATTATAGCAAGAATGACTTTATCTTTGATGATCTCTAAAAGCTTCTTGGGAACTTTCAGTTTTGGATCTATAGCTGAGACAATCATTGGGATATCGGGTCCCTCTTCAACAGTAATAAAGATTCTAGGATCATAAGCTTATGAAGAGTTTAACTCTCTGCTTTCATATTCCAAAATTTTCCTTCCTACAGATAGGAAGTTTCTTGGAGCTACGTTCTTTGTAACTTTCTCCATATCCCTTTGTGCTTTTAATCTTTCAACCATTGAGGATCTTGTTTAGTTGTTAAGCCTTTTTGAACTACCTAGCTCTGATACCACTTGAAAATCAAGAGTTGATACTCACCTTGAGGGGGGGGGGTGAATAAGTGATTTAATTACTTTTTAGTTTTCTTAAGTTATTATTATAGAGCACAACGAGTAAACAAATCACAACAATGAACCACATCACACAACACAACACACAAAGAGATTTATAGTGGTTCCCCAAGAATCGGTACATCCACTTTCCCTCTACACCTATCTAACAGAGAGCTAAGTTACGCAAAATTTCTCCAAATTTTCTACTCAGATCCTCAGATCTTAAAATTGCAGGAACACAAGTTCCCTACCTCAAACCTTCACAGAGGTCCTACACTTAAGATCTACAAATAGATTCTACACCTCAAGCTTCATCACAAGCCCTACAACTCAAGCTTTCCTTAAGCTCTACAGACTTAGGCACCCAAGGCACTACAACTCAATATCTATCAGCAGAGATCTACACTCAAACCTATCACAGATCCTACACTCAGATTCATAAAGGAATCTTACAGACTCAGATCCTTCAAGGATCCTACAAAGTAAAAACAAATAATATTTCACTTAACACTAGAGAGCTTGAGTCTTCAAGTAGAAGCACACACGGCTGGCTTCTTCTTTCTTCACTTGATCAACACTTGAAATGTATTCTTGGAATTGATAGCTTGATCAAGATGACTTGTGTCAGAGAGAGTGTTCTTCAGAAAAGATATTACATGAAGAAGAATCTCTCTCTGAACTTTCAGTGCTTGAAGATGATTCCTTGTTGAAGATAGATCACTATTCAAAATTTTCACAAAACTTAGAAGAGTGAGTCATGAAGGATCTCTGTGAATACTGAGTGCTTTAGAATATTTTCAAGGGCTAGTGCTTGAATATATAACCAAAAACCCCTTCTTCTCAAATCTCCAAGTCTTTCTTTTATAATATATTTGAACGGCAGGGAAACCAAGTATTCAATTTGAACTTTCCAATGTCTAGTCAATCTTTCTTAGGCAAATTCTTGAATAGGAAATCTCAAATGACTGTTTTTAAATTAATCCTAAGGAAGGTTTACAGAATAGGAATTATTCTGGCTAGAATTCTTCAACTGACTAGCATCACTTTACGAAATAGTCTTGATATAGTATATTCAATGGCAGTCATAATTTGATTAAGGAATGATTTTAAAATCTTTGAAATATTTTCCAATGAATGAGGAGAATTCCCCTTATTGGAAATCCCAGACTTCATGCGACAAATCCCGTGAAGCTATTTGATTTAAATCTTTTGTTAAACCTGCGCCTTAAATTATGGACATAGTCATTGTGTCACGTGGCAAGCTGGAGAAAATAGTTTTAGGTGACCATGATATGGTGTCATAAGCAAGATAATTTAGCCTATATCAAGTATGTATGGTTACCTTAAAATATATGGAAGTTATATAAGGAAACCCCCAGTACTTGGCCATTTGAGCCTGTAAAACATTCTATGTCAATCCAGTCAAATCTTTACTTAGTCATACCTTCGATACAATCGAATATTTACTTTGACACAAAGTCGATGCAGTTGAACTTTTACTTAACTATGACGTCAATGGAGTCGAACTACTACTTAGCCAAGAAGTCGAACTTTTACTTGGTCGTAAAGTCGATGCAGTCAAATTTTTTTGTCTTCGATTCCTTTTGTTCTTGGTGACTTTTCCCATTTATAGTGACATTTAATATATGATTAGTACATAGATCAACATGAATTTTTCTCCTTGAAGGACTAAAAGGGCAAAACCCTGTTTGGGTGACCAAGTGTCTAACCCTATATTATCCATGCACTTAAGTTATACCTATCACACCAAAACTTGATCAAGTTTCAAACAAAGGATGTTTATTGTCATCTTGAGGCCTTATTCAAATAAGGAATCTTGGGGACAATATTCCCAACACAATTGTAATTCGTAATGAAAGAAGTATAGGGGATATCAGACATATGTATTCTAACATAGTGATAACCAGAGAATACATCTAAAAGCTCATACAATGGTATCCACCTGCGAAATCAACTAAGGAATCTATCCAAGACAAGAGGTAGCAATCTTTAGGGCATGCCTTATTAAGTTTTGTGAAATCTACACACATTTTCCACTTTCCCCAATTTTTTTCACCATTACAGCAAAACCAAAACTTAAATGGCCAAGTGCACTGGGGCACTGGGAAAATTTGCGGTCTGACATTACAAGCTATAGGATACACTAAAAAAATCACTATTTAAAGGTCACGTGTTCATTTTGTTGGGGATAAAAGTGAACTTTCATGATGAGCGATTTTCATAGTGTTTTAGGCCCTATTCTAGTTTGCTTTTCCACTTTTATCACTCATATATTTGTAGATTTCATCTTAAAATATGCTAGATTCAATTTGTTTATCATGTGAGTATATATGGGCTAGATCGGGTAGTATTTAAGCCATTTCATGCATGAAGGAGACCTCCTCTCCTTATTTTTGTGTGTGATTATTTATCTTGTTTATGACTGTGTAGATGTGTATTTCTGGTGGTGTTGGATGTTAACCTGCAGTTACTAGTGTTGTGGTATTTTTCCAGTGCGACTCGGCTATATTTTAGTAAGGAGGCCAGTTATCATATGCGTTTATTCTTGCATGATCACTGAACCCCTCTGCACATGAACACTGGTCATGTGCGGTCTTATCTTAAAATATGCTAGATTCAATTTGTTTATCATGTGAGTATATATGGGCTAGATAGGGTAGTATTTGATCTATTTCATGCATGAAGGAGACCTCCTCTCCTTATTTTTGTGTGTGATTATTTATCTTGTTTATGACTGTGTAGATGTGTATTTCTGGTGGTGTTGGATGTTTACCTGCAGTTATTAGTGTTGTGGTATTTTTCCAGTGCGACTCGGCTATATTTTAGTAAGGAGGCCAGTAATCGTATGCTTTTCTTCTCGCACGATCACTGAACCCCTCTGCACATGAACACTGGTCGTGTGCTGTCTTTACACATCACATTAATATTTGAGTGTGGACAGTCCTCGTGTGGATTTTCTCTCACACGATCACTAACCCTCCCCCTCTCTATGAATGACCACTGGTCATGCGTGACTTATTAGAAAATCCAATCAGTGTAACATCCCATTTCCAACTAGACCCCTGGAAGTGGTTTTGTCATAACAGAACCCTAGGAAACCCAGGAATTGAAGTTTATCGACCAAGATTTCGAGTCAAGGGGTGGTCACGCCCGTGACAGACTCGTCACGCCCGTGACCTAGGGCGTGACCCCTTCGATGATTGTCGACCTCAGAAGGATGATCGGCGAGCTCAAAAATTTCAACATGGGCCTGGCACGCCCGTGATTGATCCGTCACGCCCCTGACCTTAGAATGGCGTTGAGTGAGCTGAGCTCACTCAACGCCGTTGTCTGGATGGCGTTGAGTGCATAGACTACACTCAACGCCATCTGGTGTTGTCTGGATGGCGTTGAGTGAGCTGAGCTCACTCAACGCCATAGACTGGATGGCGTTGAGTGAGCTCAGCTCACTCAACGCCATAAACTAGACATCGTTGAGTGCACGGACTGTACTCAACATCGTCTGCTAAGGCCTGGAATGGTGTTGAGTGAGCTGAGCTCACTCAACGCCGTAGTTTGGATGGCGTTGAGTGATCTTACCTCACTCAATGCCATAAGCTAGACGGCGTTGAGTGCATAGACTGCACTCAACGCCACCTTGAGTAGGCTGGATGGCATTGAGTGAGCAGAGCTCACTCAATGCCATAATCTGGAAGGCATTGAGTGAGTTGAGCTCACTCAACGCCATAGTCTGGGAGGGCAATTCTTGATGGCGTTGAGTGAGCAGAGCTCACTAAACGCCGTATACGGGATGGCGTTGAGTGAGCAGAGCTAACTCAACGGCGCAGCATGGATGGCGTTGAGTGAGCAGAGCTCACTCAACGCCGTAGCTTGGATGGCATTGAGTGAGCTGAGCTCACTCAATGCCATTGTACTTAGAATTTTTCTGGCAGGATTTTTGGCTGTGTGCTGGTTCAGCTGAACCGGGCCGGTCTAGATTGTGGGCCCAAATGCATTATTAGGCCGTTTCTTTTAATAAGACCCAATTAAGTCTTATTTTAAAAAGTGTTGACCGATCATGCCACGTGGCTATCGGTTTTGAAACCAAGGAGGAGCAACGGCCATGGCCGAGAACCTGCTCTCATGGCCATCAATGGCACTTGATGCCGTGGCCCCTTCCCCTCCTCTTTAAACGGCTGGATTCAAGTCCTCATAGAGAGAGGAGGAGTTTCTAGCCCTCCTCCAGCTGTTACAAAGCCATTTATAGCCCCCACCACCATGGCCGAGCCAAGCTTAAATGGACCATTAATGGCCATTGAAGTTTTGGCCTTTCCCCTCCTTAACCGAGCTCTTAAACACCATCAGAGGCCCAAGAGGAAGGTTTCCCATCCTTTACTCGTAGCTTTCAAGCCCTCCCACCATGCTTTTGAAGAATTCCAGCGACGCCACCACCGCGCTAATGGCTTTCCGTCGATCTGCACGCCTCCAGCCCGCGAACAAGGTCCTCCCCTCCTCTCTTTCTACGGGTAGATCTTAGAATTCTTTATGTTTGAGAATCGGTCTCAACGGAGCTCGATCTATGAGAGCTTCTCTTCCTAGTTTTCCCGCAAAAGCCAGTCACGGGTTCGCCGGATTCCGCCTCTCCGGCGGCCGCGCCGCAGCCCGGCGATGGCCACCACCTCAACGGAGGTGGTGGTGGCGGTGGCCGGTCAGGGAGGAGGCTGGATGGCTGGGGGCAGCGTCTGGAATGCACTCCAGGTCGGGCTAATCCCATCCCTTGGCTGGAGGAAGAAGATGACCCAGTACTGTTGGATCTGCTTTAAGATTTGTGCTGTTTAATTAGTCTTTTCTTTTATATGAATTTTCTGTACTAGAATATCAGTCACTTTAGAAAATTTATGAAAAATACTTAGAGGCTTTATATGAAGAAATGGTCAACATATAATTTGTATCCGTAGGGGTCTACTTTATTTTAAAATTAATTTGGGTCAATTTGGTCAACTGGTTTTACCAGGGCACCTCTTTTGGTGGGATCTATACCTAGAGCTAGGCAGAGACTAAAAGGTGTGCTCACCCGTCATCCCTTGACCAAATGATCTGAAATTTTGGCAGGGAGTCTACCCTAGCTATACCTAGGGCCTGTCTAAAAATGGGAATTTTTTGGGGAATGTTTTTGTATAGTTTTTAGAAAAATTTAATAATCTTAGGGTAAATTAATTAGATGGCTTAATGACTTCCAAACCCTCCCAAATTTTGGTTAGTGGTCCCTGGGTTTATCATGAGGCTCTGTATAATTTTTCATCTCATTTAGAGATGTTTTAGATTGGAAATGGACAAACCTAAGCTTTGCCCTACTAAGGGGTTTTTAGGTCAAAAGTACACTTTGGGATTTGAGTGGCCAGATCACCTCAATAGAGGCTGATATTTTGGCCACTGACTAGGAATGCTATCAAGCACCCCCTAATGGATTTTGAGGTGGTTTGGGGATGATTTGCCCTAGGAACCAAGGCCAAACCCTAAGGATGGTTCTTGGTGGGTTGTGAAGGGCAAGTGGTCAAATGACCTGTTTATGATCTGAAACTTTGTAGATAGAATTCTAGGGTAGCTAGAATCCTCTTGTAGAAATCTAAATGGATTTTAAAGTAAATATGTCCCTCAAAACCCTAACCCTAGTTTAGGGCACAAAACTTGTATAGATAGAAAATGTCACGAAAACTCACTAAACAGTGATGAGATTTGGGTAGAGTAGTTTTTAAGGTTAGTACAAGCTCTGGAGATTTTATTATGAATTTAGGATCATTATTTTGGATACTTCCTTAACAATTTAGTAGTTTGTATTATTTGATTATAAATTTATTATGGAGAAAATACCTATTGGAAATTAATGAAATTTAGGCAGAGAACTTTTATTATGGTTTTAAAGCTCTGTGAATTTTTATGGGATTTTTAGAAGTTTAATTCTAAGACTTGCTTCATTAAGTATTGTTTCTCATGAAAACTTAATTAAATCTATTTTAGTGCCTAGCAAGCCTGTAAAATTATGATCTTTGCACAATGACATATGTACCATATTAATATTCAGTGATTTTTCTATAATTTTATGATGAGTAATTTTTGTACTTCCTTCTTTACATAGGATTAAGGGGATTATAATGGATAAATTAATTAGAGGCTAAATACTTTCTGTAAAATCATGAAAATTAGTAGTTGATGATACCTTGCTGTTATTTAGTGATCATAATTTTTGGGTGGCCATTACTTGAGAAAATCATGTAGTTCATGTTGAGAATTACCCATGGCCAATATTTTGGAAAATTAAATAAATATCAGATTAATTAGGAAAATTATAAATTTCTGGATTTAGGCTAATTATATCATGATAGACCTCCAGTAAATTTTATAGGAGATTTGGAAGACAATTTGGAGTACCTCCCCTTGTATACCTCATATAGCTTAGGATGGTCTACATATAGTAAAATCGCAGAAACTGAACTAGAGTGGGTAATGAACTTGGGGAGATGGAATTTTGGTAGGTTGCTGGTTTGGATAGGGTAAGTTAAATTAAGTTCATTATTGGAAGTCAGGAAAAGTAGAGTGTGAGATTGGCTAGTGTTAAGTGGTGTTCAGGAACGACGAAAGATCGACCACCTCGGTTGGAGAGGAAGAGTCTCAATACACTAGTTTAGATCCAAAGTAATTTGAATGGGATTGGGTAATGGGTAATAACCAATAAAAGTAAATGCCTTGCGAAAGGGAACGATGGGCTTCAGCTACCATCATAATTCCTAGTGCCCTTTGAGAGCCCTTCACAAGGAATACCGGGGGCAATCCTAGGCTAACGTAAACCGTAGGAAAAATAAACTAAAAGAGAAACTAGAATATCTAGGGTTGCACATTCACACACCACGGTAGATAGGGAGGTAGAATAAGTTGGTTTGGTTGCCATTCAAACGGTAGCTCTGAAGGTAGATGCACGGACGTGACAGTTCGGGGAGCCGAGGTCTCGAGGGTTTGAGTACAGAATAAGGTGGTGGGTCTTCAGTATTTGATTGTCTTTCACACCAACATCGGTATGTTGACTCGGCGGTGTGGGACACTTAGGCAAAGAAAGTCTGGTGGATATAGCCAGCACTAGTATGCGGATACTCTAGGTTGTGTTCTTCTAGGGGCGTACGGAAGGGCTAGGCCCGGTAGTGTGGATACCCGCCTATGAGTGGGGGGCCCGACCCACTGTCTCCGTTTTCCACTACAGAGGTTCATGGGAGTGAAGCTAGCTGCCCGAACAGGGGGAACTAAAGGTCTGTGCGCATAGAGTCATGTGCATGAGTTGCACTTGCATGTATCTTGGCATAGCATATCACTACACTCATATTTACATACAACCGACACCCCAACGTATAAATCGGTATGGGACTTTTTATACGATGGGAGCCTTGTAGAAGACCCATTAACTTATAAGTTTGTATGGGCATTCATATAAGTTAAGGTTACTTATTTATTTACCTACTTATTTACTTACTTGCTCTCTATTTGTCTCCTTAAACATTTGCTACTTACTACATGTCTACTTTGCTACTCACTACCGTAGAACTGCTAGATGTACTCTATTTTAATTAGTTGTTTATACACCATGAACAATTGTTAGACTAGTTCCACTGTCATCCGTTTGATTATTCTCCACCATTGTAGCTTACCATTCCTCCTCTCTGCTCGGTGCTTAGGAGCCGTGGGGGGAGGGGTAGGGGATGATAGGGATTAGTCTTTATGACTAATGGTTTTCGAACCACAATATTACAGGAGCTCCGGATGGGAGACAGGGACCAGCAGCCTAGGGACCAGCACCAGTAGAGTACGGTGCGCATGGAGGTGGGCCAGTCTAGCACCGGAGCACCTATGTCCAGCTCCGTGAGTGTTTAGTATTTTTATAGCTTCCGCGATGAGTGATTTGTAGTGAGGACTCTGATGTACCAGGCTCGAGCCCGTTTTTTTATATTTCAACTGAACTGTTCCTTTGCAGTACTTTCTGTTACTATATATTGATGGACTTGTTGTGATTTCTATTCATATGTGTTTCTGTGGATATGTTTACATTCAGTGTAACACTTACTTCTCTCTCTTTGTGATCGAAAAGGGCCGGTAGACTTGGCGTTTATAGTGGCGGCCTTCCCGTGAGTCGGTGCCACTGCAAAGCGGCAATTCTGGGCTAAGACCCCGGTGGTTGAAAAAGAAAAAAAAGGGGGGAGGGGTCTTACAAGTGATATCAGAGCGGACCTCAATCGAAAGAGAAGTAGTCCACAAACCTTGGGACACCCCCGTGCAAGCTTAGTTTGCGGACAAACTAGCAGCGGAAGAAGTGGTGTGCCACTAAGGGGAAATCACATGTGAAAGTCCATCCTACCCCTTTCTTATATTCCATTCATACGTTCTCTAACAAATGGAGTTCTTTTCCTTGTAGCCTGCGACGAACCCTACATCACAGCAGGGGACACCTCAGGCTCTGAATGTCGTCCCACCTCCGCCGGCTCCAACTCCGTTCCAACAGACGGAGATGGGGCAAACACTGACGACCATTCTGGAGGCCTTTAGAGATCAGCAAGCCCCGGCCCCACAGCCAAACCCCGAGGCCAACTGGATGAGCGTCTTCCGGGGAATTTCCCCTCCATCCTACCTGGGGACGGAATCGGCAGTACGCACTGAGGAGTGGTTAGATACCATTTACAAGATGCTTGTGGGGATCCGATACCCCACTGAGGAGGTAGTTGCTTTGGCAGTCTCCTGCCTGGAGTCACATGGAAAGAGGTGGTGGAAGTTTCAGCTGGACACCACCTTTGCGGGTATGGATTGCGCAAATATTAATTGGGAGTAGTTCAGAGCAGCGCTCTTGGGACATTTCGTACCTCAGCCGACGAGGGACGAGCTGGAGGATAGGTTCCTGCGGTTGAGGCAGGGGAACAGGACTGTGCTGGAGTATTATCAGGAGTTTACTCACCTGGCCCGCTATGCGGATGCTTATCAGTTAGACGACGTTGGCTATGCCCGGAGGTTTTACAAGGGGCTGCAAGACGACATGAGACAGGCCCTCCTCTTCGTCTCAGAAGGGAGTTTTGCAAGGATTCTGGAGATGTCTAAGAAGAGAGAAGCAGATCAGCTTACAGTTAAGAGCCGGAAGAGACCGGCTGATGATACAGTGATTAGAGGTCGTAGAGACCGTCCTCGAGGCCAGGTTATTGGGGAGAGAAGGAACGGGGATCAACCTCGTCAAGAGTTTGGGCAGGAGCAGAGGAGTCAGGGGGTATTGGCTCCCCAGCCTTTACAGATGCTGGAGATGCCAAGTACAGCAGAGCAGACACCGGTATGCTTTCAGTGCAATCATCCGGGGCATATCAAGAGGAATTGTCCTATGAGGCGAGCACCCCCACCAGCACATCAGGGCGCCCCACCTCCCCTGCAGTTTGGAGGCAGAGGACACGGTCGAGGACGAGGATATCAGGACCAAGGCCACAGGCCAGAGACGGAGCAAGTGTATGCTCTAGAGCTGACACAGCCCCGGAACCCGGAGCAGGTTATCACAGGTATGGCAGTACTTTTATGTTTCTTCCTATGAACTAGTTTTTCTAGACATAACCTAGTAAGAAATTAAGAGAAGACAACTATAACAAGAATACTAAGACATTTAATTACCTCAGGCATAATCTTCATTAGCGGCAAGCCCGCTCACACGCTCTTCGACACTAGTGCTTCGCACTCATTTGTGTCGGAAGATTTCGTGAAAGGATTGGCAAGCGTGGAGCCGTTCACCGAAAAGATGATGAGGGTGCACCTACCCGATAGATCAGAGCTAATGACCTCTGCTCATTGCAATATGGAAGCGCAGATCGGCGGGAAGGCGTTTGAGGCACCAGTGACGATTTTGAAGATGCCAGACTACGATCTGATCCTTGGCATGACTTGGCTGTGCTGGAACCATGCCCAGATCGACTGCGTGGCGAAGAGGATCACCGTGAGGCACGAGGATTCCTTTATTATTATCGAAGGTATTATACCAGCACCCCGCACCTTATTATCATATGTGCAGGCCATTAAGGCCCATATGCAGGGGGAAGAGGTTTATCAGGTCCTTTTCAAGGCGGTCGTAGCCAAGGACTCCATTTCAGATATTCCAGTAGTGCGAGACTTTGCCGACGTATTTCTGGAGAAGCTACCAGGGCTACCCCCGCACCGAGAGAAGGACTTCCAGATTCAGCCTATACCGAGGGCTAAGCCGGTATCCAGAGCTCCCTATCGAATGGCCCCAAAGAAGTTGGTGGAATTTCGAAGCCAGCTTCAGGAGTTAGTGGAGGCAGAGTTCGTTCGGCCTAGCTCTTCACCATGGGGATCTCCGGTGTTATTCGTCAAGAAGAAGGACGGAACTCTTCGACTGTGTATAGATTACCGGGCCCTGAACAGGTTGACAGTCCGGAATACTTATCCCTTGCCAAGGATAGACGAGCTATTTGACCAGCTGGAGGGAGCCTATTGGTTCTCAAAGCTGGATCTGAGGTTAGGGTACTACCAGCTTCGCATTCGGGAGGAGGACATCCCGAAGACGGCCTTCAGCAGCAGATATGGTTTATACGAGTTTACCGTGATGCCTTTTGGGCTCACGAATGCACCCTCCGCATTCATGACCTTGATGAACCGGGTGTTCGAAGAGTATCTGGATGTCTTCGTTATCGTATTCATCGACGACATCCTTATCTATTCAAGGACGGAGGAGGAGCACGCGAGACATCTGGCCTTGACCTTGGAGAAGCTGCGGGAGCATAAGATATATGCCAAATATAGCAAGTGCCAGTTTTGGCTAAAGGAGGTGGCCTTTTTGGGCCATGTCATCAGTGGAGCAGGTTTGGAAGTAGATCCGACGAAGGTCCAGGCAGTACGGGATTGGCCACCACTAAAGTCGGCCTTGGATGTTCGAAGTTTCTTAGGACTTGCTGGTTATTACCGAAAGTTTGTAAAGGGGTTCTCTCAGATTGCCCTCCCTTTACGTCTCTGACGAAGGAGTCCCCTTTTATTTGGACACCACGATGTGAATCTGCTTTTCAGGAGCTGAAGGATCGTCTTACCTCGGCTCCCATCCTTGCTCTTCCGTCAGTTAAGGAAGGATTCCAGGTGTACACAGATGCTTCCTATCAGGTGATGGGTGCCGTTCTGATGCAGAACGGGCATGTAATAGCCTATGCCTCCCTTCAGTTGAAGCAGCATGAGCAGAACTACCCCATGCACGATTTGGAGATGGGGGCAGTCGTTTTTGCTCTTAAGATCTAGCGACACTACCTTTACGGAATTCACTGCGATATCTTCTCGGACCACAAGAACTTGAAATACGTAGACACGCAGAAGGAGTTAAACATCAGGCAAAGATGCTGGGTGGAGTTTCTGTCGGACAACCAGTATACTATGCACTACCATTCGGGGAAGGCAAACGTGGTCGCAGATGCTCTGAGCCGGAGAGCGAGTACGTCAGGAGTAGGCGCGCAGCTGATGGCCTTGGAGTTGGTTAAAGCATTCGAGGAGATACAGATATCACTAGTGTTCGAGAATGACCCGGAGTTATATATGGAGTACCTGGGGTCGATGGTTACTACTGATGATATTCGGGACCGCATCAGAGATGGGCAAATGCTGGATGTGAGAGCTGATCCGATATTCCGAGCCTTGGAGGAAGGCACGACAGAATATTACTCTTTGAGGGATGGTCTCCTGTGTTTCAGAGGCAGAGTCTACATACCGGTAGGAGGCCAGATACGGGAGGACATTATGACGGAAGCTCACTACAGCCGATACTCGGTACACCCGGGGATCACCAAGATGGTAAAAGATTTGAAGAGGACGATGTACTGGCCGGGTATGAAGAAGGACATTATGTTCTTTGTGACGCATTGCGAGGCCTGCCAACTCGTAAAGGCAGAGTGTAGGAACCCGGCAGGCTTGCTGCAGCCACTCCCGGTGCCGTATTGGAAATTTGAGGATATAGCCATGGACTTCATACATGGGCTACCTCGATCCTGTGCGGGGAATGACTCGATCTAGGTGATAGTGGACAGGCTAACAAAGGTGGCCCGATTTATTCCAGTGGCGAAGGACGCTCCAGTTAGTGTATTAGTACGGAGGTTCATTGAGCAGTTTGTGCGTTATCATTGGGTGCCCAAGACTATCGTTTCGGATCGGGATGGGCGGTTTACATCTAGGGAGTGGAGGTCAGTCCAGGGCCATCTGGGTTCTCGGTTGATATTCAACACAGCTTTTCACCCTCAGACCGACGGGCAGACGGAGCGCACCAACCGTACCATGGAAGATCTTTTGTGTCTGTGTATTTTGGACCGCGGTGAGCCTTGGGAGAGATTGCTGCCACTGGTCGAGTTTTCATACAACAACGCCCATCAGTCCAGCATAGGCATGGCTCCATACAAGGCATTGTATGGAAGGAGGTGTAGGACCCCACTATCATGGGTTCAGGATGAGGATCCACAGGCACTGGGCTCGGAGTTTGTGGGGGATACAGATGCTAAAATTAGATTGATCTGGGACAGGATGTTGGAAGCCCAGAGTAGGTATGCCAAATACTACGCTGCAAGGCATCGTCGGGTGCAGTTCAAGGTGGGATACCGAGTTTTCTTGAAGATACGGCCGATGCACGGAGTCTCGCGGGTTCGCGGGCGGAAGAAGCTCAGTCCAAGATATATGGGGCCTTACAGGATCCTGCAGCAGATCGGCCCCTTGGCTTATAGACTGGAGCTACCGTCGGAGTTTGCGGGATTGCATGACGTCTTCCACGTCTCCTCACTTCGGAGGGCTCTACTACGGCCAGAGCAGCTGATTTCCACAGCAGACGGCCCGGTGGTCTCGGATCGGTCAGTCAACCTGGAGCCTATCAGGATCGATGACATGGCAGTACGGGTCTTGCAACGTAAGAAGGTTCTGTTAGTCAAGGTCCTGTGGAACAATCATGGGCAGGAGGAGCATACATGGGAGCCACAGGACTTGATGTGACAAAAGTATCCGGAGCTTTTCAGTCAGGTATACCTCACAACCCCTCTGGACAATCAATTTGGTTTCCTATTTTAAACCAATAGGACTGAAATTTCAAGAATAGGGGCTAATCTTTTGTTTATTAGGGTCTAGACTTTTCCAATTGGGCGAATCGGTCTTAGATTTGACAATCGCCTTTAAACCTCACACCGCAAACGTTGCGTAGAGATGTAAATCTTTCAACTCTTATGGGATGTTACAAGCTTTTTCTCCCGATAGGAGCCCCCGTAGGCTAACCTTGATTTCGGGGACGAAATCTTTGTTTTGTTTATTGGGATTTGTAACATCCCATTTCCAACTAGACCCCTAGAAGTGGTTTTGTCATAACAGAACCCTTGGAAACCCAGGAATTGAAGTTTATCGACCAAGATTTCGAGTCAAGGGGTGGTCACGCCCGTGACCTAGGGCGTGACCCCTTCGACGATCGTCGACCTCAGAAGGACGATCGGCGAGCTCGGAAATTTCAACATGGGCCTGACACGCCCGTGACCGATCCGTAACGCCCGTGACCTTGGAATAGCGTTGAGTGAGCTGAGCTCACTCAACGTCGTTGTCTGGATGGCGTTGAGTGATCTTAGCTCACTCAACGCCAAAAGCTAGACGACGTTGAGTGCACAGACTACACTCAACGCCATCTGGTGTTGTCTGGATGGCGTTGAGTGAGCTGAGATCACTCAACGCCGTAGACTGGAAGGCGTTGAGCGAGCTTAGCTCACTCAATGCCATAAACTAGACAGCGTTGAGTGCATAGACTGCACTCAACGCCGTCTGCTGAGGCCTGGAATGGCGTTGAGTGAGCTGAGGTCACTCAACGCCATAGTTTGGATGGCGTTGAGTGATCTTACCTCACTCAATGCCATAAGCTAGATGGCATTGAGTGCATAGACTGTACTAAACGCCACCTTGAGTAGGCTGGATGGCGTTGAGTTAGCAGAGCTCACTCAATGCAATAATCTGGAAGGCGTTGAGTGAGCTGAGCTCACTCAACGCCATAGTCTGGGAGGGCCATTCTGTATGGCGTTGAGTGAGCAGAGCTCACTCAATGCCGTATCCGGGATGGCATTGAGTGAGTAGAGCTCACTCAACTCCGCAGCATGGATGGCGTTGAGTGAGCAGAGTTCACTCAATACCGTAGCTTGGATGGCGTTGAGTGAGCTGAGCTCACTCAATGCCATTGTACTTAGAATTTTTTTGGCAGGATTTTTGGCTGTGTGCTGGTTCAGCTGAATTGGGCCGGTCTAGATGGTGGGCCCAAATGCATTATTAGGTTGTTTCTTTTAATAAGACTCAATTAAGTCTTATTTTAAAAAGTGTTGACCGGTCATGCCACGTGGCTGTCGGTTTTGAAAGCAAGGAGGAGCCACGGCCATGGCCGAGAACCTGATCTCATGGCCATCAATGGCACTTGATGTCGTGGCCCCTTCCACACCTCTTTAAACGGCTGGATTCAAGTCTTCATAGGGAGAGGAGGAGTTTCCATCCCTCCTCCAACTGTTACAGAGCCGTTTCTAGCCCCCACCACCATGGCCGAGCCAAGCCTAAATGGACCATTAATGGCCATTGAAGTTTTGGCCTTTCCCCTCCTTAACCGAGCTCTTAAACACCATCAGAGGCCTAAGAGGAAGGTTTCCCAGCCTTTACCCGAAGCTTTCGAGCCCTCCCACCGTGCTATTGAAGAATTCCAGCGACGCCACCACCGCTCTAATGGCTTTCCGTCGATCTGCACGCCTCCAGCCCGCGAACAAAATCCTCCCCTCCTCTCTTTCTACGGGTAGATCTTAGAATTCAGTAGGTTTGAGAATCAGGCTCAACGGAGCTCAAACTGGGAGAGCTTCTCTTCCTAGTTTTCCCACAAAAGCAAGTCACGGGTTCGCCGGATTCCGCCTCTCCGGCGGCCGCGCCACCGCCCAGCGATGTCCACCACCTCAACGGAGGTGGTGGTGGCGGTGGCCGGTCAGGGAGGAGGCTGGATGGCCGGTGGCAGCGTCTGGAATGCACTCTAGGTCGGGCTAATCCCGGCCCTTGGCTGGAGGAAGAAGATGACCCAGCACTGTTGGATCTGCTTTAAGATTTGTGCTGTTTAATTAGTCTTTTCTTTTATATGAAATTTTGTACTAGAATATCAGTCACTTTAGAAAATTTATGAAAAGTACTTAGAGGCTTTATATGAAGAAATGGTAAACATATAATTTGTAGCCATAGGGGTCTACTTTATTTTAAAATTAATTTTGATCAATTTGGTCAACTGGTTTGACCAGGCCACCTCTTTTGGTGGGATCTATACCTAGAGCTAGGCAGAGACTAAAAGGTGTGCCCACCCTTCATCCCTTGACCAAATGATCTGAAATTTGGGTAGGGAGTCTACCCTAGCTATACCTAGGGCTTGTCCAAAAATAGGAATTTTTTGGAGAATGTTTTTCTATAGTTTTTAGAAAAATTTAATAATCTTAGGGTAAATTAATTAGATGGCTTAATGACATCCAAACCCTCCAAAATTTTGGTGAGTGGTCCCTGGGTTCATCATGAGGCTCTGTATAATTTTTCATCTCATTTGGAGATGTTTTAGATTGGAAATAGACAAACCTAAGTTTTGCCCTATTAAGGGGTTTTTAGGTCAAAAGTGCACTTTGGGATTTGAGTTACCAGATCACCTCAACAGAGGCTGAGATTTTGGCCACTGATTAGGAATGCTCTCAAGCACCCCCTCATGGATTTTGAGGTGGTTTGGGGTAGATTTGCCCTAGGACCCAAGGCCAAACCCTAAGGATGGTTCGTAGTGGGTTGTGAAGGGCAAGTGGTCAAATGACCTGGTTATGATCTGAAACTTGGTAGATAGAATTCTAGGGTAGCTAGAATCCTCTTGTAGAAATATAAATGGATTTTAAAGTAAATAAGTCCCTCAAAACCCTAACCCTAGTTTAGGGCACAAAACTTGTACAGATAAAAAATGTCACTAAAACTCACTGAACAGTGATGAGATTTGGGTAGAGTAGTTTTTAAGGTTAGTACAAGCTTTGGATATTTTATTATGAATTTATGATCATTATTTTTGATACTTCATTAACAATTTAGTAGTTTGTATTATTTGATTAGAAATTTATTATGAAGAAAATACTTTCTGGAAATAGATGAAATTTAGGCAGAGAACTTTTATTATTGTTTTAAAGCTCTGTGAATTTTTATGGGATATCTATAAGTTTAATTCTAAGGCTTGCTTCATTAAGTGTTGTTTCCCATGAAAACGTAATTAAATCTACTTTAGTTCCTAGCAAGCCTGTAAAATTATGATCTTTGCACAATGATCTTTTCTGTACCATATTAATGTTCAGTGATTTTTCTATAATTTTATGATGAGTAATTTTAGTACTTCCTTCTTTACATAGGATTAAAGGGATTATAATGGATAAATTAATTAGTTGCTAAATACTTTCTATAAAATCATGAAAATTAGTAGTTGATGATACCTTGCTGTTATTTAGTGATCATAATTTTTGGGTGGCCATTACTTAAGAAAATCATGTAGTTCATGTTGAAAATTACCCATGGCCAATCTTTTGGAACATTAAATAAATATCAGATTAATTAGGAAATTTATAAATTTCTGGATTTAGGCTAATTATGTCATGATAGACCACCAGTAAATTTAATAGGAGATTTCGAAGACAATTTGGAGTACCTTCCCTTATATATCTCATATAGCTTAGGATGGTCTACATATAGTAAAACCGCAGAAACTGAACTAGAGTGGGTAATGAACTTGGGGAGATGGAATTTTGGTAGGTTGCTGGTTTGGATAGGTAAGTTAAATTAAGTTCATTATTGGAAGTCGGGATGAGTAGAGTGTGAGATTGGCTAGTGTTAAGTGGTGTTCGGGAACGACGAAAGATCGACCACCCTAGTTGGAGAGGAAGAGTCTCAATACACTAGGTTAGATCCAAAGTAATTTGAATGGGATCGGGTAATGGGTAATAACCAATAAAAGTAAGTGCCTTGCGAAAGGGAACGATGGGTTTCAGCTACCATCATAGTCCCTAGTGCCCTTTAAGAGCCCTTCAAAGGGAATATCGGGGGTAGTCCTTGGCTAACATAAACCGTAGGAAAAATAAACTAAAAGAGTAACTAGAATATCTAGGGTTGCACATTCACACACCCCGGTAGCTAGGGAGGTAGAATAAGTTGGTTTGGTTGCCATTCAGACGGTAGATCTGAAGGTAGATGCACGGACGGGACAGTCCGGGGAGCCGAGGACTCGAGAGTTTGAGTACAGAATAAGGTGGTGGGTCTTCGGTATTTGATTGTCATTCACACTGACATCGGTACGTTGACTTAGCGGTGTGGGACACTTAGCCAAAGAAAGTATGGTTGATATAGCCAGCACTAGTACGCGGATACTCTAGGTTGTGTTCTTCTAGGGGCGTACGGAAGGGCTAGGCCCGGTAGTGTGGATACCCGCCTAGGAGTGGGGGCCGACCCACTGTCTCCGTTTGCCACTACGGAGGTTCCTGGGAGTGAAGCTAGCTTCCCGAATAGGGGGAACTAAAGGTATGTGCGCATAGATTCGTGTGCGTGAGTTACACTTGCATGTTTCAGGACATAGCATATCACTACACTTATATTTTCATACAACCGACACCTCAACGTATAAATCGGTATGAGACTTTTTATACGATGGGAGTCTTGCAGAAGACCCCTTAACTTATAATTTTTTATGGGCATTCATATAAGTTAAGGTTACTTATTTACTTACTTGCTCTCCATTTGTCTCCTTATACATTTGCTACTTACTACATGTCTACTTTGTTACTCACTATCGTAGAACTGCTAGATATACTATATTTTAATTAGTTGTTTATATACCATGAACAATTGTTAGACTAGTTCCACTGTCATCCGTTTGATTATTCTCCACCATTATAGCTTACCTTTCCTCCTCTCCGCTCGGTGCTTATGAGCCGTGGGGGGAGGGGTAGGGGATGATAGGGCTTAGTCTTTATGACTATTTTTTTTCGAACCACAACATTACCGGAGCTCCGGATGGGAGACAGGGACCAGCAGCCAAGGGACCAGCACCAGCAGAGTACGGTGCGCATGGAGGTGGGCCAGTCTAGCACCGGAGCACCTGTGTCCAGCTCCGTGAGTGTTTAGTATTTTTATAGCTTCTGCGATGAGTGATTTGTAGTGAGGACTCTGATGTACCAGGATCGAGCCCGTTTTTCTATATTTCAACTGAACTGTTCCTTTGCAGTACTTTCTGTTACTATATATTGATGGACTTGTTGTGATTTCTATTCATATGTGTTTCTATGGACATGTTTACATTTAGTGTAACACCTACTTCTCTCTCTTTGTGATCGAAAAGGGCTGGCAGAATTGGCGTTAGTAGTGACGGCCTTCCCGTGAGTCGGTGCCACCGCAAAGCGGCAATTCTGGGCTAAGACCCCGGTGGTTGAAAAAGAAAAAAAAAGGGGGGGGGGGTCTTACAAGTGGTATCAGAGCGGACCTCGATCGAAAGAGAAGTAGTCCACAAACCTTGGGCCACCCCCGTGCGAGCTTAGTTTGCGGACAAACTAGCAGCGGAAGCAGTGGTGTGCCCATAAGGGGAAATCACATGTGAAAGTCCATCTGTTGGGTATTGTATCCACAATGTACCTGATTTGAAGAAGCCCCTGAACAAGCTAAGGTGAATAGATAATGTATTTGATGATTTTCTATCAAGTTGTGCTTGCAGTTATTCCACGATAAGTACACACCAATGTCAGGGTGCAGTGGGTCAATATACATGGGTCTGTGTAACGTAATCCCTCGTTGAGCAGATCAGTTTGTTGTCTCACATGTAGTCTCTCTATTGGAGTGTACTTATTTTCAAGTACAGGGCTGAGATAGATCAAGAGCAGACAAGGAGCAAGGATGGGTCAAAGACCACCTCACGGGAAGATAGACGAAAAATCGTCTAAGGAAAATTCGACGAGAATCACTAAGTGATTCTCGCCGATTCGACGGGAATCACTAGTGATTCTCGTCGAATCGTCGAGAATCACTAGCCTACTCTCGCCGAATGTATCCGGCTGTCTCAACGCCGTCTAGAATTCAGCTAAGGCAGAATCGACGAGAATCACTAAGTGATTTTCGCCGAATCGTCGAGAATGACTTAGCATTCTCGCCGATTCGTCGAGAATGGATTGTGATTCTCTCCGATTCTCTCTGGATGGCTTGTTGTTCAGCTAGAATTCTTCCAAGGAGAATTCGATGGGAATCATAAGTAATTCTCGCCGATTCGTCGAGAATCACCAATGATTCCCGCCGAATTTGCCTTAGGCGAATTCCGTTGGCTCGCTGGACCGGACCAAGTGTTCAAGCGCTGTTTTAACCAAAATTAGGGTTTCTTCTGGTGGGGCCCACAATGGTCATAAAGGATGATCTACAGTATAAATACTCGCTTATTTTGAACATTACAGATCATCCCTACACGCGAAAAAGAAACGAGCCGCCGACTTGACCTAGCTCATCACGGAACTTCTTCCACCTCCGTCGCCGCTCGAAAGGTTATCACTGCCGCTGGTCTTGGATTTTTCTTGATCTCCCGGCGACAGAAACTCAGCCAAGCAACGCGTCTCACGTTTATATCTTGAGATCCTTTGTCTCTTGGTTTGTTGAACGGGAATACTTTCCCCTTCCAAATCGATTGAGACGATCGATCCAAGTAAGATTGTTAGTAGACCTTGCTAGCTTTGTTACGAAGTTTGGATCTCGAAAGCATCGCCGCCGCAATCCTTGCCGCCGCCGATCTCGGAGATATCCTCTCCAAGAGAGTGCTTAGGTCGTGGACTCTTCGTCTTCTTCAAGAACACTTCATCGAACGAAGAGGGACACCGAGCGCTCCAAACGTAGTTTGTATTTTGTACATTCTATTTTTACTTTTGTTGTAATGGAACTTTGGTTCCTCATTGTAAGGGTTGGGTGCAACCCGTGGTGGAGGAGTAGTGACTCCTTCGGGTGGAAGGGTTTCTTCCATAGTGTGAGGATTGGATTTCAATCCGGTTGGTGAAGTGACCGAGTCGTCCCTTATTGGGAGATAGGTTGATGGGGGAAAGTGGACGTACTAAAATCGGGGAACCACTATAACTGCCTGTGTGTTTTTGTGTTGTGCTTATTTTGTTTATTGTGCAGGTAAATTTTTAATTATGCAAATCACCTATCCCCCCCATAGGTGAAGATAGTTGACACTAGAGTGATTTTCAAGTGGTATCAGAGGGAGGTTGCTCATCAAAAAGGTTGACACCTTGAGTAAGCTCCTGCCACTAGTGTCAAGAAAAAAGCAGATATCTACTATGGACGGACTCAAGTAATCAGGCAAGATCCCAGTGTGCACCAGGCTAAACTTTCCTATCTGGAAGGAAAGGATTAGATTTTAAATGGAAGCAGTCGACCCCCGACTCTTCATGATCGTGGAGGAGGGACCTTATATTCCCACTAAGGCCTCCACCATTGATGCTACCAAAATGGTGCCTAAGGAGTTTTCTGAAATGGACAAGGACGAGATGGTGCTGGTCGGACTTGACAAAATGGCACAGAACATTCAGCGCAGTCAATGACTCCATGATGTAGAACTTCTGCAACTGCAGGACAGCCAAGGATATCAGGCACTGCCTGATTATTCTGATGGAGGGCACAGATGAAGTGAGGGATGATCGGAGATCCCTCCTGAACCAGAAATATGAGGCCTTCAGGCAAGGGCCCAAGGAAGAGATCGGAGTTACCTTCGAGAATTTCCTCAAGATCGTCAATGCCCTAAAGGGATATGGAAGAGTGTTCACTGATGGTGAACTAAATGATAAATTCCTTAGGTACCTTACTAAGGAATGGGACACGAAGACCTGCGCCATCCGAGAGTTTGGCAAATTAGCAGAAACTGATCCTCAGATACTATTTGGGAAGCTTATGTCCTATGAGCTTCAGCTGAACATGAGGAAAGCAGAAGAAGAAGCCGAGAAAGCCGCAGCAAAAGAAAGGACTGTGGCCCTAAAAGCCAATCACTCAAGGAAAGGCAAGCGTGTAGCCTCATCCCGCTCTCGAAAAATGGATGAGGAAGAAGAATCTAAGCCATGCTCGTCCGGCTCAGAGCTATCTGAAGAAGACTTCTCCCTCATCACTCGGGAGTTCAAGAAGTTCCTCAAGTTGAGGAATCAAAGAAAGAGAGACGGCTCCTCCTCCAGACATCAGAAGAAGAATTATTCTTCTGACAGGTATGAATCCAAACAGAACAAACATCGCTCTAACGACATTATTTGCTTTGGATGCAATAAGCCAGGTCATGTCATCGCTGACTGCCACCAAGGCAAGAGAGATAAGGGGAAGGGAGAGGAGCACAAGTCCTCTAGAGATAAGAATAAAGAGAGGAGCTACATCGCGAAAAAGCCAAAGACACTGAGTGAGTCTGATTCCTCAGACTCTAGTGATGATGAAGAATCCTACTTCGGGCTAGTGGGTCGCTCTGACTCAGAAGGAGACTGCCCCCCATTTACTAGGAAGGTAAAAGCTCGTACCCCCCTCTCTGACTCTGACTATGAGTCTCCTGATGATGACCTCGAGGACAGCCCATCTGCCCGTGAAGCTAAGCTACTCGAAAAGTATGAGCTCCTGCTCAATACTTTTGAGGAATGTCGTAAGAGGTTGAGGGCTCAGAAAAAGGAAGTCAAATTCCTTAAGGCTGAGGGTGTATCTCTAAGAGAAGAGATCACTAGCTTGATCTCTCTCCGACAGCAACACCTGGGCCTGACATCTGAGCACTCAGAGTCTCTAAGGCTCCTTGACCTTAAACAGGAAGAAGTCAACAAGTTGGAAGAACACCTTGCGGCAGAAAGGAAGATTGTCAAAAGCTTCTCTATGCAAAAGACTGTTCTTCCACTGGTTGATACCTTCTCTTCTCAGGCTAAGGGGGCTAGCTTGGGGTATGTGGGTGTGCCTGGTAAATCATCCAGGAGAAATAGAAAGCAAAGGAAAAATAAGGCTACTAAGAAGGCCTCTGCTGTAGAAAAGGGAAAGGACCCACTCAACCCTGTTGAATTCAGGAAGCCTAGCTTTCCCTGCAATGAACAGGATTTTGAGTCAACCTATGGCCACTTCTTCCAGCCCTCGGTTGAAAAGCCCAAGAGCCGGTATGATGGTTGGACCTTGCCCCATAACTACGGCGAGAGTGTCTTCAAGGCACCTTATGAGGAAATCCAAGTGGAAAATTATGGCCACTTCTCTACCGGCCATAATAGGAAGCAGGCACCAAAAGCCAAGCCAGTTATACTGAAGGAACAGGAAGTGAAGAAATCATGTGATTTTTGTCATCATGATGCTTCCACCTCCAGATCCAAGGCCCCAGCTTGACCCACCATTCCCAGGGTAAAGCGGGAGCCTAGGAAGCGGTACAACAGGTTCGACTGTTGGTGTTGCGGCAAAGTTGGTCACTTTGCCGTGGATTGCTGGTTTAATCCAAGATTCAACGAGACTCCTCATGTTAACAATGCGAGGCTGACCACTCGTAGGGTTAACCACCCGAGGAGGAGTATGCTAACAAGGAATCTAGGACCCAAGTTCGATTGGGTTCCTAAGGGAAACTGATTCTGTTTTGCAGGTATGTCCAAAGGCCACCAAAACGCCTATCTGGTACTTGGATAGTGGATGTTCCCAGCATATGACTGGGACTAGAAGCCTGCTGCATGATTACTCTCCAGTCGAAAATGGACCCAAAGTCATCTTTGGAGGATCAGATCGAGGAGTCACCAGAGGTTACGGTATGATTTCCAACGGTATAATCTCTATCACCGACGTGTCCTATGTTGAAGGGTTAAATCATAACCTGATCAGTGTAAGTCAGTTGTGTGATAAAGGATATGACGTTAAGTTCTGCAAGGATAAATGATTGATAATATTGTGTGCCTCTTCGGAGACGGTATTAACCGGCATTAGGAGCAGAAATATCTTTTGTTTAGATTTTCTTAGTTTAGATTCTTCTAACCCCGTGTTTCTAGTAGCAAAAGGCAGTGCATCTCTTTGTGAACAATGGCACAAGAGGTTGGCACATATTAATTTCAAGACTATTAATATGTTGTTTTCTAAAAATTTAGTAAGAGATGTGATAGAGAAAATCGTATTCTCCAATCTATACTCGATTAAGGCAAGTGTACCTATCGAAATATAGCATAGGATATGAAAAATATCAAGGTCGTATAAAAAACTCGGGGCAGGCAAGTACTATTACTCACAACGATTCTATTATCCTACCGAACGATTAATGAGTTTGAAAATTAAAATAAACTAAACTTAAAGAGAAAATAAACTATTACGAGAAAAGTGCTCGATCGACGATTCACCTTGAAATAAAATAACGAAATAAATTAGTTTAGCATTTGTAAATCTATTAAGACCGTGACGGATCCGATATTAGGAAGTAATCTCGCTAGAGCATTAAATCCCCTAACTTATAGACGTTTCGACCGAAATCTCTTTCAAGTCAAAAAGGCCTAAAGTCGCATTATCGAGGTGACCCGCACTATTGGATTTGACTCCAATCCGGAGGATTTACGTCATCCTATCTCTAGGGGTGCGTTCAACTCCTTCCTTCCTTGAGTGATCTTTCATATTCACGAGCCTCTCGGCTACTCAAATATGAGATCAAATGCCTACTACCGTATACAAGAAATACGGAGTCGACACGATAAAAATCAAGGAAGGATCAAAATAGAAAAAATACAAATACAAACATAAAATTAAAGATGCGTTATTTTATCGCAAAGTTCATTGCGATCGGACACAAAATATAATTAGCTAAGCATAGTTGGAAAGGGAATCAAAATAAAAGAAAGAGAATTCATTTGCATTACTTAATAAAAAGAAGTACATGAAAATAATAAAAAGGAGACAATACTATTCTACTAAAAGAAATTACAACAATGAAAAGAACTACAACAAAGAAGAAGAAAAAGAACTTGAACTCTCACTTTCTCTAGCTAACTCTCTTACAAAAAACTACTCCTAATTTAACATAAAACTTCACTTCCAAAAAGAACTCCCTTAGGCTTGAGGGATGGGGTGGCTTTTATAGGAGATGGAGAAGGATCTAGATGAGGGGAGACCAAGGGTGGCCGGCCACATGGAGGGGGAATGATTCATGCATTTTATTTATGAGGGGAGAGAAGAGAAGGAGAGATTCATTGTATTATTTTAAATGGAAGGAGAGAGGAGGCTACATGCATGCATAATATTTAATAGAAGTGAAAATAAAAAAAATATAAATAAACAAGGGGGGATGAAAGTGGAGGGTGGCCGGCCATGTGCTTGGAGAAAAGGTTCATGCATGAAATACATTTAAATAATGGAGAGAGAGGGAGAGGGAGGTGGCAAGGTGCATGTATTTTATTGATGGAGAGAGAGAGGGGAGTAAAGGAGGGTGGCCGGCCAAATGAGGGAAAATGCATGTAAAATATTAAATGATGAGGGAAGAAAGAGGGGCTGCTCCAAATTAAATTAAAGGGGTTGCATGAGCTCGGTTTTGGGCTTGCAAAAGGGCTAGGGGGCTGCATGGGCTGCTTGGTAATGAGAGGAGGCTCGGTTTTGGCTATAGGGGCTGCTCCATGTGCTTGTATAATGGCCGAGCTTGAGTAGGGGGCTGCTTTGGCATCTTGGGCTGCTCCAAAATGATTGTGGGCTGATTTCTTCAAGACTTGATCAAAGGCCATGAACCTACAAATAAAATAAAACAAAACATACATTAGTTAAATAACATAACATGATAATAAAACATAAAATAAAAGTGAAAATTACATTAAAACATATAAATAAAACTATGAAGTTTAATTATTATGACATAACAAAACCTTAAAATAAAATAACAAAACATTAACTAATATTAAGAAACATAATACAATATATAGTGACATAATATATAATTAAAGATTTTAATATCAAAACACAAAATGACATCAAAACAAGCATACAAAACATAAAATTATGATAAAACTTAGGGATTTAACTACTAAATTATACCAAAACCGATGACTACAAAGTAGTCATCAAACACCCCCATGCTTAGGCTTTTGCTATTCCAGAGCAAAAGAAAGAGAAATATTTATAAGGCATTATAAAATTTTCAAACAAACTAAAAATTTATTTACATCAAAATCTAGCCAAAAGTAAAATTTAGAGATTTAAGAATCAAGTCCTAAATTATGAAATTAAAGTGAAAAGAGAGAAGAATTTAGCCAAAAATTCTCTAATAAATTAACTAGCATTCAAAATGGAGTAAAGTGCAAACAAAGTTAGATTAGGATTATAAAAACCATGACATAAGAGAAACTTAAGGAAGAAGACAACCTACTACTTATGCTCTCCACATATTTTAATTTAAAGACTAAGAAAATGATATTGGCTAAGGGGGTTTTAGGGAGGAAATTAACATGAAGATGTCTTTGATTGGAGGTGATGAATTTTATCCTCTTATCCCACTCATTTTTTTGTTTTTTTTAAATAATATATGTAATACCAGAAAATGATAGACTAACATCCTATCACTTCCCCCGACATATATGAACTTTTAAATTCCTCTCTTAATTTTTTTGGGTTGCATATGTTTACCAAGGAATAATGAATTTTATCCTCTTATTCCCATGACATATGATCTAACAATAAAAGAAAAAATGATGGGTTCAACAAAATTTTAGAAAATAAACTAAAACACTAGAGAGCAACTACTAGTAGATTGAGATTTCCTAAGAATCAAAAAGCATGAAGTAATAATACTTAAAATCCAAAATTGTTTAGCCAAATTACTACAAAATTGAAACTATTTAAAATAAAAGAGAAAAAGTGCTAAATAAATTACTCTAATTAAATTAAAATCATAAGATTATCCTCAAAACAAAATCACTAAAAGTTAAATTTAACTAAACATGATGAAATAAAGATTAGCAAATAAAAATGCTTATAAACAAACTCAAGCTAAATTTCTGAAAATAACAAAAAGCTAAGCATGAGGTTTATTATATTTTTTGATTTTTCTGACATTTTTCATTTTTTTTGGATTTTGAAATATTATCTTTTTTTGGAATTTGTTTTTGATTTTTCTAATTTTTTGGATTTTTGATCAGGCTAAAAGAAGCAGTAAAAAAAACTTAAAAAAACTATACTAAACATTTGTTTTTTTTTTTGAAAAGAAAGAAAAAAAACAACAAAACCCTCCCCCATGCTTAAACCTTTCATTGCCCTCAATGAAAAATAAAAACAAGAAAGAAAAAGGAAGAAGAAAGGGAAGGGGGGATACAAAATAGTAAATAAATAAAAAAGAAAACGACTTCCCCGGAGTCGTAAGGCCGAATGCCGATGTCGCTCCCCCATGCTTAAGCTGGACACCGGCTCGGGCCTAAGGAAGAGATGAATTGATGGAGCCAAACGAACCGCCGGGGGTTTTATTCCTGCGAAACAAAATAAGCAAACAAAAAAGAAAAAAAAGGATAAGCAAGGGGTGCCTCCCAAGAGCGCTCTCTGTTTAACGTCGGCTGAGCCCGATGTTATTTGTTAGCTAAAGGGAAAATAAAAACTAAAGTGAAGAGGTAACTCCCTAAGTATGCGCTTAGGAGAGTAAACTAAAAAAAAAGAAAAATTGAAGAATCGTACCGACATGCGGTGGAATCTTCAAGGGAATGACGCCCAAAAATGAACGGACGGAGTTATAGAAGAACTCCGCCGTATGTAAGAGGGGAAAGAATGGGTCGTCAAAAGAGGAAGAATAAAAAGAAGAAGAAATAGAAAGAGGAATAAAAAGAGTAGAAAAAGAATTTTCATCAAAGGAAATTTCACAAGGAGAAGGAGAGTCTTGTGAAATTTCGGGAGAAGGAGTAGAGAGGACTAAAGAAGAATTATCTAAAATAAAAGAAGAAGAAGAAAAAGACTCGCTAAAACTAGAAAAATTTGGAACAGTTAAAAATTGAAGTGAAATGGAATCACCAACGTCTTCAGATGGAGAAATAGGAGATGTCTCGTCATCCTCAACGGGTAAGAAGCACACCGGAATATCCATAGAGGTGTCTTCCAAAGGAGGAAGGAAACAATCCGGGATATCCGAATAGTTATCCTCCTCGAGAGGAACAAGACAGGCCGGGATATCCGATGACTCTTTACATGAAGAAATAGGAGGCGACGAAGAAGAAGACGAAGAAAAAGATGCGGCCTCACGAGAAAGACAATCCATAATGGTCTTGAAATGCAAACTAATATTATCAATAGAAGTTTGCAATTCAAGATACCCATTATCGATAGAATTAAAATCAAAATTTAGAGGCGCGGCGCTTTGCGGGGCAAAATCATGCGAAAAATAATACGGGTTCCCCGCCACCCAAGTAGGATAAAAATTGGAGTAAGGGTCAAATTGGCCATTTTGACCTTCCCCAGAAAAATTAAAATCAAAAGAGGGAGGGGTTCCCGAAAGACATTCAGAATAAAAGTGGTCGGGCGACCCGCAAGAAGCGCAAAAATACAAGGATTCCATAAAAAAAAATAAACTGCTACCAAAAGGAAAAAGAAAAATTACTTTTTTTTTGATTTGTTTATATATATATATATATATATTTTTTTTTAAAATAGGGTTTTTTAATGGATTGGCTCTCGAACTTCCCGAGGACTACCCGGTGAAGGGTTCGCCCGGTACTAGGTAAAATGGTGGCGCTTAAAGCCCCTTGCCCTTTTCGAGAGATTTTAGGTTGGGTAGAAATAAGATGAGGTGGGTGGATAATAATAATAATTATAATTATAATATTTTTTTTGTTTTTTTTTAGTAGAAGTAATAAACTCGGTGCTTTCGTATTATTGCCAAAAATGTCCCCGGCAACGGCGCCAAAAACTTGATAGAGAAAATCGTATTCTCCAATCTATACTCGATTAAGGCAAGTGTACCTATCGAAATATAGCATAGGATATGAAAAATATCAAGGTCGTATAAAAAACTCGGGGCAGGCAAGTACTATTACTCACAACGATTCTATTATCCTACCGAACGATTAATGAGTTTGAAAATTAAAATAAACTAAACTTAAAGAGAAAATAAACTATTACGAGAAAAGTGCTCGATCGACGATTCACCTTGAAATAAAATAACGAAATAAATTAGTTTAGCATTTGTAAATCTATTAAGACCATGACGGATCCGATATTAGGAAGTAATCTCGCTAGAGCATTAAATCCCCTAACTTATAGACGTTTCGACCGAAATCTCTTTCAAGTCAAAAAGGCCTAAAGTCGCATTATCGAGGTGACCCGCACTATTGGATTTGACTCCAATCCGGAGGATTTACGTCATCCTATCTCTAGGGGTGCGTTCAACTCCTTCCTTCCTTGAGTGATCTTTCATATTCACGAGCCTCTCGGCTACTCAAATATGAGATCAAATGCCTACTACCGTATACAAGAAATACGGAGTCGACACGATAAAAATCAAGGAAGGATCAAAATAGAAAAAATACAAATGCAAACATAAAATTAAAGATGCGTTATTTTATCGCAAAGTTCATCGCGATCGGGCACAAAATATAATTAGCTAAGCATAGTTGGAAAGGGAATCAAAATAAAAGAAAGAGAATTCATTTGTATTACTTAATAAAAAGAAGTACATGAAAATAATAAAAAGGAGACAATACTATTCTACTAAAAGAAATTACAACAATGAAAAGAACTACAACAAAGAAGAAGAAAAAGAACTTGAACTCTCACTTTCTCTAGCTAACTCTCTTACAAAAAACTACTCCTAATTTAACATAAAACTTCACTTCCAAAAAGAACTCCCTTAGGCTTGAGGGATGGGGTGGCTTTTATAGGAGATGGAGAAGGATCTAGATGAGGGGAGACCAAGGGTGGCCGGCCACATGGAGGGGGAATGATTCATGCATTTTATTTATGAGGGGAGAGAAGAGAAGGAGAGATTCATTGTATTATTTTAAATGGAAGGAGAGAGGAGGCTACATGCATGCATAATATTTAATAGAAGTGAAAATAAAAAAAATATAAATAAACAAGGGGGGATGAAAGTGGAGGGTGGCTGGCCATGTGCTTGGAGAAAAGGTTCATGCATGAAATACATTTAAATAATGGAGAGAGAGGGAGAGGGAGGTGGCAAGGTGCATGTATTTTATTGATGGAGAGAGAGAGGGGAGTAAAGGAGGGTGGCCGGCCAAATGAGGGAAAAATGCATGTAAAATATTAAATGATGAGGGAAGAAAGAGGGGCTGCTCCAAATTAAATTAAAGGGGTTGCATGGGCTCGGTTTTAGGCTTGCAAAAGGGCTAGGGGCTGCATGGGCTGCTTGGTAATGAGAGGAGTCTCGGTTTTGGCTATAGGGGCTGCTCCATGTGCTTGTATAATGGCCGAGCTTGAGTAGGGGGGCTGCTTTGGCATCTTGGGCTGCTCCAAAATGATTGTGGGCTGATTTCTTCAAGACTTGATCAAAGGCCATGAACCTACAAATAAAATAAAACAAAACATACATTAGTTAAATAACATAACATGGTAATAAAACATAAAATAAAAGTTAAAATTACATTAAAACATATAAATAAAACTATGAAGTTTAATTATTATGACATAACAAAACCTTAAAATAAAATAACAAAACATTAACTAATATTAAGAAACATAATACAATATATAGTGACATAATATATAATTAAAGATTTTAATATCAAAACACAAAATGACATCAAAACAAGCATACAAAATATAAAATTATGATAAAACTTAGGGATTTAACTACTAAATTATACCAAAACCGATGACTACAAAGTAGTCATCAAGATGCTCCCATTATTAAGTGCATCAAATATAGCCCATGTCCTACGTGCCAGAAGGGTAAACGGACTCGGGCTACCTTTAAGGGCACTGCAGACAAAGACTCCTCCAGATGTCTTTATCTTCTGCATATGGACTTATTTTGTCCAATGCAAGTTCATAGCTTGGGAGACAAGTCATATATGCTAGTGATTGTTGATGATCACTCTCGATTTACGTGGGTGTTCTTCTTAAAACGAAAGTCAGATACGTTTGAAATCTTCACTAGTTTTGTCAAGCAGATTCAGAACGAACTTAACTGCTCAGTGGTCAAAATCAGAAGTAACCATGGAACAGAATTCGAGTCTGGTGCTATGATAAAATTTTGTGAAGAACATGGTATCTTTCATGAGTTTTCCTCCTCGCGCACTCCTCAGCAAAATGGAGTTGCGGAGAGGAGAAATATAACTCTCATTGAAGCTTGCACAACAATGTTGAATGACGCTTCTCTCCCAGAATACTTCTGGGCAGAGGCTGTCAATACGGCTTGTCATGTAAAAAACCGGGCTTTAATCAACAAGAGTCATCGTAAGACGCCTTATGAGCTACTGAAAGGCAGGAAACCAACCATGTCCTATTTAAGGATCTTTGGCTGTAGATGCTATGTACTCAAGAACGGGAAGTACCCGCGTACTAAATTTGGTGAAAAATGCTTCGAAGGCATATTCATGGGCTATTGTAGCCAAAGTCGGGCATATAGGGTTTTTAATAAGAAAACCCTAGTGGTAGAGGAATCCATTAATGTTGTATTTGATGAAGGAAGCTTGCTTAACAACAATTCTTCTAGTGCCATTATTGAAGATGCAGGTGCAAGACATGAATAGCTAAGTCTCGATTAGACTGCTAAGGAGGTTACTCCCAAGTACATCAAGGTTTCCACCTCAACGCCAACTGGAGAAGTTGACGATCAGGATGGAGAAAATCTCCTAGAAGAAGGAGGAGCCCGAGAAGATGTCAGAGCTCCAGATGCCAGACTCCTAGAGCTTCGACACGTGAGGGATCATCCTAGAGATCAGATCATCGGAGATCCTCGTGACGGTGTCAGAACTCAAAGAGGTACAATTAATGAGATTTTGCACCTTAGTTTCCTGTCACAGGTTGAGCCAAAGAAGTTCGACGAAGCGAACAAAGATGCAGCATGGATACTAGCCATGCAAGATGAACTGCATCAATTTGAAAGATACAACGTCTGGACGCTTATTCCCAGACCAAAGAACTAGAATGTGATCGGCACCAAGTGGATCTTCAGAAACAAACTGGATGAACACGGTGTCATCATAAAGAACAAGGCCAGGCTAGCGGCTCAAGGTTACAGACAGGAGGAGGGGATTGACTTCGACCAGACCTTTGCACCAGTGGCAAGGCTCGAGGCGATCAGGTTGTTCCTGGCGTATGCTTCGCACAAAGGATTCACTGTCTATCAGATGGACGTGAAATCTGCATTCCTCAATAGAAACCTGAAAGAGGAAGTATATGTCGCACTACCCCCAGGGATGATAGGAAAAGCACTTCCGAGACGTGTCAATTCCTCGGAAGAAGGCTTATTTCATGGAATAGTAAGAAGCAGAATTGTGTCACAAACTCCACAGCTGAATCTGAGTACATCTCAGCAGGCAGCTGTTTCGCACAACTTCTATGGATCAGAAATCAGCTCAAAGATTATGAGCTGCAGTTCAGAGAAGTTTCAATGTATTGTGACTCCTCAAGCGCAATAGCAATTGCGAACAATCCTATGTCGCACAGCAGAACGAAGCATATTGAAGTGCGCTATCACTTCATTCGGGAGCATGTGGAAAACAAAGACATATCTCTCTGTTATGTCCCCACGGATAAGCAGGTTGCAGATATCTTCACCAAGCCCCTAGACGAGGCCAAGTTCAGTCTCTTCAAAACTGAACTCGGCATGCTAAACTATGAAGAATGAAGACTGTACGGCTCAAGGCTCTTGGATCAAGGGGGAGCATCAGCAAGGAACTCAAGCTCGAGCATGGATGCAAGATCTGAGGGGGAGCATGTGGCTCCAAGTGAAGCCCCGGATTTGCAGAAGCCGAAAAGGGGGAGATTACCCTCTCGGCTAAGGTGGCTCCAAGTATGCTCTTAAGAAAATGGTAATGAATTTCTCTATCAATTGGATTCTTCGTTTACGATTTTCATTCCCATATGTCCTATTCACCTTAGCTTGTAGGGTTTAGGCTTCTTCAAATAGGGGGAGATTGTTGGGTATTGTATCCACAATGTACCTGATTTGAAGAAGCCCCTGAACAAGCTAAGGTGAATAGATAATGTATTTGATGATTTTCTATCAAGTTGTGCTTGCAGTTATTCCACGATAAGTACACACCAATGTCAGGGTGCAGTGGGTCAATATACACGGGTCTGCGCAACGTAATCCCTCGTTGAGCAGATCAGTGTGTTGGCTCACGTGTAGTCTCTCTATTGGAGTGTACTTATTTTCAAGTACAGGGCTGAGATAGATCAAGAGCAGACAAGGAGCAAGGATGGGTCAAAGACCAGCTCACGGGAAGATAGACGAAAAATCGTCTAAGGAAAATTCGACGAGAATCACTAAGTGATTCTCGCCGATTCGACAGGAATCACTAGTGATTCTTGTCGAATCGTTGAGAATCACTAGCCTACTCTCGCCGAATGCATCCGGCTGTCTCAACGCCGTCTAGAATTCAGCTAAGGCAGAATCGACGAGAATCACTAAGTGATTCTCGCCGAATCGTCGAGAATGACTTTGCATTCTCGCCGATTCGTCGAGAATGGATTGTGATTCTCGCTGATTCTCTCTGGATGGCTTGTTGTTCAGCTAGAATTCTTCCAAGGAGAATTCGACGGGAATCATAAGTGATTCTCACCGATTCGTAGAGAATCACCAATGATTCCCGCCAAATTTGCCTTAGGCGAATTCCATTGGCTCGCTGGACCGGACCAAGTGTTTAGGTGCTGTTTGAACCGAAATTAGGGTTTCTCCTGGTGGGGCCCACAACGGTCATAAATGATGATCTACAGTATAAATACTCACTTATTTTGAACATTACAGATCATCCCTACACGCAAAAAAGAAACGAGCCGCCGACTTGACCTAGCTCATCGCGGAACTTCTTTCGCCTCCGTCGTCGCTCAAAAGGTTGTCGTCGCCGCTGGTCTTGGATTTTTCTTGATCTCCCTGCGACAAAAACTCAGCCAAGCAACGCGTCTCACGTTTCTATCTTGAGATCATTTGTCTCTTGTTTTGTTGAACGGGAATACTTTCCCCTTCCGAATCGATTGAGACGATCGATCCAAGTAAGATCGTTGGTAGACTCTGCTAGCTTTGTTACGAAGTTTGGATCTCGAAAGCATTGCCGCTGCAATCCTTTCCGCCGCCGATCTCGGGTAGATCCTCTCCAAGAGAGTGCTTAGGTCGTGGACTCTTCGTCTTCTTCAAGAACGCTTCATCGAACGAAGAGGGACACGGAGCGCTCCAAACGTAGTTTGTATTTTGTACATTCTATTTTTACTTTTGTTGTAATGGAACTTTGGTTCCTCATTGTAAGGGTTGGGTGCAACCCGTGGTGGAGGAGTAGTGACTCCTTTGGGTGGAAGGGTTTCTTTCATAGTGTGAGGATTGATTTCAATCCGGTTGGTGAAGTGACCGAGTCGTCCATTGTTGGGAGATAGGTCGAAGGGGGAAAGTGGACGTACCCAAATCGGGGAACCACTATAACTGCCTGTGTGTTTCTATGTTGTGCTTGTTTTGTTTTATTGTGCAGGTAAATTTTTAATTCCGCAAAACGACTGCAAATCACCTATCCCCCCATAGGTGAAGGTAGTTGACATTACGTACTGGCTGATTTGAAGAGGATGATGTACTGGCTGGGTATGAAGAAGGACATTACGTACTTTGTGATGCATTGCGAGGCCTGCCAACTCGTAACGGCAGAGTGTAGGAACCCGACAGGCTTGCTGCAGCCACTCCTGGTGCCGGAGTGGAAATTTGAGGATATAGCCATGGACTTCATACGTGGGCTACCTCGATCCCGTGTAGGGAATGACTCGATTTGGGTGATAGTGGATAGGCTAACAAAGGTGGCCTGATTCATTCCAGTTGCAAAGGAAGCTCCGGTTAGTGTTTTAGTACGGAGGTTCATTGAGCAGTTTGTGTGTTATCATGGGGTGCCCAAGACTATCGTTTCGGATCGGGATGGGCGGTTTACATCCATGGAGTGGAGGTCAGTCCAGGCCCATCTGGGTTCTCGGTTGACATTCAGCACAGCTTTTCACCCTCAGACCAACGGGCAAACGGAGCGCACCAACCGTACACTGGAAGATCTTTTGCGTCTGTGTATTTTGGACCGCGGCGAGCCTTGGGAGATATTGCTGCCACTGGTCGAGTTTTCGTACAACAACGCCCATCAGTCCAGCATAGACATGGCTCCATACGAGGCATTCTATGGAAGGAGGTACAGGACCCCACTATCAAGGGTTCAGAATGAGGATCCGCATGCACTGGGCTCGGAGTTTGTGGGGGATACAGATGCTCAAAATAGATTGATCCGGAACAGGATGTTGGAAGCCCAGAGTAGGAAGGCCAAATACTACGATACGAGGCATCGTCGGGTGGATTTCCAGGTGGGAGACCAAGTTTTCTTGAAGATAAGGCTGATGCACGGAGTCTCGCGGGTTCACGGGCGGAAGATGCTCAGTCCGAGATATATGGGACCTTACAGGATCCTGGAGCGGATTGGCACCTTGGCTTATAGACTGGAGCTACCGCCGGAGTTAGCGGGATTGCATGACGTCTTCCACATCTCCTCACTTCGGAGGGCTCTACTACGGCCAGAGCAGCTGATTTCCACAGCAGATGGCCCGGTGGCCTCGGATCGGTCAGTCAACCTGGAGCCTATTAGGATCGATGGCACGGCAGTGCGGGTCTTGCGACGTAAGAAGGTTCCGTTAGTCAAGATCCTGTGGAACAATCATGGGCAGGAGGAGCATACATGGGAGCCACAGGACTTGATGCGACAAAAGTATCCGGAGCTTTTCAGTCAGGTATACCTCACAACCCCTCTGGACAATCAATTTGCTTTCCTTTTTTAAACCAATAGGACTGAAATTTCAAGAATAGGGGCTAATCTTTTGTTTATTGGGGTCTAGACTTTGCCAATTGGGCGAATCGGTCTTAGATTTGACAATCGCCTTTAAACCTCACACCGCAAACGTGGCGTAGAGATGTAAATCTTTCAACTCTCATGGGATATTACAAGCTCTTTCTCCCGATAGGAGCCTCCGTAGGCTTAACCTTGATTTCGGGGACGAAATCTTTGTTTTGTTTATTGGGATTTGTAACATCCCATTTCCAACTAGACCCCTGGAAGTGGTTTTGTCATAACAGAACCCTAGTAAACCTAGGAATTTAAGTTTATCGACCAAGATTTTGAGTCAAGGGGTGGTCACGCCCGTGGCTTAGGGCGTGACCCCTTTGACGATCGTCGACCTCAGAAGGACGATCGGCGAGCTCACAAATTTCAATATGGGCCTAGCACGCCCGTGACCGATCCGTCACGCACGTGACCTTGGAATGACGTTGAGTGAGCTGAGCTCACTCAACGCCATTGTCTGGATGGCGTTGAGTGAGCTTAGCTCACTCAACGCCATAAGCTAGACGGCGTTGAGTGCACAGACTGCACTCAACGACATCTGGTGTTGTCTGGATGGAGTTGAGTGAGCTGAGCTCACTCAACGCCGTAGACTGGATGGTGTTGAGTGAGCTTAGCTCACTCAAGCTTAGCTCACTCAACGCCATAAACTAAACAGCGTTGAGTGCACGGACTGCACTCACCGTCGTCTGCTGAGGCCTGGAATGGCGTTGAGTGAGCTGAGCTCACTCAACGCCGTAGTTTGGATGGCTTTGAGTGAGATTACCTCACTCAACGCCATAAGCTTGAAAGCGTTGAGTGCATAGACTGCACTCAACGCTACCTTGAGTAGGCTGGATGGCGTTGAGTGAGCAGAGCTCACTCAACGCCATAATCTGGAAGGCATTGAGCGAGCTGAGCTCACTCAATGCCATAGTCTGGGAGGGCCATTCTGGATGGCATTGAGTTAGCAGAACTCACTCAACGCTGTATCCGGGATGGCGTTAAGTGAGCAGAGCTCACTCAACGCCGCAGCATAGATGGCGTTGAGTGAGCAGAGCTCACTCAATGTCGTAGCTTGGATGGCGTTGAGTGAGCTGAGCTCACTCAACACCATTGTACTTAGAATTTTTCTGGCAGGATTTTTTGTTGTGTGCTGGTTCAGCTGAATCGGGCCGGTCTAGATGGTGGGCCCAAATGCATTATTAGTCCGTTTCTTTTAATAAGACACAATTAAGTCTTATTTTAAAAAGTGTTGACCGGTCATGCCACGTGGTTGTCGGTTTTGAAAGCAAGGAGGAGACACGGCCATGGCCGAGAACCTGCTCTCATGGCCATCAATGGCACTTGATGTCGTGGCCCCTTCCCCTCCTCTTTAAACAGCTGGATTCAAGTCCTCATAGGGAGAGGAGGATTTTCCAGCCCTCCTCCAGCTGTTACAGAGCCGTTTCTAGCCCCCACCACCATGGCCGAGCCAAGCTTAAATGGACCATTAATGCCCATTGAAGTTTTGGCTTTTCCCCTCCTTAACCGAGCTCTTAAACACCGTCAGAGGCCCAAGAGGAAGGTTTCCATGCCTTTACACGAAGCTTTCGAGCCCTCCCACTGTGCTATTGAAGAATTCCAGCGACGCCACCACCGCGCTAATGGCTTTTCGTCGATCTGCATGCCTCCAGCCCGCGAACAAGGTCCTCCCCTCCTCTCTTTCTATGGGTAGATCTTAGAATTCTTTAGGTTTGAGAATCGGGCTCAATGGAGCTCGATCGTGAAGAGCTTCTCTTCCTAGTTTTCCCGCAAAAGCTAGTCACGGGTTCGTCGGATTCCGCCTCTCCGGCGGCCGTGCCGCCGCCCGACGATGGCCACAACCTCAACGGAGGTGGTGGTGGCGGTGGCTGGCCAGGGAAGAGGCTGGATGGCTGGCGGTAGAGTCTGGAATGCACTCTAGGTCGGGCTAATCCCAGCCCTTTGCTGGAGGAAGAAGATGACCCAGCACTATTGGATCTGCTTTAAGATTTGTGCTGTTTAATTAGTCTTTTCTTTTATATGAATTTTCTGTACTAGAATATCAGTCACTTTAGAAAATTTATGAAAAATACTAAGGGGCTTTATATGAAGAAATAGTCAACATATAATTTGTAGCCCTAGGGATCTAATTTATTTTAAAATTTATTTGGGTCAATTTGGTCAAATGGTTTTACCATGGCACCTTTTTTGGTGGGATCTATACCTAGAGCTAGGCAGAGACTAAAAGGTGTGCCCACCCTTCATCCCTTGACCAAATGATCTAAAATTTGGGCAAGGAGCCTACCCTAGCTATACCTAGGGCCTGTCCAAAAATTGGAATTTTTTGGAGAATGTTTTTATAGTTTTTAGAAAAATTTAATAATCTTAGGATAAATTAATTAGATTTCATAATACTTTCAAACCCTCCCAAATTTTGGTTAGTGGTTCCTGGGTTCATCATGAGGCTCTGTATAATTTTTCATCTCATTTGGAGATGTTTTAGATTGGAAATGGACAAACCTAAGCTTTGCCCTATTACGGGGTTTTTAGGTCAAAAGTGCACTTTGGGATTTGAGTGACCAGATTACCTCAACAGAGGCTGAGATTTTGGCCACTGACTAGGAATGCTCTCAAGCACACCCCCCCCCCCTCATGGATTTTGAGGTGGTTTGGGGGTAGATTTGCCCTAGGACCCAAGGCCAAACCCTAAGGATGGTTCTTGGTGGGTTGTGAAGGGCAAGTGGTCAAATGATTTGTTTATGATCTGAAACATGGTAGATAGAATTCTAGTGTATCTATAATCCTCTTATAGAAATCTAAATGGATTTTAAAGTAAATAAGTCCCTCAAAACCCTAACCCTAGTTTAGGGCACAAAACTTGTAGAGATAGTAAATGTCACTAAAACTCACTGAACAGTGATGAGATTTGGGTAGAGTAGTTTTTAAGGTTAGTACAAGCTCTGAAGATTTTATTATGAATTTAGGATCATTATTTTGGATACTTCCTTAACAATTTAGTAGTTTGTATTATTTGATTAGAAATTTATTATGGAGAAAATACTTTCTGTAAATTGATGAAATTTTGGCAGAGAACTTTTATTATGGTTTTAAAAGTTTAATTCTAAGGCTTGCTTCATTAAGTGTTGTTTCCCATGAAAACTTAATTAAATCTATTTTGGTGCCTAGAAAGCCTGTCAAATTATGATCTTTGCACAATGACCTTTTCTGCACCATATTAATGTTCAGTGATTTTTCTATAATTTTATGATGAGTAATTTTAGTCCTTCTTTCTTTACATAGGATTAAGGGGATTATAATGGATAAATTAATTAGAGACGAAATACTTTCTGTAAAATGATGTAAATTAGTAGTTGATGATACCTTGTTGTTATTTAGTGATCATAATTTTTGAGTGGCCATTACTTGAGAAAATCATGTAGTTCATGTTGAAAATTACCCATGGCTAATCTTTTGGAAAATTAAATAAATATCAGATTAATTAGGAAAATTATAAATTTCTGGATTTAGGCAAATTATGTCATAATAGACCTCCAGTAAATTTTAGAGGAGATTTGGAAGACAATTTGGAGTACCTCCCCTTGTATACCTCATATAGCTTAGGATGGTCTACATATAGTAAAACCGCAGAAACTGAACTAGAGTGGGTAACGAACTTGGGAAGATGGAATTTTGGTAGGTTGCTGGTTTGGATATGGTAAGTTAAATTAAGTTCATTATTGGAAGTCAGGATGAGTAGAGTGTGAGATTGGCTAGTGTTAAGTGGTGTTCGGGAACGACGAAAGATCGACCACCCCGGTTGGAGAGGAAGAGTCTCAATATACTAGGTTAGATCCAAAGTAATTTGAATGGGATCGGGTAATGGGTAATAACCAATAAAAGTAAGTGCCTTGCGAAAGGGAACGATGTGCTTCAGCTACCATCATAGTTCCTAGTACCCTTTGAGAGCCCTTCATAGGGAATACCGAGGGCAGTCCTAGGCTAACGTAAACCGTAGGAAAAATAAACTAAAAGAGCAACTATAATATCTAGGGTTGCACGTTCACACACCCCGGTAGCTAGGGAGGTTGAATAAGTTGGTTTGGTTGTCATTCAGACGGTAGCTCTGAAGGTAGATGCACGGACAGGACAGTCCGGGGAGCCGAGGGCTCGAGGGTTTGAGTACAGAATAAGGTGGTGGGTCTTCGGTATTTGATTGTCGTTCACACCGACATCGGTACGTTGACTCGGCGGTGTGGGACACTTAGCCAAAGAAAGTCTGGTGGATATAGCCAGCACTAGTACGCGGATACTCTAGGTTGTATTCTTCTAGGGGCGTACGGAAGGGCTAGGCCCGGTAGTGTGGATACCCGTCTAGCAGTGGGGTGCCCGACCCACTGTCTCTGTTTGCCACTACGGAGGTTCCTGGGAGTGAAGCTAGCTGCCCGAATAGGGGGAACTAAAGGTCTGTGCGCATAGAGTCGTGTGCGTGAGTTGCGCTTGCATGTATCATGGCATAGCATATCACTACACTCATATTTGCATACAACCGACACCCCAACGTATAAATCGGTATGAGACTTTTTATACGATGGGAGCCTTGCAGAAGACCCCTTAACTTATAAGTTTGTATGGGCATTCATATAAGTTAAGGTTACTTATTTATTTTCCTACTTATTTACTTACTTGCTCTCTATTTGTCTCCTTATACATTTGCTACTTACTACATGTCTACTTTGCTACTCACTACCGTAGAACTGCTAGATGTACTCTATTTTAATTAGTTGTTTATACACCATGAACAATTTTTAGACTAGTTCCACTGTCATCTGTTTAATTATTCTCCACCATTGTAGCTTACCTTTCCTCCTCTCCGCTCGGTGCTTAAGAGCCGTGGGGGGAGGGGGAGGGGATGATAGGGCTTAGTAATTATGACTAATGGTTTTCGAACCACAATATTACAGGAGCTCCGGATGGGAGACAGGGACCAGCAGCTCAGGGACCAGCACCAGCAGAGTACGGTGCGCATAGAGGTGGGCCAGTCTAGCACCGAAGCACCTGTGTCCAGCTCCGTGAGTGTTTAGTATTTTTATAGCTTCCGCGATGAGTGATTTGTAGTGAGGACTCTGATGTACCGGGCTCGAGCCCATTTTTCTATATTTCAACTAAACTGTTCCTTTGCAGTACTTTTTGTTACTATATATTGATGGACTTGTTGTGATTTCTATTCATATGTGTTTCTGTGGACATGTTTACATTCAGTGTAACACTTACTTCTCTCTCTTTGTGATCGAAAAGGGCCGGTAGAATTGGCGTTTGTAGTGGCGGCCTTCCCGTGAGTCGGTGCCACCGCAAAGCGGCAATTCTGGGCTAAGACCATGGTGGTTGAAAAAGAAAAAAAATGGGGGGGTCTTACAATCAGAGAGACCCCTTGAAGAGCATGAGTGTACGCACGAGTATAAATGCATGACCACTGGTCGTGCGATGCAAAACCATTTCCCCCCAAATCTCATTTTTGTCACCAGTCCTAGTTCCCCTCTGTGCACGAGTTGTGGCATTCCTTCTCACATGACCACTGGTCGTGTGCATGGATAAAATTTGCTCCGTCTATAGATATGTCCTCTGCCTTTTTCAGCAAAGGGCCCGTGATTTTCCTATTCTAGTCTGCCGCTTTCATTGTTTTTAGGTTTCTAAGGGATAGGAATCAACCCATAAGCTCTCCCTACCATCCAAAAGATCAAGGAAGAAGAAGAGTTTTTATGCTCATTGCAAGCTATGTATTTGAAGAAAAAGACGTGGATGGTGCAAACACCTTGAAAATACGAGTTCATTGGGAGATTGTGACAGAAGTTCTTCTTCTCCGGATGGTAGGTAATGAGCGAGGAATTCACGAAGTCGCTATATAGAGTCAACCTCTCCTCTATGGAAGAATCTCAAGCACTATGTGTATCTCTTTTCTTTTCTATTGCACACTAGGTTGAGTTGTGATTTTTCTTCAATGTCATTAATCCCATACATTTTTTTCTTATTATTAAAGCAAGTCTTGCACTTTTCTTTCCCTTGGAGTAGCTTGGGAGGCCTAGCGCCTTGTGCGTGATTTCTTTATATTCATTCTTATTATGTTGTGATTATGTTGCGTGGCTCCGTCATATTTAACACGAACATTTTGCGAAGCAGAGGTTGGCGCCCACAGAAGAGTGAATCAAAGGTCAGCAACCCACATAGGTGTGAAGCATTGATGGTGACTCACATTGTTAGTTAGTTTTATTTTCAAGAAAGTAGTTGTTAATCAAAATCAACCCCCCCAATCTCCGATTTTAGATACTTCAATCTCAAGTCTCTCTTAAAAGTGAAATCCACCTTTCTGTGCTCAACGCAAGATCGATACTCAGGGATTACTCCTCATTTTATTATTACTTGACGACATTTTTGGTGCACTTGCCCTTACCGCATAGCCTGCACGTCAAGTTTTTGGCGCTGTTGCCAGGGTGTATGGAATGTGTGATTTTTCTTCAAAGAGATTCAAGAGAAAGAATATCTCCTATGTACATTGCATTTACTAAGTTTATATTTCTATCTCCAAGGTATATGTAGTTGATGATTAATTTAGAGCCTTTTAACTTTTGGAAGATTTATCTAGTTTTATATTCAACAAAGGCAAGTATACCTTATCGCACATAGTATAGTATATTTTAAAAGAAATATCAAGATCGCATTTTTGAAACGTGTTGACTATTTTAACTTGTAAGGAATGAACTATTATCTTATTAGAGATTGGCATCGGATTTTAATTTTTTAATTTATTTAACGAAAGCAAATTAAAACAAGGGTTTGATAAAATAAAAAGGATTAGCTCTCGACTTCGAATCACTTGAAATGAAAATAAATATATGGAATCAAAACTTTGATTTTTCACTTAATTAAAACCACTTGACCGTGGAGGTTCCCAATTTATAAACGCACCTCTCTCAAGGAATATGCCCACCTGAGTTTAGGTTAATCAAACAAACTCTCGTTCTTTAATCAAAACCCCTAATACTCACATTATATTGTGATCCCCGCTATTGGTTTTTATTGCAATCTGAGTGCGTTTCGTTCATCCTCTGTTTAGGGTAGCACACAACTCTCTTTATATGTGAGTGATTGATTTGTACACACGAGCCTCTCGACTAACTAGTGTATGAAAATGGAAATGAAAATAATATAACGTTTTATATGATATCAATCGATAAAATCCAGGGTAAACCTTATGCTTTTTAATTAAGGATAAAGGAGATTTTTTTAATTTGAAAACATGATTATTTCATCCTAAGGCTCATCTTAATTGAGTGTTAGAAGGGTTTAGCCACTCATCAAAATTGGGATGACATTATAAATAAAGGCATTCATGATTTTTTTAAGCGATTACGAGTGCGATTTAGCCAAAAACAGAAATGCAATAAGATAATAAAAATAAGAAATACCACTTGTCAACACACACACTCACTTTGCAATAAAGTAAATTGTAATAAAAAAGTAAGAATAATGAAAAAGCTAACACACACGTCCTCTCAACAATAAGTAAAACTAAGTTAAAAAGAAAGGAAAAATTATCTCATACACACACCAACACAACATAGTGAAAACTAAGTTAAAAGAAAGAGAAAACCTATCTCATACACACACCCACACAAACATAAAGGAAAATGCAAGTAAAAAAGGAAAAGAAAACCTAAGATAACACACACACACACACACACACACACACACACACACACACACACACTCACCCAACATATTAAGGAAGAACGCGATGAAAACAATCTATTTTTATTGCTAGAAATGGAAATTACAATTAGTTAGAAAACATAAATTTGAAATTAAAAACAAACAACCCACACAAGGGGATGAAAAAAGCGAAAGGAAGTTCATAAACACTCAAAAGGTTCCCAAAATATGAACCCACAACCCATGGAGAAGCTATTTATAAGGAAAAAACTAAATTACATGACCCAAGTCACGAGCGTGACAGCGGGCATAAACAAAGAATTTCCCGAGAAGTCAGAAATTAATTTTCTGGCCGCTTTCTGGAAGGTTCTGGATGGACACGTGGCCAAACACAGGCGTGACCTTGGTCATGGGCGTGTACTTAGTTTCTATCTGAAAATTGGCTGAGAGCTGAGTTTTGATAAAATAAGGCTTGTGTACTTGGGGCATGTACTTTGAATTTTTTCCAAATCAACTTGAAAAAATGTAAAACACCAAAAGCTAGAGCAAAAAATATGAAAAAGAAGAAGTTAACTAAGGAAAATACCTAAAAATATCGAATTAGCCTAAATATTAGACTAGAATTAATACCAACTATATATACATTTTACTACTAAACAAATGCCTCTTTACTTAAACTTTTGTTATTCCAGAGCAAAAGTAGAAGAAATACTTATAAGAAATTAATATAATTTATGATTTAAACTAACATTTCATTTAATCAAATGAAGGGCCGAAATAAAAATTCGGAGTTTAAAGAGTTAAGTCCTAAATTACGATAATGATTTAATGAGAGCAAAATGTTTTAGCTGATTTCTTAAGATAACCAAATAGTAAGCAAAATTGCAATCATTAGTAACAGGATTAGATTGGAATTATAAAAACCTTAACTTTAAAGAAATTTGAAGGATATAATACAACTTACTCATTATGCTCTCAATTTTTTTTTAAAATTAAGTCTAGGATCAATATATTGGCTAAGGGGAAGGGGCACAAACTTTGGCAAAAGAAGAGTTTCTTGAATTAGAGGCGATGAGTTTTATCCCTCACCTCTTTCTTTTATACCTTTTTTTGTATATGTATATCATAAAAATGATGAATTTTATCCTCTCATTTTTCATGACATATAATCTTTTAAATAAATATGGGTGCATATGTTTAGGGAATGAAATCTTATTCACATTTCATATAATCTTTTAAATAAATATGGGCGCATATGTTAGGGAACAAAAATCTTATTCCACAAATATATGATCTTTTTTATTCTTTAAACATGCCAAGTGAAAGGGGTGCATACAAAAGGTAAGGGAAAGGGTTTTAAAGAGAAATTTCTAGATTTTAATAAAAGATTTTTGAGAGAAAACTTCAGTAGATTGAACATTCCTAGGTTTCCAAAAGCTTGAAGTAAAGATAATTGATGTCTAAGGATGTTTTTATAATATAATACACATGCCTCTATTTAAAATAAATTAGAAGTAATGCTCAAAACAAATACTCTAATTAAATTAAAAACACAAAATATTCTTTAAAATTTAACTTAGATATTTAAATCTATCAATCTTTGATAAATAAATGATTAACAAATTTAAAACTATGAGAATTTACTTATAATTAAACTCGAAATTATGAGTTTAGAAACCATAAAAAAGCTAAGTAGGGGTTTTATTTTTATTTTTTCCTAAGTTTTTCATATTTTTTGGGAAATTTTGTAATATGATCTTTTTTTTATTTTGGCTTTATATATACATACTAAAATAAAAATAATAAAGAAACTTAAGTTATAATAAATAGCAATTTTTGTTATTTCATCGACTTCTCGAGGTACACCTGGTTAAGGGTTCTCGCCGGTACTAGGAGACACGATGTGTTGTTATCCCAAACCTCTCTTTCTAGGAAATCAATTTTTTGAACTTTCTAAGTTTTGGGTATTTTAAAATTTTTTAATTTACAAGAAAGAGAAAATAAACAAAAAAGGAAAACATTTTGGTTTTTTCCAAGTAAATATAAATATACACATAATATTTTTTCTATTTTTTTCATAATTTGAAAATTTTGTGCTACAAAATAAACTATTTTTGGAAGGTTTGGGGGTTTTATAAATTTTTTTGGATATTTTTCATTTATTATTATTTTTTTTATTTTTATAAAGATTGATAAGAAAAGAAAAACATCCCATACTTAAAACCTGACATTGTCCCCAATATTATATTTAAGTATGAAGAACAAGCAAGAATGAAAGTGCGATATATAGAAAAATAAAGAAGCGAGAGAAAGAAGGCTTCCCTGAATTGTAGTAGGGGAGGCCGCAATAAAAACCCTGTAGAAAAAGAAAATAAGTTTGAGCATAAAGAACAACTACAAAGAAAGATTAGATAACTATGGGGTGTATTCTACGAGCATTTTGTTTATCATCGCGTAGCTTGACTAATTTGTCGGGGAAGATTATAAGTTGGGGAGGGTTGAAGATTCGACTTTTCCATCCACATGATCGCCCGCAAGATAGAGTTTTAAATGATGATCGTTAAATTTAAACGAGCCTTTTTTGGGTGGGATATAAGGACGGTCCCATATGGCCAAAACTCTTTGACAACAAAGGAGTCGGACCATCGAGATTTTAACTTACCCAGAAATAGACTAAGGCGCGAATTAAATAGAAGGGCAAGATCGTCCGACAAAAAAGTTTTTGGGAATTTTTTTCCGATCATGATAGAACTTAGAGCGTTCTTTTTTACTACCTTCACTTGGCCACTAGTTTGAGGGTGATAAATGGTGGTGAGTTTGTGCGTAACACAATATTTAGATTTTTTTTGAAAACTGGGTGTTACAAAAGTGTGTGCTCCTATCACTCATAATTGCGCGAGGCGTGCTAAAGAGGGAAAATGATTTTTTAAGAAAATTAACGATGAATCACGCATCATTGGTGGGGAGAGATTGCGCATCCGCCCACCTAAAAACGTATGTTGGTTCCAAAAATGCACCTCTACAACAACACATGAGAGAGGGGGGAAAAGTTGCGAGTAGTCGGTTACTGGCAGTAAGGAAATGTGGACAGCAAGGCCGCTGGCATCGACAATACCAGACTTCACCCACCACGGAGAATGACTCTTTTGCGGTGGACTTTCCTTTGATTAAAAAGTGATTACAATAGTTAAAAGAGAGGAGCCTAAGCAAAAAAGAGACTACTAGGCACTAGTTTTGAGACCGCTGCCACAAACGACAAACTTGGGGATTTGAATCAGCGTGGATAGATAGTATTGTTCACCCCTATTTATAGGCTCGGTGGTGATGACACTGATATTTATAGGGTTTCAGACACAGTTGGGCTTGGTTTCTCACACATGCACTTTACAAATAACTCATAATTGTTTATATTTCACTCGATCTTCACTTTAAAATTGAGTGCACTTTCTGCCCATTATGCTGTGCAATTGCGCTATGTTTTTCGGGGGTAAGCACATGGTACTCCCAGTGTGTTTTTTGTGTTCTTAATGTAGTTTTTGACTGGTTGGGTGTGTGCCCAATCCAAATTTAGCATTCTGGGGAATCGCATGATCGTGTATTTTTTCCTTCATACACGAGCATGTTGTCTGTGCATGCCTTTGTGCTAAAATTCTAGGTTTTGCCCCTGCCTGTGTGAATTGGTCACACACGGTTGATTCCAACCGTGCGAGAACAAATCGTACGTGCATCCTGCTTGCCCAAAAATTTGATGTTTCTTTATGGTCATGCATTTCTTTCATGCACGGTTGGAATCAACTGTGCGAGAAGAAAATCTCATTGGTTGGTGTTTGGCCTAAATTTCTAAGTTTTGTCCCTGCTCATGCATTTCTGTTCACAGATGGTTGATGCAACCGTACGCAAGGATAAATTGCACGGGAGAACCCTTGGCCTGTTGTGGTAAATTCCTCATAAATATCGCATGGTTCAATCGCACGACCTTGTGATCGACCATACATGACAATTTTCTCACATTTTTTCTACATAAGCCGCATGTTTCCTCTTGATCGGGATCACGCCATTTTTTCACCTAATTCCGAGCTGCAAACCATAATGAAGATCTCTAACTTCACCTTCCACCATCCATGAAGACTTTGCCCTAGGCCACTTCACATCACCCAAGCGCTTCAAGGAGAGGATTCAACGCTCATCTTCATAGTCAAGCAAGGAGTTCTTCGCATCAGACGAGGCCAGATTGTAGTTTACCAGAGAAGACAGGTCCATTGGGAGGAAGTGATAACCCTCCTCTACCCCCAGACGATAGTTGGGACCGAGCTAGGACGCAGATTGTTGACCCAACGATTCCTACCATGAATCTACAACAATCCTCCTAATTCGGTTGTATCTCTTACCATTTTCTTCACTTGATTTGATGTTGTTGAATGTAATCTTCATTATTTGATGATGTATGTCATTCTAGACATGTGATTTGTAGTTTTTTTTATTTAGTGTGATTTGTGGTGAAAAGCGCTACGAAAAAACTCTTGCGGTTAACGATCCCTACCGTGAATCTACAACATGCATCCGAATTTAGTTTTTTTATTTAATGTGATTTGTGGTGAAAAGCGCCGCGAAAAAGGTGAAGGACAAAACAGATGTTGTGCTTGCCGCTTCGAAGAAGAGGAAGCACTCAGTTAATTTGACCACTAAGGAACAGATTGACAAGACGTCACGAAAAAATAAGAGGGAGAACAAAAAACCATCCGCCCTCAAGGTTGTGACTAGCCATCCTACTTTGAAGGTGCGGGAAGAGGGCGAGATGCCCACTCCGAACAAAGTAACTACACAACCTGAAAAGGTCTATGCTTTAATCATGTTGGATGAGCTTGCCCACTTTCTCGAAGCAGATGAAGATATTCCAGCGATGAAAATTGCACTTGCGGTTAATGATGATTATTTGTAGGAATTAGAGAACATCATTAATCAGTCACTAGTCCTGGTGGATGATACTATAGTTAGTAATCCCGATCTTTAAGTTCTATCGGAAGAGCATGGGGATCAAGTTCCAGTGGCTTTTGAGGGGGATGAGAAGAAAAAGTTGCGGGATAGAATGCTTGCTGAGAATATTCTCATTGAAGGCGAGAAGTCGAGCGGTCAGGTAATCCTTTCCTTTGAGGAGTAAGTTGAAGCTTGCCGCCAGTGGGTATTGGATCTTCTGTGGATAGGTAATCTGATACCAGCACCCAAAGTTATCAAACTCCCGCCTCCTTACAGGTTGCCTCTTCAGAAAAAACACTCGGTGAAGATTATAAATGAGACCGTGAATATTTTACATTCTACCAAAGAGATGGATTCGAGAAGGAAGAAGGCTCATTAAGACAGGGACAGTTAACTTAGCCGAATTGATCTTGAATGGATAAGGCGTCGTGTTAGAAGAAAATCGGTGGCTTAGTGGTCACACTCTTGAAATTATACTTGCTACAATCTGTTAAGTGTAGGAAATTAAACTCGTTTCACTATTTTCAGATTCGAATGAACCAGAGACTTCAATGAGGATAGGAGAGTCCTTGCCGATGCCTCAGCTACCACCAACCTGACTGATCAGTGAGATTAATAAAGAAGGCCAGGATGCGCTTGATGGGTTGAATAATTAGCTGGAAATCATGAAAGCTGTATTAGAGTAGGAGAAACAATCTGTGCTGAGGAGGGAGGAAACTTTGCAGGCTGAGCTAGAGAAAGAGAAGAAGGAGCTACGTGAACAATCATGTTCCGCTATTGTATCTAAATTTTGTTGAAGAGAATGAAATTGAAATGGCAAAAATTCCTCCAAATTAGAGGAAGAAGTGTAACATCCCCGTCCGTCACATAACATATAACAGAAAGTCTGGCCGGGGCCCGACGCCATATACTATGAACAGTCAGAGGAGTTACTAATTGAAATCATAGCCTATGAACATGCATCCTAACACAGAGTGCATTCTAGTGGAAGAATTTAAAGGTTGACAGGAATCCAACCAATTGAATGTTCACTAACATAAAATAGGAATGAATAACCAAATACACAAATAGTCTTGGCCTTAAGGCCTTACAATGTTCAACTCAAATTAAAATGTCTTGCATACATCGGCACGCAGGCCGTCCAGACATGAATGATAAAGTAAACGAGTAGTTCGCTTTGGCCTTCAAGGAACAGCTTAGCAGCTATGGGATCTAGCCCATTATTTCCTGTCAACCGCGCTAGCTATGTGATTTACACTTCTTTCCCATGCTCAAATCATCAACACGATAGCCACGATGTAGGTCAGCATCCCCTTTCCCATTTCCATATGATCCACAACCCCGTTAGAATCCTAGGCTAGCACTCATGGCCGCCTAAGTTGGGCCACACAGGCTCTCAGCTCCACATACTGGCCCCCAGTCTTCATGAGACAGGCCTCACAAAATATGGCCCCCAGGTCTCCCCAAGACAGGCCTCAGCAAATGGCCACAAGGTTTCCAAGAAATAGGCCTCAACAAACGGCCACAAGGTTTCCAAGAAACAGAACTCACAATCAATACAACGCTCACTGGGAGTTTTTGCCTACGGTAGTGCTACTGCCGCGCGGTAGGGGGACAGACAATCGATTCTTCCCAATTTCGGGTGTTTTCTTGGAGTCTACCTCCTGTACTCTCAATACAGCAATCTGCACACCCCGCGACTCCAAATCTACGTGATTACTACGGAGTCTTCTCCGGAAAACAAAGCATAAAAACATCACCAATCCAAACCAACCTGTCCAGATGGGTTTCACACATCATGCATATTCCGCACTTCGATTCCAGATCTAAATGCAAAAATAATAGGAATACATGGATCTACCCATCGGGAGAACCATTTCCACATGTTCGTGGAGTTCTACCCTCAAATGCCAAAAAGAAGGACTTCGCATGTCCAAGGAAGAGGATCTTTACCCTAGAAGTCCGTTTCAGAGCCATGGAAGAGATTCTAGCCAGATAAAAACAACCGTTTTGACTTTGCCTCCGTAGATCCGAACTCGCCTCGCGAATCCGAGCTCCAAATCTCAAACAGCGTCAAGACCTTCTATCTCTCCGATGTTGCTTCTCCTCCACCAAACGTACAGCTCAAGTTTCCTAAACTCCAAAAGAAATGAAGAGAAAATGGCCAAACCAACACTATAAACCAAGGTATCACCATGTGGTAACTAGCTACCGCTGCGCGGTAACTAGCTACCAGCATGCGGTAACATTAATCAACACTTTGATTCACACGCCACCACCTAAGCCCTCTAACCAGAGACTGACACGTGGCCACACCGTTACAGCTTCGATATCGTTATGCGATAGGATGTTAATGCCTCGCGGTAGCTAACGACGGTTATGAAACAACCACTCCTGCTACCGCCATGCGATAGTTATTACCACCGCATTGTAGCAACCCGAGAGATTAGAAAAATAAATTGCCCAAGCTACCGCTTGTGGTATCCCTATCGCTGGGCGATAAATTCCTGAGAGCTCGGCCAATTAATTGCCTAACATCGCGTGATAACAACCTACCACCGCACGGTAGACTATGCATCGAGTCTACCCACCTCGCTCGACGCTCTTGATGTCTGGTGCTACCGCCGTACGGCAGCGTTAACGCCATGCGGTACCTTCTGTTTTCTGCCTACAGAAACTTGGGGCGTTATAAATCTCCTCCACTTAAAGAATTTCGTCCCAAAATTACACATTGCAGGAAAATGAAAGAGTATTAATACTACGAAAGTTTACCTCAAACAAAAAGTTGGGGGACTTCTGCCTTCATGGTTTGTTCCAGCTCCCATGACAGTTCCTCTCAGCCACAGTTATCCTAATAGACCTTGACCATTCTGATAGACTTATTGCAAAGTTGCTTGACTTTCAAGTCTTCAATACGAATGGGCTTGACCTTCGTTGTCAACCCACCATCAATCGGTACCTGATCCGCCGCAACCACCTGCATAGGCTATTGCATCGCCTTTCGCAACACAGATATATGGAATATGTCATGTAGACCACTAAGTTATGTCGAAAGCTTCAAATGATAGGTAGCTTCACCAACGCACTCCAAAACCTCAAACGGCGTAAGGTATCTCAGACTTAGCTTTTTCAATCGCCGTATCCTTGACACACCCTTGAACGGTTTGATATTTAGGTAAACCCAATTGCCCACGGAGAACTCAAAATTTATGTGCTTGGCATTGTAATATTCAGCTTGTCTATCCTGTGCAATTAACAGCCGCACCCTGATTGTACGAACAATAAAAGTCGCATCCTTGACTTCCTTCTACTTATACAACTTTGACTTGCCCGTCTCCAACCATGACAACGGAGTACGACACTTTCTACCATATAGGGCCTCGAAGGGCACCAATTGAATGCTTGCTTCGTAACTGTTGTTGTAAGAGAATTCGATCATATACAAGTGATATTAACACTTTTCCCTGAAATCTAGGGCGCACATCCGTAGCATGTCCTTCATTCTCCTGTTTACCCTCTCGGTCTGACCATCCGTCTGCGGATGAAAGGCCATACTGAACTTCAGTTTGGTACCCAACAGTTGATGTATTAGCCTCCAATCGTTAGACGTGAAGTATCCATCTCGGTCACTCACGATGCTACGAGGCACACAGTGCATTCTTACAATAATATCCATATACAATTTTGCTAGTTTTTCCACCGAATCGTCCTTCTATTCGGGATGAAGTGCGACACTTTCATCAAATGATCACCCAGATGGTGTCGTTTCCCTTCTGCGATCTCGGCAACTCGTACACGAAATCCAAGGATATATCGTCGAACTTCCATTCCGGTATAGGCAAAGACTTCAAAAATCCACCGGGCTTCTGACATTCAGCCTTCACTAAGGCACATGTCTGACACTTTGCTACATATAGTGTTATGTCCTTCTTTAGTCCTAGCCACCAGAATAGCTTCTTCATGTCTTTATACATCTTCGTGCTCCCTGGGTGAATCGTGTACTTGGTATAATGAGCCTCGTACATCAATTATTCCCGTATTTTACTCACCTTTGGGACACACAAATGACTGTTCTTCCACAATAGCCCATTATCAACTGTAAACTGGGCATTTGACCCTTCCAAAGACTCAGCCATGTAGCATTTCATACTGGCGTCGAAATCCAAAGCCTGTCGAATCCGATCAGTGAGGTCATATTGTACCTCTATCCAATTCAAACGTGCTTCAACACTCGACCTCCTATCAATACAAGAGATCTCTAAGGCCTCCAAATCCCGAACGAGACGTTCGTTATGCATCAATTACCAATTGACCTGTGCGGGATCTCTGTGACTTAACGTAGCTGCATTACCTTTGTAAGACCCCCCTCCCGGAACACAAGATACAGTCGAGGAGAGTCTTATGCCCAGAACAACTTCCTTGCGGAAACTCCGATACACAAGTCGACCAATACTACAAGACGCCTATCCTGCCAGCTAAAATCAATATCATCCATGCCAACCAAACATAAAGAATAATAAGAAGTCAAAATCCACACAAGTATATAAGTCCAAAAGAGTACAACAATAATAAGAAGCAATAACAGCTTCTATAATATCAGAGCGGATAAAAACTTTGCCCAAAGGGCTACAATATAAGTCTCAAAAATCACATCCATAACTGACGACAGCAAAGGTAATGTCGTATCAGGCCCTGTCACCCTGGCCTGGTTGCCCTCCTGCAAAACCTGCTACTGATGCGGCTCTATCCGCATGGTTTTCTCATAAAAAGGAAGATATAGCAACTGTTAGTCATAAAGACTAAGTGGCTATCACATCTGCTCCCACGATAACTCTTAGGCACCGGGCGGAGAAAAGAAGTGTGCACAATATATATAAGTAAGCAGTAGTACAAGCAGGTGAAGAATCTATATATCATGAGTAGTAATTGCAATAATGTATAAAAACATTATAAACATTCTACTCCAGCAATTCTATACAAGCAATATCCATCCATCAAAGTAATAGATCTATAATAGAAAAGTAACTTAACTTATAAAAATACCCATGCAGATTTATAAGTTAAGGATCGGCTTAACAGTAAAGTAACTCATCCTATAAGAGTGCTCATACAAACTTATATGATAAGGATCTTGTGTAATGTGATGACTCACTCATGCACACACACACACACTGCTATGTCGACACAGACTTTTAGTTCCCACTTTTCGAGCAGGTAGCTAATCTCTTAGGAATCATCTGTCGTGGCCAGACGGTGATAGTAGAGCGGGCGTCTCCACTACTAGGCGGGCATCCACACTACCAAGTGTAGGCCCCCGTATGCCTCAACGCTAAGAATACAACAGCGGAGCTCCATGCGTACTACGACTTTGAAGGTGTCTCGGGTAGATGTGCACTAAGAGCCCAACCCAACTGGCCTACCTTTGTGGCACGAAAGGTTCCTATGGGAGTGTATAACCACAGGTCCATGTCCAACCGTCCACTTAGCATGGAGGGTGCCCAGGGAAAAATCACTGAGGACCAAGGACCACCACCCAAAGTCTATCAGTCAACTCCCATCGATGTAATGACTGGCAAGCCCATAGACCTGCCCCACTATCCTTATCCCAAGATTATGATATCGTATGTCAACTCACACCACATGCAAATTCACATGGCCTTGCCATCAACCATCCAAGGGCTCCAACCGAGTCCCTTTTCATTTTTACAAATCCAGTGCTCAATGGCACTCAAGGGCTCCTCATCGAGTCCCTTATCATCATTACCAATCCAGTGTGGCCAAACACACTCACTTACACCCTTTTTGCATTCTCATGCTCCCAAGTACTTAAGGGTTCAACATCAACATAGGTGGCAAGCCACCTTGAACAACATACCAATCCCACACTGCTACCCGTAGGGAGATACACTCTAAGCAGTATACTATACCGATTATCCCATTTAACACTTGAGATCACTATTCAACACATTTCATGGCCATGAGATTTACCACATCCAAATTCATTCCTTATAACCAAGCATTTACAAACAAATATGCTTGCATATACTTATCACCACAAAATAATCACTCTTCATGCTTTCACCAAGTTTGATAACATAAGTATAGATTTCACATTCTATTATCGAGGACCACAACCTCTTTCAAAACTTATACCATTCGTTGTATTACAATCATGCACGTCCTTACAAGATTTCACACGTAGCAATTTGTACAATCAAATTCTATCAAACCATTTGTTCACTAATTCCCCAAATCATTTGTTTATTAAATTCCCACAACCATTTGTTTATCTCGGCTACATATAACTAGGCTCAACAAAACCTTAACATCATCATGTTGCGTTTCTCCTACCTAGACCAAACCCGGTTATACATTAACCGAAAGCATCCTGCATGTAAGTTATTACCATGCAACAACTTCGACTGGACATTCTAGAAGCTAAAAATCTCCTTTGAGAACGTGTAGCCATCCATTGGAAAGGTCTTTCCAAGGAATATAACTTTTGTGTTCAACCCAAGACAATGATCCGGCTATATCACACCCGAAAAAGGCCTTGAAGTTCTCTACACATAGAAAACAGATTTTGCACGCATCTTAAAGCCAAACAAACGACATCCGTTCTTCTTCTTCCTTTGGCCTTTTGTTCAAGGCTACATCCAGATTTCCTCCTCCCTTATTCACCCTCAATAAACCATCCATCTTCACGAAACCATGACCACCGTCTTCATAGAGAAGAGAGGAGAGGTTGAAGATAACTAATCTCTAGGATAAGGTCCTTGCATGGTCTTTTCCAAGGAGATCTTCATCCACACAAGTCAAACACTTTTGAGTCGACATCTCTCCTAGTTCATAACTAAAGATCTAGCACCAAGAGAGGGGGTAGGAAGCTCACCTCATTTCCAGCCATGGATCTTGTTATCCTTCTTGGCGGCATCTTCTTCCTTGTTGGTGTTGTTCTTCACGGAAAGGAAAGTTCTTCCTATAGAAATTCCGACTCCAGCAACTCTCGTTGTCCCTCCGCTTCCGTCGGGTGTGCACAGTAACTGCTTGGCAAGAAGGATGAAGTGACGGCTACGGTTTTCCACTTCTTCCCTTTTTATACGAAAGATTAGGGTTTAGACATGTCGCCACATATCACCTCCTTATTGAACCATCTATTATTCCCTAAATTAGGTCTTATAAAAAAGATCGGTCCAAAGGAGCCATCATCGCCTATTCCGAAAACCCGATTCAGCCTGTACACATGAACCAGCAGCACGATCTGTCGAAAATGCTCTAAGTCAAAATCGTCGTGTATACTATACACACTCGATGAATCATCGAAATTCGTTGTGATCACTCAACGCCTCGTCGAATCCTGTACTTTTTCTAAGTCGAAGCGTTGAGATCGTCGAGTATCACTCGATGATTCATCAAGTGGCGTCGAGTTCACTCAACACCCCCAGAATCTTTCTAAGTTAAAGCGTCGAGATCGTCGAGTGTCACTCAACTCTTCGTCGAGTGGCGTCGAATTCACCCAGCGTACTCGATGCCTTCTTAATCCAGAATTATTCTAACTGAAATTCTTCTTATCTACTCGATGCTTTGTCGAATGGCATCGAGTTCACTGAAAGCTTTCGACGAATTCTACTGGCAAAAATATTCTAAGTCCAATTCGTCTTATATACTCGACGAATTTGTTGGATATCCGCTACGATATTCGACGAATAGTATTGGCCTCAATTCACAAGTCATACTCGACGAATTCATCAGATATCCGTGATGATATCCGATGAATTTTACTTATCGATTCTGGTGCACCTCGAGCCCGAGTCAGGTCTCTTGACTCTAAACGCGTGCAAGGGGTCTAGCGCGAAATGGGACGTTATAATCTTTATTAGGGTCATAATGTATCTTGAAGGTGTAGTCTCCAAGGAACTCCATCCACCTTCATTGACGCATATTTAAGTCCTTCTGATCCAATAGATAGCTCAAGCTTTTATGATTTGTGTAATTGTTGACCTTCCCTCCATACAGATAGTGTCTGCAGATCTTCAGCGTGAATATCACGGTCGTCAACTCCAAGTCATGGATCGGATAATTCCTCTCATACACCTTCAACTAGCGCAAACCAAGCTATTACACTCCCAAACTATAATAAAACGTAGCCTAAGCCGCTTCCTGAAGCATCGCTGTAGATCTCAAAGCCTTTTCTCCCACATGACGAGCACAGAATAGGCATCGTGGTCAGACGACTTTTCAATTCTTCGAAGGCTTGCGCGCATGCTGGAGGCCAAACAAACTTCTGATCCTTCCTTGTCAGGGTCGTGAGGGGTAAAGCAATCCGCGAGAAGTTCTTCATGAAATGCATATAATAGTCGGCAAGTCCCAGAAAACTCCGAACTTCTGCCATAGAAGACAACACACGCTACTCACGTATCACTGCCACTTTTGTCAGATCCACTGCGATACCCTCACCACTGACAATATGAATAAGGAATGCCACAGAAGATAGCCAAAACTCACATTTAGAGAACTTGACGTACAACTGATTACTCCTCAAGGTTTCTAGAAAAATATGTAAGTGCTCCACATGATCATCCTCGGACTGGGAGTACACCAGGATATCATCGATGAACACTATCACAAACTGATCCAAATACTCATTGAAGATCCTGTTCATTAAGTCCATAAACACGGATGACGCATTCGTCAGCCCGAAAGGCATGATAGTGGACTCATAATGCCCATATCGTGTACTGAACGCAATCTTAGGAATATCACTTTCCCTGATTCTTTGTTAATAATATCCAGACTTCAAATCTAGCTTCGAATACACAGTTGACCCAAAAAGCCGGTTGAATAGATCATTGATCCTCAGAATCAAGTACTTGTTCTTCTCTGTTACTTTATTCAATTCCCGATAATCAATACACATTCGCAGACTTCCGTCCTTCTTCTTCACGAAGAGGACCAGGGCGCTCCAAGGTGACGAACTTGGACGCACAAACCCCTGCTCTATCAATTCTTAAAGATGCGCCTTCAATTCCGCCATCTCTCTTGGTGCTAAACGGTAAGGAGACCGTGACACCAGCTTAGCACCTGGCACCAACTCAATGGTGAACTCGATCTCTCTCTGAGGTGGGGCACTAGGGAGATTTTCAGGAAACACATCGGCAAACTCCAACACCATCGGGATACTGACCAAACCATGCTTGGGCTTTTTAGCCTCTAATAGGTTGAAGATTAACTCGGCTCCCTCATGCACAGCTTTAACTACTTCGAGAGCAAACATCAGCGTCTTGCTTGATCCCTTCATACTAGAGAAAGTAGTTTCTTGGATTGTAATCAACCCTAGTTTGACAGTCTTAGAACTACAATCGATGAACGCATGTTGTTCGGATAGCTAATCCATGTCTAAGATCACGTCAAACTCTACTATCAGCAGTAGTGACGCTTCCAAGCCAAAAGTTTGACTTCCGATCGGTACTTTAACGCAACAGACTCTATCTGTGCGCATAGAACACCCATTAGGTAGTAGCACATCCAATCTATCCTTAGCCACAGATGAGGGCACTTAGATACATGACACGAAGTCCTCGGATAAGAAAGAGTGTGAAGCTCCTATATCAAACAGTGCTCGAGTCGGACAGTCCATAACCATGACAAAGCCTAAAACATGACATTCATATGACTAAAGTATAAGGCTCAAGGTATGCAAAGTATTACGACTAAACTCTAACACATACATGTCACCACATCGCCTTGCTTCATGGCCTCCTGCTGGCCAAGGTTATAGACTCTAGGTTGGGCTGGAGCTTGATGGGATGCGGTTGACTCCACCGCCTTCCCTTTTTCAGCATACAATTCTCCTTCATTCTTCTCCGATTTACCACTCCAATAGTTGCGGGCTATATGTACCGGTTTACCACAATTATAACAAAGATTTCGGCCCCTCGCCGAGATGATGCTCCAGTAGTAAGCGATGAAGTAGACGGTCTAGAAGTTTTGGGCTTCTTATACCACATTCGATGCCCAAACTTCAATGAACTTGGAACTTTAAAGTCTGACCTCTTCACCATCGAGTCCTTCTTACCTTGAACTCTCTTCAAATCCTTCTCAAGAGATCGGGTTGTATTGACCAATACTAGAAAGCCCTGCGTCATAGGACCGGAGAGTAGCAACCTTAGATCGTCACGCAATCCTTCGTAGAACTGATGGTCTTGCACTCCTCATCAATAAAAGTGGAGCCAGTATAATGTCCCAATCATGTGAACTCATGTAGGTAATCATCCACACTTCTCTCACCATAAGTCAGCGTACGAAACTGATTCTTCATAACTATTTTTTGCACTGACGGGATGAACCATGCCAGAAATAATATTGAGAACTCCTCCATCGAGATATCAGATATTTGCCTCCCAGCAAAGTGATGCATCTCTAACTCATCCCACCATAACCTTACTTCACTATCCAGAAGGAAAGTGGCTATCGTAACCTTCTGCCACTCCTCAGTCTCTGTTATGTACATGACTCTCTTAACTCTGGAAAACAGTCCTCAGCTTGCGTTGGGGTCTCAATCCCCAAAACACTGGTGGATTAAAACTCATCACGTGTTTTAGCTATTTTTTAGTTGCTCTACTCTGCACTACGGGCTCTGCCGCTACTTGATCTTCCACCATAGGTTCCTCTATGCCAAGCGGTACATGACCTAATCTAGGAGCAAGGGGCTGCACTTGCCTCCCTGGTTGGGTATTGATCATAGCAAACACCGCCTCAACTACCATACGAATGGTTTCAGTAGAAGGAGTCACATGCGCGTCATTGGGCACACTACTCTCCGCAGAGTGCTGACATTTTCCTCAAACATGTGTATTTTCATTCCTAAGTGAACATTCATGGGTTCTTTTATGTTATAATGTTAACACATAGACATGTGCTCACCACCCCTTAAAAGAATTCGCCCACAAATTTGAATAAGGAAGACCAACACTAGAGTTTTATACCAACTTTGTAACAACCCCATCCGTCACATAGCATATAACAGAAGGTCTATTCAGGGCCTGACGCCATATACTACAAACAATCAGAGTAGTTATTAATTAAAACCATAGTCTATGAACACTCATCCTAACACAAAGTGCATTCTAGCAGAAGAATTAAAGGTTAACAGGAACCCAACCAATTGAATATCCACTAACATAAAATAGGAATGAACAACCAAATACACAAATAGTCTTGGCCTTAAGACCTTACAATGTTCAACTTAAATTAAAATTTCTTTCATACATCAACATGCAGGCCGGCCACACATGAACGATAAAGTAAACGAGTAGTTAGCTTTGGCCTTCAAGGGACAGCTTAGCAGCTATGGGCTCCAGCTCGTTATTTCCCATCTGGCTCCGCTGTACCTGTAAGATACATTCCACCACAACAGTGGCAAACATAACAACAGTCAGCATTAGCTGACCAAATTATAACGACCTCACCCCTTACCCGGGGTGGCGGTGCTCCTTCCCTGCAAGCATTAGTTAAATCAAGTATTGGCAGTCACAGTGTGCAAATTAAGCACCATTCAACACAGACATTTGCACGGCCATCCACCGCCCCGTGCTCTCAAGGCACATTCTTGGTGCACAAGACCTCAAGGGTCACACCTCCATTCTTTGTGGCATTCAACAATGTTTGAGCTTTTAGTCTTATAGGGCCAAATCCAAAGACAATGCCCCTATGGCTACGACCAAGTCATGTGATTTACACTTTGACTCACTCCAGGTCGAACGGCATAGGGTTGGGTACAGTTCAGCTCTTTCCTATGGTCAAATCGTTAGGCACGCTAGCCACGACGCGGGTCAGCATCCCCTTTCCCATTTCCGTATGATCCATAACCTAATTAGGATCCTAGGCTAGCACTTATGGCCTCCTAAGCTGGGCCACACAGGCTCTCAGCTCCACATACTGGCCCCTAGGTCTTCACGAGATAGGCCTTGCAAAAGATGGCCCCAAGGTCTCCCCAAGACAGGTCTCATCAAATGGCCACAAGGTTTCCAAGAAATAGGCCTCAACAAACGACCACAAGGTTTCCAAGAAACGGGCCTCACAATCAATACAACTCTCACTAGGAGTTATTGTCGGTGGTAGGGGGACAGACTATTGATTATTCCCCATTTCGGGTGTTTTCCTGGAGTCTACCTCCAGTATTCTAAACGTAGTCATCTGCATACCCCGCGACTCTGAAATCTATATGATTACCACAGAGTCTTCTCCGGTGTACAAAGCATACAAACATCACCAATCCAGACCAACCTGACCGGATGGGCTTCACACAGCATGCCTATTTCGTACTTCGATTCCGGATCTAAATGTAAAACTAATGGGGATACACGGATCTACCTGTCGGGAGAACCATTTCCACGTGTCAGTGGAGTGTCTACCCTCAAATGCCAAAAAGAAGGACTTCACATGTCCATGGAAGAGGATCGTTACCGTAGAAGTACGTTTCGGCGTCATGGAAGAGATTCTAGCCGAATGAAAACGACCATTTTGACTTTGCCTCCGTAAATCCAAACTTGTCTCGCAAATCCGAGCTCTGTATCTCAAACGGCGGCGAGACCTCCTCTCTCCCTTGCACTGCTTCTCCTCCACCAAACATCCAGCCCAAGTTTCTCAAACTCCTAAAGAAATGAAGAGAAAACGACCAAACCAACACTATAAACCGAGCTACCGCCGCGCGGTAACTAGCTACCGTCGTGCGGTAACATTAATCAACGCTTCAATTCACGCACCACCGCCTAGACCCTCCAACCATAGGCCGACACGTGGCCATGCCGTTACAGCTTCGCTATCGCTGTGCGATAGGATGCTGCTGCCTCGCGGTAGCTAGTGACGGTTATGACACGATTGCTCCTTCTACCTCCACGCGATAGTTACTACCGCCGCGCAGTAGCAACCCGAGAGCTTCGAAAAATAAAACTCCCAAGCTACCACTTGTTGTATCCCTACCGCCGGGCGATAACTTCCCGAGAGCACGACCAATTAATTGGCTAACACCGTATGAAAACAACCTACCACCGCGCGATATACTATGCGTCGAGTCAACCCGCATCACTCGACGCTCTCAACGCCTGGCTCTACCGCCACGTGTTAGCATTAACGCCACGCGATACCTTCTTTTTCCTGCCTACAGAAACTTGGGGCGTTACAAGAGGCTTGCGGTGCAAGAAAAGGAGAACAAAAATTCGGATCTAAAGAATTAATCTCATTGCTTGAGAATCTTTTCGGGTGATCTTGCCACCACGAATAATCAACATCCGAGTTAGATGAAAAATTATTAAAATCAGAAAAATTATTCTCATTAAAACTCGAAAAATTATTTTCATGAAATTTGGAAAAATTATTTCCATTAAAATTCAAAATATTATTTCCATGAAAATTAGAAAAATTATTTCCAACAAAGTTAGAATAATTATTTTCATTTAGGATGAAAAATTATGATCATAATAATAATCAAAATTATTTGCATAAGATTGAGAAAAATTATTTCCATAATTTAAATTTGGAGAAGTAGAATTTGTAAAATAAAAATAAAAATAACATTCATTACTTTGATGAGGTGCACCACAAAATTGACAAAAAATTTGGCGCTTCCGCCTGACTTCTAAAAGATTAACTTTATTTTGAAGCTCGACAACTTTAGCGGCCAATTGAGATAGCATTTTTTTGAAAGAAAATAAAACAGTCGGCGCTTAACTGAAGTGGATAAAAAAAAATTTAAAAAGAGAAATGGGGTGGGGGGAGAAAAGAATAATAAAATTAATAAAACCTTATTTTCTTAATATTAACAAAAGATAATCCTCGATAACGACACTAAAAACTTGATGTACGTAATTGTAACTTGATGTGTGCATGAGATGTGATATGTGATTGTGATGATGTGGCGTGATTAATTACGCTTTAGGAAGGCAAGTGCACTGATCGTTATAGAGTATAGAATAAAGTGTCGTATTTTTTCAGGTCTATCGAGTACTTGTACTAGCAAGTAAGATCTATTATTTTATCTTAACAAAATAGTGGTTGGTTTGCAAAAATAAAATACAAAATGCGAGTTAAACTAATTGAGAGAAATCCGATGAGATAAAGATTAGCACTTCATCTAGAATCCCATTGGATAAAATGAACATTGATTAAAAGATTAAAATACAAGTTCTAATAATTTGTCTTCGCCCGTGGAGGCTCCCAAATTATATTAACACCCCTCTCGGGAAAATGCTAACGTCTAACCTTATGTGTCACGATTAAGACCTCTTGGCCAGTCGAACTCTCTAAGCTTGCTTTAGGAGGTGAACCCCACTATTGGGTTTGACCCCAATTTGGATGATTTGGGCTATCCACTATCGAGAATTGCATGATAACTCCTTTTATCTTTAATCGATCTTCTCGTATCCACAATCTCTCGGTAAAATCTAGGATACGGATCTAGAATCGAAGACTATATAGCGATATGTTTAAGTGATCTCCTTGTATCCACAATCTCTCGATAAAATATATGATACAAATCTAGGATAGGTCTCGCTACACTAGAATTCAAACAAATTATAATCAAAGATAACCCGAAGAAAATTAAAATAGAGAACTTCCTAGATGATTAAAAAAACCAAAGTTTATTCCATTCCAAAATTTGTCATGATCAAATGTTAAAAGATGTTTAGCTACTCATCATGATGGAAAAATTACATAAAATGATAGAGAAATACATGATTACTATAAAGGAAAAAGATTGAAATACCAAACTACAAAACTAAATTAAAACTTGGAAAAGAAATTAGCTAAGCTAAACTATAAACTAGAAATGAAAAATAAGGAAAGATAGTACCAAATTACAGAAATTCTCCACCAAAATCTCCCTCCTCAACTCAAGGAGAAGACAAGTATTTATAGGAAGATTTGTATGGGAGTCACATCCCTAGGTCACGCCTGTGACCTAGGGCGTGTAAGGTACAAAACCGGTGACATAAAAGTCCGGGAAACGCTAGGAAGCAAAACTACCAAAAGTCATTTCTTTATGGTCACGCCCGTGACCAGGGCGTATAGCGTACGGTTATGAAAACGGCGGGAAAACGGCTCAATTTGGAGTGATGGCGGCAATTGATGAAGAGGTCATGTCTGAGAGTCACGCTCGTGACTTGGGCATGACTGCTCAAAATAGTCGACGATGGAAATTAACTTTATAACTCTGGATCACGCCTGGGATCTGGATGGCATTCCCTCACTGTCATGCCCGTAACAGGGGTGTGTAACTTAAACTGATGTGATAACTCATTCTGAACAGCGGACACACCCCCTGGTTACACCCGTGATCAGGGCGTGTAATATTTATCTGACGTGGAATCAACTTTCTGGAAGCGAAGGCGGGATACGGTCCGGGACTGAGGTCACGCCCCTGGTCATGCTCATGAGCAGGGTGTGTAAAACTCTATTTTTGCATATTTGTTCTCGTTTAGTTCTTGATCCTGCCTGTTAGCTCCGTTTGGCCAAATATAGCCCAGTTTTCTCAAAAATTTGCAGAAACCTATAGAAAATAAGATTAGCGTTAGAAAAACTGAAATTATTAAAACAAAGGTTTTAATATTAAAATAAACATAAAATTACCAAATAATTAAAAATATTAATCTAAATCCTATACTAAAATTAGGTTCAAATACTACTTATGACCGCATCTCTCGAATGAGAGAAAAGAAGCCAAGAGCAGTGAAATCGAAAGTTTTTAGAGAATGTAGCATATTATAAGTATACGTATTATGAGATGGCTGACAAGGAGATAAGTCAGCGACCTGATGCCGTGGGTCCCGAGAGGCCGCAACAATCAGATCATGGTTCGGTCAGAGGGGAAATTTCCATCCCAGTGGTCAGGCAAGAAAATAAATCCGCACAACTTCACGAACAAGGTTCAACAAGGGAGCACATGGTTCCGATTAGTCGCATGGACAACGATGCTTCCCGAATTCACCGGGCTCATAACTTTATTCATCACCATCTAGCCACTGCATATAGCATACTCCTACAGGCAGGAGATCATGTTGCTCTTTTAGGAAGTGATCCTCTTTACTTCAGAGGGCAGCAATGATCTCGAAAATATTTGTTAATAAGTTGAAAAATTCTTTTATTTGAGCCAGCCAGATAATATACTAGTTACATCGACTAGATTTCATTATGCAATGAACTTTTATCTTTTTTCTTGCTTAAATGTAGTCAAACTGTACTTATCTATCTACGCGAACTGAATGTGGTGTGATGTTTATCTTGAATGAATGTTTTGCTTTGCGACTTGCACGTCTAATTTTTCTTGCTCGTACAAAAGTTGTGGGTTAAAATTTCACTAGTGCAGAACTATAGGCGCGCGGACTGGCAAACTGATGTTGCAGTTAGTTGTTTATATACAGACCAGGTAATCCTATAAATAGGGTTGATCTCCAAACTTTAAGCAAGAATCCTTTGAATACAACCCAACAAAAAATCTAGATGGCTAGATTTCATGGCATCCGCGTGGGCTAAAGCTGCATATACCTTCTTTGGAGCTGATCACAAGAAATAGCGAACTTCTCAAGCCGAACTTGAGGAGTTTGTTGCCAAACATGTAACCAATGCGAATGTGATTGCCTGGCTCCCAGAAGAACATAAGCGGATTAATACTTCCAACGATAATCTAGTCGTCATCCCTATATATCATTTTGATTATGGCTTCTCCTTTCCTCCAATGATAGAGATTACCAAAATTTTGGACTTCTATGGTATGGTGCTCGGTTAGTTGTCACCAAATATGGTGGCATCAATTATGAGTTACATAATTTACTTGCAGACTGAGAGGGTAAGGTTTACTATGAACCTTTTCTGTCATTGCTTTGTCGTGCAATCGATTACATCGGGCAAAGGAGGTCTTCAAAGGATTTCTGTACTTTGGCCATACAGGGATGAAGGTTGTAAATTTGCAGAATAAAGTACCTTGCTAGTCGGAGAGGTACTTTATGTTTGATGGTAACCTGCGGCAACTCCCCATTAGCCTGCAATCCCGAACAAATAACATCTTCAAACCAGACTCACTTGGAGAGATCGAGGAGAAAATAGTAAAGTTTTTGGCTGAAGAGGAACTTGATGTCAAACACTACATCCCACTGCTTCCTATAGTCGTTGATTTATTTGTTGAAGAAAGTAAGTGACCTCCTGCGATTGAAGATTCTTTAAGCATTTTAACTACACAGTTAGCCTTGTTTCTATTTTGCAGCGACCCTCAAAGTCCCCGCCAACAAGCTGGAAATGCCTGAAAGCCCGATGCTTACACAAAGTGAACTGTGTTAAAATTTCACAAGATGAACAGGAGATAGCTCTGATACCAAGTAAAAACTTTCAGAGCTATCAAGCTGACAACTTGATCAATCGGAAAAGCGGGAACCAGGCACAGGAATACTACAACCATAAACTGAGCTTAATAAATCAGATGCAAAAGAAGACAACAACAAAGTCTTGTATTAACAACAATCTTCATTTACAGCAAGAGGTATACATGGCGAGACATGATTTCGCAAAGTAAAACAGGGAAGCAAAAAACAAACAAGAAATCGGCCGGACATAAGCTGAGACCGCCGAGACCGACGCCTTGCTGAACTGAACTACGGAGTCCGCCGAGACTGTGAGGCTGGTGGACTACTCGTTATTCAAGATGAATAAGAGTTGTCCATAACTTCAAGCCGCCTGACCTATGAGGTCGCCTAGCCGCAAGTTATACCACGAACCAGCCACTGCCGAACTGAAGAACAGACCGCCCAGACTGGCGAACAGGTTATTGAATTGGAATTGCTGAAGTAGAGAAGATCGGTTGGCCGCAACTGCGACCTGCTGCAAACTGCCGAGTGTAAACCGCAAGCTTCACTGATCCCTGACCGCAGTCAGAACCAAACTCTTGGTTTCTCAGTCTAGCCACACAACCTGCAAACAGCAAACCGGTTAACTTTCTCAAACTGTGCGGACAGAAAAAACTAAGGCCGCAGCAATTAACCCACGCTCAACTTACTGTTCATTCAGTTACTGTTAATGTGACGGGGGATCCTATTTATAGGCACGATGAGGAGTGTGGTCACCGCTCTAGTGGATAGAAACACCACCCCAGCTCACAGTTAGCACCAAGCAGTCTGCCCAGTCCGCATGGACAAAAGGCCGGACAACACCCAAACTGCCTGGCACTAAGGCTAGAAGCCAATCCATAACCCGGCGGACACCGCACCAGCCCGCAATAACAAGTCCACGACCAACAGACACAAACCGCTCGATCAATCAACGGACATTGCGGACTCTGCGAACAACCTGGACTTGTCGTAAATTATGACCAAGTCCAACAACCAACCAAACTCTGGCGCGAGCTCGGCAGACAAGAACTCAGTTCGCCAGCTCCCAAGACAGTCCGCCACAAGCGGACTCTGCGATATAAAAAGGAGTCCGCACCTCCCCCGCAGATATACCACCTATCCGCATGGTTACTTCAAAGAATAGCCAAGAGCAGAACATGATGAACATGCTAGTTACCATCACCAGGCCACAACCTCAGACCGCCTAGTCTGCACCATCAGTATGCAGGACTATCCGCCCGGGCCGCGCAGTTTGCCTGATCAACCCCCACTTTCACTTCAAAATTTTCAACACTCCCCCTTAAAGTGAGAAGTGGTGACCAAGCCCAGAAGTCCCCGTAACCATGTAAATGGCACCTTTGGCAGCGGCTTCGTGAATATGTTTGTGATGTTGTCCTCACTCCGCACATGCTCAACCATAAGAGACCCCTCCAACACTTCTCGAATGAAGTGGTGCTTAATCTCCATATGCTTGGTACTCGCGTGACAAGCTGGATTATTGACCAGCTTCAGGGCACTTTCATTGTCACCGCAGAGCAGAGTTGGACCGCGTACTTCTTTATAGACGTCCTCTACAAGTCTCCTAAGTCAAATGGCTTCCTGAGCTGCCAAGGCCGAAGCCTTGTACTCCGCTTCCATAGTAGAGATGGACACGAAGTCTTGCTTCTTGCTACACCAAGAAATACTAGCAGATCCACACATGAAGACATAACCGGATGTTTACTTCCAGTCGTCTGAATCTCCCCCATAATCAGCATCTGAGTATCCTTGAAGAGTAAAACTCGTGTCTCTCCTATAAAGGAGACCCATATCAGAAGTGGATTTCACATAATTCAAAATGTTCCTTGCCACCATCAGATGAGGCTTCCTGGGTTCCTCCATATACCGACTTACTCAGCCAATCGCATAAGCAATGTCTGACCTTATAATTGTCATGTAGATAAGACTTCCAACCAGAGCCCGAAACACCAAAGGATCTGGAAGAATCCTCCCCTCATCCCACCGAAGTATGATGCCAGAATCAAAAGGAGTAGAGCTACTCTTCCCTTCCTGCATGCCGAAACGCTGAACAATTCGTTATGCATAGCCCTTATGGGAAATGAGTATGCCGCTCTCTTTCCTCTCCACCTCAAGTCCAAGGAAGTAGCAGAGCTCACCCAAGTCCTTCATCTCAAATCTTATATCTAGCTCTACCCTGAGCCTAGCTACCTCCTCTTTGGAGTTACCCGTAATGATCATGCTATCCACGTACAACAGCACCAAGACCAGAAGCTCCCCCTTCTTCTTGATGAACAAGCTCGAGTCTGAATTGGAAGCAAGGTAACTACAGAACTTGAGGTATTCTGCAATCTTCCCATACCAAGCTCGAGGAACCTGCTTCAAACCATAGAGAGCTTTCCGAAGCTTGCAGACGTAGTCCAGATGTTCTTCAGATATATATATCCCAGTCGATGATCCATGAATATGTCTTTGTCGATTTACCCGTAAAGCAAAGCGTTCTTTACATCTAGCTGCGACATCTTCCACCCCTAGCAAGCCGCCAAGGCCATCACCACCCGAACTGAAGTCATCTTTGCCACGAGACTGAATGTATCTTCATAGTCTTCACCGTACTGTTGTGAAAAACCTAAAGCTACAAGGTGAGCCTTGTACCGCTCAATTCTTCCATCAGCCTTCTTCTTCAGCCTATATATCCACTTGTAGGTCACAGGAGTAATGCCATCAACTTTGGGCATAGAGTCCCAGGTCTCATTCTTCTTGAGGGCAGTCATCTCCTCATCCATGACATCTTCCCACTCCTTGACTCCAATGGCTTCATTAAAGCTTGAAGGCTCTCGCTCATCTAGAGGACCTGCAAAGAAACAGGAGACGAAGCTCGCCGTGTTTCATTTGCTATACCGAGCCGGTGGCTTGATGGTCCTCTTTGATCTCCGAAGAGTCTGACCCTTGCTCACAACCTTCGATGCTTCTCCAGAATCAGCTCCATTCCAGGTCACACTTGGAGCATCGCTCCCCCTACTTTTGAACCAGAATCCTCTGCCCTAGAGCTTGAAACACCTGGAGCTCCTAGTAATACAGGCAGCTCCACTTGAAGATCTTCAGCAGCCTCCTTCTACCCTTCATTCAACCTGTTCTCTGGTAGCTCTACAAATGAGCTACATCCATATGAAGTTAGCTCATCAAAAACCACGTCCCTGGAGATGACAAACTTCTTCTTCACAAGATCCATACACTTTCATCCCTTCTTCTGCTCGTCAAAGCCCACAGAGACAAGCTTCCTTGCCTTCGCATCCAGCTTCGTCCTGAGAGAATCTGGGATGTGTATGTAGTAAGTTGAGCTAAACACTCGAAAGTGTTCCACGCTAGGCTTCTCCATGAACATCATTTCAATAGGAGACTTCATGTTGATCGTACTCAGAGGCATCTGATTTATGATATAAGTTGCGCAGGCCATTCCTTCCGCCCAAAAGGACCTAGGAATGCCCTTTGCATGAAGTCAGCACTTGCAGGTTTCCGTCAAATGACGGATCTTACTCCCTGCTACTCCATTTTGTTGTGTAGTATGAGCACAAGTGAGTCTCTCTAGATCTCATGCTTCTTGCAGAAGTTAGAGAAATCGTATGAAATGAATTCGCCTCCGTTGTCTGTTCTAAACTTCTTGATCCGCAGTCGAAGCCGTCCTTCCACCAGCTCCTTGAACTCCACAAATAATCGAAAAGCGTCTGACTTCTCCTTTGTGAAATATACCTAAGTATATCTGGAATAGTCATCAATCAGCACTAGCATGTATCTGCTTCCTCCAAGACTAGCGGTGACAGTTGGTCCCATCAAATCACCATAGATAGATTCTAATTGTGCCTTACTCCTTGTTTGTGACTTATCAAATGGAAGACGATGAGCCTTTCCATACTGACATCCCGCGAAAACATGGCCATCGCAAACGGATGAAAATCTAGACAAGACTCTCGCAAGACTTTTATCTGCCATAGCTTTCAACTTGTCCATCCCAACGTGTCCTAGTATTTCATGCCAAATAACAGCGCTATCGTTGGCCCTCATCCGATCAACATAAGAGCTTGTTGATAAAACGAACAAGTCTATAACACTTCTCCCTACATGAGCAACATCAGCCTTTACCACTGATACATTGCGGAGAAATTTCACTTCTGTTTGAATAAACAGAACGTGATAGCATGCATCAACCACATTGGTCACAGAGAAGAGGTTCTTCTTCATGTCAGGTATGTGATACACACTCCGTAACATGAGTGGACCCTGAGGACTATCCAAAGATACTACACCCTCCTTCTCAACAGTATGAACAAAATCATCAGCTGTTATGATAGCTTCATTACCTGAGAATGCTTGCAGTGATGAGAACTTTGACTTGTCTCCAGTAAGGTGATGACCACACCCCGAGTCAACTATCCAGTCATCTTGGTAGTCTACAGTGGAAAGAACATGGACACACGTGCCCATTAGAAAAGCTCCTCCCTACCAGGACTCCTCAGTACTGGAACCAGCTCCCTCCTTATCTACAACATGCCCATGCTGCAGCTTGACCTTGTAGTCTCATTTGAAGTGACCTAGCTGATTACACCTGTAACACTTCAACTCCTTATTCCAGTTCTTCATAGGAGCAGTGCTCCTCTCTTACTGATATGAAGTTGAAGGCCCATCCTCAACAACAGTCTTCTTCTTCTTCTTCTCCCATCTCTTCTTCTTCTTACCTGTAAAGAGAGCCTCACTACCTCCTTCAGAGATAGTAGCCCCTGCCATCTGCCTAGTCAGGCTCTCCTATGAAGCCAACAGGTTCTCTAGCTCCAGTAAAGGTGGTTGAGTAGCCCAGCCTTAAACACAAGTCATGAAGGCAACATATTCCTTTCACAAATAGCGGATTATGTTTCCTCTTCATCTTGGCTTCAAAAATCGGCTCATCAGGGTCCAGGACTGATATCTCAGCACATAGGTTCTTCATCTTGAGAAAGAACTTTGAGATGGGGAGATCTCTCTGAGTTGCTCTAGCCAACTCATTCCCTAAGAACTATAGCTACGCTATATTCTTCCTGTTGAACAATCCATCAATGGACGTCCAAATCTTAGCAGCAGACTCACATCCTAAGATGTGATCAAAGAGCTCAGGTGAGATATCCTGCATGAGGGCAAACTCAGCTTTCGCAATGGTCTTCCTCCAAGCTCTCACCTATTCACCAGTACCAATTGCAGCAGTAACTTCTTGCTTGTCGTCACCACCGACGACTTCCCACAAATCCTCGCCCAGAAGATAACTCTTCATGCACGACTTCCACTTTTTAAAGTTAGTCAAAGTAAGAAGTCCAATACCAAGAGCCTTTGCATAAGCAACTTTCATTACAGCAATCACTGATCTATAAGCTTCTAGAAGCGTCGAGCACAACTGAGGTTGATTACTGCTCAAGCCACTTTTACCTCTAATACCATGTTAAAATTTCACAAGATGAACAGGAGATAGCTCTGATACCAAGTAAAAACTTTCAAAGCTATCAAGCGGAGAACTTGATCAAGCAGAAAGCGAGAACCAGGTGCAAGAACACTCCAACCATAAACTGAGCTTAATAAACCAGATGCAAAAGAAGACAACAACAAAGTATTCTATTAACCACAATATTCATTTACAGCAAGAGGTATACATGGCGAGACATGATTTCGCTAAGTAAAATAGGGAAGCTGAATGCAAACAAGAAACCAGACAGATAGAAGCTGAGACTGCCGAGACCGCCACCCTTGCTGAACTAAACTATGGAGTCCGCCGAGACCGTGAGGTCGCACGGACTACCCGTTATTCAAGCTGAAGAAGAGCTGTCCGCACCTGCAAGCCGCCTGACCGCTGAGGTCACCTATCCGCCAGTTAGACCGCAAACAAGCTGCTGCCAAACTGAAGAACAGACCACCCAGACCGGCGGACAAGTTATTGAACTGGAAATACTGAAGTAGAAAAGACTGGATGACCGCAATTACGACCTGCTGCAAACTACTAATTGTAAACTGCAAGCTTCACTGATCCCAGACCGCAGTCAGAACCAAACTCCTGGCTTCTCAGTGCTAGCCGCACAACCTACAAACAACAAACTGGTTAACCTTCTAAAACCGTGTTGATAGAAAAAACTGAGGCCGCATCAATTAACCCATGCTCAACTTACTGTTCATTCAGTAACTATTGATGTGATGGGGGTCCTATTTATTAGCACGATGAGGAGTGTGGTCACCGCCATTATGGATAAAAACACCACCCCAGCTCGTAGCTAGCACCAAGCAGTCCGCCCACTCCGCATGGACAAAAGGCCGGACAACAGCCAAATCGCCTGGCACCAAGGCTAGAAACCAGTCCGCAACCCGGCGGACACCACACCAGCCCTCAATAACAAGTCTACGACCAACCCGCACAAACCGCCCGATCAACCAGCGAACATTATGGACTCTGCAAACAACCTGGGCTTATCATAGATTATGACCAAGTCCAACAACCAACCAAGATCTAGCGCGAGTTCGACAGACAAGAACTCAGTCCGCCAGCTCCCAGGACAGTCCGCCATAAGCGAACTCTGCGAACTCAAAAGGAGTCTGCACCTCCCTCGCGGATATACCACATATCTGCACGGTTACATCAAAGAACAACCAACAACAGGACAAGCTGAACAAGCTGGTCGCCATCACCAAGCTGAAACCTCAGAGCGCCCAGGCTGCACCATCAGTATGTAGGACTGTCCGCCCAGGCCACGCGGTCTGCCTGATCAACCCCTACTTTCACTTCACAATTTTCAACAAACTGCGGAAGCAGCGGGAAGCTAACCGCAGGGAGAGGGATGTAACACCCCTATCCGTCGCATAACATATAACAGTAGGTCCGGCCGGGGCCCGACGCCATATACTACGGACAGACCAGTTGGTTACGCGTTGAAACCATTCAACCAATTGCACGCCCTACACAACACCTAGCGGAAGCATTAAAATTAAGTTGCACAATTAAGAACCCTGCCAAAAGCATGAATGTCCACTACAATAACACCGGTAGGAATGTTCCAATACACAGAAAATAGAAATGGCCTTAAGGCCTTACACAGTTTGCTCGACATAAAAGTGTTTTCATACATCGGCTCGCAAGCCGGCCACACATGGTCACAATGAAACACTCAAAATTAGGCCTTCGAGGGCCGGCTCAGCAACTTGGGCTTTAGCCCACTATTTTCCGCTCGGCTCCGCAGCACCTGCAAGCACAAATCACCGCCCGGTGGTAAACAAAAGCAACGGTCAGCTATGCTGACCAAATTATAACGATCCCGCCCCCAAAATCGGGGCGGCGATGCTCTTTCCCTGCACTTTATTAGTATAGGCAATTTATTAGTGTAAACACACATCATCACAGGCGTAGGCTCGCACGGCCACACACCTCGTGCACACAGGGCACATTCACGACGAACCGGCCAACATCACGTCAATTCAAGCCATAGATGTTTCAGTTCCACCATCGCCCCTTGGACGGCCAACCATATGAGCATTTTGTCTTCTTGGCCTTGGTCACGACAATTTAAGCCATAAACCGCCGAAGACTCTCATCCATGCCAACGGTCCCACCGAACAACATAGATCGGGTACGGTTCCGCCTGACCCGTACTCATATCGCAACGACAATTTAAGCCATATGCGCAGGTCAAGACTCACCGAGTCCCGTTTCCGCCACAACAATCACATAACCCGGTTATGTTCATGTTGGCTCCCCGACCATCGTGTTGGCAAAACGTGCTTTTGCCCAGTTTTCCGGGTGCACCTTGGAGTTAATCTCTAAGGCTCCCTTTTGCAATCTACTGCGTAGAAAACCCGAAAAACACCCAAACACCCGGAGTTTTACCCGGTTCATATGCAATGCAACATCACCAATCCGGCTCTACTTGTCCGGATAGGCTTCACACAAAATGCCTATGTCCGTTTTCGCATACGGACTCTATACAAGGGGGACTTCACATATCTACCCCAGGGAACGCTCCAACTCTTCGCTCACTCGCGAGAGAGGGCTTCCTATGCAAAGGGAAAAAGGGCTTCACATGCCCAAGGATGAGAAATCGTTACCCTTGCGTTCTTCCGCTGCGCCATGAAAACTATGCAGTTGGAAAGCACCGCAGCGACATCACCTCCGCGGATCTGGACTCGGATCGCGATTCGGAGCTCCGACGCTCCACCGACGGCCGGATCTTGGTCTCCAACCTCTCACCTTGCTCTCCCTTCTCTCTAGGATTTAGAAAGAGAATGCAAAAAGAGAATGAGGGTTTTGAAACCCTTATCCCGGCTAAAACCACCCAAGAGCAGCCCCCCACCGTCGGATCCAAAGCCAAGGAAATGAACGGCCACGATTAGGCCTCAAATTAGAAAATCTGGGCCGAACACGAGTTGCAACACGACCGTGTGCATGGCCGTGTCACCCATTCACCGTCTCGACCGACTCGAAAACCAGCACACGGCATTCGACACGGCCTCCGACACGCCCGTGTCACATGTAACACGCCTGTGTCGAGACCCGTATCACGCCCCCCCCCGTATGCAATCAGCCAGCTTTCCCAACCCGAGAAGGACACGGCCTGCGACACGGCACCCGACACGCCCGTGTCGCATGTGACACGCCCGTGTCTGGGCCCGTGTCATGGCCCGTGCACAACTGCCAACATTTGTTTCCCGAGGAGGACACGACCTGCGACACGGCACCCGACACGCTCGTGTCACATGTGACACACCCGTGTCTGTGCCCGTGTCATGACCCGTATACATGACTCAGAAAACTGCCCAAAGTGACACGCCCTGGGACACGCCCGTGTCCCAGGCCGTGTGCCTCAACTCGACGATCTCTGATCGTCAAAACGTCGACCACATGACCCGTGGCCGAACACGCCTGTGTCACGCCCGTGACACATTCTCCAAAATTCAGACTTGGCTTAAAACGTCACCCGTCCCTCCTTTGAGTTTCGGGGTGTTACAACTCTCTCCCCCTTAAAAGAATTTCGCCCACGAAATTTACTGAAGGAAAATAATAGAAACTTAAAGCTTTTAATGGTACCTGAGCGGAATAACTCCGGGTACTCCTCCAGCATAGTTTGCTCCCTTTCCCAAGAGAGCTCCTCCCGACCGCAATTATCCCACCGGACCTTAACCATCCGGATCTCCTTGTTACGGTGCCTCTTGACCTCAAAGTCTTCAATATAAATGGGCTTGACCCTAGTCGTCAACCCTTCGTCCACCGGTACTTGATCCACTGCGATCACTAGCGAAGGCTCTTGCACCGCCTTCCGCAACACAGAGATGTGGAATACATCGTGTAGCCCACTCAACTCCACCGATAGCTTCAAATGGTATGCGGCTTCGCCGACTCGCTCCAGAACCTCAAAAGGTCCAAGGTATCTTAGGCTCAGCTTCTTCAAGCATCTCACCCGCGAAACCCCCTTGAACGGCTTCACTTTCAAGTATACTCCATCGCCTACCGCAAACTCCACGTTCCAGTGCTTGGTATTGTAATACTTACTCCTTCCTGTCCTGAGCGATCAACAAGCGCTCCCAAATGATCCGCACCAACGAGATAGCACTCTCCACCTCCGGCTTCTTGTACAACCTTGCATCACCCATTTCTAACCAAGACAACGACGTGCGATATTTTCTACCGTATAGGGCCTCAAAGGGCGCCATTTGGATACTTGTCTGGTAGCTGTTGTTGTACGCGAACTCCACCAAATACAGGTGGTCCTCCCAATGCTTCCCGAAGTCTAGAACACACATGCGGAGCATGTCCTCCATCGTCTTATTGACTCTCTCGGTCTGCCCATCCGTCTGCGGATGGAAGGCTGTGCTGAACTTCAACTTTGTCCCCAACATCTGCTGCACCAACCTCCAATCATTGGACGTGAAATGCCCATCGCGATCACTCACAATGCTGCGAGGCACACCATGCAGTCTAACTATATTGTCCACATATAGCTTCGCCAACTTCTCCACCGAGTCGTCCTTCCTATGCGGAATGAAATGCGACACCTTAGTTAACCGATCTACGATCACCCAGGTGGCGTCGTTCCCCTTCTGCGACCTTGGCAACCCATGCACAAAGTCCATAGATATGTCGTCGAACTTCCACTCCGGTATAGGCAAAGACTTCAAAAATCCTCCCGGCTGTTGGCACTCCGCCTTCACCAAGGCGCACGTTTGGCACTTAACCACAAACAATGCTACATCTTTCTTAAGCCCCGACCACCAAAACAGCTTCTTGAGGTCACGGTACATCTTTGTGCTCCCTGGGTGGATCGAGTACTTGGTATGATGAGCCTCGTACATCAACTCTGCCCGTAAGTTACTCCCACTTGGGACGCACAACCGATGATCCTTCCTTAACAACCCATCTTCCACTGAAAATTGGGAATTTGACCCATCCAACGCTGCCTCCATAAGCTCCTTCATGGAGTCATCTAACTCCAATGCCTGCCGAACCCGATCAGCCAGGTCATACTGGACCTCTGTCCAGTTCAACATTGCTTTGGCGCTCGCCTGCTTGTCAACGCCACAGATCTCAAGCTCCTCCAACTCCCGTATCAGCCGCTCATCAAGCGCCGACAACCAGTTGGCTTGGGCGGGAACCCTGCGACTCAACGCATCAACAACCGCATTGCCCTTCCCGGGTACATAATGAATCTTGAAGGTGTAGTCTCCCAGGAACTCCATCCACATCCTCTGCCTCATGTTAAGATCCTTCTGATCCAATAGGTACTTCAGGCTCTTGTGATCGGTATAAATATCGACCCTTATGCCGTATAGGTAGTGCCTCCACAGCTTAAGTGCAAATATCACGGCCGCCAACTCCAAGTCGTGGACCGGATAGTTCCTTTCATGCACTTTTAGCTGACGCGATCCATAAGCTATCACGCTCCCATGATGCAAAAGCACACAGCCCAAACCACTACCCGAGGCGTCACTATAAACCTCGAAGCCCTCGGTCCCACTCGGCGAACTAAGCACAGGCGCCGTGGTCAACCGTCTCTTCAGCTCCTCAAAAGCTTGCACGCACTCTTGCGTCCACAAGAATCTCTGATCTTTCCTTATCAACTTCGTGAGAGGTAGCGCTATCCGCGAGAAGTTCTCTACGAAGCGCCTGTAATATCCGGCAAGCCCGAGAAAACTACGGACTTCCGCGACAGAAGACAACGCAGGCCACTCCCGTATCGCAACAATCTTTGCCGGATCCACCGCTATACCTTCCCCACTAACAATGTGACCAAGGAACGCTACTGAGGGTAGCCAGAACTCGCACTTGGAGAATTTCGCATATAGCTCATTCCTCCTGAAATTCTCCAACACCAGATGAAAGTGCTTGAAGTGATCTTCTTCGCACTGCGAGTACACCAATATATCGTTAATAAAGACGATCACAAAGCGGTCCAGGAAATCTCGGAACGTCCTGTTCATCAAGTCCATAAACACTGATGGCGCATTCGTCAGTCCAAACGGCATGACCGTGAACTCGAAATGCCCATACCTTGTGTTGAACGCCGTCTTCGAGATATCACATTCCCTTATCCTCAACTGATAGTACCCCGACTTCAAGTCCAACTTAGAATATACCAACGATCCGACTAACTGATCAAAGAGATCATCAATCCTCGGGATCGGGTACTTGTTTTTCTCCGTCAGTTTGTTCAACTCTCTGTAGTCGATACAGAGCCGCATACTACCATGCTTCTTCTTAACGAAGAGGACCGGTGCGCTCCAAGGCGACGAGCTTGGATGTACATAACCTTGCTCCATCAGCTCCTCTAGCTGAACTTTCAACTCTGCCATCTCCTTAGGCGTCAACCTATACGGAGCACGTGACACCAGTTTGTCCCCCGGAACGAGCTCGATGGTGAAATCAATCTCCCACTGCGGTGGGGCTCCGGGAAGACTATCCGGAAACACATCGGGGTATTCACAAACCACGGGGATGCTATCCAACGTGGACTTTGGCTCCACAGCCCCCACTATTGCGAAGAACAGCTCTGCACCAACACGAACTGCCTTTACCACCTGAAGAGCAGACATCAGCGTCTTGCTCGACCCCTTGAGTCCCTCGAATGTTGTCCCCCGCCCAACACCCAGCTTGACCTCCTTCCGGTCGCAATCAATCCAAGCCTTCTGCTCCGAAAGCCAATCCATCCCAAAGATAACGTCAAACTCTACTAGCGGCAGCAATGACGCTAGCAAGTCGAACTCTTGGCTCCCTATGTGAACCTTTACGGCGCACACTCTGTCCGCACGCATCGAGCACCCATTCGGTAGCAGCACATCCAACTTGTCCTTCGCCATCGAAGAAGGGACTCCGATGCGCGATATAAAATTTTCGGACAAGAAGGAGTGTGAAGCTTCCGTATCGAACAGTGCCCGTGCCGGACTATCGCTAATCAAAACAAAGCCTATGCAAACCATATTAGGCTAACAAGCAATAAACAACAGTATTTAAGTTAACTTGCTATAAATTAACTCGTACCTGTCACCATATCCGCTTGTTTAATGGCCTCCTGCTGCCCTAAGTTGTAGACTCTAGGCTGAGTCAGAGCATAGTGGGACGCGGTTGACTCCACCGCCTTGCCCTTCTCTTCGTAAGTAGCTCCTTGCTTTCTCTCAGACTTTGGGCGTCCGCTCCAGCAATCGCGGGCAAAGTGCCCTGTCTTTCCATATATGAAACAAGCGCCCGGGGTTCGATTGTTAGTTGCCCCCGAGGCACCTATAGAAGAAGCTGGACCTGACGTCCTAGCCTTCTTGTAGAATCTTCGATAGCCCGACTTCGACGTAGTCGGCGCTTTGAGCTCCGATTTCTTCCCGCCAGATTCCTTCTTAGCTTGCACATTTCTCATGTCCTTCTCCAAGGACCGGGCCGTATTAACCAAGGTTAGGAAACCCTGCGCCATAGGCCCTGACAGTAGCAACCTCAGCTCATCTCTTAACCCTTCATAGAAGCGGTTAGTCTTTCGCTCCTCGTCGGCAAAGGTAGCACTAGCATATCTCCCCAACTGAGTAAACTCGTGGAGGTACTCGTCTACAGTGCTATCTCCTTGCACAAACTTTTGGAACTCGTTCTCAAATGCGATCCTCTGCGCTGAGGGGAGGTATCGAGCCATGAACAATCTTGCAAACTCCGCCATAGGAACTTCGGCCAACGGCCTTCCCCTCAACTGGTGTAGCTCTAGGCCTTCCCACCATAACCTTGCGTCCCCATCCAAAAGGAACGTCGCTATTGTAGTCTTCTGCCACTCTTCCGTTTCAGTTGCTGTCATCACCCTATTGACTCTTGAGAGCCAATCTTCAGCCTGGGTTGGGGTTCCCGTTCCCGAGAACACCGGTGGGTGGAATCCCATCACATGCTTAAGCTGTCTCTCAGTTGCTCTCCGAGGCAACTCCGGCTCCACCGCCACCTACTCAACCCTTCTAGGCTCCGCCGCTTGGAGCGGCACTTGCTCCTCCGCAGGAGTATGCTGCTGCACCTGTCTGGCAGGTTGCGCATTAATCATCGCCATGACAGCTTCTTCCACCAACCTAATGGTCTCGACAGATGGAGGAGTTGCAGGCGCTTCACTTGGCGCACTGCTTGCCTCAGAACCTGGCCGTTCTGACGGCCCAACACCACTTCTGGTCACCTATAATCGTGCAAAACACCGATAAACGACCAAATATTATTGCAAAAAGCAATTATATGAACACGCAGGTTCCTCAAACATGTGTATTTTCATTCCTAAGTGGACATTCATGAGTTCTTTTCATGTTATAATGATGACGCACACACATGTGCTCACCACCCCTTAAAGTGAATTCGTCCACGAATTCATTTAAGTTTGACCGAAACCAGTAGTCTGATACCAATTTGTAACACCCCTATCCGTCGCATAGCATATAGCAGTAGGTCCGGCCGGGGCCTGACGCCATATACTACGGACAGACCGGTTGGTTACGCGTTGAAACCTTTCAACCAATTGCACGCCCTACACAACACTTAGCGGAAGCATTAAAATTAAGTTGCACAATTAAGAACCATGCCAAAAGCATGAATGTCCACTACAATAACACCCGTAGGAATGTTCCAATACACAGAAAAAAGAAATGGCCTTAAGGCCTTACACAGTTTGCTCCACATAAAAGTGTTTTCATACATCGGCTCGCAGGCCGGCCACACATGGTCACAATGAAACACTCAAAATTAGGCCTTCGAGTGCCGGCTCAGCAACTTGGGCTTTAGCCCACTATTTTCCGCTCGGCTCCGCAGCACCTGCAAGCACAAACCACCGCCCGGTGGCAAACAAAAGCAACGGTCAGCTATGCTGACCAAATTATAACGATCCCGCCCCCAAAATCGGGGCGGCGATGCTCTTTCCCTGCACTTTATTAGTATAGACAATTTATTAGTGTAAACACACATCATCACATGCGTAGGCTCGCACGGCCACACACCTCGTGCACACAGGGCACATTCACGGCGAACCGGCCAACGTCACGTCAATTCAAGCCATAGACGTTCTCGTTCCACCACCGCCCCTTGGACGGCCAACCATATGAGCATTTTGTCTTCTTGGCCTTGGTCACGACAATTTAAGCCATAGACCGCCGAAGACTCTCATCTATGCCAACGGTCCCGCCGAATGACATAGATCGGGTACGGTTCCGCCTGACCCGTGCTCATATCGCAACGGCAATTTAAGCCATATGCGCAGGTCAAGACTCACCGAGTCCCGTTTCCGCCACAACAATCACATAACCTGGTTATGTTCACGTTGGCTTCCCCGGCCATCGTGTTGGCAAAACTCGCTTTTGCCCAGTTTTCCGGGTGCACCTTGGAGTTAATCTCCAAGGCTCCATGTTGCAATCTACCACGTAGAAAACACGAAAAATGCCCAAACACCCTGAGTTTTCCCCGGTTCATATGCAATGCAACATCACCGATCCGGCTCTACTTGTCCGGATAGGCTTCACACACAATGCCTATGTCCGTTTTCGCATACGGACTCTATACAAGGGGGACTTCCCATATCTACCCCAAGGAACGCTCCAACTCTTCGCTCACTCGCGAGAGAGGGCTTCCTATGCAAAGGGAAAAAGGGATTCACATGCCCAAGGATGAGAAATCGTTACCCTTGCGTTCTTCCGCGGCGCCATGAAAACTATGCGGTTGGAAAGCACCGCAACGGCGTCACCTCCGCGGATCTGGACTCGGATCGCGATTCGGAGCTCCGACGCTCCACCGGCGGCCGGATCTTGGTCTCCAACCTCTCACCTTGCTCTCCCTTCTCTCTAGGATTTAGAAAGAGAATACAAAAAGATAATGAGGGTTTTGAAACCCTTATCCTGGCTAAAACCACCCAGGAGCAGCCCTCCACCGTCGGATCCAAAGCCAAGGAAATGAACGACCACGATTAGGCCTCAAATTAGAAAATCTGGGCCGAACACGGGTTGCAACACGACTGTGTGCATGGCCGTGTCACCCATTCGCCATCTCGACCGACTTGAAAACCAGCACACGACATTCGACATGGCCTCCGACACGCCCGTGTCACATGTGACACGCCCGTGTCGAGACCCGTGTCACGCCCCCCCCCCCCCCCGTGTGAAATCGGCCAGCTTTCCCAAACCGAGAAGGACACGGCCTGCGACACGGCACCCAACACGCCCATGTCGCATGTGAAACGCCCGTGTTTGGGCCCGTGTCATGGCCCGTGCACAACTGCCAACATTTGTTTCCCGAGGAGGACACGGCCTGCAACACGGCACCCGACACGCCCGTGTCACATGTGACACTCCCGTGTTTGTGCCCGTGTCATGACCCGTGTACATGACTCAGAAAACTGCCCAAAGTGACACGCCCTGGGACACTCCCGTGTCCCAGGCCGTGTGCCTCAACTCGACGATCTCCGATCGTCAAAATGTCGACCACATGACCCGTGGCCGAACACGCCTGTGTCACGCCCGTGACACGCCCGTGACACGCCCGTGTCACGCCCATGACACATTCTCCAAAATTCAGACTTTGGCTTAAAACGTCACCCGTCCCTCCTTTTAGTTTCGGGGTGTTACAAGGGATGACCCCATTGTCGATTACGCTTCTGATGAGAGTTTCGCCCCTGTCGGGGTTGGAAAAAATTATAAAGGACCGCCGCAACAAAGAATATGAAATAACACCGACACGGCAAGCATGTTCAAGTGTCTACCACACTTCCTTCTTGGAAGAGAGACAAGATTACGCGGCATGCCCGTACAGTCACCTAGGCGATGTATGAGAAGGAGAACCTGACCAAGCTTCAAACGATCCTGATTAAGAAGCTCCCAATGCTAGCCGCCCAAGTTTGCGCTAGGATTTTCGTTACAGATTATTTCATAGATGAAACTCTTGCCGAGCTCATCAAGGAGAATTAGCGGCTATAAGAGGAGAACGAGAAAAATTTAAGGAGAAGATGAAGGAAGCTAAAGGTTTAATAATTTACCTGGCAAGATTTTGTGATTTGCTTTAACATAGCCGTAGATTTTATCTTGTTTCTTTTTGCAGAATGCATATGACATTGAAAACCCAGCTTTCATTCATGAAATTGCTAGTCATTTGAGAGAAGGCGAGGAAGAAATTATGGAACTTCTAAAAGAATGACAAGCACTTAAGGCTGAATTTGAGAATGTCTCTTTTGATGAACTTTATCCTGACTTCTAGCATGTTGAGGCCGCAAGAGATGATACAGCTAATGAAGCTGAGGATGAAGGATAAGAGGAGGAAATGATTGTTGAAGAGGAGGAAGAGGAAGAGGAATAAGAAAAGATGCTCGCCAAACCCGTAGAGGATCAAGACCGAAGCAGTGATGATGGTAATTTTGAAGACGAATATGTTGAAGATGATGGGAGTAGCAACAAATTTACTAGTAGCTCAGACTCTTCTGATTCAACCAGATCTTCCAATTCGGCCACCTTGGTCGGCTCTTTGCGCAGGAAGAAGAATGCCAAGATTATGTAAATTTTTATTTTTTAAGAATCGACAGTGTTGAAAATTGTGAAGTGAAAGTGGGGGGGGGGGGATTAATCAGGCAGACCGCGTGGCCTGGGCGGACTGATGGTGCAGTCTTGGCGGTCTAAATATTGCAGTCTGGTAATGGTTGTCACGGTCTGGGTAGTCTGGGCGACCTGGTTGTTGCGGTCTGGTGATGGTTCCCTAGTGACTTGCAGTTGGTTGTTCCCTTGTTTAACCTTACAGATAGGTGGAGTATCCGCGGAAGGGCGGACTCACTCTGAGTCCGCGGCATTCGCTCTATGCGGGCTGCTTTTGGAGCTTGTGAGTTCAGCCGATTGCCTTACTCTGGTGGAGCGGCTTGTTGGCGGTCTGACTTGGGAGCAAGAGGACTGGAGCCTTGTCCATCGAGCTCGCGCCAGGTTCTTGGTTGGTTGTTGGACTTGGTCACAATATGTGACAAGTTCAGGGTGCTCGCAGAGTCCGCAATATCCGCTGGTTGACCGGGCGGTTTTTGCCTGTTGGTTGTGGACTTGTGTTGCAGGCTAATGTGGTGTTCACGGCCTGTGCGGGTTGGTGCTGTGTATACGTGTTGTGTGCGGATTGTTGTAGTGTGTGGGATATTATTGTGTCCATATGCTGTGCAGCGTGCGGACTGGTGCGGTGTCTTCCTGGTTGCAGACTGGCTTCCATACTTGGTGCCAGGCATTTTTGGTTGGCTTGTCCAGCCTTGTCCGTGCGGATTTGGCGGACTGAGTTGTGCTAGCTGCGAGCTGGGGTGGTGATTCTATCCACTAGGATGGTGACCACACTCCTCTCTGCACCTATAAATAGGACCCCCCATCACATCAACAGTTACTGAGGAACTGTAAGTTGAGCATTTGTTAATTTCTGTGGCCTCAATTTTCTTGTCCGCGCAGTTTGAGAAGGTTAACTGGTTGTTGTTTGCAGGTTGTGAGGCTAGCACTGTGAAGTCAGGAGTCTGGTTCTGAATTTGGTCATGAATTAGTGGAGCTTGTGGTTATCAATCGGCAGTTTCAGCAGGTCGCATTTGTGGCCAGCCAGTCTTCTCTCCTTCAGTAATTTCCAAGTTCAATAACCTGTCTATCGGTCTCGGCGGACTAGGCGGTCTGTTCTTTTAGTTCGGTGGCGGCTTGAAGAGCAGTCGTTCAGTAGAATAACGGGTAGTTCGCGGACACCGTAGTTCTGTTGGTGCAGCAGCGGCTTTGCAGTCTTAGCGGACTCAACAGACTCAGCGGTCTTTAAGGCAATCTGCCTGGCTTGTTTCTTCGTGCTTGCTTGTTTGCTTCTTCCTTATACTTGGCGAAATCATGTCTCGTCATGTATGTCTTGACTTGTAATAAAGATAGTTGATACTACAAGATCTGTGGTTGCTCTCCATTGTCTCTGATTTACATAGCTCAGTTTATGGTTGGAGTGTTCGTGTGCCTACTTTCCGCTTGGTCAAGTAGTCAGCTTGATAGCTCTGAAAGTTTTTACTTGGTATCAGAGCTATCTCCTGATCAGCTTGCGAAATTTCAACATGGTATTAGAGGGAACAATGGATTGGGAAGTGATCAACCTCAGTTGTGCTCGGTGCTTCTAGAAGCTATTTGATCAGTGGCTGTTGCAATGGAAGGAGCTTTCGCAAGGGGTCTTGGTATTGAACTTCTTATAACGACTAACTTCAAGAAGTGGAAGTCGTGTATGAAGAGCTATCTTATTGGTGAGGAGTTATGGGAGGTAGTCGGTGGTGACAACAAGCAAGAAGTGACTGCTGCTACTGGTACTGCTGAACAAGTGAGAACTTGGAGGAATACTAATGCAAAGACAGAGTTTGCTCTCAAGCGGGCTATCTCACCTGAGATCTTTGATCACATCTTAGGATGTGAGTCTGCTGCTGAGATCTGGACATCCATTAATGGACTGTTGAATAGGAAGAATGTAGCGCGGCTACAGTTCTTAGAGAATGAGTTGGCTAAAGCAACTCAAGGAGATCTTTCCATCTCAAGGTTCTTTCTTAAGATGAAGAACCTGTGCGGTGAAATATCAACTTTGGATCCTGATGAGCCCATTTCTGAAGCTAATTTGAAGAGGCACATAGTCCGTGGGTTGCGGAAGGAATATGTGGCCTTTATGACTTCTATTAAGGATGGGAGACTCAGCCATCCTTGCTGGAGCTGGAGAATCTGCTAGCATCACAAGAGAGCTTGGCTAAGCAGATGGCCAGAGTTACTATCTCTAAATGAGGTAGTGAAGCTCTCTTCACTGATAAGAAGAAGAAGTGATGGGAAAGGAAGAAGAAGCCTGCTGCTATGGATGTGCCTTCAACTTCCTATCAGCAAGAGAGGAGCGCTGCTCCTAAGAAGAACTGGAAGAAGGAGTTGAAGTGTTACAGGTGTAATCAGCCAGGGCACTTTAAGCATGCCTGCAAGGTCAAGCTGCAGCTTGGGCATGTTGCAGATAAAGAGGGAGCTGGTTCCAGTGCTGAAGAAGCCGAATGGGGAGGAGCCTTCTTGACGAGCACATGTGTTCATTCTCTTTCTACAGTCGACTACCAAGATGATTGGATAGTAGACTAGGGGTGTGGTCATCGCCTCACTAGAGATGAGTTGAAGTTCTCTTCACTGCAGACATTCTCAGGTAATGAAACTATTATTACAGCTGATGATTCTGTTCATACTATAGAGAAGGAGGGTGCTGTTTCTTTGGATAGTGCTCAGGGTTCGCTCACATTAAGGAGTGTGTATCACGTACCTGGCATGAAGAAGAACCTCTTCTCTATGACTAATGCAGTTGATGCGGGATATCACGTTCTGTTTGGGCCAATAGAAGTGGAATTTTTCCACAACATATCAGCGCTTAAGGCTGAGGTTGCTCAAGTAGGTAGAAGGGTTAGAGACTTGTTTGTTTTATCAAGAAGTTCTTATGTTGATCGGATGAGGGCCAACGATAGCACTGATATCTGGCATGAGAGGCTAGGGCATGTAGGGAAGGACAAGCTGAAAGCTATGGCGATGAGAAGCCTTATAAAAGGCTTGCCAAAGTTGTCATCTTATGGAGATGACCATGTTTGCGCTGGTTGTCAATTGGAAAATGCTCTTCGCCTTCCGTTTGACAAGTATCAAACTTGGAGCAAGGCACTATTGGAGTGTATTCATGGTGACCTGATGGCGCCAATTGTTATCGCTAGTCTTGGAGGAAGCAGATACATGTTGGTGATGATTGATGACCACTCAAGATACACTTGGGTGTATTTCATGAAGGAGAAGTCAGTCGTCTTCCAGTTGTTTGTGGAGTTCAAGGAGCTGGTGGAGTGCCGGCTTGAATTGCAGATCAAGAAGTTTAGATCAGACGAGGGTGGTGAGTTTGTATCATCCGAGTTTTCTAACTTTTGTAGGAAGCACAGGATCCAGAGAGAGCTTACTTATGCTCATACTCCACAACAAAATGGAGTGGCGGAGAGGAAGATCCGCCATTTGACGGAAACCTGCTAGTGTTGGCTTGATGCAAAGGGCATTCCCAGGTCTCTTTGGGCGGAAGGAATGGCCTGCGCAACTTATGTCATCAATCGGATGCCTCTGAGTCCAATCAATATGAAGTCTCCTCATGAGATGATGTTGAAGGATAAGCCCAGTGTTGAACACCTTTGGGTGTTTGGATCAACTTGCTATGTATATGTCCTTGATGCTCTGAGGACCAAGCTTGATGCAAAGGCGAGAAAGCTTGTCTTTGTGGGCTATGATGAGCGGAAGAAGGGATGGAAGTGCATGGATCCTTTGATAAGGAAGTTCATTTTATCAAGATACGTTGCCTTTGATGAACTAATGTCTTATGGAGGTGGTTCTATTGAGCTGCAGGAGAATAGGGTTAATGAAGGGCAAAAGGAAGCTGCTAAAGATCTTCAGGTGGAGCTGGCTGTGTCACCAGGAGCTCCAGGTGTTTCAGGCTTTGGGGCAGAGGCATCTATTTCAGGAAGCAGGGGGAACGATGCTCCTAGTGTGCCCGAGAATGGAGCTGATTTTGAAGAAGTAGTGGAGGTGGTGAGCAAGGAGCAGACTCTTCGGAGATCGAAGAGGATCATCAAGCCACCAGCTCGTTACTGCGAAGGGAACTCGGTGAGCTTTGTCTCTTGTTTCTTCGCAGTCCCCATGGATGAGCGGGAGCCTTCTAGCTTTAATGAAGCCACTGGAGTCAAGGAGTGGGAAGATAACATGGATGAAGAGATGGTTACTCTGAAGAAGAATGAGACATGGGACCTTATGCCTAAGGTTGATGGCATTACTCCTGTGACTTGCAAGTGGGTGTATTAGCTGAAGAAGAAGGCGAATGGGAGCATCAAGCGGTACAAGGCTCGCCTTGTTGCTCGAGGGTTCTCTCAACAGTTTGGCAAAGAATATGAAGAGACGTTCAGTCCCATGGCAAAGATGACTTCAGTTCGGGTGGTGATGGCCTTGACAGCTTGCTAAGGGTGGAATATGTGGCAGCTGGACATAAAGAATGCTTTTCTTTACAGGGAGATCGACAAAGATATCTTCATGGATCAGCTACTGGGGTATGTTTCTGAAGATCATCTGGACTACGTCTGCAAGATACTGAAAGCTCTTTATGGGTTGAAGTAGGATCCTCGAGCCTGGTATGGGAAGATTGCAGAATACCTCCAGTTCTGTGGTTATCTTTCTTCAAACTCAGACTCGAACTTATTCGTTAAGAAGAAGGGGGAGCTTCTAGTCTTGGTGTTGTTGTACATGGATGATATGATCATCATGGGGAACTCTAAGGAGAAGGTAGCTAGGCTCAGGGCAGAGCTAGCTATAAGATTTGAGATGAAGGACTTGGGTGAGCTCCACTATTTCCTTGGACTCGAGGTGGAGAGGAAAGAGAGAGGCATACTCTTGTCCTAGAAGGGCTATGCAGAGCGAATCGTTCAGCGCTTCGGCATGCAAGAGGGGAAGAGTAGCTCTACTCCTTTCGATTTGGGCATCAAACTTCGGCGGGATGAGGGAAGGATTCTTCCATATCCTTTGGTGTTTCGGGCTCTGGTTGGGAGTTTTATCTACTTGATGATTCTATGGCTAGACATTGCTTATGCAGTTGGCCGAGTAAGTCGATATATGGCGGAACACAGGAAGCCTCATCTGATGGATGCGAGGAATATTCTGAAGTATGTGAAGGTCACTTCTAATATGGGTCTCCTTTATAGGAGAGGTACGATGTTTGTTCTTCAAGGATACTTGGATGCTGATTATGGGGGAGATTCAGATGACCGGAAGTTGATATCTGGTTATGTCTTCACATGAGGATCAACCAGTATCTCTTGGTGTAGAAAAAAGAAAGACTCGGTGTCCGTCTCTACTACGGAAGAAGAGTACAAGGCTTCAGCCTTGGCAGCTCCGGAAGGCATTTAGCTCAGGAGGCTAGTAGAGGATGTCTAGGAAGAAGTGCACGGTCCAAATCTGCTGTGTGGTGACATTGAAAGCGCCTTGAAACTGGTGAATAATCAAGTTTTTCATGAACGGACCAAGCATATAGAGATCGAGCACCACTTCATTCGAGAGAAGGTGTTGGAGGGATCTCTTATGGTGGAGCATGTGCGGAGTGAGGACAATATCACAGACATCTTCACGAAGCTGCTGCCGAAGGTGCCATTTACTCGGTTACGAGGACTGCTGGGCTTGGTCACCACTTCTCACTTTAAGGGGGAGTGTTGAAAATTATGAAGTAAAAGTGGGGGGGGGGGGGGGGTTGATCAGGCAGACCGCGGGGCCTGGGTGGACTGATGGTGCGGTCTGGGCAGTCTGAATATTGCGGCTGGTAATGGTTATTATGGTCTGGGCGATCTGGGCGATCTGGGCGACCTGGTTGTTGCGGTTTGGTGATGGTTCCCTAGTGACTTGTAGTTGGTTCCCTAGTGACTTGCAGTTGGTTGTCCTCTGGTGTAACCTTGCGGATAGGTGGAGTATCCGCATAAGGGAGGACTCACTCTAAGTCCACAACATTCGCTCTATGCGGACTGCTCTTAGAGCTTGTGAGTTCGGCTGATTGCCTTGCTCTGGTGGAGCGGCTTATTGGCGGTCTGACTTGGGAGCTCGCGGACTGGAGCCTTGTCCACCGAGCTCGCGCCGGGTTCTTGGTTGGTTGCTAGACTTGGTCACAATCTATGATAAGTCTAGGGTGTTCGCAGAGTCCGCAATGTCTGCTGGTTGACCGGACAGTTTGTGCCTGTTGGTCGTGGACTTATGTTGCGGGCTGATATGGTGTTCGCGGCCGTACGTATTGGTGTTGTGTCCGTGTATTGTGTGCGGACTGTTGCATTGTGTGGGTTGTTGTTGTGTTCGCATGCTGGGCAGTGTGCGGAGTGGAGTAGTTTCCACTGGGTTGCGTGCTGGCTTCCAGACTTGGTGCGAGGCATTTTTGTTTGGCTTGTCCAACCTTGTCCTTGTGGACTCGGCGGACTGACTTGTGCTAGCTACGGGTTAGGGTGGTGATTCTATCCACTAGGGTGGTGACCACACTCCTCTCTGCGATTATAAATAGGATCCGCCGTCACATCAACATTAACTGAGGAACAGTAAGTTTAGCATTGTTTAATTGCTGCGACCTCAGTTTTCTTGTCCGTGTGGTTTGAGAAGGTTAACTGGTTACTGTTTGCAGGTTGTGAGGCTACTACTGTGAAGCCAGGAGTCTGGTTCTGACTGTGGTCAGGAATCAGTGGAACTTGCGGTTATCAATCGGTGGTTTCAGTAGGTCGCATTTGCGGCAAGCCAGTCTTCTATCCTTCAGTAATTTCCAAGTTCAATAACCTGTCTGATGGTCTCGGCGGACTAGGCGGTCTGTTCTTTAAGTTTGGGGTGGCTTGCAGAATAGTCGTTCAGCAGAATAACGGGTAGTCCGCGCAATTCGCGGACTCCGTAGTTCAGTTAGTGCAGCAGCGGCTTGGCGGTCTCGGCGGGCTCAGCGGTCTCTGAGGCTGTCCGCCCGGCTTGTTTCTTCTTGCTTGCATGTTTGCTTCTTCCTTGTACTTGGCGAAATCATTTTTCTCCATGTATTTCTTGCCTTGTAATAAAGATAGTTGATATTACAAGATCTGTGGGTTCTCTCCGTTGTGTCTGATTTACATAGCTCAGTTTATGTTTGGAGTGTTCCTGTGCTAGTTTCCGTTTCCGCTTGATCAAGTAGTCAGCTTGATAGCTCTGAAAGTTTTTACTTGGTATCAGAGTTATCTCCTGATCAGCTTGCAAATTTTCAACATGCAGTCTCCTTTTTTGTAAGACGCATGGGTACACCTGATGTAACACATTTTACTTGAATAGAAAGAATAAAATTTGCATTGCCCGTTTTCTTTTACGACATTTCATGTTATAAAGAGATTGACTGAATAACAATCTGCGTTGGCATGATTAATCAATCATGTCGAGTAAACGGCTTCTTATATCCTTTAACTCAACAATATTATATGATTTCTTCCGATAGTAAGTGAATTGAATATCTGATCTTCTCGGGAGGACAATGAATCATGACTTCTAATCGTGATAAGACATCTTTAGAGACACAACCTGGTTATAAAAGAAAATTAAGGTCAGAATGATATTGCCGCTTCTGATGAATGTAATAAGAATTTAGACCGCGAAGTTAATCACACTAACCGGAAATTTCAACTCCATCAGTAATTCCAGAAGTATATTTAAAGTTAAAATGATATTGTCGTCGGTCATGAAGAAGACAGAACTTATGTCACATTGCCTGTAACACCAATTATAGCGGGCAAGAAAATACATCCTGACCGCATAGTTAACTACGTTAACCGCAAGTTTCTGCTTTATGATTATATTATTAGGGGAATAATCATCCAATAATAATGAAAAGAGTCATAGTTATAACTGCAGGCTTTTTAGAATCAACTAGTGAATTTGCTAAAGTATTCTGTTCATAGTGCTAACCATTCTAACCGCTGAAAATAGAAAATGATTCGGGCTGCAATAATTATCCGGCATGGAGGATATAAAAGAAATAAATCCTGGCCGTCACTCATACTCTTGCATCTGTTCCCAAGCAGAGACAATTAAGAAGAATAAAAATGCATTACTGTTTTCAAGCCAGTTTAATGAATATTTACTCAAGGATCATGGGTTCCAGAAGTTCCAAAGAAGCTTGGGATCGCCTATAAAACGAATATAAAAGTACAAAAAAGGTAGTTAAAATCAAATTACAATCTTTGAGAAAACAGTTCGATGCTTTAGTAATGAAAGAAGGAGAAAACTCATCTGATTACTTTGCCAAGACCATTGGCCTAGTAAATCAAATAATAAGTTTGGGAGGAGTTATTGAAGAAGTCACTATTGTAGAAAAGATTTTGAGAACTCTTCCAAAGTCCTATAACCACATCGTCTCCTCCATTTTAGAAGTCAGAGATCTTGACACCCTCACTGTCATAGATCTACTAGGCTCTATTCAATCCCATGAAGAGTTGTTCTTAAGAGACTACAGTGTCCCCCTTGAGAAAGACTTCCATACTAAAGAAAATGTCTAGCAAAACAATGAAAAGAGAAAAAAACCACAATTCTAACTCAAACCACCATTCAGCCAACTACAAACCAAACCCCCACTGGAAAGAAAAAGACAAGAGAAGCAATTTTCATCCTCAAAAGGGAGACTATAGAAGAAACAATAATCAAAATCATGGAGATTATATGAGAGATAATACCCAAAATCATGGAGATTATAAGAGAGACATTATTCGTCACTCAGGCAACCAAGCTTGCCTAATCTATAAGAAAACAAACCATCAACTGAAAGATTGTTTCTGGAGGTGTAAAAATTGTAAGATACTCAATCACTCAGCACAAAATTGCTGGTACGGCAAGAAGGAGGAAGCTAGATTTACAGAAGAAGAGCAGAGAGAGCAAGGAGGAGAAAAATATACATTCCCACTATATATTTGCAAAGCCAATATTGACACCAACTCACCAACCCAATGGTTTCTTGATAGTGCCTGCTCTAGCCATATGGTGCACTACAGGAAATACTTTATTTGACTTGATGAAACATTCAAGTCTGAAGTAATATTAGGAGATGGAAAGAGAAAGCCTAAAGAAGGGAAAGGCACAATAGCAGTTGTAGTAAAAGGAGAAGAAAAACTTGTAGCCAATTTCCTGTATGTGTCATCCCTCCAACAAAACCTCATGAGCATAGGCCAAATCTCTAGAAATGGCTATCTCATAGTATTTGATCATCCCCACTATCATCTAGTCAAGAAGAAGACCAATAAAACAGTAATCTCTACCGTGATAAATTCAAGCAATATTTATACTCTACATCTCCCCTTACCAACCTCCACCTTGTCTCTTGCTTGCAATCACAATACAATATCACTTATCTCCACACCCGGGCATCATAGGAAGGGACATCTAAACCACTCTTACCTTCTACAACTTCATAGCAAAAACATGACAGAAGGGCTTCCCTCTATCCCTCTACAATTCCAGAACTGTGATACCTGCGCAAGAGGGAAGTCTCATAGGCAGCCTTTTCCTCTAAAGAAGAGCTATTGATATGAAAGGAGGGGTTAGATCTGACTTACTCTAGAGGAGGGGGGGGGGGTGAATAGAGTATTAAAATTTTGGTTGTTTTTAACTTTTATATCAGAGTGAAAGTAGGTGATACCAATAATATATAAAGAAAAAAAATAGGCTAAGCTATTCTATTTATCGCAGCCACAGCAAGAGAAAACAAAAAATGAGCACAGCCAGACAACACAAGAATTTTATAGTGGTTCCTCAACTGGGTACATCCACTCTTCTACCACCCTAGTAGGAATCCACTAGCAGGTTTTTGATCAGGTGACTGCCACCACAATATCTATTTGCAGGGAGATATTGCAACCCTTTAGGATTTTGATCAGGTGCCCAAAAACCAACCAAGTCTTTTGATCAGGTGACTTGACAACCAAGTGGTTAACTTTTGAAGGGAGTTAAAACCCTTTTACAGGAGGTGAGAGGAGGTGATGGTGTCTTCTCTTTCTCTAATTAACAGAGAATATTAGTGGATCTTTGATATTGACAAAGCTCCCCCCTGAGATGTTGAAAGGTTCAGGAAGAGTGGAGATTTGCTTCAGGGTGTAGGTCTTTAGCCTTATTTTGTCAATAACCAGGAATCCAGTAGATAGATATTGAAAGAATGTCTCTGAAGATTCCAGGCTCTGAAGATGAGGAAGACTCTTGATTTGTGATGAATATTCTTCTTCAGATTTTCAGGATTGACAAAGATGAAAGCAGATTGCACTGAGAGAGAGTTCTAAAAGTTCAGTCATTGTATTTTCTTGTGCTGTATATTCTCTTTGTTGGTTTTGTTGGTGATATCGACTGAAAAGAGAAAATCTCTTTTATATTCTTAGTCAATTTCTCTTTTGAATTTTGAATTCTGGCATTAATTGCTGGCTTATCTGGAGAATACAAACGGCTGGAATAAATCTTAAATGAGTTTCCCATTCTGTCCCTAATAAAATAACAAGTAATTTTCCTGATGAAGACCATAATTAATGCTGCCAATAACGGCTATATTCAAAGGAATATTAGCATTAATTACTCAGGAGTAATACTGCTAGTTAATATAGAAATTAAGGGACAGAAGGAAGAAAAAATCTCTCATTCTGGACGGGACAGAAATCTTCGACTTCAGAATGGAATTCATCGACCTGAGATCCAAGTTCGTCGACCTGAGAATTCCAGTTCATCGACCTGAGCTCTGTGAACTGCGTACTGAGAATGACTTGCCAAATCTTCACTCTGAGTTCATTGAGCTGAGAGTCTGTCTGAAGAAAACTGATCGTCGACCAGATCTCAAATATCATCGAGCTCAGCTCAGAGAAATAACTCTGATTTCGTCGAGCTGAGTTCGAAGAATTTCGAACTAAACAATCTGTTCTCTGAAACTTCTAAGTCTTAGTCTTCTGATGTCCTCTACTGGCTGGTCCAAGAAGGTTGAACCTAATGACTTAGCTTAAACACTAGGACTCAATGAATTAACCCTGGCTATACAAGGTGGGTCAGACTCAACCTAGTTTAGTGAACCTTGCCCAAATCAACCTAGGGATCCAATAATCTCCTCCTATTTGGGTGAGGTCACTAAAACACAATAAAAGAAACACTCATAAAGCATGAAAACATATATCTGACAGAAATAAAACATTCAGCAGATATTTACAAGATGTGCTTCATGATTAAACAGTATAGAGTTCATAAATAAGAACAAAAACAAAATCATTGTTTCTGCTTGGGATTAGCTTTCTCTGGCTTCTCAGCAGGCTATCTGAAGATGATTTCTCTATTTGGATTAACAGCTTCTTTCTTTGACATAGTTCTTTCTTTGATATAGTCATGTCATATGCACCAATAATATTGAGAGAGGTTGCTCTGGGCACTACAGCTTCTAGATGCAGTTTTATATGATCATCAACATTGATAAATTTGTTTGCCTTTGGATACCTTTTAAGTTCTTCTTTTCTGAATGAAGATATGGTTGAAAATTGGGAAGGATCCTTTCCTTCATCTTTGGCTTTATTAATTTGTGAGAGTCCTACCAGCTCATGAAATCTGGCCATTTTGGCTGAAGTTTCTTGTTTTGGATCTACAAAGGGAATTGGAGGAGACTCTAGCCTTTTTTGACTTGAGTCCTGCTTTGAATCAACAATAGATTCTGTAGGAGTTCTCTTGAATGAAGCTGGAGGAGGATGGCTTTGAGAAGATTGCTGCTAACAGCCATGCCTGGAATGTCTTTGATAAGTCTTGGTCACTGGAGAAAATTTTTAAGAGACATTGCTAGAGGCACCTGAAGATGGAGGAGTAGGAGGAGGGTCTTTCCTAAATTACCTAGGAGGAGACCTGTACCTTCTCCTCTATTTCCTATCTTTCTACTCATTCTTGGATAGCCACATCCACTGAGGCATCCTGGGTATGGAGTTATCTTTTGCAAGATATAGTAAGGGGTGTCATTGGTAGGATTAGGCTTTGGAGCAGCCTTTGGAACAAACTTTCTCTTCTTTGCAGCTTTCTTCTTTGAGTTAGGATTATCAGATCCATCAGAATCATCATCATCTTCATCAGAAGAACTTTGAGGGTTAACATATAATGCATCTATCTCTTTTAAAGATTCCTTTAAAATCTGTCTTTCAGCCTGAGGAAGAGCTTGAGGTAGAGCAACTATAGGTGGAGCAACATTCTCTGTGATCATTTAAGAATCTTCTAAATCTTTATCAACAGACAGGAAATTATTCAGCTCAGGATCATTTTGTATCTGTGCAATTTCTTGAGCAACATCTAGAGCAATCAGATCATCTAAACTGGGGATAGGGCTATTATCCATTACATAGGTTGGGCCTGAAGGTTCCACAACCATGTTAACAACAAAACTTTCCTTCAGTTGACTAATAACTTCAGGACTTATAGAAGGAGTGTAGCACACTATTGCCAAAGATGGCCTCATTGCTGGAAGAAAAGAATTCAGATAAATTGTGCTAAAAGAATGTAATAAACTAAAAATGTCTACTGAGGGATTGATATAACAATCACCATCAGTCACAATATCTGCAATCAGCATATTTACATCCAAAATATTAGCCTCTGGAACCATATCTATATCTGTAAACTCATAAATTTGCATAACTGTTTCTGCTGCTGCTTCTACTGCTATTGGAGCTGCTTCTGCTACTACTGGAGCTGCTTCTTCATTGAGTATCTCCTCCTGCCTAGTTTCAATAAGTACTGGAATCAGGCCCCTTGTTGAAGAAGAAGGGATAGAGGAGGCAGGAAGTTGGGCAGCAAGAGATGAAATGGAGGCAGCAAGAGGTGAAATAGCCTCTGCTATGAGTTACCTTAGAAGAGTAGTGATGATTTCAGAATAGAGGAAATGGAGGGGGAATCTATGTCCATTAACTCAAGAGGGGTTTGAGTGGATATAGATGGATTGAGGGTGGATGATGATGGATGAGAGGGAGAAGAATCTGGCATTTGCTCATCTGTAGATGATGGAGTATGGATGGGGGAAGACATCAGTTCAAATGATGGTAAAGAAGATAGGTTGAGAAGGGGGATATCAGTAAGATGTGAAGGTAGAAGGGATTACGGAGGAGTGACATTCTCTGGTGTAGTAGCATGCACTAGAGATTGAATTGGTGATGGTTGATGTTCAGGGGATTGATGTGGTGTATGAGAATGGACTGGAGTATGAACTGGTGTTGAAAGATGAACTGGGGATGCTGGAGGAGTTGGTGTAAGTGCTTGATATGTGGAAGTATGCTGGAGGGATGTTGAAGGAGTTTGATTATGAGGAGGTGGAGGTGGAATGGAAACTTCCTCAACAGGGTGAGGAGTGGCTGGAGCAGCCCTAGTACCCTCAAAATGTCTTAAGGAAGAGGAGGAAGCCTTGGATGGCTTGGAGATATTCCTCTCCCACCTGCCAAATAAGGCGCACGTAAGCCTCTTGGAGGCATTAATGAATATGGTCTGGGAGACCAAGGATTCAGTAGCCTTAGCTTGAAGGAAGATTCCCAGAATTCTTCCAAAGCATACCTCTTTCTTGGTATTTTTCTTCTTAATCATCTCGAACATGATTCTAGCCCAATCCATGGGCTTCTTGTTCACAACAGCACACATCACTAGAAACTGTTGTCTAGTGATGTAATCATGGGTTGTGTGCTTGCCCATCAGCACCTTGCGCACAACATCTGCTAGAAACTTGTAGTCAGCAGATAAGTGTTTTTTCAGCAGTTTATTGGGTGTTTCTCCAGAATAACCCATCTTAATCAACATTTCATCAAATTCAGAACTATCAATTTCTAACTCTTCTTCTCCATTCAGTAATCCAAAAATCTCAGTTAAGACGGCAGGGGTAAGATATACGACATTACCAGATATTGTTCCCGTCATAGTATCAGCATTTGGAGACGAAGAAGTGAAAACCCATTCCTAAACTTCTGTTCCCGCAATCTTCATTCTGGTGGTCATCAAATTCTTTAACTGCTGATCTTCAAATAATTTTAGAATTTACAAGAAGATCTGGTCAGAATGTTGGAATGACTCAAAATCTATATCGAAACACATGTCAAACTTCATTGCCGCAAGAGCGCTTGCTGGAATCGCCAAGATCACCTGCAAAAGAGAAACAGAGAGATCAAGTGCAAGGGGAATAGAAATCGCAGGATGGACCTCAAAGAAAACCTAGATATAAGGTTTTTTAGAATATGAAATGACAAACTCCATCCTGCGAAAAAGGAAAATTCTTCGATCTGAGGTCGACAAAATATGTTATTGACAAAGGAGTTCGTCGATTTCAGTCTGAAGAAGGGAAAACTTTTCGTCGTCCTCAGGTCGACGAAAATTTTCTGAAGCCAGATCGTCGATCTCAGGTTGACGAAAATAACTTCACACAGAGAGAGTTCGTCGATCTCAGTTCGATGAATTTTCTCAATAACTTTTCTCAGTTTGTCGATCTCCGGTCGACGAACTGTGGCAAATTCTTCGACCTAGAGATAGAAAATTAAATTAATCAAACTCCATTCATCATGCCTAACTGATTCATAAAGGATAGATGTTTCTTCTCATCCAAGGGTTTGGTGAAGATATCTTCCCTTTGCAAATAAGTAGGGATGAAGGTAAGATTAATTTTATTTTTGTCAACACACTCCCTAATGAAATGATGCCTTACATCTATATGCTTTGTCATACTATGATGCACTAGATTCTATGCTATGGATATAGCACTGGTACTATCACATAATATAGTAGAATTATTTAAGTTGTATCCATAATCCAGGAGTTGATTTTGCATCCATAACATCTGTGAATAGCAACTACTAGCTGCTATGTATTCAGCTTCTACTGTTGATGTAGACACAGATGTCTGCTTTTTACAAAACTAGGAGACAAGTCTAGCACCAAGGAACTGGCATGTTCCAGATGTGCTCCTCCTGTCCACTCTATATCCAGCAAAGTCAGCATCTGAGTATCTAGTTAACTCAAACTCTAACTCAGTTGGATACCAGAGTCCTAGATTAGATCAACTCTTTATATATCTTAGAATCCGTTTTAGCAAAATAAGGTGAGATTCTTTAGCGTTCACCTGGAACCTAGCATAAAGAAAGGTAGCAAACATAATATCTGGCCTACTTGCTGTGAGATATAATAGGGATCCAATAATGGCCCTATACAATTACTAATCAACATGTTTCCCACATTCATCAGAATCAACCACAGCATTTGTAGCCATAGGTGTTTTCTTAGTTGAGGCAACAACCATCCCAAATCTTTTTATCAGCTCTTTAGCATACTTGGATTGGGATATGAAAATGCCATCATGGTTTTGCTTCACTTGGATACCAAGGAAGTAGGAGTGCTCACCCATGCTACTCATCTCAAACTTAGAATGCATAAGGTTAGAGAACCTTTTGCATAGTTTGGGATCTATAGAACTAAATATGATGTCATCTACATATATTTGTGCTAACAGAATTTTATCATGATGATGCTTGAAAAATAAAGTCCTATCTACCATGCCTCTAGAAATTTATGCTCTAAGAGAAATCTAACTAAGGTTTCATAGAAAGCTCTTGGAGCTTGCTTTAGACCATAGAGAGCTTTATGCAATTTGAAAACATAATAGGGATAAGTTAAAGAGATAAAACCTGGTGGTTGTTCCACATAAATCTCTTCTTTGAGTTCTCTATTCAGAAATGCAGCACTTTTGACATCCATTCTGTAAACCTTGAACTTTTTGTAGGAAGCATATGCAAAGAAGTTTCTTATAGCCTCTGTTGAAGTTGGAGATCGGGCGGTCTGGCGGTCTTGCTTTGCGGGTTGATGACCGCGCGGTCTGGCAGTTTCCCTTCAGCAGTTTGGTTGCTGTGTGTTGTTGTCTAAGGTCCAAGCAGTCTAGCAGTTTGTCTCTGGCGACTTGGAGACTGGGCGGTCTGGCGGTCTCCCATTGCAATCTCTCTCTCTGGTAGTAGCCGAGCGGTTATTCCTTCTATCTAACCGCGCGGCTTGTGCGGTTTGTGTTTGTATAGTCAGCTTGTGTCCTTCAATTTTTTAGTCCCACATCTATTATTTGTTTTCCCTCATCTCTTCTCCATTCTATATAAGGGAGGCCATACCTTTGTAATAGACATCTTTTTGGGCATAATAAAATTTCAGTTATACCATTTTTCGGTCTCTTTTTTTTTGTTCTCACATGGTATCAGAGCACTCGATTTCTTCCACCTGATTGTACAACTCTGTTCGCGCGGCCTACTCGCCTTTCTTGCGAACTTTTTTAGTTCGCGCGGTTCGCTTTTTCACCTGATTCGTGTGGCCTTCTCTCTAATCGCACGACCTTCTCCCTGCTTTGATCTGCTTCTTGGTTGTGTCCATTGTGGTTTCCTTTTTTGTCCGCTGCAGTTTTCTCGGTTCTCTCGAACTTCCTTTTAGTTCGCGTGATCTGTCTCTCTGTTCGCGCGACCTATTTCTGCTCTTATGGCTCTCTTCGATATCTCTACTTTCTCCTCTTCTTCGAAGCCTTCTGCCTAGGTGGTCACATCTTCTGGTAGTGCCCACTTCGTTACTCAAGGAAAATGGCTGATCGACTCAGGTGCTACCAATCATCTTACCGGCTCTTCCCCCAACTTCTGATTCTCCTGCTATTCCCTTTGCTCCCTCTTCTCCTACTGCAATATCCACCCCTACACCGTCTCCGTCCACTCCTCTCCCTCCGCCTCTCTCTCCCACTTCTCCTCCACCGTCTCCCTCATCTCAGTCGCCGTCGCTCTCTCCTATCGGGCCAGCTCGCTCTGCCATGGATGCTCTGGATGCCGAGGGACCCGCTGATCTGGATCTTCCTGTAGCTCTTCACAAAGGGGTGCGGACGTGTACCCTATACCCCCTTGCCGCTATTGTTTCATATGATCGTCTTACCTCTTCTCGCAGGGCCTTTGCGTTGGCTATCTCTGCCACTACCACACCTCGTTCCTACTAGGAGGCCCTTGATATTCCTCACTGGAAGATGGTCATGGATGAGGAAATGGCGACCCTAACAGAGCAGGGTACGTGGACTCTTGTTCCTCCTCCATTCGGTACTGATGTTGTTGGCTGTTGCTGGGTCTTTGTGGTCAAATTTGGCCCGAACGACACTGTGGATCGTTATAAGGCTCGCCTTGTTGCTAAGGGCTTTACTCAGACCTATGGGGTTGATTACTTTGATACCTTCTCTCCCATGGCTCGTCTCAGTAATATACGGGTCCTTCTCTCTGTGGCGGTCAATAGAGATTGGCCGATTTCCCAGTTGGATGTCAAGAATGCCTTCCTTTATGGTGATCTTCAGGAGGCCGTCTACATGGACCAACCTCCTGGGTATGTTGCTCAGGGGGATACACGAGTATGTCGGCTGCAGAAGGAAATCTATGGCCTCAAGTAGAGCCCTTGAGCCTAGTTTGAAAAGTTCAGCGGCATCATGGCGACCATTGGTTTTGCGCGAAGCTCTGCCGATCACTCAATATTTATTCACAAGACCTCCTCGGGAATGGTGGTTCTTGCTGTGTACGTCGATGATATTCTTCTCACTAGCGATGACCAGGAATGGGTAGCCTTGACAAAGCGGCATCTTCGTCAATATCTGGTCATGAAAGATATGGGCTCTCCAAAGTACTTTCTGGGGATCGAAATCTCTCGGAAGCCCAACTCCTTAGTCCTATCTCAGCGTAAGTATGCCCTTGATCTGTTAAAAGAGGCAGGATTGACTGGGGCCAAACCTGCCCGATGCCCCATGGAAATTGGAGAAGACAAAAACTGGACAGATGATTCGCCTCTTCTTTTAGATACTACGCGGTACAGGCATCTAGTTGGTAAGCTCATATATCTCACAGTGATAAGGACCGACATTTCCTATGTTGTGGGCAAGGCGAGTCAATTCATGCAAGCACCTAGGGAGTGCCATCTACAGTCCGCCTTGTGGATTTAAGAGTATGCCAAAGCAGCGCATGGGAAAGGATTACTCTTTCAGAAGAATGATCATCTGAGGATTGAAGCATACTCAGATGCGAGTTACGCTAATGACAAAGGGGATTGCAAGTCTACCTCCAGTTTTTGCACCTTTGTTGGGGGAAATCTGGTAAGCTGGAAGAGCAAGAAGCAATCTGTCGTTTTCATGTCCAGTGCTGAAGCAGAGTATCGGGGTATGACATCAACCACTTATGAGTTAAAATGGCTACGAGCTCTCATGTTGGATTTAGGAGAGGTCTACAACCATCCTCTACCTATCTTCTATGACAACAAGGCTGCCATATATATCTCCAAAAATCTGGTCTTCCATGAAAGAACCAAGCACATTGAGGTCGACTGTCATTTCATTCATGAAGAGATTTTGAAGGAACAAATTTGCACTCCCTTCGGCACTTCTGATAAAGAGCTGGCTGGCATCTTCACCAAGCCAGTATCCGCCTCGTTTCTTCATATTTGTGACAAGCTAGGCATGATCGATATATATGCTCCAGCTTGAGGGGGAGTGTTGAAGTTGGAGACCGGGCGGTCTGGCGGTCTGGCTTGGCGGGTTGATGACCGCGCGGTCTGGCGGTTCCCTTCAACAGTTTGGTTGCTGTGTGTTGCTGTCTGAGGTCCAAGCGGTCTAGCGGTTTGTCTCTGGAGACTTGGAGACCGGGCGGTCTGGCGGTCTCCCATGGAGATCTCTCTCTCTGGTAGTAGTCGAGCGGTTAGTCCTTCTATCTAACCGCGCGGCTTGTGCGGTTTGTGTCTGTATAGTCTGCTTGTGTCCTATAATTTTTTAGTCCAACATCTCTTATTTGTTTTCTTTCATTTCTCCTCCATTCTATATAAGGGAGGCCATACCTTTGTAATAGACATCTTTTTGGGCATAATAAAATTTCATTTATACCATTTTCCATTTTCGTACAATGGTTATTTTATTAATGGATTCCACTTTTGTACAAAGTACATGGATAGTAGAAGAAATACACAAAATAGTGGCGTGATGCTCAAAGCAAACACTATTAGCTATGCTATTTCAAAAGATAAGAACCCTCGTATTGGAGGTGTCACTTACTATAGTAAGTTAACTGATATTTTTGAGATTCATTACACTAATGAATTTATGTTTACCTTATTTAAGTGTGATTGAATTGATCCTCAGGTGGGTTAAAAAGTTGATGAGTTTAATTTCACCCTTGTAAACTTCAATCATTTATTGTACAAGCATAACAAGCAACAGATGAGCCTTTTATATTAGCCACTCAAGCAGAACAATTGTGTTATGTCACAGATCCTTTAGAACTCGATTGGGAAGTTGTTATGCAGCTGACAATTTGAGATTCATTTGATATGTACTCTAAGAATTCATCCCATGTTTCTCGGCTTGTGCCTCAAGTTGAACCACTAAGTCAACAAGAATTAGATGAAAGAATATATGCACGTGATGATGATGTTCATTGGGTTAGAGATGGACTTGATGTCATCTTAGTTGATGATGCACAAGTGGATGTTGATAATGCTATTGATGATGACATAATTGAAGATTAAATGTTGCTTTTTTTATTAATGGTATATGTTCTTGCTTTGAAGGTGTTTTCGAGTCCATTTTTCTGCAGCTAATTTACATATATTTGACAGTTTGTGTGAATATTTGACGTTCCTCATATATATTTGACAGCAGGAATGGGGAAGAAAAAGTTTGCAGAACAAACTATGAATGCAAAAATGCAACTCGCTTCGCTCATAACACATCCACCATCACTAACTGAACCCTGCACCACTACACCTTTAGTTTCCCCTCCCGCTACACACCCACCACCCTCTATTCCTGCCACAACTATTTAGTCAGTATTTCGAGCCACAAAACATCCAATACCATCAATCTCTTCACCCACCACAAATACACCACGAGTACTAACCCGGTCAACTACTACACATGTACTATCCCTCTCCCAACCGGCGACCATACACATGCCACCACCCTCCGAACACATTACCAATACACATTCACAACCCAAAGAAATTTTCACTTGTCCACCAATTCGACATCAAATTCAACTTATAGTGCATCTGCAGGTACTTGAATATTATATTGCTTAATTATATGAGAAGTATGGTATATTTATGAAGATGTCTCGAACTTTAAAGCTAGGAAGAGAGGACGTGGTGTAGCTCATGGAATTTCAACATGGAGCACGAGAGAGCATTTTCATATTGATTTTGATCAGCATGGATTGCCTATTGGTAAGTGTGAGCAACCTTTAATAGGAAAACTTGGTTTGCTAGCGAGGAATGGATTTAAAGTACCGCTAACATATCCACGATGGAGTGATTTACCTGATGATGTTCTTGATGGGTTGTGGCGGGAGGTACATGTATGCTATTTTTGTAACAAGTTAAAACATATATAATATTGTTTAATTCTAATTATCTTATTGTTTAAGCGCAGGATAATACAGATGCACCTCCAGAGTTTCGGACTAAATGCTTGCGTATAATTGGAGAGAGATGGAGAGAATGGAAACATTAAATTAAACATAAAAACTATAATATATGTAAGACAGATGAGGAGCGCTTATTTATCATCCCAGATCGGGTTGTTGCTGATCAGTGGAGGACACTTGTTCAGTACTGGGGGCAAGATACTATAAAGTCTATATCAGCATAAAATTCAGGCAACCGTGAATGTCAGGGAGGATATCATAAGATGGGCAGATCATCATTTCGCTCCATTCGAGAAAAGGTAATTAATTAACTAAAATTATTTATAGTTACGCATACATTTGAGATTAATGCTATAAATTATATTGATATTTTAGATGGAGATAGAGGGAGTTGAAATGGATAGACTTAGTGTTTTTAAAAGAACACGAACTGACAAACGTGGCATGATTGAGTTTGATTCTAAAGATGTTATTGTAAGTTCCCTTTTATTATTGTAGATTTTCTTTCCAAGGACAAAATGAATTAATAAAAAATATTCCGTATCTTCATAATAAGGATGAAGTCAATAGTTTGTATGAAAAATTACTTGAGGAGCGCACTACAGAATATAAAGAATCTTGCTTTATTAAGGTCATGGGAGAGGATGACCATGGTCGTGTGTATACATGGGGCTCTGGTATAAGCAAGCCACAATAAAGTGAGCATGACTCAAAATCAATTTGTTCGCAAATTCGAGAGGAGGTGCAATCTCAATTTGATTCTCAAATTGCTAAAATGAAAGCACAAATGGATGAAATGACACGTGTTCAATAAAATATGCAAGTGCTTTTAGAGCGTGCTGGCATTCCATTAACATCAACAATGAATAAAAGTGATGATCGTTCCATTCCATCTAGTACTGGACAGGTTTGTATTTAATGTACTTTTCAATTACTATTTTTTTTAAAAAAAAACTTATAATATTTGAAATTTTATAGGTTGGAGATGAAAATGATGATTTAGAAGATGGAGAGTTGGAGGGCATAATACATCCTTCGACAAATTAATTTTTATGTTATAGTTTTTGGTTGATTGTGTTTTGTGGTGTGGGAATACTATAGCTCTATGTGTGCAGTATGCACGTACATGCATAGTTTATTATTTTTTGTTAACTATGAACTCATTGATCACCCGTCTTTGTTAACAATGAACTCATTCAGGTGTTAAAATATCTTTCATTTGGTCATGTTTATTAATTCTTACTAGATCTACTTATTTGATCATTCAGGTGTTTAATTCTTATTTGTTATAGCATGATAGCTAGATCTACTTTGATTTATGGATTTTTCTAGTTTATTTATAAATTTTAATCATATAAGTATTGGGACAATGACATTAGTTGGAATAATCCTAAAGGATATTTATTGAGATCCTATTTGTAAATTTATACCATCAGATTGAGAATTGCTAATTAGAAATAAATTATTTTATCAATGACAGGATGCTAATACAATGAGGTGAACTGCAAAATTCTACTAAATATCCATCTGTATAGTTTATTTGATACTAATACTTATGCTTGGCTTCACCTTAACTGTATGATTCATCATAATAGATTATCTGAAGCTATTATTGATATACTAACAACAACAACTTTCTACTTACTTTTATTTGCCATTTAAAGTTCCCCAAATTATTGTAATCAAAAGATTTGCTATGCAGATTCCTTGTGCATGATTTTGAGGTCATAAGTCATAACCATCTGCATCAGGAATATCCTTACCCTTAAACATCCCATCAACTTTGTGTAATGATCCATGATAATATTTCCTTAAAAATGGCTGAGTTTACCCTTGTTTACATACTGTAGATCCCAATACACATATAGCTAGTATGGATTGATAGTGCATCTGCGAAGCTGAAAGCTCTTCGCCAGATTGAAGACGGTCTCAGTCCGTCCATCTCGATCCATAATTTTATTGCACAAAGAATTTATAGTTTGTGAGCTACTTCGATCCATCATTTTGCGGGTGCGATTTTTTTATCAGGCGAAGAGCTCCGAATATGCTACCTTGATGCCAGCATGGATCACGATGCTCACCAGAAACTTCTCTCTGAAGGTTTCGGCTTTTATTGTCGCTGCTTAAGATGCTTGACTGGTGACTGAGTTGCTGTCAATTGGAATCCGTTTGAGGTTTAATTTAACACCTCAGTCAGGCAGCACTCGGTAGAAACTAAGCAGGAGTAGCAAAATTGTAAGCTTGGCTCCAAATAATTGGAATAAAAAAACTTGAGTGAGGCATCTTCCTTTATATAGTGAGTTAATCTGCTGTTGTTTGTAGATCTAGCAATTTTTATGATGAATCGTATAGTTATTGTATTTTTTGTTGTTTAGCACAAAAAATTGTGCTTGACTTAACCTTAACTCCTCGACTCTGTGCAAGTTGGCGGTAACCATCCCAAAGAAGAAGACCAGAATTACACTTTGAAGGATGCCACACTTTGAGAACTTGCCGATCTGGTAAGGCATAAACACTTCTATGTTTATATACTCGATTGGTAGTGTTTTCGCACTAGAATAATTGAGATCATCACCATGTTCAATATCATAGGTCAAAGAGGTTGCTCCGCAGCAAGGAAAAGAGATGTGAAGCTTCCTTTTCATTCATTTAATAAACTAAGGCTGTGTTTGGAGAGGCTTATCGCAGCTTTATTTGCTAAGGTGGTGTCCTGATCAATCCAGCTTATGGCGCCAAAATTGAAAATGTCATTGGCAGTGTACAAAGATAAATATAAATTATTACTATTATTATTTACTGTCTACAAAGATAAATATTACAGAAATGTCATACTGTGACCATCTATTATTGCATAAATCTAAATTATATGAGTTTGCTGCTTTCTCCATATTTCCAGAAATTGCTTTTTTAAAATAGATTTTTTTAAAAAATAAATCAGTAAGTATTAGCCACGGCCCTAAGCAGTGGCTAATATTTTTAAAAAAAAGTAAGCAAAGTATTTGCCACAGTCTCGAGCCGTGGCAAATACGTTTTTTATAAAATATGGTTAGCGATTGGCCACGGTTTTTTCCGTGGCAAATGTGATTTTTTTTAGCCACGGGAATAAATCGTGGCAAATAAGGAGTTTTAGCCACGAAAATGGAACCGTAGCTAATAATTGCTGAAAACATGCCCTTTAGCCACGGTTTTAATCTATGGCTAAAATCCATGGCTAAAACTTATTTGTCACGGATTCAGCGTGGCTAATACTATTAGCCACACTCGCATTGCCCACGCGCATTTGCCGTAGGTAGGCCGTGACTAAAAGTTTTTAGCCACTGTTTTGGACTTTTAGCCACGATAATCTGCCGTGGTTAAAAGTCTATTTTCTAGTAGTGTGAGCATTTACTTTTTCTAGATAATTCTGTTTCTTTGAATAGAACTACTGAGTATAGTTTGATTGTCGAAAGAAATCATGAAGTTCATATGAATAATACTAAGGATCCACCAGTGGTAGAACTTAAAAAACTATCGGATCATCTTGAGTATGCATTCTTAGGAACTAATTCTTCTTACCCAGTTATTATTTCTTTTAAACTTTCTCATACTGAAAAAGATAAATTAATAACTGTGTTGAAGAAATGTAAAGGTGCAATAGCTTATCAAATATCTGATATAAAAGGTATTAATCCTTGTTTTTGCACTCATAAAATCCTTTTGGAAGAAAACTATAAATCCCTTATTAAACAGCAATGTTGGCTAAATCCAAATATGAAAGAGGTAGTTAAGGCTGAGATTGTTAAGTTGTTAGATGCTGGTATAATATACCCTATTTCAATAGTTCAAGGGTTAGTCATGTACAGATCATTCTTAAGAAGGGTGGTCTAGCAGTGGCAGCAAACGATAAGAGTGAGTTAATTCCAACGCGAACCGTAATGGGTTGGCGTGTCTGTATTGACTATAGGAAGCTAAATGATGCCACTAGGAAAGAACATTTCCCTTTACCTTTCATTGACCAAATATAAGAACGATTATCAGGAAATTCTTATTATTATTTCTAGATGGACTTTCTGGGTATTTCCAAATTCCTATAGCACCAGAAGACTAGGAGAAAACAACATTCACTTGCCCATTCGGTACATTTGCCTATAGGCGTAAGCCATTCGGTCTATATAATGCCCCCACCACTTTCCAAAGATGCATGTTATCCATCTTCAACGAGTATGTTGAAGATATCATGGAAGTGTTTATGGATGACTTCTCTGTATTTGGAGACTCATTTGATTTGTGTTTGAATAATTTAGAAAAAGTTCTGAGGAGGTGTGAGGAAACAAACCTAGTCCTTAGTTGGAAGAAGTGTCATTTTATGGTACAAGAAGGGTTAGAATTAGGCCATAAATTCTCTAGCCAAGGAATTCAAGTCGATAGAGCCAAAATAGAAACCATAGAATAGTTACCACCACCAACCTCCATTAAGGCAGTGATAAGCTTCTTAGGACACGCCGGATTCTACTGCCGGTTCATTAAAGACTTCTCCAAAATTGCTAAACAACTTACTAGACTTTTAGAAAAGGGCACACCTTTTTATTTTAAATCAAGAGTGTCTACATGCGTTTGAGTTCTTAAAAGAAAGATTAATTAATTCTCCTATTATGATCGCACTTGATTTCACTCAGCCGTTCGAGATTATGTGTGATGCTAGTAGTTTTGCGGTAGGAGCTGTTTTAGGATAATGCCGAAATAAACACTTTCATCCTATATTTTACGCTAGCAAAACACTTAATAATGTGCAGGAGAATTATACAACTACAGAGAAAGAACTCCTAGCAGTGGTTTTTGCCTTTGATAAATTTAGATCTTATCTCACATTGTCTAAAGTGGTAGTATACACAGATCACTCTGCCCTTAGATATTTGCTAGCCAAGGCAGAAGCAAAACCTCGTTTAATTCGTTGGATTCTTTTATTGCAAGAATTTGATTTAGAAATTAGGAATAAACGAGGAGCTGAAAACTTAGCGGCAGACCATCTATCACGTTTAGAAAATCCACTACGAGCAATGTTAAATGAATCTGATATTTCTGATATATTCTCTGAGGAGTCATTATTTGCTTTATCTACAAATATAAATCCTTATTATCCATGATTTGTCGATTATGCAAACTATCTCGTGGCTAAGGTCCATCCAAAGGATTTTTCATATCAGCAGAAAAAGAAATTTTCTCTAACTTGAAATATTACTTTTGGGAGGACCCTTTTCTTTTTTGGATATGTGCAGATTCTGTTATTCGAAGGTGAGTATCAGTGGAGGAGGATTGGAGAATCCTGGAGTAGTGCCATTCAGGTCCTACTGGTGGTCACTATGGAGTGAATCACTCTGCCAAAAAGGTTCTTGATTCTATTTTTATTGGCCCCTTCTATTCAGGGATTCCCAAAGGTATGTGCTTTTATGTGATGCTTGTCAGAAATAAGGTAATATTTCTAAATTACATGAAATGCCACAAAATTTTATTCTTGAATGTGAAGTATTTGAGGTTTGGGGAATTGATTTTATGGGACCATTTCCAGTTTTGTATGGGAATAAATATATTTTAATAGCCGTAGATTATGTATAAAAGTGGGTTGAGGCAAAAGCTTTGCCTACTAATGATAGTAGAGTAGTAATTCAGTTTTTAAAATCTCTATTCGCGCGATTTGGCACACCACGTGTACTTATTAGCGATAGGGGTTCACATTTTTGTAATCTACAGCTAGACAAAGTATTGCAGAAATATGGAGTCACAGATAGGATAGCTACACCTTACCCTCCATAAACTAGTGGTCAAGTTGAAGTATCAAATAGAGAACTTAAGAGAATCATAGAAAAATCTATAGAAGGGAATAGGAAGCAATGGTCTAGGAAACTAAACGATTGTTTGTGGGCTTATAGGACCGCCTTCAAAACACCTATAGGGACCACCCCCTTTAGATTAGTCTATAGTAAATCTTGTAACTAACCTATAGAATTAGAACATAAGTCGTATTGGGCAATACGCTCTTTAAATTTTGATACTAATTCTATAGGGGAGAAACGTAAACTTCAACTTAACGAATTAGAAGAGTGGAGAACTATGGCCTATGAGAACTCCCGGATTTATAAGGAGAAGACTAAACTATTTCATGACCGTCACCTTCATAAACCCAAGCAATTCCAAAGGGGTGACCAAGTCCTCCTTTTAAATTCTAGATTGCATTTATTCCCAGGGAAGCTAAGATCTAAGTGGTACAGACCCTTCTAAGTTAAAGAAGTCTTTCCCTACGGCACCGTTGAGCTAACTCACCCTGAGAAGGGCAATTTTAAAGTCAATGGGCACCGGTTAAAACTTTACTATGGTGTACTTCCTCAAGAATTTACTCGTCAAGAAACTTGCCTCCGTCTAGACTAGAATATATGTGTCATATGATTTTTCTATAGTTTATAAAAATTTTTAGTAAAATTTTTTGTTGAAATTTTAACCCAAAAAATTAGTAATAAAAATCCCCTAGGAAAAATGTCCAAATCAGAGGAGTACACGGCCAAGCACACGACCGTGTGCCTGGTCGTGTCCATCACACACCCACTCACCCGGTCGTGCCTCATATAAAACCTAGGAAAGCGTCATTTTATCCCGAGCACAACATGGCACAACACACACCCGTGTGTGGTCCCATATTTTCCAGCGTTCATTAACCCATATTCGTTCAGAGCAGGACACGGGTACACACACCCGTGTTGGTACCCGTGTGTGTATTCTAAATTTGACCACGCATGTCCTGAGAAGGATACAGCTTATTCACATAGCCGTGTTTTCCGCCATGTCGCAGATTGATGAATTAGTTCCAGAGCAGGACACAGCTATCTACCCAGCCATGTTTCTCCCCGTGTTGTTCTTCAATATCTATCCAGAGAAGGACACGGCTACCTACCCAGCTGTGTTCTGTGCTATGTGGACTTTAGTGCTCTGAAAACGTGTCGGAACACGGGTCTTGGACATGGCCATGTTGTTGACCGTGTCCATCTGGCGCACAGTTTTCCCGTCATTTGACCACATGTCTCCTTGGAGGCCGTGTTTCCCGCTTTTTTTGATTCCCTAACACGGGTGAACACACGGCCGTGTGTCCACCCATGTTCATCTTATATATATAGGGGGGCAGACTTTTTCTTCTTAACCCTCATCCTCATCCTCCCTATTTTCATTCCTGATCCCTCTTAATCGGCTACAACATCCTCCCCTTCAAGTTTGTGTATCCACTTCCCCGTCTGCAAATTATTTCTCTTAGAAATTTTTTTTTGGGTTTATGTTCTTTTGATTAGTTTGTTTTTAGTTCTTCTTCTCCACTCTCTTCTCCTCTTTGTCCCCCTTTCCTCATTTTCCACTTCTTTTTCCTTCCTCACTCATAACAAGCCTTACATTTATCCGCAAATCATGTCTTCAAGCCGTGGCCAAGGCAGTCGTCGATGTCGCCCAGAACATTCGTATGATAGACTGGGATGTCTTAGAAGCAATAAGTCTAGCGGGAGAAGTTCGAGAATTAATCTCTATAGTGGTGTGGAAGGAGTTCTTTGCTATAGAGGAACTCGAGTTTAGGGAACTCACACTCGAGTTCCTGTCTACTTTTTATTTGAACCTTAAACCTTCCTTGATGGAGCATGGAAACCCGCATGAGGGAATCATCTCATTTCAGGTAGCGGGAACTTTTCATACACTCACCCTTCTTTAGTTCACCCAATACTTAGGGGTGTATGAGGATTCTTCTTCTCTACTGTCGCCTATGCTGACCATCATTTTGATCTCCCCAACTGTAATCAAGCAGGCACTATCTTGACCCATCTCACCTTCGACGTCTCTCTTTATGAAGCCAAGAGGTCTAAGGCCTCAAAGCTGCATTCCCCCGCCCTCAACTACATCCACCACCTCCTAAGCCATACATTGAGCGGCCGAGGCGAAAGCTCCGGCGTTGTTAGTAGACAGGACGTCTTGTACCTATATAGCATGTCGTCCTGCTATCCTATCCACCTAGCTTACCTACTCGCCTAGTTCATTCTTCATCAGGCAGACAACTCACGTATCGGGTTTATTTGTGTAGCCTCATACATCACGCACCTGGCGAAGAATATTGGCATATTCTCATCTCTTCCTTTGATGACCGTAGTGACAAAGACTGTGCCCATCACCATGGCCAGTCTTCGATCCCTCCGCCTCGTCACCGCCCGTCAGGGCCGGGGCGGGATTACTTATGTCATTGCGAGACGTGGACCTCATGCTGCTGCCGACGACGATAACGATGAGGTAGATCCTGACCTTGATGAGCCCCTGATTCCCCCATCCCACTCCACCTATACTTAGGGTGAGTCTTCTACTGCCCAGCCTCCTCCGCAGTCTCGGTACACGCGTGAGTTATAACATTTATATGACACCCAGCTCTCGTTGTGCCTTCTGAGTATTGCGGAGTCCCAGAGGAGGACGGAGGATGCCATAGTTCAGATCCGGGCTCATTTGGGAATCTCCAGCCCACCTCGCCGATAGGACAGCCAGGATGACCAGCCTAGATATTTCATATTTATATGATTTTTTATGAGACATGTATGACTATATTAACTTCTTGTACCTGTACTCTCATTATATATATGATCACATTTGTTTTTTACTTCATGTGCTCTACTCTAGTCTTGGTAGTATATTTTTTTATATATATATTGGTATTGCTGAACTCTTTACTTTGCAATGAGGACATTGCAAGTTTTACGCCTGTGGGTGGATGATCATGCTCGTCAATTTTAAAATTTCTGTGATGGACATGATTATAATTAATTATACTCTTGCTATCATAGTACTCAAGGTTAAACACCCCCAATAAATTATTTTTTAATTTTCCTTAAGCTCTCATTAATTGATTCATATGGAATTATAACTAATTAATTTACTTCCGCACGGTGATTAAAATGAATTGATGTAGACTCATCGAGTGCTAAACTTTATTGATTTGTAATTACGTATAGAAATTTATTAGCCTAATTTTCTCTATATAATTTATTGTTAAGATTAGTCCTCTATATTATTAACTATCAATCACTCTATTTTAAAAAATATAATTATCTATAATAAAGTGAGTCGATGAGCGTGACATTTTGAAAGTTTTGTATTAGGGAATCAAGAAAAAAAATACTCTTTATTGATGTCTAGAACTTGCCTTTTAGCAATCCTCAAAACATCCGCATAAGTTGTTTAGTGAGGGCGGAAATGACTTAGGTCTCCTTTTGGATAGTTTGAGCCTTGCAATCACAAAACCTTAAACATCATACCCTTGCACACCCAATTTAGACCTAATCCCTATGCCTTTTGATACTCTACCACTAAAATTCACCAAGACCAATCCTTACCTATTAGCACACCTATCATTGAAATCTTCATGGAATGAGTTTATTCATAGTGATAAGAGGCCTGAGTGCATGTACACTTACACCCACTTGGAATGATCCCTACTCTGAATCAAAAAAAAACATAGTGATATGTGGCCTGAGTGCGTGTATACTGACACCCACTCGGGATGATCCCTACTATGGACCCTTGGTTTTAAAAAAATAGAGTATCCATCATAAAAAAAAGGGAAGTATAATAAGTGCAAAGTCTGGGGGTGCTCTTATAATATTGATGTATGTTAAGGTATTTACAATACAAAGGGCTCAATTTGTGATCTAGGTGTGATAAAAACCATCAAATTTATCTTTGATTACCCCACCTATAATCGCCTATCCTATGCCAAAAAGGTTACACCACCATACAAGTCCTAAGGATCCAACCTCACTAATTCTAACTAGTGTCGTGGAGAGGGTATGAAAAGGTAAGCTCATGACTATCAATATTGGTACCTATAAGTATTGAAATACAAATGCATATCTTATTGAAATTATTATTTTCTCCTCACGATTATTATGGATGACTATACTTATATTTCTAAGAAAGAGTGAAAGATAGTTAAAAGATATATTGGAGGAATTTTAAGATAAAGGTATATTTAGAAAAGTCTGCCACACTATTGTCTATGTGATTACATCATCAAAGTTCTCGTTAAATTCATAGCAACCAGTGTGCGAAAGCAAAATTTTTTATTGGTAACCCAAGTGTTTGAATTAGTTTGCTTAGGGATAAGCAAACATCTAAGTCTGGGGGTATTTGATGAGTATAATTATGATAGGGTTTTTACTATCATAATTGTAATCATGTCCATTATTTTTCACCTCCCTAGGTAGTAATTTCACAAAAATAGTTACGAATTTGCTTTATCATGAGTAGAAGAGCACAGTTAGGAGTTTCATTATTTCATATATTGATCTATGAATTTATTCATTCATTTTCCTAATGCAGGTATGGATAACAAGTGGAACTAAAAGTCTCGGAGAAAACGAAGGAGGTCACTGAGTCAACATGGCTGAGGACAGGACAAAATTTGGGCGAACATGGGTAGGAATACGCCCGTGTGCCTACTCATGTCCTTTTCAGGATGGAGCTGAAGATTTTGGAAGAAAATGCCAGAGAACCACACGGGTTGGAACATGCCCGTGTGCCCACCCATGTCCCTTTCTGAAGATTTCGACGTCTGGTGCCAACCAACCCATATGCATATAACACGGCTACCTACACAGCCGTGTTAGTACCTGTGTCATCTGACACGGCCCACGTCTAGACACGCCGAGTCGTGTGGAACTGCCCTCGAACTATCAACACGTCCTGTGACACGGCCGTGTTAGTACCCATGTCTGACCCTGTTTGCAAGGAGACTATAAAAACCTGTGTGAAAATTTTATTCTGTACTTTTGGATCATTTCATTGGGAGAACTTCTGGAGGACGAAAGTGGAGCACCCAAGAGAAGGAGGAATTGGAGGAGATTTTGTATGCATTTTAATCATTCATCTATCCCTCTTAATCTTTCCTTTCTCTTGGTGATCTAACTTTATTTATCTTTTATTGTGCTTGAACTTTTTATTTAAACAATTTTGTAATCATATATCTTCTTGTTTTCATCAAATTCATGGTATTTTATTCGTATATAGGCTTGCAAACATTGAGAATTATCCTAGTTATGAATTTTGGTTTTGTTTTACATGAATTACAACTTTTTAGATTGAGAAATTGGAAGGTTGTGATATTGTTTAAATGTTCATATTTGGGTGTTATTTCTCTTTGTATTTCAAATTTCATGATCGAGAGATATGCTATTTGGATAATTGTGATACGAGTAAATGGATTCATGGTATTTTAGAGATAAAGATTTCATGAATTTATGTAGGAGATAGGGTAATGTAATTAATGCAAATTTGAGTGTTGTAAATTATTTGAGAGAAAATTTACACAACTTAGGTTTATATTTTGAATTGCTCGAGAGAGAATTTGATAAATGTTTAACCCTTTACAATACAATGAATTTGATAGTTTTGTTATTTCATGATTATATGGAATTGAATTAATAAGTGATTATGTTCATGTGAAAGCTCCTAGACTTTTAGTCTTTTATCATCTTTAATTCTCCAATGTTACTTTATCCAATTAGTCATAGTTAGGTTTATTTAGATTAAAAATCAATTTTAATTATAGGTATGATAATAGAGTGAGGGTGAGTACGAGTATTTGAAAAATCCCTGTGGAATATGACACAAGATGTAGATTTCTCATATACTATAATTGATAGGTGCACTTGCCTGAATTATAAATCAATCTAGCTTATGCCCTTCTACATAGTTTATACTAGAGTGTAGAATGAATCCGCATCAAGTTAAACTTGTTCAGTAAAAGTATCATCACCTTGCTTACTTGGGAATATCTAAGAAAAATTCTAACTTCAGCCTTGGCTTCAAACTTTCTAATGTATTTCTTGTTTTTGTTATGAATATAGCAAACACAACCAAATATTCTAAAATAATCTACTTTAGGTTTCTTTCCTTTGAGTAGTTCATAGGGGGTCTTGCCCTTGAGTTTGTGTATCAAACATCTGTTCAGGACATAGTTTGCTGTGCTCACAGCCTCTACCCAAAAGGATAGGGGCAGGTGAGCATCTGTAATTAATGTGCCTGCAGCTTCAATGAGTGTTATGTTTTTCCTTTCAACTACCCCATTTTATTGAGGAGTTCTAGGAGCAGAGAAATAATATCTGATACCTTCTTTCTCACAAAACTCTTGCATAAGAAGAGACTCAAACTCAGTACCATGATCACTTCTTATCAATGCAACTGGAGTAGAGTACTCAATCTGTATGCTCTTGAGAAAATCTATAAGAACCTTGAAGTTATCTAACTTGTTTCTCAAGAAGAACACCACAGTAAACCTTGAGAAGTCTTCAACAATCACTAAGGTATAAGACTTCCCTCCTAAGCTTTGTATAACAATGGGTCCAAAAAGATCCATGTGGAGGAAATACAAAATCCTAGGTGAATCACTCTTATTAAGTGACTTAAAACTATTTTTAGTTTGCTTTCCTAACTGACAAGCCCTACAAAGGCTTTCCTTCTTGTAGGGGTAAGAAGGCAATCCTTTTACAAGGTTGTCCCTAGATAACTTAGCAATGTTTTTTAAGTTAACACGTCCTAATCTCCTATGCCAAAGGTCATTATTATTATTAATTTGATTGAACAAACAAATTTCAGTTTTAGCAGATTTGAAATTAACTATATAAATATTTCCTACTCTAGAGCCAGTTAACATAATTTTGTTGTCAATAGAGGAAATAATGCAAAAGGATTTATCAAAAGATACCTGAAACCCTTCATCATAGAGTTGACTACTGGAAATCAGGTTGTGCTTTAATCCACTTACATAAGCTACTTTCTTGAAAGTGACAACTCCAATCTTTACATCTCCATATCCTTTAGTCTGGCCACAGTTGGAGTCACCAAAAATAACCTTAGGACCTAGCTTGGACTTGTAGTTGGATAAATTGTCCTTGCTTCCATTCATGTGTTTAGAACAACCACTCTCCAAATACCACTTTTCCTCTGTGGTAGGATAGTATCTCGCCTACACAAAAATAGATTAGTTATTTTTGACCAAGGTTACCTTGCGTCCTTTTTGATTTACATAATTAAAACTGTAAATGCATGAAAATTCAGGTTGATTTTTATAACCTAAGGGAAGATATTTTATGGGTGGAATTATCCATTGGTTAAAAGGATTAATATTTTGTCTAGGTTGGTTGAAAATCCTGTTAGAATTAAAGTTTTTATTATTATAAACTGGGGTCGACAAATTCTCGTACGTTCGTCGAACTGAGGTTGACGAACGGGGATGAGTTTGTCGAACTCCACTTAGAGAATGAAAGTATTCATTTTCTAGGCCCTAGAATCGCCGATCTTTGGTCGACAAACCATACTGGTTTAGTCGATCGCAGTTCAGAGAATAGTTATAGTAGAAGTTTGCATTCGAAGTTCGTCGACTTGAGCTCGACGAACTGTACACATTTCGTCGATCTGAGTTCGATGAAATCTGCTGAACATTCTTCTGGTTATTATTTTTATTACCCTTTTTCTTTTTCTTATTCTTGTTTTTAAGCTTTGTTTAAATAACATTGTTATTTTCTATTTTCTCCTTACCCTTTTCAGAAACAAATTTTATGGGGGTTGATAAAATGTTTTTTCTAAATAAGTGGGGGTTGGCTTGATGAAGCACCTAAGTTTAGCTTACCATTAAGTCTTGCATTCACTGTGCTGGTGATGTTCATCAACTTGATGCTTCTCCCATTCAGGGATTCTTCAAGTTGCCTAGCCTCAGATAATTCAGTCTTTAGTTTAATGATTTGTTCATTAGCTAAAGTGATTTCATCCTTTAATTTATTATTTTCTGACAGCAGGTTTTCTTGTTCATTTACTTTCTCTCTAAGCTGCTTAATTTATTTTTCAGAGTTTATTAAATCTATGCACAAGGATTTGAATTATGTTCTAAAATTTTCAGAATTGAAATCAAATGAAGACAATACCTGATCCTATTTAGATAGAGATTCTTCAGTTTCTGATTGGTCAGTTTCAGAATGGGAGCTTGATGCATCAATGGCCATCAAGCATATCTCCTTTGCTTTAGCTTCCTCTTCATCTTCACTGGAGATGGAAGATGAAGATTCTTCCTCAGTATCACTCCAGGTTTCAGCAATGAAACCTTTCTCCTTCCTTTTGTGCTTGTTGGTGGAGGGCTTGTTGTAATGCAGTTTCCTGGTCTCCTCCTCTTTTTTTCTATCCTTCCTTTGATTCTATGGACACTCTAAAATGAAGTGTCTAGGATTCCTGCAGCCAAAACAAACCACTTCTTTAGTTGGTGCTTTGTCATACCTGGGTTTGTCATCTTGCCTTGATGAATTTCTTCTGAAGTCCCTCTTGCCCATTTTGTAAAATCTCTTGGCTAAGAGACTTAGGAATTCTTCATTGACTGTTGGGGATTCTGATTCTTCATTAGCTTTGAATGCTATAATTTGCTCCTTTTTCCCTGATCACGGAGTCTTCTGTTCTACAGCCTCTCTAGACTAGATCAGTTGCTGATAGGACTTGAGCTTTCCCAATAGAGATTATGTGAAAATCTCATTCAAGCTTCTAGCTTCCTTGATAGGCCAGATCCTAGAATCCCAAGTACTGGGGAAGCACATGAGGATTTTATCATTCACTTCTGTAAGAGTGATGTCCTTGTCCATGGTCTTCAGCTCATTGATTATTGAGCTCAATTTATTATACATGTCCCCAACAGACTCTAACTCATCCTTCTTAAAGTTCTTACAATAAGAGATGAGGTTGGATCTTCTGTCTTTCCTCTCATCAACAGAACCAGCTACAATCTAGTTAAGAGAGTCCCAAATAGCTTTCGCTGATGTGCATTCAGCCATCTTCTGGAAGATATCATCAGATATGGTTTGCGATAGAATATTCATGGCCTTGGCATCAGCTATCTTTGCCTTTTTCTGAGCATCTGTCCACTCAGGTGGTGGAACAACATGTGTACTGGAACTAGCAGTAGTTGATGCCACTAGAACTGGTGGTCCTGTCAAAATTGAATTAAAAATGTCCTCATCAATAGAGTTCATATAAAGTTTGATTCTTACCTTCTAGATGACAAACTTATTTAAGTTGCACACTGGAGGTCTGGTGCTGGCATAATATTTATTCTGTGCCATTGTGATAGCAGAAAAACTAGGAAAAGAGAAAATCTGATCTAACAAGGATCTTGGTTCAAGTGTTAACTTGTGCAACCAAAGAAACACACCCTTTGATACCAATTGAAAGGAGGGGTTAGATGTGACTTAATCTAGAGGGAGGGGTGGTGAATGGAGTATTAAAATTTTGGTTATTTTTAACTTTTATATCAGAGTGAAAGTAGGTGATACCAATAATATATAAATAAAATAAAAGCAGGCAAAGTTATTCTATCACAGCCACAACAAGAGCAAAGAGAAAATGAGCACAGCCAGATAACACAAGAATTTTATAGTGGTTCCCCAACTGGGTACATCCACTCTTCTACCACCCTAGTAGGAATCCGCTAGCAGGTTTTTGATCAGGTGACTGCCACCACAATATCTATTTATATGGAGATATTGCAACCCTTTAGGCTTTTGATCAAGTGCCCAAAAACCAACCAAGTCTTTTGATCAGGTGACTTAACAACCAAGTGGTTAACTTTTAAAGGGAATTTAAACTCTTTTACAGGAGGTGAGAGGAGGTGATGGTGTCTTCTCTTTCTCTAATTAACAGATAAGACTAGTTGATCTTTGATGTTGACAAAGTTCTCCCTGAGATGTTGAAAGCTTCAGGAAGATTGGAGCTTTGCTTCAGGGTGTAGGTCTTCAGCCTTGTTTTGTCAATAACCAGGAATCCAGTAGATAGACGTTGAAATAATGTCTCTGAAGATTCCAGGCTCTGAAGATGAGGAAGACTCTTGATTTGTGATGAATATTCTTCTTCAGATTTTAGGATTGACAAAGATGAAAGCAGATTGCACTGAGAGAGAGTTATAAAAGTTCAGTCTCTGTATTTTCTTGCACGGTATATTCTCTTTGTTGTTTTTGTTGGTGGTATCGACTGAAAAGAGAAAATCTCTTTTATATTCTTAGTCAATTTCTCCTTTGAATTTTGAATTCTGGCATTAATTGCTTCCTGATATGGAGAATGCAAACGGTTGGAATAAATCTTAAATGTGTTTCCCAATCTGTCCCTAATAAAATAAGCAAGTAATTTTTCTGATGAAGACCATAATTAATGCTTCCAATAACAGCTATATTCAGAGGAATATTAGCATTAATTACTAAATAATAATACTGCTAGTTAATATAGAAATTAAGGGAAAGAAGGAAGAAAAAATCTCTCAATTTGGACAGGACAAAAATCGTCGACCTCAAAACGGAATTCATCGACCTAAGATCCAAGTTCGTCGACCTGAGAATTCCACTTCGTCGACTTGAGCTCTGCAAACTGCATACTGAGAATGACTTGCCAAATCTGCACTCTGAGTTCTTTGAGTTGAGAGCTGTCTGAAGAAAACTGATCATCGATCTGAGCTCGAATATCGTCGAGCACCGCTCAGAGAAATAACTTTGAGTTCGTTGATCTGAGATCGACGATCATCGAGCTGAGTTTGAAGAATTTCGAACTAAACAATATGTTCTCTGAAACTTCTAAGTCTGAGTCTTTTGAGGTCCTCTGCTGGCTGGTCCAAGAAGATTTAACCTAATGACTTAGCTTATAAACTAGGACTCAAGGAATTGACCCTGGCTATACAAGGTGGGTCAGACTCAGCCTAATTTAGTGAACCTAGCCCAAATCCAACTAGGGATCCAACATGATGCTCAAGTTCTCTTGCACATTGACATTTGGGGTCCTGCCACCACTGCTACAATAGGAGGGATAAGATATTACCTTTTGATTGTCGACGACTTCAGTCGCTTTATGTTGCTCTACCACTTAGAACAAAAATCGGATGCCTTTGTTCTCTTCCAAAGCTTCAAGATTCAAGTGGAGAATCAGTTCAACAAGAAAATCAAAACATTGAGGAGTGACAGAGGAGGATAGTTCACCTCAACTATTTTTACTAATTTTTGTTTAGATGTAGGAATAAGAAGAGAACTCACCACTGCTGGGACCCCACAGCAAAATGGCGTTGTCAAAAGACGAAATTGAACTGTGGTAGTGATGGCAAGGACAATGATGCTGCACAAATCCTGCCCCAAATCCTACTAGGGAGTAGCTGTCTCTACCGCAGTCTATCCTTAACTAATCTCCAACAAAAGCACTGGAACATTGTACACCATATGAAGATCTTTATAAACAAAATCCAAGCGTGTCTCACCTGCGCACTTTTGGGTGTATTGCTTATGCACATAAAGTAAGAGAGAAGAAAGACAAATTTTATGAATCAAGCACGAAATGTATGTTGGTTGGCTATAACGATCTGAGCAAAGCCTACCGGCTTATTGAACCTTTGACAAAGAAAATTCTGATATCTCGTGATGTTACCTTTGATGAAGCAGGTACTTGGCAATGGATCTCAGAACAACTATCTGCTTCCTCTGCTCCGGTGCTGGTTGAGCTGAGTACCAGTCTAAGCCCCATACTAGCACCCTCCATACCTTATTTGGAGCATTCTATTTCAGATTCTGACTGTGATTCATGATCGCCCTGCAAAACCAAATCTATCGAAGATATATATCAAAGAGCAGAGTATGCCCTTTATTCTTCCTCACCCCTCACATATGAAGTTGCAGCAAAAGAAGAACACTGGAGACAAGCAATGCAAGAAGAATTGACTGCGATAGAGAAGAATAAAACTTGTTCCCTCGTCACCAAACCCAAAGGTCGGGACATCATAGGGCTCAAATGGGTATTCAAGGTAAAACAAAATGAAGAAGGTAAAATTCTGAAATATAAAGCGCGGCTCGTTGCAAAGGGCTATTCTCAACGCCTGGGAGAAGATTACTCAGAAACATTTGCACCAGTAGCAAGGATGACAACACTTCTCCTTCTTCTGGCTGTTGCTGCCCATCATCAGTATCCAATTTATCAGCTAGACGTCAAATCGACATTTCTTAATGGTGAAGTTCATGAAGAAGTGTATGTCTCTCATCCACCTGGTTTTGAACTTAGAGGGAGAGAGAAGGAGAAATTATATCGACTTAATAAAGCATTGTATGGTCTAAAGCAAGCCCCTCGGGCATGGCATGAACACGTTGATTCATACTTCATCAATGAAGGATTCACCAGGAGCATCAATGAGCCAACACTCTACATCAAAAAATAAGGAAAAGACGTGTTGATAATATGTTTCTATGTGGATGATCTAATCGTTACTGGCACGAACAAAGATCTCATCCAAATGTTCTGGGATAACAAGAAGACAAAGTATGAAATGACAGACCTTGGAACACTTCATTTTTTCCTTGGTCTCCAGATCAAACACCTACCAGACGGACTATTTCTATCCCAACATTTGTATGCAACAAACCTTCTTCTCAAATTTAACATGCGGGCTTGTAATCTCTCTGTGACACTAATGTCGACTTTCGACAAGCTCGCAGTTAAGCAGGAAGGAGAGGAAGCTACATATAAATAAGAATATAGGAGCATGATAGATCCTTAATCTACCTCACTCATACAAGACCAGACATCGAGAATGTTGTAAATATCGCTACAAGATACGTAAGCGACCCCTCAAAAGCACATTTCGCCGATGCAAAAAGGATTCTCTGATACCTACAAGGTACCAAACATTTTGGGATTTTCTACTCTAATTTTAAAACAGAAGAACTTGTTGGTTATACTGACTCCGACTGGGCCGGTGATCTCTACAATCAAAAAAGCACAAGTGGTTTTCTTTTTCAACTTGGCAAAAATCCTGTTTCCTGGAGCTCAAGAAAGCAGCAATCCGTCTCTTTGTCGACAACAGAAGAAGAATATATGGCGCTTAACAAAGCAGCCTATGAAGCCATATGGCTGTAGAGGTTAAGCAGAGAGATAAGAGATGAGAAAGAAAAGGAAGAAGGATTTGTGATAATACTTCTGCAATCTCCCTATCAAAAAACCATGTACACTACAACATAAGCAAACACATTGACATTCAAGGGCACTTCATCAGGGAGCTAATAAAGAAGAAGGAAGTAAATGTCATCTTCATCGACTCCGACGAGCAGCTCGCCGACCTACTAACCAAGTCGTTGCCTCAGGAATGTTTTATCGCGCTCAGAGATAAGATCGGCCTCATCGACGGTCAAGATTTAGAGGGTGTAAAAGAAATAAATCCTGGTCGTCACTCATAACTCTTGCATCTGTTCCTAAGCAGACACAATTAATAAGAATAAAACATCATTACTATTTTCAAACCAGTTTAATGAAGGCATTGTAATCATTTCCTATTCCTTAGCTTTTAATAATATTCCTCTATATAAATCTGTGTAACCTTTAAGCAAAGGCAAAGTAAAAAATTTCAAGAGAAGCATTAGTAAAACTCTACATTCCTTCTATCTAATCTTGTTCGTTTTTTTTGCTTCTTTTTCAAATTCAATCTAAGAGGATAATCGAGGCTGTAATAGTTAACCGTAATAACTATTGTAGAAGATAACCGATTATCTGAAATGATCAATTAGATAGCTTTAAAGAGATCGCCAAACCTATATTCCAAGTAATTGGTGGCTAGGGCAGTTTGATTAGACTAACCACAAACTTTAAAGAAAAAACTAAGTCACCTACTAAGATGATCATTTGGGCAGTGCATGCAGGGCAACATTGTTTTCCTCAGAAAGATCATCAAAGTTGTAATGTGTCCCTTTAAACGCAGGAAAGAGTTGATCGATCGCCTAGACTTGAATGACATGCAGGGGCATGCCGAATGTCATTGGGGACAAAGAGATGTACAATCTAAGATGATCAAGTGGGCAGGTGTGCGTAGGGCAGTGTTGCTTTCCTCAAGTGATCATTAAAGCCGTTTCATCTCAATGAGCGAGATGGACTCACTTCCCTCATGCCTAGATATACAGATTAAGTTGATTAATCAGGCAGGTGTGCACAGAGCTGCATTGCTTTTCTCAAGAGATCAGCATAACTATGGGTCCCCAGTAGGCACCACTTGAGAGTACCTAGGAGTATTTGAAAGTCATAGACCAAGATAATCAGTTAGGTAGGCACGTGCAGGCCACCTCAAAAAGATCATCAATGTTGTAATGGTATCCATATCGAAGCGCTACAATACTAACACTCACCTAGAACTAGCTTGATGTAGAGGTTTGTTAGATATCGACTGAGATACAAAATCCTAAAGTCTGCCACACGAGAATTGGCAAGCTTCACTACACATGTGTAGAATCTCCCTGCTATATGTTGTTCTCGTGGTATTACGCTAATGACTGCAATCTATGGGGGTTAAGCAGGACCCAATGATTCCTCATTTGTCCAGTGATCCTTAAGCATAAGATAATTGAAAATAAGATCACCAAACAAGGAAAATTGTCAGTGTGATGATCTCTACTGAAATAATCATAAAATGAATACAGATGAGTAAATAAAAAAATACATCGTTCAGGAATAAAACCGCTTTAAGTCATCACAACTATAGGTGTGAGAGATGTCTTCTCTGTCATAGGTCTAAAGATGATATGCCCCATTTTCAGCACTTCTTTTATAATGTAAGGACCTGCCTAGTTTGGATTTAGTTACCTAATTGCACCATATCTAGTTGTTGTGTCCACCTTCTTTAACACCAGATTGCCAACTAGGAACTGCTTGATTCTAACACTTTTATCAAAGTATTTTCCCATCCTTCTCTTAACCTCTTCCCGCCTGATAGTTGCCTTATCTCAGAGCTCTTTGATCAAATCTAAACTGCACTTCATTTCTTCATCATTGATATCCATCCAATCTTCTCCTCCCTGCTTTGCAAGTATTGGGAATATTGCCCTTCAATGTTCCTTGGATTTGAAGATGCATCACCTACAATGCTAAGTGCATATTGTATTTGATAAACCTTTTCCTTCATATCATTACAGGTTTAAGTTATTTTAAAATTGTGTTAAAAATTCTCTGGTTATTTCTGCAATTTCTCAGCAGTTTGATGGACAATTCGTTGAGAAGACAGTCTAGTCTCAGCGGAAGTGATAAGATGCAGCTGATTTTCCACTGAGATAGAAGCCAGTCTTAGCTCTACTGAGAAGGTTGTCTGGTCTCAGTGAAATTACTAAGAAGATAGTCTGGTCTAAGCAGATCCACTAAGAAGCAGTTAATTTGCTATTGAGATAGATGTCAATCTCTGCCCCGCTGTGTAAATAGCCTAGTCTCAGTAGAACCGTTGAGACAAAAGCCAGTCTCAGCTAATTTGCTGGGATATTTTCAAATAGAGTCGTTAAGAAGGCGGGGTCTATTTTTGGTGGAAAGGAGATAAAGAAAGATAACTTTATCTATTCCTGGCCATATTGTGTCAGTTCAAGGTCAAAAAGCCATTGCTGAACTAAAGGATATAAAAGCAACAATTAGGTCAATGGAATAGGGATCGGCCAATAAGTGCTAAGTTCTGAATATCTGTAATCAGACTTAGCAGAAAGTTCTTCCCGGTCGTATACCAAGAGAAGACATTCTTCCTGATATCTATGCACTTCAACTTCAGGAAGATAAGTTGTTCTTATTGATCTGATTCAGAAGAACAGGTTGAGTCACTCTGGACTCAAGTGATAGATCTTCTTCCTTCTGTTGAAGATAGGAGATCAATGTGGATCAAGGGCTTAAGTTGCAGAACTATTTTCCAATCCTGTTCTAAGCCAGCTAACTGCTATACAAGCACAACTGAAGACAAAGGCTGAAGGTTTATAGTTTAAAGTCTTATATTGTAATCATTTACATACCATCTCTATAATAATATTATTGTTCTGAGTGTAAAGTCTTGGACCTGAGTGTTGGGCATGTGTGCCTGAGTGTAGGACCTGTGTGCTTGAGTGTAGGGCCTGTGTTCCTGAGTGTAGGGCCTGTGTACATGAGTGTAGGGCCTGTGTACATGAGTGTAGGGTTTGTGTGTCTGAGTGTAGGGTTGTCCTCCTAGCCTGTATGGTAGGGCATCTTAATAAGCCTGAGGTAAGTGACTAGGAGGGTCACTGAGATGTAGCATGAAAGAGTACTCTGAGTTTTTAGGGTAGTGGCCTGAGGTAGGGTCTTGGAGGAGACCTGAGAGATCTCGTGGTATCTGTGTTGTAAGCTCCTTGAGCTGAGTTTTGGAGGAGTTTGCATTGTCCGACACACTGTTAGAAAGGTGGAGTGGGAGAGTGGATGTACCAATACCTTGGGGAACCACTATAAACCATAGTGTGCTTTTCTGTGTGTGTGCCTTTATTGTACAAAATAACAAAAATAGCTAAGTGCATTAAGAAGAAACCAAAAAGTCTATTGACCCCCTGTAGGTGATTTAGACTACTACATAGTTAACTATCAAGTGGTATCAGAGGAGGTTGGTCAAAAAGAACTTTGTCGTCTGACCAGATCCTATATAGGTAGTCTACTACTCTAAAGATGTCTACTATAGAGGCTCATAAGGAGATGAGCTCTATGAAGTTGTCCATATGATAAAAAGAGTCCTTTGTCATATGAAAGAAAAGGGTAAGGCTATTCATTTAAGCCTCAAATCCTAGGATTTATATCACTATTAAGGAGGGATCTTTTATTCCCCAAAAGTTCTCCAATATTGAACCAAATATGAGAGTGCCCAAGTCATATACTAAAATGACTAGGGATGAAGTTGAACTTACTACTATGAATAACAGAGCTAAAAATATCATAGTAAGTGCAATTGATTACTCAACCTTTCAAAACTTGGTGCATTGTGAAATGGCTAAAGAGATGTGGGATACACTAATTATGTATATGGAAGACACTGAAGAAGTAAGTGATGATAGGAAATCCTTGCTGAATCAGGAATATGAAGCCTTGCCGCATAATAGCAATGATAACATAGCTGAATACTATAAAAGGTTCTTCAGGAAGGTCAATTAGTTGAGAACCTATGGAAGAGTCTTCAGCAACTATGAGCTAAATGATAAATTTATAGGATCTCTAACTAGAGACTGAGACACAAAAATATGTACCATAAGGGAGGTGCCCAAGCTAGCTGATACTCCTCCACATACTCTATTTGGAAAGCTGCTCTTATGAGATGCAGCTATCTTCAAGGAAAGAGGAGAAGACTGTCATCAGGTCCCATCCAAAGGAGAGGTCAGTGGCTCTCAAAGATGAGATCTCTAAGAAGAACAAGGAGAGAATTCTCTCTCCTCTAGAAGGCCAACTGACTCTACGAGTTCTGAGTCCAACACATCTGACATCAATATGTCTGAAGGGGAATTTGCTGCCTTCTCAAGGCAATTCAAGAAAATGATGAAGAGGAAGCAATGAAAGAGCAAACCTTCCTCCTCTTCAAACTATAAGAAGGACAATAACAAACCTGGAAAGAAGTACTCCAAAGGAGACATGTATGAATCTAAACTAGTAAACTTATTTCTACTAATGTTATATATTATTACCGCAGTAAGCCTGTGCATGTCATTGCTGACTGCCCAGTCAAAAGAAATGAAATAGGTGAGAAGAAGCACCATCACCACAAGGTAAAGAAAGCTGAAAAGACTTTTCTTGCTAAGAAGGAGAAGAGCTGAAGTCAATCTGACTTAGCATCTTCAGATTCTGAAGAAGAAGATGAAGCCTATATAGGGTTGTTTGCTGCTACTATTGTAGATGATGATGACGACTATCCAACTGCAAGGATAGGCATCAGGACCCTCTATCACATTCAAACAATGACAATGAGGAGGATGAAGAAGTAAATGGCTGATGTAGATTGATGGCCATAACTGAAGATGAAAATATCCAAGATAATTTTGTTCCTGATGAGGTAATAATACACTCTATCTCCTCCTCTGAATCTAATTCTGAATATGAGACTAGTCCAGATTCTGATGCACCTTCATCTTATGGTAAGGGTGGCTCGGAATTTTAGGGAGATGTCAATCAACTGATAGACAATTATGGTTTGATCTTGGATGCTCTAAAGAAGAGCAAGCTGCTTGTTAAAAGACAAGCTAAGGAGATTGATTCTCTAAGGAAAGATAATTCTTTGCACATTGAATATGCTTTACACCTAAATCAACTGAGTAAGGAAATATCCAAACTTAAATCAATCACTGTAATCCCAATCACAACCATAAGTAATAAGAATAAATTAATTTAAGATCTAGAATAAAAGCTCCTCAAAGAGAGGATGCTAGTGGCTTAATACTCCAAACCAAAATCTGTATTGCCACTCATTGACACATTCACCTCCCAAACTTGTAAGAAGGGGTTGGGGTTCAATAAGAGGACTGCCAGAAGAAGGAATATGAGTAAGGTCAAGGCTCCAATAAAGCCCATGATTACTTTTGAGAAGGTATTATTGCCATCCAACAAGTATGACCAAGAAAGAAAGTATGGTCATTTCTTGAATGATAGATCCAATAACATGCGCAAAAATTCTCACAGTTATAGTGGAAGAAAGGGGATGGGCTTGAGTGCCTTAAAGTCCCCATATGAGGAAATACAGATGGCCCATCCTAGACCTTTTATATTTGGTGCCACAACCCCTTCACTCAAGGTAAAGTAAGTTGCTTCCTCCAAGTACCTTCCAGCAAAATAGATGGTTGTTGCCAAGCCTATAAATTACTCTCACAGAGAAATATCTGATGCTATCAACTCATGCTCAACCTCCAAATTGAGACTTGTCGATATCAATCAGATAATGATGCTAAGACAAACTACAGATAGACAAAATGCCAAGTTTTTGCGTACAGGAACTTGAGGAATGCTGATATCTTCTTTAATGAACAAAAAGGTGAAGCTTCCACTTCTAAATCTATTTAGAAAAGAAGATAAAATATTCATGAGTGTTGGTATTGTGGTAAAGTGGGACACTTTGCCATAGACTGTTGGCTCAACCCTAATGTGCCAAATACAAAGAGAGGTATTCCTGCAATGCAAAATTTTAAAAGAACTACATCTTATGCTGCTAACAAGTACCTAGGACCCAAGACATATTGGGTACCTAAGGAGAAGTGAATTATATTTTGAAGGTTAGTTCAAGTACCCTCCTAAATAAGATATGGTACTTGGACAGTGGTTGTTCCAGACACATGACTGGAACAAGGAGCTTATTAAAAGACTATTATCTTATAAAGAATGGACCAAAGGTCATCTTTAGTGGCTATGGCAGGTGTATTGATGGTTAAAATTCACGCTAGCGCGTAATTCTAAATCAATAAGGCAATTGCACCTATCGTTCTAGAGTATAGGATCAAGTGTAGTATTAGACTCGGGGCCTGTTGACTACTTCTACTCACGCAAATTAATATTATTTTATCGGTAAATAAAAAGATTAATAAAAACTAAATGAAGATAAAGGACTAAAGGGTAGCACTTGATCTAGAATCCCTTTGAATAAAATAAACTTTCATAAAATGCAAACTTCTAAACTACCTACTTTGACCGTGGAGGTTCCTAAATTACAAAAGTTCCTCTCTCGAGAATACACTCTTGACTAAACTTAGGTTGATCGATTAAGACCTCTCGGCCAATCGAAATCCCCAAGCATGCTTAAAACGGTGAACACCACTATTGGATTTGACCCCAATCTAAAAGATTCATGTCTTCCTCTCTCGAGGAGAGCATACAAATCCTTCTACCTTTGAGTGATCTACTCATATCCACAATCTCTCGCTAAATCTAAGATATGGATCTAAAATTGAAATCAAAGATAGATTGAAGTGGAAATAATAAAAGTTTGGTAAGAAAGAAGAAATTTATTTTATTTTAAAGCTTGTTATGATCAAGTGCTAATGAAATTAGCTACTTAACATGATTAAAAAGTACATAAAAGAAATGGAAAGTGAAACATGATTGCGTAAAGGAAAAATACTTGAATTAAAATGAGCAAAGTAAATCTACTAAGAATTGGAAAATTACATAAAAGAAATGCAATGAAAGTGGAACTAAGCTACTAAAACTTCCTAAATTCTACTCCTAGATCACTCCTCAGCTCCTGGCTCAATCTGGAAATTATAGGAAATTATTTGGAGAGTCACGCCCCTCGATCACACACCTCGGTCACGCCCGTGACTATGGGGCGTGTAAGGTGTGGAACCATCCTCTTAAAAGCCCGAGAATGTTAGGGAGAAAACTGCTAAAATTTGTTGTTCAGCGGTCACGCCCCTAGGTCATGCCCATGACCTAGAGCGTATCTTTACTATTACTGGAGACGGTGGGAACTAGAAACAGTAGGAATTAAAATATGGCAGTTGTGGGAAGTCACACCCCTAGATCACGGCCGTGACCTACGGTGTGTAAGCTGAAAACTATCTGGATCTGAAACTAGCTTCATAATGTGTGTCACGCCTTCTTATCCCGCCTGACAGTCACGCCCTTGCTTGCGGTTTATAAATTTAAGCTCACGTAGAATTGAAATTTGGAGCTCCTGGATGGGTCACGCATGCTGGTCATGCCCGTAACTTGAGGGTCACGTCCGTAACCTTGGTGTGTAATTTGCAATTTTCTAGATTTCTTCTATTTCCTCTCCTAATCAGTCATGCAAGCTCTAAATTGCTATTGGCAGCTCAGATTGACTTGAAATAAGAAAATAAAGTATTTTAATAACAATATTAATAAAAACTAACTAGAAATCAATTATTTATTTAATAATTTTTATAATTAAATAACTATAAATATTGACTTATCAAATACCCCCACACTTAAGCTTTTGTTATTCCAGAGCAAAACTATGAGAAGAACTTATAAGAAATTAATATATTTTTTCAATTAAACTAAAAAATTATTAAATCAAAGGAGAGTTAAAAATAAAATTTAGGAATTTAAATATTAAGTCCTAAAATATGAAATTAAAATATGAAGAGCGACATATTTAGCAAAATTTTCTCAACTAAATTAATTAGACTTCAAATTAAGTATTTAGCAAACAAAGTTAGATTAAAAAATTTTAACACTTTTTAACAAAAAAGAAACTTAAAGGAAAATTCAAATTACTACTTATGGCCTCTTAGAATTTTAATTTAATTCTAAAGTAATTATATTTGGTACTAGGTTTTGGAAAAATAAGGAAATTGAAAAGGTTTTGGATTGGAGGTGATGAATTTTATCCTCTTACCCCACATAATTTTTTCTTTTTTTGATATTTGCATATGTTTACCAAGAAAATGATGAATTTTATCCTCTCATTTTCCATGACATATGAACAAATATTTTTCTCTCTTCAAATAAAAACAAAATAATTAGGAGTAATGAATTTTATCCTCTTACTCTATCTTTTATTTTTGGGGTTGCATATGTGTGCCAAGAAATACTTGATTCTCATGACATATGATCTAACAAAAAAGGAAAAATTGCATATATGTACCAAGGGATTATGAATTTTATCATCTTATCCCCATGATATATGATGTAACAAGAAAAATTAAAAACAAAGGAAAGGATAAACAAATTTTTAGATTAAATTAAAATAATTAGAGAGCAACTATAATAAATTAAAATTTTCTAAGAAACTTAAAGCACAAGTGACTATAAGTAAAATCTAAAAATTGTTGAACTAAATACTACAAAATTGATACTAATTAGAATTAGAGAGAAAAAAATTTAAATAAATTACTCTAAACAAATTTAATTCATAAAGTATTTCTTAAAATCAAATCACCTAAAAATTAAATCCAACTAATAATAATGAAATAAAAGATTAGAAAATCAAAAATTATAAAAATTCCTATAAATAAACTCAAAATAAATTTCTAAAAATCACAAAAAATTAAGTAGGGGTTTAAAATTATTTTTTTGATTTTTCTATTATTATTTAAACATAAATACTAAAAACATAAATTATAATCCTAATTTTTTTTATTTCTTGGACTTTCCGAGGGCTACGCAGTGACGGGTTCACAAGGTACTAGGCAATTTTGTGGGATGAAAGCCCAATATGACCCTGTCCAAGAATTTAATTTTTCAATTTTCTATTTTTTTGTATTTTTGGTTAAAATAAAAATAAAACAAGATTTTTTTGGTATTTTTAAAGGATTTTCAATATTTTTTGATTTTTGTAAAAACAAAAATAATAAAGGAGATTCCACCCCTATACTTAAAAATAAATATTGTCCCCAATATTTATAAGCCAAGTAGGAGTGGGAAAAGGAAAAGAAAATAGATTAATTTTTTTAAAACAAACAACAACAAAAATGGGAGCAAGTAAAAGATAAATAAGGGGTGTCTCCCAAAAATGCTTTTCTTTTTCCCGTCTTTAAGCTAGAAGGTTATTGTTAAGAAAAAGGAAAAATAAAATTTTAAGTGTGCGGCCAACTCCCTTAATTCACGCTTCGGTAAATGTGTTGAAGACGGTCGCCAGGCTACTCCTCCGCTTGTTTATTTTCCTTCTCGCAGATGACTTGAAAATGTAGATTCAAATCACCTATCGATATCTGAGGTGATTTGAATTTTTGTAGATGCACGACAAAAGGAATTGGGACAACATTTGATTGCAATAGCTCATCTTCAAACTAAAAGTTGTTAGTATAGAAAAAAATCAAAAAGTAGCGCGTCAGAAAAATTTTCACAAGGAGGTGACTCTTGTGAAATTATATGATTAGACTCCGGTTGTTTATTTTCTAAGTTAAAATCATTATCTAAAAATTCATTTAAAATAAAATTATTGGGCACATCAATTTTATGTATTTGGATGCCAAGATATTTAGAAGTGGTGCTCCAAAATTCATGATGAAGATGAGAGAAATAGGGAGAAGCAGGAGAAGAAACATGTTCTTTTTCTAGTTCTTCCGGTGGGCCCATAATATTTATAAATTTTTGATATAATAGTTTTTCTTCCTCTTCGGAATAAGACACTAAGGGGGCACATGAAGATTCATATACCTCCATAAGAGAAATATTCGAAGAGGGAGGAGAATTATTAGAACAAGTAATAATTTCTCCTAAATTTTTGGGAGGAGGATCAAAATGAAATTATGAAAAGTCCCCAAAAATTATTAGAACAAATGATAGTATTTTCTAAATTTCGGGGAGGAGGATCAAATTGAAATTGTAAAGCTTCCCCAAAATTAAAAGAATGGATTGCGGTGCGATAAAAGAAGAACAAAAATTCGGATCTAAATAATTACTCTCATTGCTCGGGAATCCTTCTAGTTGATCTTGACAATAAGAAAAAGTGACATCCGAGGTGGAAGAAAAATTATTTAAACCAAAAAAAGTATTCTTATTAAGGCTTAAAAAGTAATTTCATGAAAATTAAAAAAATTGGAAAAATTATTTTCATGAACATTTGAATAAGAATAATCATTAAAATGATAAAAATTAATTTCATAATTATTATAAAAATTATTTTCATACTAAAAATTATGATAATATTTATGAAGAGAACATTCCTCATTTCGATGAGGAGCACCACAATAATAACAAGAAATTTTTCGCATGCGTGCGGCTTCCAAATTATTTAGTTGATTTTCAAGCTTGGCAAGCGTGGAGGCTAATTGAGAATATTTTTTTTATAAAAGAAAATAAAAACAACCGTTAGCTAATAGAAATGAATTTTTTTAAAAAAATAAAATAAAAAGTGAATTGGGGTAGAGGAAAAGAATGATAAAATTTAAAAAATTTGTGTTTTCTAAATATCAACAAAAAATAGTCCCCAACAATAGCGATAAAAACTTGATGGATAATATTCATGCTAGCGCGCGATTTTAAATCGATAAGGCAAGTGTACCTATCATTCTAGAGTATATGATCAAGTGTCGTATTAGATTCGGGGCATGTTGACTACTTCTACTCACGTAAATTAATATTATTTTATCGAAATATAAAAAGATTAATTAAAACTAAATGAAGACAAAGGACTAAAGGTTAGTACTTCATCTAGACTCCCTTTGAAATAAAATAAACTTTCAAAAAATACAAACTTCTAAATTACCTACTTCGACCGTGGAGGTTCCCAAATTACAAAAGCACCTCTCTCGAGAATACGCTCTCGACTAAACTTAGGTTGATCGATTAAGATCTCTCGGCCAGTCGAAATCCCCAAGCTTGCTTAAAACGGTGAACCCCGCTATTGGATTTGACCACAATTCTGAAGATTCATGTCTTCCTCTCTTGAGGAGAGCATGCAAATCCTTCTACCTTTGAGTGATCTACTCATATCCAAAATCTCCCGATAAATCTAAGATATAAATCTAAAATCGAAATCAAAGATAGACTGAAACAGAAATAATAGAAGTTTGGCATGAAAGAAGAAATTTATTTTATTTTAAAACTTGTCATGATCAAGTGCTAATGAAAGTAGCTACTTAATATGATTAAAAAGTTAATAAAATAAAAGGAAAGTGAAACATGATTGCATAAAGGAAAAATATTTGAATTAAAATTAACAAAGAAAATCCACTAAGAAATTGAAAATTACATAAAAGAAATGCAAGGAAAGTGGAACTAAGCTACCGAAACTTCCTAAATTCAACTCCTAGATCACTCCTCATTTTGGAGACGACGACCCTCAACATGATGACGATTGTACCGACACGCTTACGGATAATGGTGTCTCTCCAATCAAAGATGTACGTCATTGCGACAACCATTTTGATAAATGCCATCGCTGTTACAACCTCCGCCCGTGGCGCCATTATAATTAATTAATACATATAATTATTCTATTATAAGTATTAATTAAATATTAATGAAATATTATCATGTTTTCTTTTATTAAATATTTGTTTATTTGGACAATAATTAATTTTCATGCTTTGTAGGCTGCATGTAGCCATTATTGTTTGTAAGCCCATAAATAGGCCATATGGTAGTAGGAGTTGGTTATTGATGATTGATGATAAAGTTTGAAATTTAAAATTTCCCTTGATTTGGAATCTCCTCCTCCCTCTCTCTTTCCTTCTCCTCACTATTGCTGAAATAGGCTCTCCCCCCCAAGGTTCGGCCAAACCATGGATCTACCGCCCCTCCTCCTTTTCTCCTCCCTCTTGGCCGCAGGCCACCCCCACTCCTCCTCCAAGATGAACTGACCCTCTCTCAGCCTTGCCTCCTCTTGTTTCGGCCACCAAAAGGTTCACCACCTTTTCTCTCTCTCCCTCAAGTGGCCGGCCAAGAGCAAGAAGACTAGGCCTTATGGAACTCCAATCCGGCATGACGCGAGGAAGGTAGACAAGTTTCTCTCCATCCGGCGTGGCTTCGGTGGGACCGTTGAAGGGCAATCACAACTTGCGTAGATCTAACTCCGAGATCTATTTCCGAGTGGGGTAATGAAATTTATACATCCTTGAGGTTATTTTCCTTCTAGATAATTTCTGTGGTGGAAAATGTTGGCGTGAAATTTTGATAACGTTGAAATCATCGTAGTCTTTCTTGAACGATTTGTGTTTATTTTAATTTTATTTAAGTTCGAGAGGTTTGGCGAGCCTCGTTTCTTTTTGTTGGGAGAGATCTACCATTTTTAGAATCGTATTTTTTTGGTGGATCTCTTTTGGTACAATACCATTCAGTCGGACCCAATATTGGTCCTTTTAGCTTGATCAGATATCGACCTATAGCCTTTGTTCGATCCCTAACGGTTTGGCTACCCGTACGTTAGCATTAGATCATTAAAATTATAAACGTGACTGCTGCAAATAATTTATGTACTAAACACAAATTAATTGGAACGTTGAGAGAGAGTCATATAGTCATTTAAAATTTGTGTCACGCGTACAAGCCTGCATCAATTTGGTATCAGAGGGAGGTTCAAGTCAATTTCCTAATTGCTACCCTCCCCCTCTTGCCCTGTACTTCGACGCGCATTTGTCTAGCACGGTGATTTTGTCAAAAATCATTAAAAAAACAAAACAATATTCTTTGTCTGCCAATAGCAGTCTGGATTTCTTATTTTCTTGCAAAAAAATCAAATTTTTTTTAATAGTCTCTTTATTATTTTCATTATAAAATAATAAAAAAATATATTTTTTTTTACCTTAGATAGTAAGTGGGAATAAATCTTTTTGCTGTCTTATTAGGCCAGAACTACTGTTTTGCATGCGCACTAGATTAGGCACTGAGTATACCCCATCTTCCTCCCAAATGGTAGACGAGCGGGATGCGGGTCACAGTACCACAGCGATTGATGAACTCCGTCAGGAGCTCACAGATCAGTTAACGGAGATTAGGGAGATGATTCACGAAATGCGAATAAACCAAGCCGCTCCCCGTAATCAAGCCGCCCATCCACATTACGAAAGGAATAATAATCACAATAATGACCATGTTCCATGGGCACCTTTTCAAAATAATCGGGAACCATTTGAGTTTGATATTACTAGGGTGGTACGAGTCAAACCCCCATCGTATGATGGTCAGGGAGAACCCCAAGTCTTTTTAGACTGGGTTATGGAGATTGAGTGTTATTTCGAGTGGCACAGTGTTACTGATGAAAATAAGGTGAGAGTAGCGAGGATGAAGCTTTTGGGTTGGGCTAAGATATTCTGGTTGAATGAGGAACGTCATCTAGGTGCGGTGAATGGTGGCTTACCACCAATTGGTTTGGCAGCCATGAAAGCTATGTTGACTGATCAGTACGTCCCCGCATATCATCGGACACAGATGTTTGATGAGTTAGCGACACTTAAGCAAGGGAATAGATCGGTCTCTGAATACATGAGTCATCTCAAGGATATGATGGTTAGGTGTGATGTTAGGGAGATTCAAGAGATCACCCTATCTAGATTCCGTAAGGGGCTCAACCCCGAAATTTAGAGTAAGCATTGCGATATGGTCATACTGATTTGAGCACCACTTTTAATGCCGCATTGGATATTGAAAAACACAATGTTTTCAAGTCCAAGAATTGATCCTTTCAGAATGATAAGGGCAAGTCCATCTTACGACAACCCCCTCCATTCACACTTAAGGAAAAGGGTAAGTTCCGGTCGCATGACTCAAACTCGGTAGTTATAATGGCTAGGAATATTAAGAAGCCTACTGGCAAGAGAGTACCCATGGGAAGGTTTAACAAAACGAATGCTACCTATTATGCCTGTGGGATCCAGGGACATTACGCTAGTGAATGCCCTACTAAACCCAAGTCTCTAGCCCTTTTAGATACCTCAACGGAGCCTGCCGAGATAATATATGAGGCTAGCAAAGATTTCGAATCAGAGGGCATGCCTAGTGATTTATACGATGATAATTATATGATGTGTATCTTAGAAACTCCACGTGTGTCGGATGAATGGAACAGAACGAATATATTTTCATTAAATTTTAAAAGTGGAGAGAAATGGTGTAAGCTGATAATTGATAGCGGTAGTTGTATGAACATAGTCTCAGAAAGTGCGGTGTCACGGATGTTATTAACCACCGAACCACACCCTCACCCTTATAAGGTTGCTTGGGTAAATAATACATCCCTTCCGGTATCGAAGCGTTGTTTGGTACCTCTTACCATCAAGGCTTATTCTGAAAAGAATTGGTGCAACGTCATCCCCATGGATACCTGTCACGTGTTATTGGGATGCCCATGGCTTTATGATCATGATGTTACCCACTTTGGTCGAGCTAGCATTTATGAATTTAAATTTAATGGCAATACAATAACTTTAAAACCCACTCCGCCTAAGGATCCTTCGGTCCCCTCTAAGGATACGATTGTCCCGGTCGAAAAGAAAGCGTTAAGTCTGATAGGTAAGAAGGAGTTTGCGCATAATACCTTTATGTATGGTGTCATATATGCGTTAGTTTGTTTGCAAGTTAAGGAAGATGCGTCACCATTTGAGAGTTTACCACCGGCATTGAGGAAACTCTTAGAAGAGTTTAAGAATGTGTATCCGGACGAGCTACCTTCCGAGTTACCCCCCATGCAGGACATCCAACATGCGATAGATTTCATCCCGGGTTACTCATTGCCCAACCTTACTCACTATCGGTTAAACCCTTTTGCACACTTAGAGTTACAAACCCAAATTTCAGATTTATTACAAAAGGGCTTCATCCGTCATAACAAGAGTCTGTATGTCATACCCGCCTTACTTGCTCCCAAGAAAGATGGCTCTTGGAGGATGTGTGTGGATAGTAGAGCCATAAATAAAATTACTATTAAATATCGATTTCCCATCCCTCGCTTGGATGATTTATTGGACATGTTAGCTGGAGCCACGATTTTATCGAAATTGGATCTTAGGAGTGGCTACCATCAGATCCGAATTAGGGAAGGTGATGAGTGGAAGACTGCCTTTAAATCTAAGGAAGGGCTCTATGAGTGGTTAGTTATTCCATTTGGGGTTTCCAATGCCCCGAGCATATTTTCTAAGATGATGACTCACGTCTTCCAACCTTATATGGGAAAATTCATAGTAGTGTACTTTGATGATATTCTTGTTTTTAGTACTTCTACGATCGATCATGAGTCACATTTGAAGATTATCCTTACCATGTTGAGGTTAGAGAAATTATTCGTTAATATTAAAATGTGTACTTTTCATTTTTCATCTGTAGAGTTCCTTGGTTATATTGTGATTTCGGAGGGCATACATGTAGACCCTAAGAAGGTCCAAGCCATTAAGGATTGGCCAGAGCCCGCCAATATTCGGGATATTTGGAGTTTTCATGGTCTAACTACATTTTATCGCCGATTTATTAGAGATTTTAGTATCATGGCCCCCATTACAGAGTGCATGAAAAAGGGTGATTTTACATGGACGAAATCGGCCGCTAAAGCGTTTCAAATAATTAAATCACGCATGTTGGAAGCTCCCCTTTTGCGATTACCGGATTTTAATAAGGTTTTTGAGTTATCATGTGATGCGTCTGGAGTTGGTATTGGTGGTGTATTGAGTTAGGAAGGTCATCCTATTGGATACTTTAGTGAGAAACTCGTGGGGCCAAAATTGAATTATTCTAATTATGATAGAGAGTTTTATGCGGTCATTAGGTGCCTCCAACATTGGCGGCATTACTTACTTCCTAAGGAATTTGTTATTTTATCCGATCATGTGGCTTTGAGATTTATTAAATCCTAAACTAAAGTTAGTCCAAGAAAGGTCAAATGGGTCTCCTATCTTCAGGAGTACACATTTATAATAAAACACCTTAAGGGAACTCTCAACCGCGTAGCCGACGCTCTTAGTCATGTATCTTTATTATTATCTACGCTAGAAGTTAAGGTGATTAAGTTCGATAGAATTTAGGATGAGTATGTCCATTGTCCGGATTTCAAGGAAATCTATTTATCCACTCAAGACAACTCGCCCACGACCATTTCGTCCTATTATATTCGTGACGGTTATTTTTTCAATCATTCAAAGCTATGTATTCCAAGTTCTTCCCTACGTCATTTCATCATTTGGAAATTGCATGGCGGTGGGTTAGGTGGACATTTTGGCCGTGACAAGACCATCACATTTGTAGAAGACATGTTTTATTGGCCCGATCTTAAGTCAACGGTTAATAAAATCGTGGGAAGTTGTCAAGCGTGCCAATTAACTAAGGGTAACAAAACAAATGCGGGACTTTATACCCTCTTCCGATTCCTTCCATTCCCTGGGATGACATTAGTATGGATTTTATTCTAGGTCTGCCTGTCAGGTTTAGACATAATTATTCTATTCTGGTAGTAGTAGATCAGTTTTCCAAAATGGCTTATTTTATTGCGTGTAATAAAACCAACGATACGTCACATGTTGCAAAATTATTTTTCAAGGAAGTAGTGGGACATCGGGGCATTCCTAAGATAATAATGACCGATAGGGACATAAAATATACTAGCTATTTTTGGAAGACCCTTTGGAAAATTATGGGCACCAAACTTTTATTTTCTTCAGCCTACCATCTACACACGGATAGACAAACGGAAGTGGTAAACAGAAGTTTGGTTAATTTGCTTCATTGTCTTGTGGGTGACCACAAGGGTATGTGGGACCTAATCCTTACCCATGCTCAGCTAGCTTATAATAATTCGAAAAATAGGTCCACAGGTCTGTCACCAAATGAAGTTGTGCACGGATATAAATCACCAGTGCCACTTTACTTGATTCTGTTACCTCCATCTTATAAATCAAGTCAATACGCACAAGAGTTTGCCTCTTATGTACACAATTTGCATAAGCACATTAAAGACATGTTAGCCACACAATATGCGACTTATCAATCTCATGCTAACGTAAATAAGAGGGTGTCTCACTTAAAAATTGGCGATTTTGTCATGGTGTGTCTCATCCCTGAACGGTTGCCTTCGGGCACCATAAAAAAGTTAACGAATCGACGAGCTGATCCATTTAGAATCTTAAATAAATTAGGAGAAAACACATTTCTATTATAGTTACCCACTGATTGGGGAATTTCCCCTATTTTCAATGTTTCAGATTTAATGCCTTATGTTTATCCACCACTTGAATTATCTGCCTGCCCATTTGGGTCCACTGAAATTTCTAATGGGTTTAAGGGTGAGTTTGTTCCTAGATCGCTCTCTACTCTGGTCTCCACTGGAGGTACGTTGAATGTTGATGCAGAAACTTTTTCTCCTTCTTTGATTAATGCTTTTCCAAGGTTCCCCAGGACCACATTTTTGCTAGACAGGATTCTACGAGATGAGGTGCTCTCCTCTCCAAGTGGTGATATTCACTGATACTTGATTCGATGGCGTGATTGTCCAGCTTCCGATGATTCGTGGCTTTTTGAAGCGGAGGTGGCTCTTTTGGATGATGCTCTTCTATGATAGTACATTCGATATAACTCATTGGTGATGAGTACTTTCGAGCAGGGGAGGATTGATGGAGACGACGGTCCTCAACATGATAACAATGGTACCAGCACACTTACGGATGATGGTGCCTCTCCAATCAAAGATGGGCGTCATCGCGACAACCACTTTGATAAACGCCATCGCCATTACAATCTCCGTCTGCGGCGCCATAATGATTAATTAATAAATATAATTATTCTATTATAAGTATTAATTAAATATTAATGAAATATTATCATGTTTTCTTTTATTAAATATTTGTTTGTTTGAACAATAATTAATTTTCATGCTTTGTGGGCTGCATGTAGCCATTATTGTTTGTAAGCCTATAAATAGGCCATTTGGTAGTAGAATTTGATTATTGATGATAAAGTTTGAAATTTAAAATTTTCCTTGATTTGGAATCTCCTCCTCGCTCTCTCTTTCCTTCTCCTTACTATTGCCGAAATAGGCTCTCCCCCCTAAGGTTCGGCCAAACCTTTGATCCGCCGCCCCTCCTCCTTTTCTCCTCCCTCTTGGCAGCCAGCCACCCCCACTCCTCCTCTGAGAATACCGACCCTCTTTCGACCTTGCCTCCTCTAGTTTCGTCCACCAAAAGTTTCACCACCTTTTCTCTCTCTCCCTCAAGTGGCCAGCCAAGAGAAAGAAGACTAGGCCTTGTGGAACTCCAATCCGGCGTGACGCAAGGAAGGCAGACAGGTTTCTCTCCATCCGGCGTGGCTTCGGTGGGACTGTTGAAGGGCGATCACAACTTGCGTAGATCTAACTCCGAGATCTATTTCCGAGCGGGGTAACAAAATTTCTACATCCTTGAGACTTATTTTCCCTCTAGATAATTTCTGTGGTGGAAAACGTTGGCGTGAAATTTTGATAGCGTTGAAATCATCGTGGTCTTTCTTGAACGATTTGTGTTTATTTTAATTTTATTTATGTTCGAGAGGTTTGGCGAGCCTCGTTTATTTTTGTTGGGAGAGATCTACCATTTTTCTTATCGTTTTTTTTTGTAGATCTCTTTTGGTACAACACCGCTCGGCCGGACTCAATATTGGTCATTTTAGCTTGATCGGATATCCTCCTATAGCCTTTGTTCGATCCGTAATGGTTTGGCTACCCGTACGTTAGCGTCAGATCGTTGAAATTGCAAACGTGAGTACTGCGAATAATTTCTGTGCGAAATGCAAATTAATTGGAATGTTGAGAGAGAGAGTCATATAGTCATTTAAAATTCATGTCGTGCGTACAAGCCTTGCATCACCTCAGCTCCTGGCTCAATCTTGAATTTATAGGAAATTTTCTAGAGGGCCACGCCCCTCAGTCAAGCCCGTGACTAGGAGGCATGTAAGGTGTGTAACCGTCCTCTTGAAAACCCAGGAACGTTGGGAGAAAACTGCCAAAATTCATCGTTCTACGGGTCACGACCCTAGGTCACGCCCATGACCAAGGGCGTGTCTTTACTGTTACTAGAGACGGCAGGACTGGAAATGGAGGGAATTAAAATCTGGCAGTTGCGAGAAGTCACACCCCTAGGTCACGCCCGTGACCTAAGGCGTGTAAGCTGAAAACTTTCTCGATCTGAAACTGGCTTCATAATGCATGCCATACCTGATCGTCATGCCTGACAGTCACGCCCATGACTTTGCGATCACGCCCGTGTCCGCTCTGTGTAACTTTAAGCTAGCGTGTTGAAATCTAGAGCTCCTGGATGGGTCATGCATGCTGGTCACGCCCGTGACTTGAGGGTCACGCCCGTGAATTGAGCGTGTAATTTGCAATTTTCCAGATTTCTTCAGTTTCCTCTCCTGATCAGTCCTACAAGCTCTAAATTGCTATTGGCAGTCCAGATTAAAGTGAAATAAGAAAATAAAGTATTGTAATAATAATATTAATAAAAACTAACTAGAAATTAATTATTTATTTAATAAAATCTATAATAAAATTATTATAAATATTGACTTATCAGGTATCACTAGAGGCTTTGGTATGATTACCAATGACATAGTTTCAATAACAAGGGTAGCTAATGTGAAGGGTTGCAACACAACCTTATAAGCATAAGTCAACTATGTGACTTGGGGTATCTGATTGAATTCCACAATGAAAAGTGCTTGATCAAAAAGTCAATTGACTTAGAGGTCATTCTCTCGGGATCTAAGAGTGAGAATGTATATTGCTTAGATTTTATTTGCAGTAGTTCTTTATCTTCAGTTTGTCTTATAGCTAATAAGAAAGAGTCTCTTTGTCTTCAATATCACAGGAGACTTTCCCACATTAACTATAAGACAATGAACATACTATTTTCTGAAAACTTAATTAGAAATAATCAAAATTTGAAATGCGTTAAAAGTGGTCCCTGTCATGCATGTCAAATGGGCAAGCAAACTAGGTCCACCTTTAAGAGTATTGACTCCAAAGATACTAAAAGGTGTCTTTATCTGTTGCATATGGACTTATTTGGTCCTTTGCCCATTCAGAGCCTAGGTGGGAAGCTATATACCCTAGTTATTGTTGATGATCACTCAAAGTATACATGGTTATTCTTCCTTAAGAAGAAGTTAGATACCCTAGATATCTTTATGAACTATATTTAGGCAATTCAGAATGAGCTACATTATTCTGTAGTCAAAACTAGGACTGACCATGATACAGAGTTTTAATTTTGGGTCATGACAAAGTTCTGTTAAGAATTTAGTATCACCCAAGAATTTTCCTCTCCCAAAACTCCCCAATAAAATGGAGTGGTAGAGAGAAGAAATAGGACCTCGATAGAGGCTGGCAGAACACTGCTTATTGACTCCTCACTGCTAGAATATTTCTGGGCTGAGGCAGTCAATACTGTATGTTATGTTCTGAATAGAACCTCCATTAACATGGCCCAAGGGATAACCCCCTATGAAATTTTGAAGGCCAAATAACCAATAATTTCAGATTTTAGAATCCTTGGTTGTAAATGCTACATTTTAAATTATGGTAAAGCTCAACTTAATAAGTTTGCTGAAAAATGTAATGTAGGTGTTCGGGTTGGATATAGCTCACATAGTAGAGTATATAGGATATTCAACAAGAAAACCCATGTAGTTGAAGAAACTATGCATGTTGTCTTTGAAGAGACTAGCCTGCTTTATAAGGGCTGGTCCAACACTCCTATTCTTGCAGGTAATGATAAGAATATGCGAGGGCTGTTTATTCAAGACATAACCAGCTCAAGCAGGGTTACTTCTTAAATTGAAGCACTCAATGAGGAAGAAAATCCAGTTGAAGTTGATCTGATTACTAAAAAAGCAGTTGTTGTAGAAGAAATCTAGTACGGAGCTGACAGATTTCCTGCTACAACCAGGCTTCTGAGAGATCACCCAAGGAATCTCATTTTTGGGAATGAAAATCAAGGTATGACCACAAGAAATAGGGTTCACAACGAGGCCTTATTCCCGAGCTTTATGTCTCAGATTGAACCAAAGAGGTTTGAGGAAGCAAACCAAGACACCTTCTTGATTAGTGCCATGCAAGAGGAGTTTTAACAATTTAAGAGATGCAAGGTATGTAAGTTGGTGCCAAAACCATAAGGACAAAACTTCATTGGCACCAAGTAGATCTATACTAAAAAGCTAGATGAGAATGGTTTAATAATCAAGAACAAGGCCAGGCTGGTTACTAAAGGCTATATACAGGAAGAAGGAATAGACTTTGACCAAACCTTTGTTAGAGGCCATCAGGATGTTCCTTGACTATAATACACACAAGGGATTAAAATTCTACCAGATGGATGTCAAGTCAGCATTCTTAAATGGTAACCTCAAGGAAGAGGTATATGTGGAACAACCTTCAGGTTTTGTACATCCAAACCTCATCAATCATGTTTATAAACTTAAGAAAGATTTATATGACTTGAAGCAAGCCCCAAGGCCTTGGTATGAAACCTTATCTACATTTCTCATCAAGAATAAGTTCTTGAGAGAAAAGATAGATAGTACATTATTTCTCAGGCAAACAAAGTGCAAATGTCTCCTAGTCCAAATTTATGTGGATGACATAATATTTGGGTCTACTGAAGACAACCTTTACAAAAGGTTTGCTAACCTTATGTAGGGGGAGTTTGAGATGAGCAGTATGGGAGAGCTCAAGTACTTTTTAGGCCTCCAAGTGAAATAGTCTGAAGAAGGGATCTTTATCTCTCAGACCAAGTTCACTAGGGAGCTTATCAAGAAGTTTGGGATGGAATCAACTTCCACTATGAAAACTCCCATGGGGTCCAACACTTCCCTGGAAAAGGATGAGAAGGGAAAATCATTTGATGAATCCATGTATAAATATATTATTAGATCTTTGTTATATCTAACTACTAGTAGAATAGATATCATATATATAACATGTGTTTAAACTAGGTATCACGTATGCCCTAAGAAATCTCACTACTCAGCTGCAAAGAGGATTTTAAGATACCTTAAGGGCAGCCGACATTTTTGCCTTTGGTACCCTAGAAATAATGAATTTGAACTAATTGGCTATCAGATGTAGATTTTACAGGTTGCAAGGAAGATAGGAAAAGTACAAGTGGTACTTGTCAATTCCTAGGAAGGATACTAATCTCATGGAGTAGTAAGAAATGGACTAGTATGGCAATATCTACAACTGATTCTGAATATATCTCTGCAGGGAGCTATTGTACACAACTCTTAAAGATACAATATGAGTTATATGATTACAACCTCAAGGTAAGTCACTCACCTTTATATTATGACTCATCTAGTGTAATTTCCATTGCTATGAATCATGTCTCTCATAGCAGGACTATGTATATAGGAATTAGATATCATTTTATTAGAGAATATGTGGAGAGTGAAGATATCAGTCTTGAATTTGTCTCTACTGACAATCAAGTTACTGATATCTTCACTAAGCCATTGGATGAGGCCAAGTTCAATCACTTTAAAATTGAGTTAGGATGCTTAATGTAGAATAATTCATTTTCATTCCAGTTTTTGTTCATCATGTGCTATTCCAATAATAGAATAGTTTTCTCTACATTTCAGATGTTATCTCATCATATTTTACAATTTAGAAATCAGTTTTGATGTTAAAATAACATTAATCAGTCATCTTAACTATGTGAAAATGTGCAGTAACAATGTTAGGTTTTGATTGCTAATAATAATTAGTGGCATGTTGGGTTAACAACTTTAATTAAAATAAAGAAATAAATAATAATAATAATATGAGTCAGAATTGATTTTTTTTAATTATAATTATCTTTGAAATTGGCTTGGCATATGTGTACTATTAGGCAGTAAGGTCGGTTGAATCAGCTAAGAATGACTCAGCGGAACCACTGGGATCATTGAGACAGTCTCAGTTGTATATATATATATATATATATATATATATATATATATTCTTATATATATTACCTTGTCCCAACAGATCACCAATCTGTCACAGCAATTGCGGAGACAGGATAATTAATTAAAATCAATTCATTTTAAATAGTCAAAATAATCATCTAGGCTGACCCCTCATTTCCAAAACCCGTACTACAAATAGAGACAAAATAAATTGAAAGCCATTAAACCCTTAACTCTTTCCAGCCAGCGATACCGACACTTTCTTTCCACCATCTCAGTGTCAAGTCTTTCAGAGGAAATGGTGCCAAAATCAACCAAAGATCTACAAGAAGGATATGAGATTGTAATGAATGGTTTCCTCCGTGCGTCAAAAGAGATTAAAGAAGTGATTGGGATTATTGATGCCCTAGGGTTAGAGTATCTTCTCTCCAAACCATCACTCATTCTCAAGTCTGAAGTTCTAGAGTTTTATATCAATGTGAAGCCCTCTCCCTCCAAAACTTCACTAAAATCCAAAGTTGGAGGTACAACAATTAAGATTACTCCAAAAAGGTTAGCCAAAGCTCTTCAGTTGTCTTCATCTGATATTGATTAAGAGGATGAGATTTCCAACAAAGGCAGAGACCATGCTCTAAAATGGTGTGAGTATAATGATGCCAAGACTGGATCACTAAGAAGAAAGAACTTAAACCAAAGAGGTAAGCTACTTGTTGTTATTGTAAGAAAGGCAATATTATGCAAACTGGATCACATGACAACATCTCCAAGTCTATGTTTGAGTTAATCACAAGGATCATTCTGCAAAAGAAGACTTACTGGGAAAATGTCATTTTTCAGAGGATAATCAACTATCTGCAGGCTCCAAACTTAGGAAGAATATTGTCCCTTTTCCTCATCAATGCATATCCAAACCAATTTACCAAAAGTAAAGGTGTCAGGATTCACTACCTGAAAAGAATGGATATAAAAACTTGGAAAGGTTTATAAGGGTTCTTCTTATGAGTTAATCTACAGAGATGAAAGAAATGTCCAAGGACATAGGGAAAAGGATATTGGAACTGGATGTACTGATTCTGAATCTGCAACCCCAGCAGATGTTGGTGTTCAAGTTAGTGTAGAATAAAGGCAGTCCTCTGACAGTGTTCAAGTTAATATCATATCAGACAAAAGCTAAGATAGAGGAGAGCATGTTGAAGAAGTTCATGCTGCTCTTATTTTTGAAAATGTACCAACAGACAATGCTGCACTAGAAGTTCCTGAAGCATTAGGTGGTACTGATGAGAAGGAGAAAAGGGAATCTGCTGATGATCTTCAAGGGTTGAAAGTGTCTATCGTCTACCTGAATCACCTAGAGGGGTGTGAATAAGTGATGTTTCTGTTTTTTCACAGAATAAAAATTACTTAAAAAATAAGGCACACAAACACCGAGATTTATAGTGGTTATCCGAGTTGGGTAGGTCCATGTTCCCACCTCGCCTAACTACCATGAAGGGCTAGATTCGACTACTTCACCAAACTCAGATTTCTTCAAATCTTACACCTCGGAGCCGCAACTCCTACAACTCGGAGACGATGCTCCTACCTCTTAATCCACAACTGAATCTATGACTCGATCAACAAACCGATCTATCACTCGATCCACAACCAGATCTATCACTCGATCCACAAACGGATCTACCACTTGGAGAAAAATCGCCAACAAAAGTAAATGATTACACCCAACTTAGACAAGATTTGAAATCTTCAATCCGTCGTTCTTCGAGAATAGTAGATCTTGAAATGTGTTGGAGAACACAGAATATGAAAATGTTGAAGATCTTGAATCTTGACTTGAATCTTCGATCGACTCGATCTGGAGAAGTATAGATCTATAGAGAGAGTAGCAATCCAGTCGTGTATGTCAAAGAAGATGAATCATGCACAACAGTTCGCTGGCGACCGTTCAGCAAGTAGTGATGTGTATAGGAGCGGAGCCGATCAGTTTCCGAAATTGGAAAGTTTTCTAGGTTTGAATTGAGAGCAATAACATGATTAGATTGAAAGAAAATATCACCTAGGTATTTATAGAGACCTCCTTACCAATGGTATCAAGAACCTTTCCAAAAAAGAAACCTAAAAATCACTGTGCATGGCCGACCGAACCCGAACCAGAGTGTTGAAAAAATTCAGAAAAATGGCCTAAGTCTAATTCGTCAAGTATCGCCGAGTATCACTAGTATACTCGCCAAATGGTTCTTAATATAAGATGAATAAGACTTGGTGAAATAAGTTCAGGCAGGCAAAACACTCAATGCCAAGGCAGAGACCGTACTCGACAAATTCGACAAGTATCGGTTGGTATGCTTGACGAATTAATCGAGTATCGGCTAGCTTACTCGACGCACTCGATGCCTGGCCAAGTGATATTCGACGAATAAGACTTAGAAAAATCCAAAGAAGTAGCATCGAATGGACTAGATGAATTCAGCGTGCATCGTCTAGTATATTCGAAATTCGGCAATTATCGTTAGATACATTCGAGGAATTTAGCTAGTATCGTTAGATACATTCGACGAATTCGACGAATATACACGATGATACTCAGTGAATTTTAGTTGGCGGATTTTCCAATTCTCAGAGAATTTGCCCTAAGTACAAATGATGAATTCAAAGAGTGTTGGAAGGTATATACGACGAATTTGACGCGTATCAACGAGTATACTTGATAAATTCGACGAGTATTCCTAACCATACTCGATGAATTTTACTTAGGTTATTGTCCTTCTGATTCTAAGCCTTTGTACTTCCTTGATCCTTCTCCTGTACTTGGGATTGAAGTACACCCCAATAGAGAGATTACATGTGAGTCAACACATTGGCATACATAATGAAGATTATATTGTATAGTCCCGTATTTATTAACCCACTGTAACCTGACATTAGTGTGTACTTAGCAATGTAAACCTGCAAGTATATAACTAAAATAGCAGCATCAAATACAGTCACAATTAATCTAAGCTTAATTGGACCCTTCTTCAAATCCGGGTTATTGTGGATACAATACCCAACAATCTCCCCCTATTTGAAGAAGTCAGAACCCTATAAGCTAAGGCGAATTGTACATAACAAATAATAAAACATTAAGACATGAAAAGATAAATGAAATTAAAAACAACACGCATTCCCAGTCAACATTGAAATCATATATGTATATATATATCCAGAAATTTTATACTTGGGGGGGCTCGAAAGAAAACACATATGACTATCTCGTTAGCTTGCTCTGTCTCATCAAACTCTGCCTGTCAAAATATATCATTGGCTTTGGAAAGTACTTTGGAGGGGCTAGAGGCATAGGATCAGCATTCTGGTTATTTTTGAAGTGTATCCTTCTCTTTGTGCAAGCCAGCTTATACTTATTCCACTCTTCTTGGTCGTAGTAGAGTTTATATTTTTCACCACTAAGATCGACCAAGGAGAATGTATCTAAGATAATCCCTTTGGAAATAGGACTCCAAACCTTCTCCATCTCTCTGTTGGGCTCTGACCTGACTGCCGATGGGCCTTCCACATATCTTCTTCTCTTGTGAACTAGAGCAGCAGGAATGTCTTCAACAAGTTGAACTTCTGGAGCCTCAGCAGCAGCAGCAGCATCAGCCTGTGTGTCTTCCCAATATTTAGAGTAATCCTCAGTAGGATGAACCTCATCATGAGCAAGAACAACAAGTATTTTAGCCTCCTGGCCTGGCCTTCCAAAGAACTCCTTATGAAGCCACGAGAAGTTGACATAGATGTAATTATTTACTCCTTCAAAGTTCCCTAGCATGGATTCCTCAAGCACATTTACCTTTGCTACCACCTTAGCTGCCATGGTATCCTACCCCTTCTGACTTCTTCAGCCAAAACATTTGCATAAACTTCCATGCTGGTGTCATAATGTGCCATTGAGTTATTATGAGCTTCAATCATTGTTTTGGCATTTGTATCAACATTGCACAGAATATTCAGATTGCTCTTTAATCCTTTCATGATAAAATTAACCCATTTTTCGCCTTGAGTAAACCATGAGTCTAGCTTGGCATCTAGCTTGTCAAATCTGACCTTAACCTTTGTTAGCCCGTTGTTCAGATCTTTTTTTGTTTCCTTGACATTTTTTAGAACTCTTTGCATAAGGAATCAAAATAAGCTTTCTGCTTAACCAACGTTGCTTCTATGCACTGCAGAATTGTGTTATCAGCACTAGAACTTGGGATATCGGGAATAGCAGTGCTAGGCAGATCCTTACTGGAAGACTCATTTATCGGAGATAAAAAAAGCTTTAGAAGTTGTAGCATAGTCTTCAGCAGCAGTTAGAACTGGAGTCTGCTCTTCTACATCTCCCTCCTCATATGAAAGGACCACAACCTCCTTCGCAGTAGTAGGAGGTGTATCTGGCATCTTGCCTATCCTTTTCTCAAGGTTCCGCATGAGCCTAGAAACCTCATTAGAAATTGATATTGAGGGCCTAGTCACCTCCCCCTTAGAAGATGAAGAAGGAATTACCTCCGGGAGAGGGACTATCAAGTTCTCCATTACCATTAGCTCAGCAGCAACAACAACATCAGTGGCAGCAGTAGAGGTCATACCAGCATCATTCTCAATCTCATAATCCTCCACAGTAAGGTCATCAACAGCAACACCATCATTATCTATGTCATCTTCAATATCAGCACCATCATCCAGGCTATCAACAGACTCTTGCTAAGATGGAGCTGGAGCCTCTTTCACAAAACTAATATCAGCCTCGACCGACTTAGGAACTAACTCTTTAACAGCAGTCTGAGCCAACTTGGCAACCTATGTCATCAGATCCTCTATAGCTGGAGCATCTAGGAATAACACTAACTCTAGAGCTTGAATAACTGTATCTGGAGCTTCTATCACTATGTCTAAAGGCACACTCAAGGGCACTATGCTATTAGCCACTTTTGGTTCTGCTGTCTCTCCCTCAATTCCTACACTTGAGCTATCAGGAATCTCACTAGGGTATGGAGAGATAATCTTGACATCAGGAGCATGTTCTTCCTCCTCCATAGGCAAATTTGGGGCTCCCCCTTGCCTAATGATCCTCCTATCCCACCTGGAAAATATGGATGAGTCTATTTTCTTCAAATGATGTATAGGCTCACCTTTGGTCATATCAAACTTGTCACCATCCAGTTGATTCAGGTACAAGCTGATAATCCTCTTAAAGTTGGGTGTGTGGAGGATGCCTTTGATTTTCTCAAACAACAGAGCACCCCAGTCCATTCTCTTCTGGCAGATGATCAACATAAGAATTTTGAACATCTCGGTAGAAAGGTAGTCATGGGAAACGGTTTTGCACAACAACACTTTACCAATGATGTATGATAGAATCTTTCTTCCTCGTTCATTCATTTACGTTTTACAACCTTTGTGCCTCGGGGCAGTCCACTGAACAATAGAGCTAGTAAAATCATCCTCGTCGAGGTAATCGACCTCTTCACAAATAGGGAGCCGCAAGTACCTAGTGAGGAGTGAAGCTTTAAATCTGACTTTCGTCTGCATAACACTGCTTTTGATGACAGTGTCCTCACATCGCAGCTTGGCATGCTGAAAGGATTCAAGAACTTCCTTGTCCAGGACCTTACACGGGTGTTTTAGGATAAAGGAAAGTCCTGTAGTCTTCAACATTAGGATCACATTACGAAATTCATCTAAGGCAGAGGAAAACCCTGTACGGACTAATTCTCCACCTCGCAATAAACCACTAGTGCTTCTATGGGCCATGGAGATTCAAAGAACGAAGGAGAGCTTGCTGTACTGCTGTCGGTTAAAGAAATTACTGTCACTATCTCTATCGGAATGACGAGAAACCACTATTGGATCTGTGATAGTAGGCTATCGGGATTTCAAGCCGTCGGAGGAATAATCATGGGAAAATGTTTTAGGTATTGCTGGAATTTTGTATCAAGCCTTGGATTTTTGTCTCTTACCTAGCGATGACGATCGAGCGTAAATCCGCAGAAAGAAGATGATGCAGTTGTCGCGGGAGCCGAACAGTCGGGAGTGATTCGGCGATTCGGTTATTTGTTCGGCGAATGTTATAGGTTTTGCCCGAAGTCTTTATATATATATATATTTAATTTAAATTGACCTAGAAGGCATGTACCTGATATATGCGGCGCTTGCGATTCAATATAGAAAAATATGAAATTTTTCCCTAAGTGAAATTTTGCTAGTTTCGCCAGAACCGAGTCAGATTCGACGAGTATCCCATGATATCCGACGAATCGGCAAGTGTTCTGTCCAATATTCGACGAATTTACCTTGGGATATTTTTCAGCCTTGATGCATTTCTCGAGAATTTCCTATCTTCATGGCCCTCTTCACGAATCATTGTTCAACATACCTAGTTTCGTTTTGAAAAATGAGAACTTGGCCTCATCCAGCGACTTTGTGAATATGTTTGTGAACTGTTTATCCATCGGGACATAGCTGAGGGTTATGTCCTTGTTCTCCACATGCTCCCAGATGAAGTGATATCATACCTCGATGTGGTGTGTCCGGTTGTGAGAGACTTGTTGGAACACCCTATTACTATTTGGGTCAGGATGACTATATTTCTATAGGGATTTTGTGTTGTGACCTCCTTGTTGTTATAAAGGTCACATAGGTTAGTTAGAGTCTTCTTCAGCTCGACGCAGAGTCGACTTCAGCTCGATGCAGAGTCGACTTCAGCTCGATGCAGAGTCGACCTCAGCTCGACGCTGAGTCGACCTCAGCTCGACGTGGAGTCGACCTCAGCTCGACGTTCCGTCAGCCCAGCTCTGCTTTCTGAAATCACTCTCTGGCCGACGTGTGTCGTGCTCAGATCGACGTTTCATTGTGAGCTCGACGTTTTTCAGGCTCCCGTCAATTTTGAATAGGAATTCAAATTCCTTCTGTCAGAACAATTAATGCTGAAGATTTATTGGCCGTTACAGCAAATCTGGTGCATGGCTCAAGGAATTTTCTAAGGAATGTTTGCTTGACACTTCCTTTGAGGCATGGACATTTAAGGAAAGCATTTAATGCTCATTGCCAACAGCTATCAAAGACTCAGAAGAAGAACACAGAGATATAATTCTATCAGTTAACAGAGAACAACAAGAATTCTTCCTCTTGCTCTCTGTGATATTCATTCAAGCTTACACACAGGAATTCTGATTGCTTCAGACACAACCATCCAACTTGTTTGGATCATCTTTTGCTAGAGCAGATCAGATCATTGAAGACCTGTCACCCTTGTGCAAAGCTCTTCTTCCTGAACTACCTCTTGATCTCAGGGGGAGCCTTGACAACATCAACAGATCCACTTTGCTTCTCTCTACTTATTGATAGAGAAGACAACATCAGCTTTTTCTTTTTCTTTTTGTACAGGGTTTTAACTCCCTTCAAAATTTACCTTTGGTTTTGCTGAAACCTGGTCAAAAATCAGCCCTTTGATTTGTGAGAACCTGGTCAAAAACTCTCTGGTGCTCAAGACACCTGATCAACTCATCTTGAAGTGGATTCCTATCTAGGGTGATAGAAGAGTGGACTACCCAAGATTTTGGGGAACCACTATAGCTCCTTATGTATTCTGGTTGCTTGTTTCTTTGTATTTTGCTTTGTGCTGTGATTCTCTTCTTGCTTTGATTAATTGCTATATCACCATACACTAAGTAAATCTAAGCCTTCTCTCCACACAAGTTTTAATTTACAAAACTATTTTAAATCACTTTATTCACCCCCCCCCTCTAGAGTTAGGAATGATCTTATCCCTCACTTTCAATTGGTATCAGAGCCATGTTGATTATTCATACAGGCTAACACCTGGATCAAAAGATCTCTGATAAGATCATTTCTCTCAAAAGGGTTATTTCTTTTAGTTTTACTTATCTTTAAAACTCATGGCACAAAACAAGGACTTTGCTAACACCAGACCTCCTATGTGCAATCTCTCTAAGTTTGCACTATGGAAGGCAAGGATTAGACTTTACATGAATTCATTTGATGAGGACATCTTTAATTCTATGTTGACAGATTGTCCAAGGCCTCCCACAGGAACAAGTACATCAGCTGTTCCTCCTCCTTCAGGAACTGATGCTGACATAAGAAAGTGGAAGGCAGCAGATGCTAAAGCCATGAACATCTTGGCTCAAACCATGTCAGATGACATTTTCCAGAAAGTAGCTGAATGCAATACTGCCAAAGAGATCTGGGAAAAACTTTCAGAAATTGTATCAGGTTCTGCAGATGAAAGAAAGGATAGGAGATCCTACCTCATCACCCAGTATGAGAACTTCAAAAAGGCAGAGTCTGAGTCAGTTACTGACATGTACAACAGACTGAGTCTAATCATCAGTGAGCTTAAATCACTAGATAAGGACATATCTCTCACTGAGATAAATGACAAGATACTGACTTGTTTCCCTAGCACTTGGGACTCAAGAATCTGGTCAATTAAGGATGGAAGGAATGTCTGTGAGTTATCCACAGAAGCTCTTCTAGGAAAGCTCAAGAGTTATGAGCAATTCATTAAGAAGAGAGAAGAAGAGCAGAAGATATCCACACCAACTGAAAAGGTTGAGAAAACCATTGCCTTCAAGGCACAGGAAGAACAACCTAAAGAAAAGGTGTTGGGAGATGAAGAGCTTATGAGCCTACTTGTCAAAAGGTTCAATAAGCTGAATAAAAAGAACTTCAGAAGATGGTCATCCAAAGACAGAGACAAGCCAAGGTATGACAGATCTACTAATAAAGATATTATCTGTTTTGGCTGCAGGAAACCAGGACACATTGTCCCCAACTGTCCAAAAAATCAAGATAAGGACATAAGGGACAAGAAGGAAAGAAAAGATAAAAGGAAGGATAAGGAGTCAAGGAAGTACCATGACAAGTCTTCCTCCAGCAACAGCAAGCACACCAGAAAAGGATTTGTGGCTGAATCCTGGAGTGACTCTGATGAGTCTGATTCATCATCCAGCTCTAGTGATGATGAGGATGATGCAGAAGAAAAAGGATTCTGTATGATGGCCATCAATGCATCTCAGAAGAATACTGATACAGAGCTTGATGCTGACTACCTGTCTGATCAGGAACTTACTGAGGATCAGGTAATAGATTCTTTTGATTTTAATTCTGATGAATTTAAATCTGAGTTCAAATCTATGTGCATTGACTTGATTGAATCTCAAAAGTTAATTATAACTCTTAGAGAACAATTGAGTGAATGCAAATCCATTAACTCAGATAATCTTAGACTCTTAGAAGAGTTGAAGCAGTGCGGGGAGGAGATAGCTTCACTGAAAGGTGAACTATCTAAGGCCAAACAATTTGAAGAAACCCTTAATGGGAGAAGTATCAAATTCATGGACATCACAAGTACAGTGAACTCAAGATTGAATGGTACACTGGGCTTGGGTGCTTCATCCAGCCAACCCATAGTGCTGACAACTCCAATCAAATTTACCAGTGACAAAGGTAAAGGAGTCTTGATAGTGGCTAGGAAGAATGCTGACTTAACCCAGGAAACTGGACAAAAAGCGTCGAACGAAGCTCGACGGAGGTCGAACAGAGCTCGACGTAATCGCAAGAAAACGTCGAACTCAGGTCGACGCCTTCTATATTCTGAACAAAGAAAGACTTCGCCGTCGAATGGAGCTCGACGCACTCACCAGAGTCCGTCGACCGAAGCTCGACGTGCGTCGAGCCAAGTTCAGAGCAAAAGTCAGTTCTCAGGGGTTAATTCAAGATTTAATTCCAGCTCCACATCTCATCACTTTAACCCTTATGCTGAATGGATAATACCTCCTAGGAGATATCATCCTGTAGGCTATAAGAGTCAACCTGAGATGTCTTTTATTTCAGAGTTTAAAGGATATCAAGAAAGGCCCAAGGTAAACTGGGTTAAAAACAATTGATTTGTTGTATGTGCAGGTAAAGACCTATCCAATTGAGAACCAGCAGTGGTACTTGGACAGTGGGTGCTCAAAGCACATGACTGGCAACAAGGAGAACCTTCTGTACTTCAAAGCCAAACATGGACCCAAAGTAATCTTTGGAGATTCAAACTTTGGACAAACAAAAGGCTATGGCCAGGTTAAGATAGGGTCAATTACATTCAAGAAAGTGGCCTATGTGAAAGGACTAAAGCACAACTTAATCAGCATCAGCCAGCTATGTGATGCTGGTTATCAGGTTTGGTTTACCAACTCAGCATGTAATATTTCATTAAATAACAACATTGTTTTAATTGGTAATAGACAAGATAACATATACCTAGTTGATTTCAATTCATCTAAAGTAGATATTTGTTTATTTAACTCCCTTATCAAACCTAATGAACTATGGCATAAAAGATTAGGACATGTGAACCTTAGAACCATTGCTAAGTTATCCAAAGACAACCTTGTTAGAGGACTACCTTCTGGTCCCTACAAGAAGGAAGGACTTTGCAAGGCTTGTCAATTAGGTAAGCAAACTAAAAATAGTTTCAAGTCACTTAATAAGAGTGATTCACCTAGAATTTTGTACTTATTGCACATGGACCTTTTTGGACCAATTAATGTACAAAGCCTAGGAGGGAAATCTTATGCTTTAGTAGTTGTAGATGACTTCTCAAGATTCACTTGGGTGTTCTTTCTGAGAAAGAAGTCTGATAACTTCGAGATTTTGACAGATTTTCTCAAAGGCATACAGATTGAGTTCAATACTCACATTGCCCTGATCAGAAGTGATCATGGGACAGAGTTTGATTCTCTTCTTATGCTAGAGTTCTGTCAGAAGGAAGGTATCAGGCACACCTTCTCAGCTCCAAGAACTCCTCAACAAAATGGGGTAGTTGAAAGGAAAAATAGAACCCCTATTGAATCTGCCACAACATTGTTGACAGATGCTCACCTTCCTCTAACCTTTTGGGCAGAGGCTGTGAACACCTCCAACTATTTTTTGAATAGAAGCCTGATACATAAACTGAAGGGTAAGACTCCCTATGAGTTACTCAAAGGGAAGAAACCTAAAGTAAATTATTTCAAAATTTTTGGTTGCATTTGCTTCATTCACAATAATGACAAGAAATACTTAGCTAAATTTGAAGCCAAAGCTGATGAAGGAGTGTTTCTGGGATACTCCATGATTAGCAAGGCTTATAGGGTGTTTAACAAGTGCTCCAATAAAATTGAAGAATCCATGCATGTTACATTTGATGAAACTAATATGTCTTATAAGGAGAAGGAGACTTCTACCATAAGCAATTTGCAGGAACATTCAATCTCAGAAAATCTGAAGCAGCTTACCATCACAGACAAAGATTCATTACCTTCAACAATTCAACAAGACACTGAACTTAGTGACAATGAAGAGGAATCTCAGGTTTTGGAAAGCTCAAATGGTCAACAAATTGAAGAACCAGTTGTTGTTCCACAAGAGGAAACAACAACACAGGTTGGTGCACCATCAACACCCCTTGTTGATTTAGTACCAACAAGAGATCATCCAATTTCACAAGTAATTGGAGATATCTCAGTAGGTGTGCAAATAAGGAATCAAGTTAATCACAATATTATGCACACTTATTTTCTTTCTCAAATTGAGCCTCAAACTATACAAGATGCAGAGCAAGATCCAAACTGGATCATTGCAATGTAAGAGGAGTTGAATCAATTTGAGAGGAATAAAGTTTGGGAATTAGTACCAAGACCAAGGAACCAGCAAATTGTTGGAACCAAATGGGTATTCAGGAACAAGTTGGATGATCAAGGAATAATTGTGGGAAACAAGGCAAGACTTGTTGCACAAGGATATTGCCAAGAAGAAGGGATTGATTATGACCAAACCTTTGCACCAGTTGCAAGGTTGGAGGCCATAAGAATCTTTCTTGCATATGCAGCTCACAAGAGATTCAAGGTATATCAGATGGATGTCAAGAGTGCATTTCTCAATGGAGACATCAAGGAAGAGGTTTATGTAAAGCAACCTCCAGGTTTTATCTCTCCAACCTCTCCTGATCATGTTTTCAAATTGCATAAAGCTTTATATGGTCTCAAGCAAGCTCCTAGAGCATGGTATGAGACCTTAGCTTGTTTTTTATTGGAAAATGATTTTAAAAGGGGTAGAGTAGACCAAACTCTCTTTATTAGAACCCATAGGTCCCACATCCTACTAGTACAAATTTATGTAGATGATATCATATTTGGGTCTACTGATTCAAACTTATGCAAAAAGTTCTCACAACTCATGCATTCAAAGTTTGAAATGAGTAGCATGGGTGAACTTTCTTTCTTTCTAGGATTGCAAGTTAAACAACATATGGATGGTATTTTTATTTCTCAAACCAAGTATGCAAGAGAACTGGTTAAAAAATTTGGAATGTCTGAAGCATCTTCTATGAAAACACCTATGCCTACAAATGCTGTTTTAGATGCTGATGAATCTGGAAAACCAGTTGATCAGACAAACTATAGAGCAATCATTGGCTCATTACTTTATCTAACAGCTAGTAGACCAGACATAATGTTTGCTAAATGCATTTGTGCTAGATTCCAAGTAAGCCCTAGAGAGTCCCACCTCACATTAGTTAAGAGGATTCTTAGGTATGTAAAAAGTTGTCCTAATCTAGGTCTCTGGTATCCACATGACTCAGGATTTGATCTAACTGGATTTTCAGATTCTGATTATGCTGGATGTAGAGTAGACAGGAAAAGCACCAGTGGAACTTGTCAATTCCTTAGTGATAGACTTGTCTCCTGGTTTTGTAAGAAACAAACATCTGTGTCCACATCAACTGCTGAAGCTGAATACATGGCTACAGGGAGTTGTTGCTCACAGATGTTGTGGATTCAAAACCAGCTCCTAGACTATGGCTACAACTTAGAGATGTCTAAAATTTTTTGTGATAATACTAGTGCAATTTGCATTGCACAAAATCCAGTTCTCCATAGTAGGACTAAGCACATAGAGATCAGACATCACTTCTTAAGGGATAATATAGAAAAGAAGAAAATTACACTAGAATACATTTCCACTGAACTACAAAGAGGAGATATTTTCACCAAGCCCTTGGATGAAAAGAAGCACTTCTTCTTCCTCAATCAGTTGGGAATGCTAGATGGAGACAGTATAAATTAAAACTCCAAGATTTTGAAACCCATAATTAACAGAAGTAGGAAAAATTTCATTTTAAAATTCTTCTGTCTGAGTGGTTTCTTTGAGCTCTGAACTAAGCTCGACGCTGCGTCGAACTAAGATCGACGGTCCGTCGCCCTCAAGAGCGTCGAACGTCGACCTCAACTTCTAGCGTCGAACTAAGTTCACAGCTCCCTGGCTTCTTGAGTTTTTCTTCCTTCGGTCGACGCCTTCGTTCAACGTCGACCTGATCTCGACGTATAGCATCAGCCCAAGCGTCGAACATCGACCTAAGCTGCACGTTGTTGAGTCGTTTCAGTTCCCTTAGAGCCTTAGAGCGTTGACCTGAGCTCGACGTTCTTTCCATTTCTGCGTCGAACCCTAGCATAAAATCATTCTTCTCCGTCGTTCGCAGTTGCGCTCTCATATTTTCTGCTCAAGCTTTCTTCCTCCAAATCCTTTACTCTTGATCTTGGAAGGTATCTATTTGCAGGATAATGGCGATTGCTGTAGGTGCATTGGCGGCAATGAAGTTTGATTCAGGCTTTGACATCGACATCGACTCCTTTGATGGATCATCGCAGAACTTTCTGGATATTCTGGAGCTATTCAAAGAGCAGCACCTGGTTAACTTCATGACAACCAGGATTCCTCTTCCAGAATCTGAAATCAAAGAGTGGATTTTTACTGCAGTGAATTCAGATAACAGTACGATGACTGGAATAATTTCAGGGAATGAGGTCGCCATTTCTCCTCAAATCATTTCAGAGGTTTTCGGTTTTGCTGTTGGAGATGATGAGATAGAACTCTCTGTGGAAGAGTTTGCTGTGATGCTAGATAGAATGGGGCATAACTCTGGTAACCCCTCCAAACTTTTAAAAGTTAACCTAGCTATTGAGTTTAGACTGTTAGCAGATATCACAGGCAAAGTAATTTGTGCAAAGAGGACTGCACATGATGCCATTACTAGGCATCAGTTTTGCATTATGGCTGCAATTTTGGATAAGAAGCATCCCAATTGGGGGTTTGATTGTTTTTGATATGATTAAGAAGAAACTGGATAAGAACTTTGTCCACTATGGAAGGGTTCTTGGTTTGATTCTGAACCACTGTTTCCCTCAGTTGCTTGTGTCCTCAAAGAAGCACATCAATGCTTCTAAGAGGCTCACCTGTGCACTGATTGGCAAGTGGGACAGGAAGATTGTGAACTCCAGGGCAGCTGCAGCAATGAGGACTTCTGCAGACACCAGGACTGTAGAGGTCACTCTTCCTCAGTCTACTGGCCCAGAAGCAGGGGTTTTGCCATCTTCCTCCATCTTCCTCCCATCCTCTTTCATTCCAACAACAACAATCATCTCATCCACTCAACCCATCCCTTCATCCATTTCTACTATTGCATCCTCCATTCCTCCACTCATCAATTTCCATCCCCTCCACTATTTTCCTACCATGAGCTTGGACTCTTCATCTCATGAGGACATCCCTTCCCTTGACATTCATGATGAATCCTTCATGGATGCTTCTCCCTCCTCTCCTCATGAATTCAACCCTTCATCAACATTTTCAGAACTTCTCCTATCCTCCATCCATGAACCAGCTATCCCTCCCATGTCTGCACCACCAACAACATCTTCTACATTCACCTTCTCTGCTGCTCCCTCTACCTCTACTCAAGTCTCACTTGAGCAAGTAGGTCTTTTACCTTTGGCCAATAAGCTTTTTGATATTTTGGCTCCTAGGCTCTCCTCTCTATTGGATGCCAAGCTGGCTCCTCTAGTCCTTTCCCTGAGCTCAATCTCTGCCTCTGTCTCATCCCTCTCATCCTATCTGGCATGCCCTTCTTCTGGGGGCCTAGAGTCAGCTGCCACTGATTCTAGGCAGGGGGAGATGTCAGCAGAAGAAGAGCTGCAGCCTTCAGCAGTACAGGTAGTACAGGTTTGTTCAGAGACAGTTTCAGCAGTAGAAGTTCAGATGACCTCTGAGGCTCCTCCTCAAGGTTCAGTTCAGATGATCAGCAGTGCCTTAGACTTCTAGAGCTTCTACCTTCCAGCACATCTTCACTTCAGAAACTACAGCCTCCTGCCTCCTCAAGAAGACCTGTCTAGGGCCATTGTCCCTTTTCAGAAGATCAGTCCATCCTCCTTGGCTGTTGATGCCATGATCCTTGATGAAGCAGTGGTAGTTGTGGCTCCTGCTTGTGATGATGTTGTTATTGAAGCAGTAGTAGCTGCTAAGACTGTTCCCTCAGAAACTTCAGGTGAATTGATTGAGACACCAGATGAAATTGAGACCATTGTCTCCCAAGTTCTTCAGGAACTAGCCACCTCAGCCTCTATGGCTCCTAAGGCTATTTCCTTTCCTGCAGTGTTAGAATCCTCCTCTACACTGTCAGTAGACCTTCCTCCAATTACCTCTTCAGCTGCTCCAGCCCCCATCGATTTTCCAATCTCAAAGAGAACTTACATAGATCCTTATGATGAATCTCAAAGCTCAGAGGATGAACTTGCAACTGATTCTGATGACTCCTCTGCAACCATTGCAAGGAAGAGGAAAGCAAGATCCAAAGCAATGAAAAGAGTTCCATTGGCTAGAGCCACAGATCATGACATCCCTTACTACATCAAGTACAACTATGAAATCACTGAGCCCTGGATGTAATATTCTCTAAACCAAAGAAAGGCAATGAAGAAGAAAAGAAAGTTCAATGAAGGCCCCTCCAAGCCTGTCCATCTGCCTCCACCTCCACCTCCTCCAGATGCAGGTGCAAGTGCAAGCCTCTCTTCCAATCCTGCCCCATCATCTCTGCATGGCAAGACCTATCAGTCAAGAAGATCCCAAGGGTATAATCAGTAAAGGGGAAACCAGCAAAGAGGATACAATAGAGGCAGACAGTCCAGAGGAAGATCAGGATCTCAACCTTAGCAAAGGGGAGGACCCATTGATCCAACCTTTGGTCCCTATCCTTACAGACCCAGAGTTGACTTGACTCCAAGAACTCATCAAGAACACTCTGCCAACAGATATGAACCAGCTATTCCTTTTGAAGATCCTACTAAAACTCCAGCTTACTGGAAGGCCAGGATGACTGAGATGGCTGCTCTGAATGAGATTGATAGAGCTAGAGCAAAAGGTCTGGACACCTCTCACATCAGCACCATGTCAGATCAAAGGAGAGAAGAACTGGAGAAATACAACTCAAAGAAATTCTTTGATTCTGATAAGTATATGCAGCTTCATCCTGCAGCTGTACCAGCTAGTGGAAAAAGTCAGAAATCCTTAGGTGCAGCTGAAGATTACAGATCCAAGAAGGATGCTACAAATCCTAACAGGGAAATCATCTTCAAGGCAAGTGATCAAGACAAAGCTCCAAAGGAAAAGTAATGTAAGGTGTTTTATTTCTTTTTCTCTGCTGAATACAGGACATTAAACATTATTGCTGCTATATAGTGTTATATATATATGCTGCTTTATTCTGTCATATGTCTGGTTGTATTTTATCTTGCTTTACTTCTTTTTGAATCCCTAAATTCATGTAAATAGTAATCCTAATCCAAATAGGGGGAGATTGTTGGAACACCCTATTACTCTTTGGGTCAGGATGACTATATTTCTATAGGGATTTTGTGTTGTGACCTCCTTGTTGTTATAAAGGTCACATAGGTTAGTTAGAGTCTTCTTCAGCTCGACGCAGAGTCGACTTCAGCTCGACGCAGAGTCGACTTCAGCTCGACGCAGAGTCGACCTCAGCTCGACGCTGAGTCGACCTCAGCTCGACGTGGAGTCGACCTCAGCTCGATGTTCCGTCAGCCCAGCTCTGCTTTCTGAAACCACTCTCTGGCCGACGTGTGTCGTGCTCAGATCGACGTTTCATTGTGAGCTCGATGTTTTTCAGGCTCCCGTCAATTTTGAATAGGAATTCAAATTCCTTCTATCAGAACAATTAATGCTGAAGATTTATTGGCTGTTACAGCAAATCTGGTGCATGGCTCAAGGAATTTTCTAAGGAATGTTTGCCTGACACTTCCTTTGAGGCATGGACATTTAAGGAAAGCATTTAATGCTCATTGCCAACGGCTATCAAAGACTCAGAAGAAGAACACAGAGATATAATTCTATCAGTTAACAGAGAACAACAAGAATTCTTCCTCTTGCTCTCTGTGATATTCATTCAAGCTTATACACAGGAATTCTGATTGCTTCCGACACAACCATCCAACTTGTTTGGATCATCTTTTGCTGGAGCAGATCAGATCATTGAAGACCTGTCACCCTTGTGCAAAGCTCTTCTTCCTGAACTACCTCTTGATCTCAGGGGGAGCCTTGACAACATCAACAGATCCACTTTGCTTCTCTCTACTTATTGATAGAGAAGACAACATCAGCTTTTTCTTTTTCTTTCTGCACAGGGTTTTAACTCCCTTCAAAAGTTACCTTTGGTTTTGCTGAAACCTGGTCAAAAATCAGCCCTTTGGTTTGTGAGAACCTGGTCAAAAACTCTCTGGTGCTCAAGACACCTGATCAACTCATCTTGAAGTGGATTCCTATCTAGGGTGATAGAAGAGTGGACTACCCAAGATTTTGGGGAACCACTATAGCTCCTTGTGTATTCTGGTTGCTTGTTTCTTTGTATTTTGCTTTGTGCTGTGATTCTCTTCTTGCTTTGATTAATTGCTATATCACCATACACTAAGTAAATCTAAGCCTTCTCTCCACACAAGTTTTAATTTACAAAACTATTTTAAATCACTCTATTCACCCCCCCCCCCTCTAGAGTTAGGAATGATCTTATCCCTCACTTTCAAGACTGAATTATTCGCGATTGCTATTGCGCTGGATGAGTCGCAATACATTCGAATCTCTTTAAACTTCAATTTGTAATCTTCAAGTTGATTCCTGATCCATAAAAGCTGTGTGTAATAACTACCCGCAAATATGTACTCTGACTCGATCGTAGAAGTTGCCACACAATTCTGCTACTTACTGCTCCAAGAAATAAGCCATCTTCCGAGAAATTGGCACGTCCCAAAAGTGCTTTTCATGTCATCCCTGCTTCCTGCAAAATCGACATCTGAAAAACCAATTAGTTCGACATAATTATTTCTCGGGTACCATAAGACAAGATTGGGCGTACCCTTAAGGTATCTTAAAATTCACTTTGCAGCGACGTAATAAGATTCCTTTGACTTCACCTGAAATCTAGCGCAGACGCATGTTAAAAATATTATATTTGGTCTACTGCTAGTGAGGTAGAGCAAGGATCCAATTATTCTTCTGTATTTGGTTTCATCAAAAGGTTTCCCTTTCTCATCCTTATCCAGAGACATAGTTGAACCCATTGGAGTCCTCATAGAGGTTGCATTCTCCATTTTGAATTTCTTAAGAAGCTTATTGGTGAACTTCGTCTGAGAGATGAAAATTCCATCTTCAGATTATTTCACCTAAAGTCCTAATAAATACTCCTCTCCCATACTGCTCACTTCAAACTTCCCTTGCATAAATTTGGAAAACTACTTGCAAAGGTTGTCTTCCGTAGAGCCAAATATGATATCGTCGACATAGATTTGCACTAGCATAATCTTGCCTTTTACTTCCCTAAGAAATAATGTCTTGTCTATCTTTCCTCTTGTGAACTTGTTTTCAAGAAGAAAACTAGACCGTGTATCATAACAAGCTCGTGGAGCTTGCTTTGAGCCATATAGAGTTTTCTTAAGAAAATAAACATATTCAGGGTGAGTTAAGTTTACAAAACCTGGGGGTTGCGCTACGTATACTTCCTCTTTCAGATTCCTGTTGAGGAATGTTGACTTCACGTCCATTTGGTAAACGGTGAAGCCTTTGAGGGCAGTATACACAAGAAAGAACCTGATCACCTCGAGCCTAGCCATTGGAACAAAGGTTTGGTCGAAGTCAATCCTTTCTACATGTCTATATCCTTGAGCTACAAGCCTGGCTTTATTCTTGTTAATGACTCCATTTTCGTCTAGCTTGTTTCTGAAGATCCACTTTGTGTCGATCACGTTTTGTCCCTCGGGCCTAGGTACCAACTCCTAGACTTTAAAACATTCAAACTGATTGAGCTTCTCTTGTATTGCCAAAATTTAAGAAGTATCCTTGTTTGCCTCTTCAAATTTCTTTGGCTCAACCTGTGACAGAAAACTAAGATGCATAATCTCATTAGCTGTACCTCTTCTGGTTCTAACACCATGGCCTGGCTCTCAAATTATTTGATCAATTGGGTGATCTCTTAGGTGTCTGAACCCTAGATTTCTAGCTCTCCCACCAGCAGGATCTGCAGCATTTGGTGCATTCTCTAGAGGTTGAAGCAATTCATTCTCTAGTGGTTTTACATCCCCCAAGCTTGGATCGACGATATTGACCGAGCTTGGAGCTTCTTATTTGACAGCTTCATCCAAGTTTAGTTCCCTGAACGTGGTACCTGCATCTGTACCAATAACACTAGACGAGATGCTTTGGAGCAGGCTTGTCTCAAAAAATACAGCATTGATTGACTCTTCTACCACTAGAGTTTTCTTATTGAAAATCATATATGCCTTATTATGGCTACTATAACTTACAAAAATACATTCAAAACATTTTTCACTAAACTTTGTGTGGTAATACTTCCCATTATTAAGTATGAACCATTTACTTTCAAAGATTCTAAAATAGGACACAGTATATTTTCTGCCCTTCAATAGCTAATAGGGGGTCTTACGATAGCTTTTGTTGATAAGTGCTCTATTTTGCACGTGACAAGCTGTGTTGATTACTTCAGCCCAGAAGTACTCCGAAAGTGAGGCGTCATTCAATATAGTTGTACATGCTTCAATTAGGGTTCTATTCCTTCTGTCACCAACTCCATTTTGTTGTGTAGTGCGCGTGGAGGAAAACTCATGAAAGATACCTTGACTTTCACAAAATTCTGTCATGGCACCAGACTCAAATTCTATTTCGTTGTCACTTCTGATTTTGACCACTGAGTAGTTCAATTCGTTCTGAATTTGCCGAACAAAATTTGTGAATGTGTCGAAGGTGTCTGACTTGTGTTTCAGAAAGAACACCCAACTAAAATGTGAGTAGTCATCAACAATTACTAACGTGTATACCTTTCCTCCTAAACTGTGAATAGGCATAAGACCGAATAAGTCCATATGAAGTAAGTATAAACTTCTTGAAGAATCTTTCCCAGTAATACACTTGAAGGTAGCCCTTATTTGCTTACCAATTTGGCACGTGTAACAGGGACTCTCTTTAAGGCACTTAATGTTGGGGGCATCGCACACTAAGTTGTGAGAAAATAACATATTTACTGTTTTGAAATTAATATGTGCAAATCTCTTGTGCCCTTGGTCACAAAGAACTGCACTATCTTTTGCCAGAAAATAGACTGGTGTAGAATTTTCTAAGCAAAGAAAATTTAAAAAGTAAATATTTCTGCTCTGAGTGCCTATTAAGACCGTCTCCAAATTTGTAGAAGACTTTATCAAACACTTGTCCTTGCAGAACTCAACGATGTAGATTTTATCACATAGCTGACTTATGCTTATAAGATTATGGTGTAATCCTTCAATAAAAGCCATGTCTATGAAAGTGATTACTCCGTTGGAGATCATACCATAGCCTTTTGTAGTTCCCCAGTCTGACCCTCCAAAGATGACTTCTGGTCCGTCTTTGACTAGGGTGAAATCAAGCAATAGGCTTCTTGTCCTGATCATGTGCCGAGAGCATCCAATGTCCAAATACCAAATAGGAGTTTTGTTGTCCTTTGGACACACCTGCAATCATAAATCATTTTACCTTAGGAACACAAATGTATTTGGGTCCTTGGTTACTGGTCAGCTTAATACCAGTAGGAACATTAACTCTACGAGTGGTCGGTCTTGCATGGTTAACTCGTGGAATTACAAAGTTAGCAGGATTAAACCAACAATCTATGCCAAAATGACAAATTTTGTCGCAACACCAACAGTCAAACCTATTATACCTTCTCTTATACTCCTGCTTTACCTTTTGAACGTGAGGTCTAGCAGGGGAAACATACTTGGAGGTAAAAGCCTCCTGTTTATAGCATACGCAGGGCTTCTCCATCTCCTTTGCCTTAGGTACAAAAGTTTTGGATTTTGGTTCCCTCTTATGGTTATGTCCATGAACATAAGGACCATAATTCTTGAGTTCAATCTCTTTGTAAGGTGCTTTGAAGACACTGGCACCATAGTATTTGGGGCAGTTCCATCCCATGTATCGCTTTTTGGGCTGTACATAAGTAGGCCTAGCCAGATGGTCGTATGATGACTCAAGGTCAAACTTGTTTGTCGGGAAGATTACCTTCCTAAACGAGGGTTGACCTAGAGGTGCCTTCCCCTTTTATTTGGCACTGGATTTCTTGGAAGCCTTAACTTTTCCAACTACGTGGCCAAGACAACTACCCTTCTTCAGAGCTGAGAACACATCAATGAGAGGGAGAATAGTCTTCGGCTTGGAGTAACTCTCAAAAAGTTTTCTCTCCACCAAGAGCTTTTCTTCTAGCTCATCAAAATATTTCTCTTTTAGAATTTATATTCCAGCCAAGCTTTTTAATTCCTCTTACAAGGAGTGAACTTCACTTCTGAGAAGAGTCAATTCTGCAATTTTCTCCCTCAGGCTTGATTCCTCTTCAAAAGAATAGTCTTCATGACCATTAGTGGGCATTTCCGATTCTGAGAGTATCGTTTGCATGTTTACCTTCCCGCGATACTCAGAGTCACCAAATTCCTTGTCTTATTGAGCCATGAGCCCGAAGTAGGCTTCCTCATTCTTTGAGCTCGACTCACTTGAGTCACTGTCGCTGAGAGTCTTGGACTTCTTGGCGACGAAGCTCTTTTCTTATTTTCTTTTGCCCTTGAAGGATTTTTTCTCCTCTTTCTTGGATCCCTCCATCTTCTTGTATGGGCATTCAGCAATCATGTGACCTATCTTGTTGCAACAGTAGCACACAACGTTAGAGGAAGAGTGTTTGTTCGGTTTAGTCTATACCTATCCTCTTAGTTGTAGCTTTTTCTAGAGCGATGACCTTCAAGACAAGATTTTCTGAAATCAGATGAGGATGAATGATTCTTCATCTATCTCCTCTTATTGAGCAGTTTCTTGAGCTGCTTAGATATTAAAGAGAACTCTCAACTCAATAATTCAGAGCCAAATGTGCTAGGCTTGGAGTCTTCTTTGGTGTTAGGAGCACGAGTCCTTACTGGTGAAAGAGCTTTGGACTTTCTTGACCCTTCTGCCATTAGGGCCATTGACTTATCTTTGCTAGAAGTCAGGCTGCTTTGCTCCTCCTTCTTTCTAGTGTTCATTTATACTTCATAGGAGAGCAATTTCCCAAAGAGGTTATGAGGGTCAATTTTAGGAAGCTTTCCAAATTCTTTAATGGCTATGACTTTAATGCCCCAGTCCTTTGCCAGGGATCTCAGAAATTTGTCGTTGAGCTCGCCATTAGTGAAATTACGACCATAGTTCCTGAGGCTGTTTACAATCTAAAATAATTTCTTGAAGCAGTCAGCAATACTATCACTTGATCCTTGCTTGAATGCTTCGTATTCCTGATTCAACAATGATCTGTGGTTGTCTTTGACTTCCTCCATCCCTTCCATAAGAACAATTAGGCAATCCCACATTTCATTGGCAGATTTATAGTGGAATACATTCTGAAGCATTGAGTCGTCCACTGCACTTGCTATGATATTCTTTGCCTTCTTATCAAGAGAGACTAAGGTAATTTCATCCTTAGTCAAGTCCATCATCTTCTTGGGGATCATGACAGCAGGATTAAGATCTGATGGTTGAGTTGGTATGTGGGGTCCTTCTTCTACAATCTAGAATATTCTGGGATCAGTAGCTTCCATAAAGATCTTTACTCATTCTTTCCACATGGGAAAGTTTTCTTTTGTGCATACTGGTAGCTTCATAGAAGACATGTCTTTACTTAGGTCTATGGTTACTAGACAGAATCTCTTGACACTAGAATAGGGATCTTGTTCAAGGCATTAATCTTATATCGAACAAAATGCCCCTTTGATACCAATTAAAAGTGTCTAGCATCTAACTAAATCACATAGAGGGGGGTGAATTGGTGATGTTAGTGTCTTTTTGCGGAATAAAAATTACTTAAAAAATTAAGCACACAAACAACGGGATTTATAGTGGTTCCCCAAGTTGGGTACGTCAACTTTCCCGCCTCGCCTATCTACCACGAAGGGAGAGATTCGGCTACTTCACCAAACTCAGATTTCTTCAAATCTTACACCTCGGAGCCGCAACTCCTACAACTCGGAGACGATGTTCTTACTACTCGATCCACAACTGAATCTATGACTCAATCTACAAACGGATCTACCACTCGATCCACAACCGGATCTACCACTCGATCCACAAACGGATATACCACTCGGAGAAAAATCTCCTACAAAATTAAATGAATATTACACAATAATATTACACCCAACTAATATAAGATTTGAAATCTTCAATCCGTCATTCTTCGAGAATAGTAGATCTTGAAATCGGTTGGAGAACACGGAATATGAAAAACATTGAAGATCTTGAATCTTGACTTGAATCTTCGATCGACTCGATCTGGAGAAGTATAAATCTGTAGAGAGAGTAGAAATCCAGTCGCGTGTGTTGAAGAAGATGAATCGTGCACAACAGGTCATCGGCGGCTGATCGGAAAGTAGTCATATGTACGGGAGCGGAGCCGATCGATTTTCGGAATTGGAAATTTTTCTAGGTTTGATTTGAGAGCAATAACACGATTAGATTGAAAGGAATTATCCCCTAGGTATTTATAGAGATCTCCTTGTCAACGGTATCAAGAACCTTTCCAAAAACGAAACCTAGAAATCACTATGCATGGTCGACCGAACCCGAACCAGAGTTTTGAAAAAATTCAGAAAAATGACCTAAGTCAAATTCGTCGAGTATCACCGAGTATCACTAGTATAGTCGCCAAATGGTTCTTGATATATGACGAAAATGACTTAGTGAAATTAGTTCAGGTCGGCAAAACACTCAACGCCAAGGCAGAGACCATACTCGACGAATTCGACGAGTATTGGTTGGTATACTCGATGAATTCGTCAAGTATGGGCTAGCTCGCTTGATGCACTCGGCGCCTGGCAAAGTGATATATGACAAATGAGACTTCGAAAAATCCAGAGAAGTAGCGTCGAATGGACTCGAAGAATTCGGCTACTCTCTCTAGTATATTCGACGAATTTGGCGAGTATTGTTAGATATGTTCGACGAATTCAACGAGTATACACGATGATACTCAGCGAATTTTACATGGCGGATTTTCCAATTCTCAGAGAATTTTCCATAAGTACAAATGATGAATTCGACGCGTGTTGGAAGGGATATATGACGAATTTGATGAGAATCAACGAGTATACTCGAGAAATTTGACGAGTATTCCTAACCATACTCGACGAATTTTACTTAGGTAAATTCCTGTCCTTCTGATTCCAAGCCTTTGTCCTTCCTTGATCCTTCTCCTGTACTTGGGATAGAAGTACACCCTAGTAGAGAGATTACATGTGACTCAACACATTGGCCTACACAATGAAGGATTATATTGTATAGTCCTGTGTTTACTGACCCACTTTAACCTAACATTGGTGTATACTTAGCAATGTAAACCTGCAAGTACATAAATAAAATAGCAGCATCAAATACAATCATAATTCATCTTAGATTAATTGGACCCTTTTTCAAATCCGGGTTATTGTGGATACAATACCCAACAAGGATATTTGGATTCATCTATTCCATAAGAAGTTGTTGGAACACCCTATTTCTAATTTGGTCTAGGATCACTATGTTTGTCTTAGGAAACCAGTTTGACCTAGATGTATAGTTAAAAAGGTCAACATTAGAATGTGTTTAGGGCTTAGAATTTAGGTTTGAAGCTGCCCCCAGAACCATTCAAGAAATCAGACTTAAAGCTGAGGCAAAGACAACTATCGTCGAGCTTAGGTCGACGAAACGTCGATCTCCGTTCGACGCTCTCTGAGCTCAACTATCTAAATCATCGAGCTCCGGTCAACGATCTTCGAGCTCAGATCGACGATCTGTCTTTGGCTTGTCCTTCAGGTCGCTGAGCTCCGGTCGACGATCTTCGAGCTCAGGTCGACGTTTTCTGTCTGATCTTCATTCCTATCTCTGAGCTCAGGTCGAAGATCGTAGAGCTCAGATTGACGTTTTTCCTAAGAGATCGACGTTTTTAAGGATTCAAATCAAGTCAGACTTTGGAATGTTTTTCAAATTATCTCAGCATTTATTTCAAGAGATCTGCCAGCCGTTTTCCTTTATTCTGGAGTAAGTTTCAAGGAATTCTTTTTGATAATGTTTATTGGACTTTCCTCTAGAAGACAAGACTTTTATGGAGGACATTTAATGTCTGCTAACGACTATCTTGGATGGAGGATCTTCAGAGAATAAATGATCCTTTTTGGTCTGACAGATATACATAACAAAAAAACAACAAGAAATTTTGAGTACAGATTCACAAGATAGAGAGATCAATTCAAAAATTAAAGTGATCAATTCTGAAGAATCAGTTGAACATTTTGGCATACTGAAAGAGTGATCATAGCTTCATCACAAGGACTCCAGACATTTCAATTTTCTCAGCCTCTGCTGAAACCATCTTCTGCTGGAGATCTGAAGCTTCTGAAGACCTATCACCCTGAAACAAAGCTTCCACTCCTGAACTAGTCTACATCTCAGGGGGAGCTTTGACAACAAAATCAATCCACTTATGCTTCTCTCTTTGATTGAGACAGAGAAGACAACTTCACTCTTTTCCTTTTTCTTTCCTGCTGTAAAAGGGTTACCAAAACTCCCTTCAAAAGTCTTGATTCTAGTTATGAGAACCTTGTCAAAACTCAGTGGTGGCAAGACACCTGATCAAAAAATCTAGTGTGGTTTTTGAGCACCTTATCAAAAGCTCATTGGTGCCCAGGACACCTAATCAACCCTTCCTACAGTGGATTCCTACCAAGGGTGGTAGAAGAGTGGATGTACCCAGGTTTTTGGGGAACCACTATAGCTCCTTGTGTCTTCTAGTTGCTTGAGTATTTTCTTTGCTGTGTGCTGTGATTTTCTTTTTGCTATCTTCGTTTTAAATTATATAGCAAGGCACCTTACACTTATACATAAATTAAATCTTAATTGTTTTGCTTGTTTAAATTGTAAAGTTATTTAAAAAATACTCTATTCACCCCCCTCTAGAGTTAAGATAGATCTTACCCTCACTTTCAGAAGTGTATGCACCTTCTGAGGGGGAGCATGTTCTAATAAAAGAACAATCTTCTGTTAATGCTGATGATGATGCAGATGTTGAGGAGGAGCCTCCAAGGTTCCCTATTCTGAATGAGGTAATTTCATCCTCTTTAGTTGCTGAGACATCCACTCAATGCCTATATGGGTCTGGTAGTCAAGAGGACCAGGGGAGATGTTCACCAGATGTGTAACACCACTCTCTACCCATAACATCAACAGAAAACTTCATTCTTACCTCAATAAAATCCTTATAGTATGAGCAAGTCACTTCACTCAAAGACTACATAGATCATTCTATCTTAAGAGTGAAAGCTGAATTATTATCTGAAATACATATACTAAAGGTGAGACTGACCACCTAAACAAGCAAATGACCAAATGGTTTGATCAGGCATCAAGCACGGTCAAGGCTCAATCTGATATCCTCAAAAAAATAGATATAAGTCTTAAATTCTCAGCTATAGACATTGGATATGTCAAGTATTATGTGACCTAGACTGATGAGGTCATAGCACAAGCTGCTAATCACATAAACACTCACATTACCTCTACAACCTATGCATCAATGGAAGAAGATTATCTACTTAAAGAGGAGCTCAAAGCAGATTCTGAAAATGTATTTCAAACTCTGTCAAGCATGTTTGAAGATAATACCAAACAGATGGAAAATAAGATATGTGAAGAAGCCAGAAAGGGCGAGGAGAATAATGCTAAGAAAATTACTGAGAAAACCCTAAAGGTAATATAAGGAATAAGGATAGCTCTAAACATTACTCTACTGGATAGATCTAGGCCAGAAGATTTTGAATTCCATGCTCAAGCAAGGGTTACTCAGGATACACAACTTGTAGCTAAAAGGAAGATATAAGGGACTATGTTGGCAGAGGAATTCATGGAAAAGAGAAGGGTTGATAAATCTTATGACCCTAATTATGAATATTTAAGTGATGATTCAGAAAAGATTATCATCAATGCATGGTTAAGTCATGGTCAGTTATTAAAGAACATAGAACGATTATATCCTAGTGAAGAATGGATTAAGCACATAGGGAGGAATTCCCTAAGGGAAAGGATATTCAAAGAAAACTTGGTTAGGAAAAATAATCCTAGAAGGATGCTCTCCAAGTACTTACCCAAACCTTTTTTGTATTTCAAGAGACAAAAGAACAAAGCCCAAAGTGCAAAACTGATTAATGCTGCCCAAGATGAAATTTCAAGCTCAACAACAAAGAAAAGGAGGACTGAACCTCAGATGCTATTTTTTAGTTTTGTTGTTGTTATTTTTGTTACTTGGCTGTAATAGGACTTTAAGTGCTCATACTTGTTAACTATATTTTTGTTATAGTGCCATTACTATAATTAATCAAATTTCAAATCTATCATAACATGTTTTATTTGGTTTTGCATCTTAGCATTGTTATGTGTTCTGCCTTTTTCAAATAAAAGGGGATTGTTGGGAATATTGCCCTTCAATGTTCCTTAGATTTGAAGATGCATCACCTATAGTACTGCATGGATATTGTATTTGATAAACCTTTTTCCTTCATATCATTACATGTTTAAGTTGTTCTAAAACTGTGTTAGAACTTCTCTGGTTATTGGTACAAAGACTCAGCAGTCTGAGGGACAATTTGTTGAGAAGATGGTCTATTCGCAGCAGAAGCGCTGAGATGCAGCTGATTTACTGCTGAGATAGAAGCCAATCTCAGCTCTCCTGAGAAAGCTGTCTAGTCTCAGTAGAACTGCTGAGAAGACAGTCTGTTTTCAACGAATTCACTGAGAAGCAGCTAATTTACCACCGAAACAGAAACCAGTCTCTGCCCTGCTATGTTGACATCCTGGTCTCAGCAAAACCGCTGAGATAGTAGCCAGTCTCAGCTAATTCACTGGTATGTTTTCAAAAAGAGATGTTAAGAGGGCGGGATCTATTTTTGGCGGAAAGGAGATAAAGCAAGAAAACATTATCTATTCCTGGCCATGCTGTGTCAGTTCAATGTCAAAGAGGCATTGTTGTACTGAAGGATATAAACGCAATAGTTAGGTCAATGGAACAGGGATCAGTTAAGAAGTGCTAAGTTTTGAATATCTTAATCTGACCTAGCAGAAAGTTCTTCCCAACTGCATACCGGGAGAACACATTCTTCCTAATAATCGTGCACTTTAACTTTAGGAAGAAAAGTTGTTCTTGTTGATCTGATTCAGAAGAACAGGTTGATTTTTTCTGGACTCAAGTGATAGATCTTCTTCCTTCTACTAAAGACAGGAGGTCAAGGTGGAGCGAGGGCTTAATCTGTAGAACTATTTTTCAGTCATTCTCCAAGCCAGCTAATTATTGTACAAGCAAAACTGGAGACAAAGGCTGAAGGTTTATAATTTAAAGTCTTCTATTGTAACATTAACATAGTTTCTCTATAAGAACATTGTCGTTTTGAGTGTAAGGTCTTTGACTTGAGTGTAGGGCATGTGTGCCTGAGTGTAGGGCCTGCGTTCCTGAGTGTAGGATTGTCCTCCTAGCCTAAGTGGTAGGGCTTCTTGATAAGCCTAAGGTAAGTGACCAGGAGGGTCACTGAGCTGTAGGAGTAGATAGTACTCTAATTTTATAGTGCAGTAACCTGAGGTAGGGTCTTCTGGAGACCTTAGAGATCATGTGGGATCTATATTGTAAGATCCTAGAGCTGAGTTTTGGAGGAGGTTGCCTTATCTAACACACTGTTAGAAAGGTGGAGAGGGAGAGTGGATGTATCCATACCTTGGGGAATCACTATAAACCATAGTGTGTTTTTCTGTGTGTGTGCCTTTATTGTGCAAAACAACCAAAACATCTAACTATATTAAGAAGAAACCAAACAATCTATTCACCCCTCTCTTGGTGATTTAGACTACTACAAAGTTAACTATCAACGAGCATGACTCTTAGACTGGGTACCTGAAACTCTATCGGGATAAGTGCCTCTAAACCATGAGAGAGTTTGAATAGTGTTTCTCTTATGACTGAGGACGGCGTAGTCCAGAGCGTCCAGAGAATAGAAGGAAGATGTTCTTCCCAATTACCTTTGTGATTCAAAAATTTCTTCTTCAAGAGGTTTAGAATCTATTTTTTTGCAGCTTCGACTTGACTGTTGCTCCTATGGTGATGCACTGATGAGAATCACAACTCAGCTCATTTAGCCATCCTACCTGAATGATCTAGCTTTTCTAATACACTCCTCAGGATATGGTCAGTTACCACTGGATAGAATGAGCTTGGAAGTTCAGACAAAGTCTTCTAGTAGACATGACCAAAGACAATGCCAACTTTTTGAGAAATTAATATCACGCTTCAGCTCTCTTATGGATATGGCTGACAAAATAATCTGGGAATTGCTTCTATCCTTCCTCTCTAACAAGGACCAAACTAACTGCCTTTGGGCCAACCCCCAAATAGATTAATATCACTTCTCCTATACGAGGGATTTGAAGCAAAGGAGTCGACGTCAATTTCTTCTTAAGTTGTTCCAAAGCATCATCTCACTCCTTAGTGCATTCGAACTTAAAGGCTACACGATTAAAGAAAGGAGCGCTCTTATCTCCTTCCCTGGAGATGAATATGCTTAAGCCTGCCAACCTTCCGCTTGACTGTTGAACATCTTTTGGACAATGAGGGGTTTTATATCAAGAATGGCCTTTACCTTGTTAGGATTTGGGGCAAGACCTTTGAAAGTAAGAAGATGGCCGAAAAAACTTTCCCTTACACCCCCGAAAACACACTTCAAGGGGTTCAACTTCATCTTGAATCTGTGTAGAGTAGTGAATGTCTTTACGAGGTCTTCCAAGTGGGATGAGAAGGAATTGCACTTAATGAGGAGATCATCAACATGTACTTCAAGATTTCTTACCTTTTGCTGGTTGAACACAAAGTCCATCATTCTCTGATATGTAGCACTTGCGTTCTTAAGCCCAAAAGGCATAACGAGATAATAATAGCAACCATCATTCGTAATGAAAGATATGCGAGGCACATTGGGGTTATGCATTCTAATTTGGTGATAAAAGGAGAATGCTTCTAAGAAGCTCATGCAAGTATACCCTACTGTAGGATCTATTAAACAATCTATCTGAGGAATGGGGTAACAATCTTTGGGGCATATTTTATTAAGTTTTGTGAAATCTACACAAATATGCCTTTTCCCCTAGTTTTTTAACCATTACAATATTTCAGACCCGGGCAGGATATTATGTCTTTTGAATAAACTTGGCCTTTAGGAGCTTTGTTACCTCCTCCCTGATTGAAATGATGAGCTTTATTGCCACCTCCCTCTTCTTTTGTTGAATGGTATTAATGCTGGGTTCGATGTTGAGGTGGTGACAATCAACATCTGGATCTACTCCTAGCATGTCATCCGCTGACCAGGCAAACACATCCAGGTTCTCTAGCAGATAAGATATTAGTTGGTGCTTCTCCTCTTCTGGAAGTTTGGTGCTGATACTGAGCTTCCTTTCCTCTTCTTCAATGATCTAAACTTCCTAAGCTACCTGGGTATGTTATAGGTGAGCTCCCTCTCTGGCTTCTACCTCTAGTTCTTTAGCATCTTCTGGGGGGATTTATCACTTCAAGAGTAGCAGATGTAGACTCTGGTGGAGGAATTTGCTCGGTATGGTTGACCATCCTCATATATCACTCCCAATCTAGCTTGTGATCACTCTTGACTCTATATTGACTCCCCTATAAAGCAAACTTGATGGCCTGGTGGAAGGTGGTGACAATTGCCTGATGCTCATTGAGTATATGCCATCCAAATATTATGTAGTAGTTTCTAGGTGCATCTAATATGATGAACTGTACCAGCTTTGTGACTCCACCAAATGTCACTGAGAGTGTGTCACTTCTATGTACTTCTTTTCTTTCTCCTGAAAAAGTCATAGAGTGGCCCTTTGGTGGAAAGCAAAAACTTCCCAGTCTTCAAGGCCTCAAAGATTGGCTTGAACAGGAGATTGTCAGAGCTCTCTATGTTGATCAAGATCTTATGCATTGTACAATTCTCAGTCATGGCCTTGATCACCACAGTATCATTGAAGGGATTTTTAGTTGGTGGGAGATCGTCCTAGTTGAAGGTGACGATCCCCTCTCTTGAACAGAAGAAGAGGTTGCATCTACCTCCTACCGGAAGACCCTTGCAATGTTGGACTTTCTGGATGACTTAGGTTCGGACCCTCCATGGATGCAAAAGAGGCGACCGAGGGAGCCTTCATCGTCAGCTTCTACGCACTCGCCTATAAGATTGATGTTATTTAGATTGCCAAAATCCTCGACCTCTTCGCATTCCCAATACACTTTCGCCACCTCCTTGTCCTTAGAGGTCAACGATTTGGCTGGAGCTTCTTTACGGACGATGTCTTAAAGCTTCCATTCTCCCTAAAGATTTTCCACTAGTAGGCGGAGAGCTCTGTAGTTTTTAGTCAAGATTCCCCTCTCTTTATGGTATTCACAATAGAGATTAAGGTTGCAAAACTTCACATTTGCCTTCAGGGGAGCTGGTTGCTTGTAATCAGGCCTTCTTTGTAGAATTTCGATGACCACATCCATTAAAACATTCAAAATAGTAAACACTGCTTATGAGTCTTCATACTACTAGCGTTGAGCAACTTAAGGTAGAAATACAACATACTGTAGTTAATATACTGACAAGACTTGCAAAGCAAGAGCAAATGGAGTAGGCACGGTGGACAACAATAGTCTTTGATCTTGAAACTATCTATGGACAAGAAAGGGGCGCTTGTGGCAGAAACTCATCCCCCTTTGAGCAAGGGCCTGAAATTTTGGGCAAGGAGGTCTCATCGGCTGCTGAGGTGTAGCATAGCAAGAGTTCGTTGAATCCTTCTTTGAAAAAAGGTTTGAGACATATTTAGGATTGGATCCCTCTCCTTGGTGTAGCATAGTCATGGGTTCTCTGATGTTTGCTTTGAACTTGAGCAGACCTTCTCGTAAACCATTGATTAGAGCCACCTTATAAAGTTCTGGGTCGACGCTCCAAACTTTCATAATTTCTCTCTAGAAGAGATCTGTAAAATTAGCCCAAGACTCATATTTACGCTGCTTGATGTCAAACAAAGCAGCTGGACAACTTTTCCTTTTCTTTAAGGTAGAGAACCCCAAAAGGAGCTCGCTGCGAAGCTCAGCAAAGCATTCAATTGACTGGGGGTGGAATTCATAGAAGCATTTTGTGATTGTCCATCAAAGGACATCACAAGAAGTTTGCACTTGGTCTTATCTGAAAGAGTCTTTAGAATAATGGCAGACTCAAAAGCTTATAAATGCGAAATCGGGTTAGTCTCTATTAGGAATATTGCCCTTAATATTCCCTAGACTTGATTTGAAGAGGCATTACCCACATCACTAAGAGCATAGTTGTATTTGATGTTGGTTAAACTCATCATGTGCAGGATGTTCCTTGGAACAAGGTTAGACAAGTTATCTAAGTGATGGTGATGGGTAGTCACAAGGTGGTTTAAGTAAGGACATCTAACTCAACGCCAAATACAAAGAAATGGTGTTAAGTCTATAGGCATTGAGTGAAGCAAGCTCACTCAACGCAAATGCAAAGAAATGTGGTTTAAGTCCACAGGAGTTGAGTGAGCTCACTCAATGCCAGATGCCAATAAACATCGTGTGTTGTAACGGCCCGGTTTAGAGCTCAGAGGCTTTTGCACCCTACCATGGGCCGCACAACGTGTCTTTTTTATGTAACTGCCTGGTTTAGAGCTCAGAGGCTGCCGCACCCAACAATGGGCCACACAGCGTGTCTCGCCCCAAGGCCCGCTATAGGGCTACATCCCAATTCACCCCAATGTCTCTCCAGCCTATTTGTCAGCACGGTATGGTGTTGGCACTAGGTATCGAACCCGCAACCCTTGATAACACCCTCTTCCAATAGGGCTCATCACCAACTGAGCTACAACTCAGTTGGTGATGAGCCCTGTTGGAAGAGGGTGTTGTCAAGGGTTGCGGGTTCGATACCTAGCGCTGGACTATACCGTGCTGAGAAACAGGCCGGATATGCGTTGGGGTGTATTGGGATGCAGCCCTATAACGGGCCTTGGGGTGAGACACGTTGTGCGTCCCATGGTAGGCTGCTGCATCCTCTGAGCTCTAAACCGGGCCATTACATGTGTTGTCAAGCTTCTGCATTGGCAAGTAGAAAAATCGACCAAGTCCATATGTGTTGAGTGAATACAACTCACTCAACGCCATATAACAGAAAGCATCGAGTAAAGATGTGGATAGTCAAAGCCCAGCAGTTTGTAAAGCAATTCTACAGCTAAGTACATAAGCGTTGAGTGAATACAACAAAGGCATCGTGTGATGTCAAAGCTTTGTCTTTGATAGTAATGAAATCTGGTTAAGTCTAGAAGCGTCGAGTGATGAAGGCTCACTCGACTCCTAAGAAGTTAAGACTATACAAGTATAGATGATGTTGAGTGATGAAGGCCCACTCAACGCCAGAGAAGAATGTGTCAAGTTCACTCAAATCTCAAGGAAGGATTGGATAGTAAATCTGTCTAAGTATTCTGGCATTGAGTCAAGCTTACTCACTTAACGCCTAGTGATAGAAAATCTGTCTATGTGTTTTGACGTTGAGTGATGAAGGCTCGCTCAACGCTTAGTGAAAGATAATTGTCTAAGACTTTGGCATTGAGTGAAGCTAGTTCACTCAACACTTGAGATGCAGAAAGAATAGCAAAGTCCAAAAGCATTGAGTGAAGCTTGTTCACTCGCTCTCAATGCCTGAGTAAGACATAAATCTGTCTAAGTGTTTTGGCATTGAGTGAAGCTTGTTCACTCAACGCCTATACTAAAGAGCTTGAATTTGACTAAGTCTACAGATGCTGACGTCAGCAAATGTCAATAAAATTCAAAATGAGGCGAGATGGATACAATACGTGAAAAACAGCGCTGCAGGCCTACTGTATGACTTTTGACTGTTAAAGTAAAGGTGCAGTTGTCAATTTTAGTGGGGCCCACAGGTCAAAATAGTCGTTGATCGGCGGATTAGAAAAGGTAAAGTTTAGAACAAAGAGATTAACATTTAGAAAAAGCTCTCAACTTCATCTTCTTCCTCAGCCATTGTTGTAGAGCTTCGAAGAACAAGTCCAAGTTGCTAATATAAAGTTCTAGAGTTAGCTGTATCGATTTCCCTCTACTACAGCATGTTCAGAGACATTTTCTCTGAAGAAGAAGATGCAACAGGTCTAACCTAACTGCAACTGATTGGGAAGCCAATTCAAGATAGCTGGTGCCATTTTCATCTACACCAGCAAGGTAAGAGGTAATCCCTGAAGAAAAAGAGGCAGCAAAGGGCTTAACCTAGCTGCTGCATCTGAAATCTCAATAAAGGTAATTGTTGTCATCTTTACCACCAATATCAAGGTCAGAATAAATTCTAAGAGAGAAAGAGGTAGAAGCAAAGGGTTTACCCTAGCTATAATAGGGCAAGTATGATAACTTCAGACAAGATAGATCAATGTCTTCTTAGCTTAACCAAGCCTAATCCTTAAGATCAACTTTTGGAGCTGAGAAGAAGATATGACTAAGCTTCTAGTTTAATCCAGGAAGGAAAGGAGAAGCATAGTAGAGTTCTACAAATTACTTCCAACACAAGCAACTACTTATTGAAGATCAACACTCTTGTTGTCGAGAAGAAGTTAGGGTGGGATTTTCTCAGCTTAGGTAGCAGCAAGGCAAACTGAAGTTACTTATCAGTTCTAGCAGGTTATTTCTGAAGAACAATTTTTGGTGCTGAGAACAAGTATATAGGGCTGAGTTTATCTCAGCTCAAGAAGCAGCAAAGGGCCAACCCTAGTTGCAGCACTTCCAACACAAGCCAAGTCAATTTGAAGATCAGTTTCTTGTTGCTGTGAAGAAGGTAGGACTGAGACTTTCTCATTCCAGGAAGTTAGGCATAGAGAAATTTCTCTTGTGTCAAGTCACATCACTAACCCACTTTCATCATGTAGGATCCTTTTGGATCTGAGCTGTAAGCTTGAAACTATAATGGCTGAGTGGTAGGATTCTACTGAGAATCTGAGGTAGGGCATGTGTTCCTGAGGTAGGGATTTGGCCTGAGTGTTGGATCCAGTTTGGATCTGAGGTAGGGATTTTGAGCCTGAGGTAGGAGATTCATTCTCTCTAAGTTATAGGCAACTTGTGCCTAAGTTGTAGGATCCTTTGGATCTGAGGTAGGGCATTTATGCCTGAGCTATAGGAGAGTCATTCTCTCTATGGTAGGGTTGTCCTCCTAACCTGAGTGTAGGTCCTTTGTGCCTAAGGTAGGTGATATTTGGATCACTGAGTCGTAGGGCTTTGTGCCCGAGCTGTAAGTCTTATAGTAGACTGAGTGGTCCCGCGGGATTGTGTTGCAAGCTCTTAGGAGCCGAGATTGGAGAAGTGCCTTGTCTAACAAGTTGTTAAAATGTGGGAAGTAAAGTGGACGTACACATAATCTAGAGAACCACTATAAATTATATGTGTGCTCTTTGTGGTGTATCTTGAAAGCAGAAAACTACTAATTCACAAAGCACTTAAAGAAGGAAAATTAAAGATAGTCACAAGAGACTAAGAAAACTATTCACCCCCCCCCCCCTCTAGGTGATTTAGCTATCCTTGAAATTAAAGACTTTCAAGTGGTATCAGAGGGAGGTTACTCAAAAAGGACTTAACAGTCTGAGTGATCTCCAAGGATAGCTAAAAGGTTTGTACTTATGGGTTCATGAGTGAACCATAAGGTGTGGAGCTTAATGGAGCTTCAAGTATGCAGTAATGATAACTTTGGAACCTAAAAAGAGAGGGTCAGGCAGATCATGTAAGCCACTGATCCTATGGTCTTTATAATAGTTCAAGAAGGCACCTTTATCCCCATGAAGGTCCCTGTCTTAGATATAGAAGTCCAGACTCCAAAGAGTTATGCTGAAATGACTGAAGATGAAATCATTTTGGCAACTATGGACAAGAGGGCACAAAACATCATTATAAGTGACATGGATGACTCCACCTTCCAGAACTTGGTCCACTACAAGACTGCCAAAGAAATGTAGGACACTTTGATTGTCTATATGGAAGGCAAAGAGGAGGATGATAAGGAAGAAGATGCCATCAGCCCATCAGATGGTGTCTATCCAAATGCAAGAATAGAGATTAGGGCCCCTCTGTCACATTTAGATAGTGATTCAGAGGAGGAGGATGATGAAGTAGATGACTACAAAAGTTATGGGCTAATATCCATGACAGAAGAAGAATCCTGCCAGGATTAGCTTGGTCAATAAAAGGTACATTCTCTATCTAGTTCTTCTTATTGTTCAGATTATGAGACCAGTCCAGATTCTGATGCATCCTCATCCAGTGATGAAGATTACTCTGAGTCTTAGGTAGATGTCAATCAATTGATTGACAAGTATGGTGAAATTTTGGATGCTTTGAGAAGAAGCAAGAAGTTGGTCAGGATGCATGCTGAGGAGATTATCACTATATAGCTAGTTGTTGCCCAGTAGTCTGAGATAGCATCCCTACTGTATCAGAAAGTGAGGGAAGTCTTCCAACTAAAGGTCATCTCCAACATTCAAATTGAGACCATAAGCCAGAAGAACAAGATCATTTTGGATCTTGAAGAAAAGCTCCTAAAGGAGAGAAAGATTGCGACTGAATTTAATAAGCTCAAAATTATGTTGCCATTGATTGACTCCTTTGCCTCTCAAAAAGATGAGAGAGGCTTAGGGTCTAAGTGGAATTCTAGAGTTTGCCTTTCCAAAAGGAAAGGCAAGGCTCCTATATTGCCTTAGGCCACCTTTCACAAGGTAATCCTCTCTTCTAACAGGTATAACCAAGACTGCATGGATGGTCAATGGAAGAATGGGAATTCTCCTTGTAAGAGTACAAGTGTATATTACAATGGAAGAAGGAAAGGCATAGGTTTGAGTGCACAGAAGGCTCCCATGAAGAAGTCTAATTGGCCCATTATGGACCATTTGTATTTGGTGCTCCAGCCCCCACACTCAAGACTAAGGCAGTAGCCTTCTCACAAGATCTCCCAGCTCACAATCAGACCAAGGGCAAGTATGTCAGCAAGCCAGACTTGGGCATTTCTGAGGCCATCAATAGCATGTCTTCTACAAAGAAGATCACTGTTGGTAGATCTCGAAAAAAACCAAGCTCTTCTACTACTAGATTCACCTTTAGTCAGATTGTGGCTGAGAGAAATAAGATTAAGGAAGTTGCTCCTCTTTCTAAATAATTAGCTGCTACCATACCTACTCAGAAAAGAAGATATAATATTCATGAGTGTTGATGTTGTGGTAAAGTGAGCCACTTTGCCATAGATTGTTGGCACAACCCTAGTGTGTCAAGGGCAAGGGTAAGTCTTCATGACAGAGCTAGTGTTAGTCTTCCTGTCAAAAAATATGCAAGAAGGGATGTGCATTTTTATGCTAATAAGAACCTAGGAACTAATAATTATTGGGGTCCTATGGTAAGGAAAACTCTATTTTGCAGGATAGTCCAAGTGCCCATACCCCCATGTGGTATTTGGACAGAGGTTGTTCCAGGAATAAGACTGGAATAAATATCTAACTAAAAGATCATACTCTAGTAAAAGATGGACCCAAAGTAAGCCTTGGTGGGCCCGATAGAGGAGTCACTAAAGGCTATGGCTAGCAGGTGTGAAGTTGAAGATGGATAAATAGACCATCAAGAATACTCCTCCTACTGCCCAAAAAGAAGAGGATGGAATGATGTTGTGAGCATTCCTAAAGAGGGACAAACCATACAGGCAATGGATAAATACTAACTTGATCCATCCATTAAAGTTCAAGATGTCTGAGTGGTGGGACAGAATACTACTGCCACTTTAAGAGAATAGTGAGGAGAAGAACAAGCTGGCTGCACTCATCACAGAGTGAAGCACAGGAAGTAGCTCTTCTAAGAATAGTAGGAAAGAGACACTTGATCCTCAGCTGAAAAGGCTCATAATATAGAAGAGACACACTGTCAAGTGATATATAGAAAAGACTTTCAAGTCAAGTAGTATTATTAGCTGAAACGATGACTGAAAATCATGAGGATGAAATCTGTGAAAATATTAAGGGGAAGACCGTAAAGCTAGATGCTTCTGTTTGGGGAGCAAGTTCAGTCAAAGTTGCTGGACAAGATTGAGTGTTACCTAGAGTACCTCCAGCACTGAATAGATCAGCAATACTACTGAAGTTCAGCATGTCTCTTTGGACTTTACTGAGGTTGAGAGGAGTAGACTACCCAGTTGGTAGCACCTGTTGGGGGAGAGCAAGTACAATCAGTTTAAGAATAGCTGGATTGCTCCAGCTATAGTTGACATAAGTTCAGCCTAGGTTGCTGGACAAGCTTGATTCTTACTAAGAGAATCTCCAGCATAGATTAAATCAGCAGAATTGCTAAAGACCTGAATATCTCTATGTACAATGCTTAGATTGAGGGGGAGATTCCAACAAATCTCCTTGCTTAAGATGATAAGAGTGTCATTAAAATGATTATAATGCTTCAAAGGATAGTGATCTATCTGGACGAAGAGATATTTCATGCCAAGATCTCCCTGTCCTATTTAAAGAGTCTCTCTTACTAAAGAACTTATAAAGGGGGGAGAAGACAATGGGAGATGGCCATGATCATGGGGGAGTATGTTGTGCAAGAAGAAATGGTATATAAAAGATTCAAAACAGACCAAGTGGTATACAACCAACACAAACAGTCAGGTGGAATAAAGAAGAGACATGTACCACCAGTGGTATACAATATATAATGCCAACTTTCCTAATCAGGCTTGTGTGTGTATATCAAGATAGATAGAGCCAGAGGCAAATCTATTATTGAAGAAGTGGAAGAGATCTGGCTCAGCAAGAAAAGACCTTCAAGTGGTTGGTCACTTGAAGAAATTTGGCTCAACAAGGAGAGGAAGCTGTGGAAGAACAAATCTTCCTCCTCCTGGTATCACAATAAGGATCACAACAAATCTAGGAAGATACTCTCCAAAGGAGACATGTATGATCCTAAACACAAAAAACATATTTCTTATAACATAATATGTTATTATTGTAGCAAGGCTGGGTATGTCAGTGCTGACTGCCCAGTCAATTAAAAGGAGAACAGGTGAGAAGAAGCACCTCCTTCACAGGGTGCAAGGAAGACAAGATAAGCAAGGATGGAACCTATTAAATCCTAGGAAAAAGACTAACTACTTAGAGCAGCAAGAAAGAAACCAGTCTTGCAATCTCAGCTCCATGGTATCAGGACCATAACCTCCAGATAAGTAGAACTCCTTTATACTGATATTCTACTAATGTAATCTAAATTGCTAGGAATCCTTTCTTTCATAGCAGGACTATACATATGAAGATTAAGTATCAGTTAGTTAGGGAGAATGTGGAAAAGGGAGAACTCAGTCTTGAGTTTGTCCCCACAGTCATGCTAGTGACTAATATCTTTACTAAGCCACTAGTTGAAGTCAAGTTCAACACCTTCAAGTTGGGTATGTTGAACTTGATATAGCTTTAGTTGCTCCTTGTAAATTCTCTGTTACAGGATATACTTTTCTTGCAGGTGACAAGTCTCCAATATGGTATCAAGACTGTCAAGTTTGACATTTGATATCAATACTCTCAAGTAATATTAAGTGGTATCAAGACTAAGATGGACTCAAGTGTCTAGTAAAGGGAGTGACAATAGATGCTCCTATTGAGGGGCAGCAAATCCAAGAGTTATAGGAAGAAATCTTTCTGTTTTGAGGCAGCCAGCTGCTGTAGTGGATCAAAGATCAACACAGCTGATCAGCAGGTCCTCAGAACTATGCACAGTCTGAGGGGGAGATAAACCCTAGTGAATGGCTACTGCTGTGTAGTCACTGCTGCTGTTGAAAGGACAATGCTGCTGCAGGAGAGGAGCAACAGCCAACACCTACCTGACTATAGCTACTTTTGTAGAAGTCATAAAAAGGGAAAGGAGTAGAAGCTAGCTCAAGTGGATTAATGGACCACTCAAGTGTCAAGTGGTTGCAGTGATGTATTGTATCATTGGTATCAATACAAGAGGTATGTTCTCTAGTCAACTAGTTTGATCACTAGTGTAATAGAAGTAGGCTTGGATCAAGAGATAAATTCTCCCATGATTCTATCACCACCCTCAATAGATATATCCCTATTGAAGAAGCTAGAAAGGGAAAGAGGTGTGACAATACTTGGAATGGGGGAGATTGGAGATGTATAAGCAATACTTAACATGACTAGGTCATGTTGAGTCAGTGCATATTACTTGGAAAGATTCAAGTAGTATGAGGAATGCAATGACTATATATTGAGCCATGTTGAGTCAGTGCATATTATGAGGAAAGTGCTTTTAGTGGTGCTCCATTTAATTATTAAATGGTATAAGGAGAGTGCATATTTCTCGAGCAATTATTCAAGTGGTATGAGAATGCATTAACTTGACATGTTGAGTCGATGCAGCTAAATGGAGTAAATTGAATTATTATGCTGGTAATTCATGTAGCATAAGCTAGAAGATGTAGTAGATTTAGCTTATAGCTGCATTAGATTAATATGTTTTTTATGATAATGCTTCTTAGTATTGCTGGGTGTTCTGTCTTCTTCAAATAGGGGGAGATTGTTAGGAATATTGCCCTCAATGTTCCCTAGACTTGATTTGAACAGGCATCACCTACAACACTAAGAGCGTAGTTGTATTTGATGTTGGTTAAGCTCATCATGTGCAGGATGTTCCTTGGAACAAGGTTAGACAAGTTGTCTAAGTGATGGTGATGGGTTGTCATAAGGTAGGTAGGTGGAGAGATAGAAAATCTGTCTATGTCCAACGGCTTTGAGTGTGGACAGCTCACTCAATGCCAGATGCAAAGAAATGTGGTTAAGTCCACAAGCATTGAGTGAAGTAAGCTCACTCAATGCCAGATGCAAATAAATGTGGTTTAAGTCCACAAGAATTGAGTGAAGCAAGCTTACTCAACACCAGATGACAAGAATCATCGTGTGTTGTCAAGATTCTGTATTGGCAAGCAGAAAAATCGACCAAGTCTACAAGCACTGAGTGAATATAGCTCACTCGATGCAATATAACAAAAAGCGTCGAGTAAAGGTGTGGACAGTCAAAGCCCAGCAATTTGTAAAGCAATTATATGACTAAGTTCACAAGCGTCGAGTGAACACAGCAAAGGAATCGTGTGATGTCAAAGCTTTGTCTTTGAAAGTAATGAAATCTGGACAAGTCTAGAAGCTTCGAGTGATGAAGGCTCACTCAACGCCTAAGTAGTTAAGACTACAAAAGTCTAGATGGTGTTGAGTGATGAAGGCTCACTCAACGCCAGAGAAGAAAGCGTCGTATTCACTCAAAGCTCAAGGAAATATTGGACATAAAATTTTTTTAAATGCGTTGAGTCAAGCTTACTCACTCAATGCCTAGTGACAGAAAATCTATCTAAGTGTTTTGGCATTGAGTAATGAAGGCTCACTTAATGCCTAATGACAGAAAACTATTTAAGTACATTGGAATTGAGTGAAGCTTGTTCACTCAACGCCTGAAATATAGAAAGATTAGCTAAGGCCAAAAGCATTGAGTGAAGCTTGTTCACTCAACGCTCTCAACGCCTGAGTTAGACAGAAATCTGTCTAAGTGTTTTGGCATTGGGTGAATCTTGTTCACTCAATGCCTATACTAAAGGGCTTGAATTTTACTAAGTACACAAATGTTGATGTCAGCAAAAGTCAACAAAGTCAACAAAATTCAAAATGAGGCAAGATGGCTACGGTATGCGACAAACGGCGTTACAGGCCTAGTGTACGACTTTTGGCTGTTAAAGTAAAGGTGTAGCTGTCAACTTTAGTGGGGCCTATGGGTCAAAATAGTTGTTGATCAGCGGAATAGAAAAGGTGGAGTTTAGAATAAAGAGATTAACTTTTGGAAAAATTTTGGACTTCATCTTCTTCCTCGGCTAATGTTGCAGAGCTTTGAAGAACAAGTCCAAGTTGCTGATCTAAAGTTCTAGAGTTAGCTGTAGCGATTTCCATCTACTACAGCAAGCCCAGAGAAATTTTCTCTAAAGAAGATGCAGCAGGTCTAACCTAGCTGCATCTGATCGGGAAGCCAATTCAAGATAGCTGATGCCATTTTCATCTGCACCAGCAAGGTCAGAGGTAATCTCTGAAGAAGAAGAGATGGCAAAGGTCTTAACCTAGCTGCTGCATCTGAAAGCTCAATAAAGGTAGTTATTGTCATCTTCACCACCAACATCAAGGTCAGAATAAATTCTGAGAGAGAAAGAGGTAGCAACAAAGGGTTTACCCTAGCTGCAGTAAGGCAAGTCTGATAACTTCAGACAAGACAGATCAGTGTATTCTCAGCTTAACCAAGCCTAATCCTTAAGATCAACTTCTGGAGATGAGAAAAAGATAGGATTGAGCTTTTGGTTTAGTCCAGGAAGGAAAGAATAAACGGAGCAGAGTTCTACAAGTTACTTCCAACACAAGCAACTGCTTATTGAAGATCAACACTCTTGTTACTGAGAAGAATTTGGGGATGGGATTTTCTCAGCTCAGGTAGCAGCAAGGCAAACTATAGTTACTTCTCAGTTCCAGTAGGTTATTTTTGAAGAACAATTTTTGGTGCTGAGAACAAGTAGATAGGGTTGAGTTTATCTCAGCTCAAGAAGCAACAAAGGGCCAACCCAAGCTACAACACTTCTAGTAGAGGCCAAGTGAATCTGAAGATCAATTTCATGTTACTGTAAAGAAGGTAGGGATGAGACTTTCTCAGTCCAGGGAGTTAGGCACAGAGAAATTTCTCTTGTGTCAAATCACATCACCAACCCACTTTTATCCTATAGGATCCTTTTGGTTGTGAGCTGTAAGCCTGAAAATATAAAGGCTGAGTGGTAGGATTCTGCCGAGAATTTGAGGTAGGGCATGTGTGCCTGAGGTAGGGCTTTGGCCTGAGTGTAGGATCCAGTTTGGATCTGAGGTAGGGATTTTGAGCCGGAGGTAGGAGTCTCATTCTCTCTGAGCTGTAGGGCACTTGTGCCTGAGTTGTAGGATCCTTTGGATATGAGGTAGGGCCTTTGTGCCTGAGATATATGAGAGTCATTCTCTCTGAGGTAGGGATGTCCTCCTAGTCTGAGTGTAGGGCCTTTAGGCATGAGGTAGGTGATCTTTGGATCACTTAGTTGTAGGGCTTTGTGCCCGAGCATTAAGTCTTAGAGGATACTGAGTGGTCCTACAGGATTGTGTTGTAAGCTCTTAGAAGCCGAGATTGGAGAAGTTCCTTGTCTAATTAACAAGTTATTAGAAAGGAGGGAGGGAAAGTGGATGTACCCATAATCTAGGAAACTACTATAAATTCTATGTGTGCTCTTTGCGGTGTGTCTTGAAATTAGAAAACTACTAATTCACAAAGCACTTAAAGAAGGAAAATTAAAGATAGTCACAAGAGACTAAGAAACCTATTCACCCCCTCTAGGTGATTTAGCTATCCTTGAAATTAAAGACTCTCAGTCTCCCAGGTATACACCGGTAGATGAGGCTCACTAAAATAGTTAGGAGTTGGCTCCATCTGAACATTTTCTATAAACCGAGTGGGCTCCTCTACTTCTATGTAAACATGAGGGAAAAGAGGATAGTCTGTAGTAGGGGCAGTCACTACAGGAAAAGCTAAAGGGTAAGGATAATAAGCTATTGTAGGGTGGCAACTCCCTAGAAATCTAGGTCCCTAGTGAGGCTTCACTGGGTCACTTCAGGGAAAAAAATCCTTCGAGTAGAGAACTCTTCTTCTTGATTCCGCAGAGGAGTTGCGGCCTGAGCTGGCGGATAGTGGTGGAGGAATCTCTTTAGTAGGTGGGGTGACTACAATAGTTGCGGGCATTGTCGCGGGTTGTGGCGCTAACTGCTGATTAAGGGCAGATAAGGCATGACTGATCACGTGAAGTCACTGATCAGTCTCTCTATGAGACTGTTCGGCTTCTCGATGAGAATACTGAAGGGCCTCCCATAGAGTGTCCTCACTGTGATTGGAGCGAACTGAGTGCTGAGGAGATTGGTGGTCTGACATTTTCTAATGGCGCGCTTCATCGATGTCTTGTTATCTGCATGATGCATGTTCATTCTATTAGTGCCAAAAATCCACCTCCACAACAACACACTAGAGAGGGGGGAAAAGTTGCTAGTAGTGGGATACTAGTGGTAAGGAAATATGGATAGCAAGGGATGTTGGAAGCGACAACACCAGACTTTGCCCGCCGCTGCGAATGCCTCTCGTACGGTGGGATTTTCTTTGATTGAAAAGTTATTACCACAGTTAAAATAAAGAAGCTTGAGCAAACAGGAGACTATTGAGCACTAGTTTCGAGATCGCTGCCACAGACGACGAGCTTAGGGATTTGACTCAGCATACCTAGATAGTATTATTCACCCCTATTTATAAGCTTGAGGGCTTACCCAAACAGGCAAGGCTAAGATTACCGGCTTCTTGGGCACATGATAAATATGAAGTGGCAACAAAATATAGGCGGTGCGATTAAAAGGAGTAACTACCTGACCACACAGTTAGACGGTCAGTTTCTAAGCTGATCAGCCTATCCCTGGTAACTTCATAGCTTGATAAGTACTACAGCTAGGAGAATAGACCTGGTCTAACCACCCGGACTTGGGGAAAATCCTGGGAGCGGATTTTCGAGTAAACAATGTAGTCGATTGTTACTAAAATATAGTGATTATTAAAAGGAGGTATAGGGACTACAAAATCTATACCCCATAAATAGAAAATTTCACACTCTAAAAATAGGTTTTGGGGCATTTAGTCCCGGCGGGAAATATTACCTGACAATTGGCAGTTGTCGCATGTGCTCACAAAAGTGTGAGCATCCTTGAATAGTGTAGGAAAATAGAAGCCCACCTATATCACCTTCCTTGCGTTTCTGCTTGCCTAATAATGTCCGTCGGTTTGCCCTTCATGGCAGTGTCACATTATTTACAAGCCTTTCTCGCTCGAGATGGTCCTCACCACTTGGTTCGTATAGATGCAAAAGAGAAAGAGGCCTTCCCAAAAGTAGTTTTTCAAGTCAGAAAAAATTTCTTTTTTTGCTGGCTTGAAAGGCATTTTGGAAGGACACACACAACTTGATAGTTTGCGAAATCTGCGAACCAAGGTGTGAGAGAAGTTATTACCTTGTTTAGAATGAGGAGGCATTCTTCTGGGAATTTATCCTCGATGTAAGCCTCCACTAGCGCCTTTGTAGTAGGATTCTCTAAACGAGATAGATGATTGGCAGCCAAGTTCTCCTTTCCTATTATAGATCTCTATGTCGAACTCATGCTGGAGTAGGATCAATCAAAGAAAGCGAGGATTAGTGTCTTTGAAAGTGAGGGGATAGATCTGACTAACTATAGTGGGGGTGAATAGAGTATTTTAAAAACTTAATCAATTTTGTCGCGGAATTAAAATAAGTGATAATAGTATATATATATATATAAAGAGAAGTAAGAAAAAGAAACTATCACAGCACAGCATAAAATTATAGTGGTTCCCCAAAACTGGGTACGTCCACTCTTTTAACACCCTGATAGGAATCCACTAACAGGTTTTTGATCAGGTGCCCTGCCACCACAGGTTTTTGCTTAGGTGCCCTGTCACCATAAGATCTATTTCAAGGGAGATCTCACAACCCTTTGAGTTTTTGATCAGGTGCCCAAAAACCAGACGACACAAGAAAATTATAGTGGTTCCCCAAAACTGGGCACATCCACTCTTCTACCACCATGATAGGAATCCACTAACAGGTTTTTGATTAGGTGCCCTGCCACCATAGGTTTTTGCTCAGGTGCCCTGTCACCACAAAATCTATTTCAAGGGAGATCTCACAACCCTTTGAGCTTTTGATCAGGTGCCTAAAAACCAAATCAAGTCTTTTGATAAGGAGACTTGTCAACCAGGGAATAACTTTTGAAGGGAGTTAGGAATCCTTTTTACAGTGGAAAATGAAAAGTGATGTTATCTTCTCTTTCTAACTGAGAAGACTTTAGGGGATGTTATTGTCAAAGCTCTCCCTGAGATGTTGAATGGTTCAGGAAGATGAGAGCTTTGGACTGGGTATAGGCCTTGATGAAGATCTTCAGAAACTTCTTGGATTGGTGTTGAAGAGTTTTCTTTGTGAAGCCTGAAGCAGAAAACTGAAGAAGACTAAAGATCTGTGTGTATTGTTGTTCTTCTTCAATTTCCTGTAGATAGCAATGCTTTTCTCTGTATCAGTTGTCTGTAGAAAAAAAATTTCTTTTTTAAGATCTCTTGTACTTTTATTTTTTGAAAAAGATCTTTTTATATTCTTAAAGGATTTCCAGCTGTTGAATTTTGAATATTATCCTTGATTTACTGCTGAGATTCTAGGAGTTGAAACAGCTGGAAATTGTCTTTAATATGTTTCCTCAACTGTCTCAGTAAATAAGTCAAGTAATTTACTCAGTGAAATTCATAATTAATGCTGCCAAGCAACGACTATATTCTTGAGAATATAAGCATTAATTATCAGAAAATTACTATCTTAGAATAATACCAATTGAAATCAAAATGACAGAGAAATCGCCAAAACTGATACTGACAGAAATCATCGAACTCAGGACAGATTTCGTCGACCTGAACTCAAAGTTCGTCGAGCTGAGAAATCGTCTTCGTCGAGCTGAGCTCAGAGAAAATTGATCTGGAAAATATCTATCAAAGCTGAGCTCCAAGTTTGTCGAACTGAGGTAGCATTTCGTCGTCTAGAGAAACTGAGTAGAGAAGAGAGTTCATCGACCTGAGCTTATATTTTGTCGAGCTCAGCTCAGAGTAGAACCTCTGAGTTCGTCGATCTGCGATCGAAAATCGTCGAGCTGAGTTTGAAAAACATCGAACTGATTTTCTGAACTCTTAAAAACTGCAATTCTTCTAAGTCTGGATCTCTAAAGGCTGGATCAAAGTTTGTCAAACCTAGTCAGACTGACCTAGACCTTAAAACTAACAAATTTGACCCTAGGCTATACATGATGGGTCAATAACCTAATAGTGAACCTAGCCCAAATCCAAACTAGGGATCCAACAATCTTCCTCAATTTGGGTGAGGTCACTATACAAAAAAGAAAAGCATAAAACACAAAGCAATATAAATATCTGACAGAAATTTAAACTATTCAGCAGATATAATATAGCTAAGTTCAATACACATATATCAGAGAAATAGATATTCAAGATTTGTTAGAGGGAGGAGCAGATGATGATTTAGCAAAAATAATTGTCCTATGAGGATTTTCTGCTTACTTCTTAGATATTTTTATGTCTTGAACTCCAAGAACTGTCACAGACGAGGCTCTGGGAACACCAGCTTTTGGATGTACCTGCATATATTCATTTGGATTAAATAAATGTCTGTCTACCTAAAATTTGTCAAATTCTTTCTGACTGTAGGTAGACATTATAGTGAACTTTGATGGATTTTATCCTTCTACTCTAGCCATATTCATCTGAGACAAACAAATCAATTCTTGAAATCTAGCCATTCTAAAATTTGGATCTAACTCAGGTTCATAAACTGGAGAGGGATGTCTCTCTAGATCAGATTTAGAAGCATCCTAAGCAAATTTTTTAGAATTTCTGAAAATAATAGATTGTTGTTGAAAGTTTGTTGGAGGAAGAGACTGTTGAGGCTGGCTTGAATAGTAAGACTTTGGAGGTCTGTATTGACTGTACTTCCCAGTAGGTCTAGAAGACTGATGTGAGGCTGACCTTGGAGTTTGAGAGCTGCTGGAAGCTGGCTTTTGAGTTTTTGCAATACTTCTTGAAGCACCTGCAGCAGTAGGAGGAGGAGGAGGTCCTCTCCTGGTCTGCTTAGGTGGGGATTTGTATCTTCTTCTTTTCTTCCTTTCCTTTTTCTCATTTTTGGATAACCACATCCATTGATGCATGTCTGTATATGGAGTAATATTATGCAGAATGTAATAAGGTGTGTCAGCTGCAGGATTAGGCTTAGGAATAGCCTTGGCAGGAGCCTTTCTCTTCTTAGATTTTGTCTTCTTAGGACCAGAGTTATCAGAGTCCTCCTCCTCCTCCTCATCATCATCAGATGATCTAGGAGGATTGTCATATAAATAATCAATTTCCTTTAGAGCTTCTTTAGAGATTTGCTTCTCAGCCTGAGGCTGTACTTGACTGCAAACATCTTCAACAACTAATATTTTTGTTATCACAGGAGCTGTAAAGCTTGCCCTTAGTTGATCTACAACTTCAGGACTTATTGGAGCTGTATAACATGCAATGGACTTGGAGTAATCAACATCAAAACTAGCCAAAACATTTCTGTAAATTTGATTGAAAGAATCAAGTAAGGAATTCAAATCAACTGTGGGATTTATGATAAAATCACCAGTAGTGTTTATTTCTTCATCTATATTAGAAGCCATATCCATATCAGAATCATCTATAATATCTATAATATCTGTTTGAATGTCTGCCTCAGGGGAATCTACTGTTGCTGCTGCTAGAAGAGGAACTGGAATAGCTGCTGCTACTGCTGCTGCTACTAGAGGAGGAACTGGAACTTATTCAGAGGGTCCTGAAGCTAGGCCCCCAGAAGAAGGGATAGTAGAGAGGGCAACAGTTCTAGTAGATAGAAAAGTGATAGAGGCAGAGAGAGGAGAAATAGCATTTGCTATTAATTGCTCTAGAGTAGGAGAGATGAATTTTAGAAGATCCTTTGCAATATCAGAGAAATTTAGATATAGAGGTTCAGGAGCAGAGGGAGTATAGGTGGAATGATGTGCACAATTAGAACATACAGAAAAGGCTTGAGGGAAATCTGTTTGAAGGAATTCAGGGAATGTGGAGGTAGGGTTATAAGGAATATTGGATGGAATGGTAGTAGATGTGGTTGGAATTGTGATAGTAGAAATTATTGTGGTAGGAACTGATGTAGTGGTGATGTCCTGGATGGGTGATTGAACTAGGGATTGATGTGGAGATGTTGGAGGTGGAGATAGCATATTGAAATTAGGCTGAGAGGAGGTAGATGGAATGTCAGCCAAATGAGTTGGAAGAGGAGACTGAGGTGGTGTAGATAGAGAATCCTCTTGTATGTGGATTGGAGATTGAGGAAGTGGAGAATGGGGTTGTGAAGGTGATCTAGTAGGGATTGGAGAGGAAATGGATGGTTGTTGGAGGGGAGTTGATGATGGTTGTTGTTGAGAAGGAGATGAAGGAATTCTAATGGAGGGAGTAATTTCTTTTGGAGGTGGGGGAGTAGCTGTAACTACCCTTGTGTCCTCAGAAGTCCGGGAAGAGGAGGAAGCCCTGGATGGCTTGGGGATGGTCCTCTCCCATCTGCCAAACAAGGCAGATGTAAGCCTCTTAGAGGGATTAATGAAGATGGTCTGGGAGACCAGTAATTCAGATGCCTTGGCTTGGAGGAAAATGCCTAAAATCCTCCCAAAACACACCTCTTTCTTAGAGTTCTTCTTTTTAATCAACTCAAAAAGTAACTTTCCCCAATTTACTACCTTCTTGTTTACCAGAGCACACATCTCTAAGAATTGGTGCCTAGTTATATAGTCATGGGATGTGTGTTTGCCCAACAACACCATTCCAACAACATCAGCAAGAAACTTATACTCTGCAGATAAGTTCTTTTTAAGCAGTTTGTAAGGGTTTCCATCAGAATGACCCATTTTGATCAACATATTATCATATTTAGAACAATCTATTCCAATATCCTCTTCTCCATTAGTCAAACCAAAAATCTCTATTAAAATGTCAGGGGTTAGAGTAACCTGATTTCCTGCAATAGTGACAGTCATAGTATCTATATCAGGAGAAGTGGAAGTATAAACCCACTCCCTTATCTCTAATGCTGCCAACTTGATCCTTGTGTTCATGAATCTTTTCAGTTGTTGATCTTCAAATAACTGCAGAATGTCCATGAAAATTTGATCGGAATGACGGAAGGAGCCGAAGTCGATGTCAAAACCGGTATCAAACTTCATGCCGGAAAGGGAAATTGCCGGAATTGTAAATGGTTTTCCTGCAAAAAGAAAGAGAGATCAAGTGCAAGAGAACAGAAAGCGCGGGATGGAGCTCGAAGAAAACCTAGTTATAAGGTTTTCAGAATATGAAGTGGCATACTCCATCCTGCGAAAATAAAAGAAAATCTTTGTTCTCAGGTCGACGAAAAATTTAATGACGAAATGATATCTTCGGTCTCAGTTTGAAGAGGGGAAAATTTATGAAACAAGATCGTCAATCTCCGCTCGACGAAAATAACTTCACACAGAGAGTTCGTCGATCTCAGGTCGACAAATTTTCTCAAAAACTGTTCTCAGATTGTCGATCTCCATTCGACGAACTGTGATAAATTCTTCGACCTTAGACAGAAAATTAAATTAATGCTTCTCCATTGATCATACCTAGCTGATTCAGAAAGAACAGATGTTTCTTCTCATCTAAAGGTTTGGTGAAGATGTCTTCTCTTTGTAAATCAGTAGAGACAAAGACAAGATTAATTTTCTTTTTGTTCACACAATCTCTAATGAAATGATGCCTTACTTCTATATATTTTGTCCTAGTATGATGCACTAGATTTTGTGCAATGGAAATTACAGTGGTACTATCAAAAAATACAGTTGAATTATTTAGATTGTATCCATAATCCAGGAGTTGGTTTTGAATCCACAATATTTGTGAACAACAACTACCAGCTTAAATATATTCAGCTTCTGCAGTTGAAGTGGACACAAATGTTTGTTTCTTATAGAACCAAGACACAAGCCTATCACCAAGGAACTAGCATGTTCCTGATGTGCTTTTCTTGTCAACTCTACATCCAGCAAAGTCAGCATCTGAGAATCCAGTTAATTCAAATTCTGTCTCAGTTGGATAAAAGAGTCCTAGATTTGGGCAACCCTTTATATATCTCAAAATTCTTTTTAAGAAAATAAGGTAAGATTCTTTAGAATTCATCTGGAACCTAGAACAAAGACATATAACAAACATTATGTCTGACCTACTAGCTGTGAGATATAATAAGGACCCAAAAATAGCCTTATATATTTTCTAATCAACTGGATTGCTATGTTCATCAGAATTAATCACAGCATTAGAAGCCATGAGTGTTTTCTTTGTTAAGGCATCAATCATCCCAAATCTTTTAACTAATTTCTTAGCATATTTGGATTGGGAAATGAAAATTCAATCAGGGGATTGCTTCACTTGAAGACCAAGGAAGTAAGAAAGCTCACCCTTGCTACTTATTTCAAACTTGAAATGCATCAGGTCAGAAAACTTTTTGCATAGTTTGGGATCTGTAGAGCCAAAAATGATATCATTTATATATATTTGTACTAATAATATGTTATTATTATGATGTATAGTAAACAAAGTCCTATCTACAATTCCCCTAGTGAACTTATGCTCTACAATAAAGCTAGTTAGGGTCTCATACCAAGCTCTTGGAGCTTGCTTTAAACTACAGAGAACTTTATGCAATTTGAAAACAAAAGAGGGATAAGTTGGAGAAATAAAACTTGGTGGTTGTTCAATATATACTTCCTCTTTGAGTTCATCATTCAAGAAGGCACTCTTGACATCCATTTGGTAGACTTTGAACTTTTTGTAGACTGCATAAGTAAGAAAAATTTTGATAGCTTCCAGTCTTGTAACAGGTGCAAAGGTTTGATCATAGTAAATTCCTTCTTCCTGTCTGTATCCTTGTACTACCAGCCTTGCTTTATTCCTGATGATGGCTCCTTGTGCATCCAATTTATTTCTGAATACCCATTTAGTTCCAATGACTGGGTAGTCTTTAGGTCTAGGAACTAAATCCCAAACTCTGCATCTCTTAAACTGATTGAGCTCCTCTTTTATTACAATAATCCAGTGGGGATCTTGCTCTGTATCTAATATGGATTGGGGCTCAAGTAGAGATATGAAGAATGCATGCATCAAATTTTGTTTAACTTGATGCCTTGTTTGCACACCAGCTGACTTGTCTCTAATCACTTGAGATACAGGATAATCTCTAAGTGTGACAAGATCAGTTGGAGGAGTTGCTTCAGCAACAGTATTGAGAATTAATTCCTCTTGTAGAATTAAATTTGTTATTGAAGGTTCAACAATTATATCACTGACCTTTTCTTCACTATCTTCATCAGTGTGTGGAGAAGGATGTGATTCAGCCTTATTAGTGAGGTTCAGATCATCCAATTTTTCACATAATTGGGGTACCTGCAATAAGCTACTGGTAGAAGAGTCTTTCTCCTTGTAAAACATGTTAGCCTCATCAAAGGTTATATGTACAGATTCTTCTATTTTTAAAGTAGATTTATTAAATACCCTATAAGCCTTGCTGACTTGGGAATATCCAAGAAAAATTCTCATTGCAGCTTTAGCCTCAAATTTTTTAAGGTGTTTCTTGTTATTATTATGAATGTAACATATACAACCAAAGATTCTAAAATAATCTATTTTTTGTTGCTTCCTTTTGAGTAATTCATAGGGAGTCTTGCCCTTAGGTTTATGTATCAAACTTCTGTTCATGACATAACTTGTTGTGCTCACAACCTCTGCCCAAAAGGATAGGGGCATGTGAGCATCTGCAAGCAATGTTCCTGCAGCTTTAATCAGGGTTCTATTTTTTCCTTTCTACTACCCAATTTTGTTGAGGAGTTTTAGGAGCAGAGAAGCAATGCTTGATACCTTCCATCTCACAGAATTCTTGCATAGGAAGAGATTCAAACTCAGTACCATGATCACTTCTGATCAATGCAACTGGAGTAGAATACTCAATCTTTATGCTCTTAAGAAATCTGTAAGAACTTTAAAGTTATCTGACTTGTTTCTCAAGAAGAACACCCAAGTTAACCTAAAGAAGTCATCTATAATGACTAAGGTATAAGATTTCCCTCCCAATCTCTGTATAGCAATGGGTCCAAATAGATTCATATATAGCAAATACAAAATCCTGGGTGAATCACTCTTATTAATGGATTTAAATCTATTTTTGTTTTGCTTGCCTAATTGATAAGCCATACAAAGGCTTTCCTTCTTGTAGGGGCAAGAAGGCAATCCTCTAAAAAGGTTATCCCTAGAGAGTGTAACAATATTTGGCTGGGTACTAAACCCTCTCAGACCATGAAATTACATTTTTCTAATTTAAAAACAAATTTGTGTCTCCACAAAGCTGGAGAACGCCATCGAGATTATTTAAATAGTTTTGAATAGAGTTTCTGAAAATGGAAATGACATCCAGAAAGACCTCCATAACATCTTCTACATGCTCGCCAAAAAATCACCAGCATAATCTTTGGACTGTAGCCGACGTATTACAGAGGCCAAACAACATCCTTCATTATGAGAAGGTGTCGAAGGGGCGAGTAAAAGTTTTTTTCTCCTGGTCTTAGAGGGAGATAGTGAATTGGAAAATCCCCGATAGACCATCCAGAAAATAATAGAAGGGATGACTAGAAAGATATTTGATCGATGAAAGGTAGCAGGAAGTGATCTTTTTAGGTGGTATCGTTTAATTTTCTGTGGTGGATGCACACCCGTCAACCGGTAATATTACGAGTTGGAATTGGTTAATTATTTTTGTTTCCCACTATCATTATACAACCCTTTTTGGAATGACTTGTACCGGGCTAACACACGTATTGTCCGAGATTGGGTAGATAATTCTCGCATCAAAAAGTTTTATTACCTTGTCCTTAATAACATTTTTATATCCAGGTTAAGTCGTCTATGAGGCTAGATGGTTTTGTGAGAATTATCTTCGAGGAAATTCTATGTCTGCAAAAAGAGGGGTTTATCCCCTTATTATTAGAAATATATCATGCAATTGTATTGCGATGTTTGTTTAAAAATTCCATTAATTCGTAAGTCTTTGAATCACTTAAATTTGAAGAGACTATAACAAGAAGTTTTAAATTTTCTTCGAGAAAGACATATTTTAGATAATCGAGAAGTTGTTTTAGCTCGAGCATTGGTGGTTCTTCATAAGAGATTTTAATCTTTAAGACTTTTGAATTAAAAGGTTTGAAAGGCAAATTTTGAGGCATTTCTTCTAAACAATTTTTTTTTGCCAAATCCAAATTATCTAATGTTACAGAAAATAATACTGAAAGAGAAGAACAATTTTCTTCAAATGATGCTTCCAAGTTAAAGTAAGAATCATCATTGAAAAGAGAATTCCACATCGAAGGATTAATATTAAAAGTAACCTCATTATATTCGACCCGAAGGAGGAGTCTTCCATTACTTATGTCAATTAATGCTAGGGAGGTGGGGATGGGAGGCTGAGTATAATGGGGACCTCGACGTTCTCCAAAATGTCAAGGATGACAAAGTCTACTAGAAAGATAAACTTGTAACGCCCCGAGTTTTTCGTAGCCTGGAGTTGTATTCTGTGAGATACCACTCGATAGTTGGGTTAACACCGACGGTATCACTATAGAAATGTTGGTGAAACTCTCGGTGAGTTACCGCGCCGGCGGTAGGATGATACCGCGCTGCGGTAGCATGGTAGATCAATTGCCAGAGCTCTCTGTGAGCTACCGTCCGACGTCAGTGTTAATGCTAGCGGTAGTGGATCTGATTTATCTAGAGATCCTCTTTGTGAGCTACCGCGCAGCGACAGAGATACTGTGGAATGGTAGTGTCAGTTTGTCGAGAGCAGTGCGTTGATGTGATGCATTATCTACCGCGCGACGGTAGGTTGATACCGTGCGGCGGTAGCAGGGAAGTTATGATGTGGCCACGTGTTGGCCCGTGATTGGAGGTTCGGGGCAATGGGCTTGCGGAATAAGCTGACGCTTGAGGTACCACGCGGCGGTAGCTCTATTTAAAGCTTTGGAAGTTTAGTTTTAATTCATTTCCTCTGGTTTCTTTCCTCTTCCAACCAGCAGAATGAGAAAACAGTGAAGGAGAGTTGGAAGAAGGAGATCCCATTACCGTAGAAGTTTCAGAGCTACAATTCGCGAGTTGAGTTCAGATCTGTGGAGGCAAGTCCGTTGCGGCCATTTCAATCTGAATAAAATCTCTCCCATGGCACCGAAACTAACGTCAAGGGTAACGATCCTTCTTCTTGGACATGTAAAGTCCCTTGTTTTGGCATGTGAGGGTAGACGCTCCACGAGCAAGTAGAAGCAGTTCTCCCAACGGGTAGATTTATTGTATCCCCATTGCCTTTGCATTTAGAATCTGGAATAGAAGTACATAATAAGAATATTATGTGAAGCCCATCTAGACAGGTTAGTTTGGATTGGTGATGATTGTTTGATTGTCGGAGAAGACTCTGTAGTAAGCGTGTAAATTTCGGTATCACGGGGTGTGCGGGTTACTGGAGAGAGAGTACTGGAGTGGGCCTTCAGGAAAACACCTATTTGGAGGGTAAGAATTGATCGTCTGTCCCCTACCACATGGCGGTAGCGCTACCACAAGAGGTATCTCCTAGTAAGCGATGTTTTGCGTGGCCTGTCTCTTGGAAACCTAGGAGCCATTGTGATTGTGAGGTCTGTCTCGTTGAGACCCGGGGGGGGCCAATGTATTGAGCTGAGAGCCTAAAGGGGGGCTAGCTTAGGCGGTCGTGAGTGCCAAACTTGGAGCATAATAGTGTTATGTGTTGATGTGATTGGAAAAAGGGAGGCTAACCCGCATCGTGGCTTGTTGCGCTCGACGATTTGAGCAACAGGAAAGAGCTGAACTATACCCAACCTTATGACGTTCGGCTTGGAGTGAGTCAAAGAGTGAATCAGGGGGATCACCATGAATTTGTCGTAGCATAGGTTGATTCTTTCGCTTCCGCTTGGAAAGACTAGATAATGCTCAAATTATGCTAACTGTTGCTGAGAATGGAGGTGGGACCCTGGGTATTTTTGGAACACCAATATTATGCCTTGAGTGCATGGGGCTTATGGCAGGTAGTTCCAACATCCATGGTGAATGGTGCTTAAATTACACATTATATTTATCATTATATATATATGCTAAGTTCCTGTAGGGAAGGAGCACCACCACCCCGAGTGAGGGGTGGGGTCATTATAATTTGGTCAACTAATGCTGACCGTTGCTTCGTTTGCCACCATTAGGGTGGAATGGTTTTGTGTAGGTGTAGCCGAGCTGAGCAGGAAATAGCGGATTGTAGCCCATGGTAGCTAAGCCGTCCCTCAAAGACCAAAGCGAAGTGTGTTTATATTTACTTTTTCATGTGTGGCCAACCTGCATGTTGAAGTATGAAAAACACTTTTATTTGAGGAAACCTTTGTAAGACCATAAGGCCATAACTGTTTATGTTTTTTTCTTATCATTCCAGTATGGTCTAGTGGACATTCGTATGGTTAGGTTCTTAATACAACTTAAAGTATCTTCCGTTAGAATACACTCTGAGTTAGGATGCGTGATTGGATTATGATCTCAATACGTAACTCCACTGGCTGTCTGCGGAATATGACATGGAGCCTCGACCAGACCTTCTGTTATATTTTACCTAACGAATGGGGGTGTTACAATTTGGTATCAGACTCTGGTGTCGGTCTTTCTTATTTGAATTCGTTGACGAATTATTTTAAGGGGTGGTGAGCATGCGTATGTACGCTACTATTATAACATGATAAAACCCATGAATGTCCACTTAGGAATGGAAAATACACTTGTTTAAGGAACCTGCGTGTTTCTATACTTATTTTTTGGTAATATGTTGGTCTCCTAATTGAGTGTTTAACGATTATAGGTGACAAGGAGTAGTGCAGAGTAGTCTCAATGTCAACACTCTGCGGAGAGTAGTGCACCAAATAAAGTGCTTGTGGCCCCTCCTTCTGCTAAAACCATAAGATTGGTAGAGGAAGTAGTGCTAACCATGATAAATGCCCAAACAGGGAGGAAAGTGCAACCAACTTCTCCCAAATTTGGTCAAGTACTGCTTGGCATAGTTTAACCTATAGTGGTGGATCAAGGAGCTACAGTGCCTGTAGTGCAAGAAGCAGAACTACTGAAAAGCAGCTCAAGCATGTGATGAGATTTAATCCTCCAGTGTTTTGGGGGATAGGAACCCCAATACAAGCTGAAGACTGGCTCTCTTGGGTTAAGAGAGTCATGTCGGCAACCAAGATAGAAGAGTGACAGATGGTTACTATAACCACTTTCCTCTTGGATGGTAAAGCAAGGTTGTGGTGGGAGAACTAGAATTAAATCACTTTGTTGGGAGACAACTCACCAATATCTCGATGGATTAATTTTTGAGAATGTTTCTTGCATGATACATCCTGTCAGCATAGAATATTGCTATGGAGAATCAGTTCCAGAGGTTAACTCGGGGTGAGAGTAGTGTTTAAGACTACTTGCATGAGTTCATGAGATTGGGGCGTTATGTGGGTTCTACCTTTACTAATGAGGAGCGCATGACTAATCATTTCTAAGAAGGACTGCGCGATGATCTGAGGTTGCTACTCTTAGGACCAATGGCACAGGGTTTTCTAACCTTGATAAATATTGGACGATCCCTAGAGCAGGACATGAAGCGCGTACAACATAAAAATGATTCGTCGTTAAAGAGATCAGAATTTAAAGTACCAAGCTCTTCAAAGACTGGGTGTCGAAGGTGGAACAAGAAGCCCAAATCTACTGGACCAAAATCTTTATCTGTTACTTATGGGGAATCATCTGGAGGATGAGGCCCAATTTATTGTTACAATTACGGCAAGCCAGGACACATTACCCACAAGTGTTGGAGTGGAAAATGGAGAAAAAGTCAGGAGCATCTTATGTTGAGAAAGGGAAAACGATGAAGTCAACTGCATCCCATCTTGCTCTATCCCAACTTAGAGTTTATAACTTTGGCTAGCAGGAGGCCATCAAACAAGCTGATGTGGTTGCAGGTATGATGTAGACTTTAGCTTTATTGTTTTCCATACCTTATGCCTAGTGCATTAGTTGTATGGCTATCTTGTATTAGGCTTTGTGTTAATCTTGGACTATCCGACAAGAGCACTGTTTGATATAGGGGCTTCACACTCCTTTCAGTCCGAGGACATCGTATCGTGTATCGGAGTTCCATCTTCTATGGCAAAGGATAGACTGGATGTGTTGCTACCTAACAAATGCTTGATGCGTGTGGATAGATTTTGTTGCGTAATAGTGTGGATATGGAATCAGGAGTTTGACTTGGAAGCATCATTACTGGTGATAGTAGAGTTCAATGTAATCATTGGCATGAGTTGTCTCTCAGAGCAACATGCGTACATTGATTGCAGTCTCAAAAATGTCAAACTAGGGCTGAATATGGGTTATGAAACTACCTTCTCTAGCATGAAGGGATCAAGCAAGATATTGATGTCTACTCTCCAGGTAGTCAAAGTAGTACGAGATGGGGCAGAGTTATTCTTCACCCTATTAGTGGCTAAGAAGCCCAAGCCTGGTTTGATCAGTATTTAAGTGGTAACAGTGTTTGTTGATGTTTTCCTTAAAGATCTCCCTGGAGCTCCACCTCAGAGAGAGAGAGATCGATTTTACCATTGAGCTAGTGCTAGGTGCCAAGCCTGTGTCACGCTCTCCCTACCGTCTTGCACCAAGGGAAATGTTGAAATTGAAGGTGCAGCTATAAGAACTATTAGAGCAAGGCTATGTGCATCCAAGTTCGTCACCTTGGAGCGCACCGGTCCTTTTTGTGAAGAAAAAGGAAGGTAGTTTGCAGCCGTTTATTGATTATCGGGAATTGAATAAGATGATAGAGAAGAACAAGTATCTGATTCTGAGAATCGACGACCTGTTTGACCAGTTAGTTGGATCGACAATATACTCGAAATTGGATCTGACATCTGGATATTAAAAGTTGAGGATTAGGGAAAGTGATATTCCCAAGACGGCGTTCAGCACACGTTATGGGCATTATGAGTTCACTATCATGCCTTTTGGGCTGACAAATGTGTTATCCGTGTTTATGAACTTGATGAACCAGATGTTCAGAGAGTACTTGGATGAGTTTGTGATAGTTTTTTTGACGATATCCTGGTGTACTCTCAGTCTGTGGAAGAACACACAGATCATTTATGCATTGTTTTGGAGACCCTGAGGAGTAATCAACTTTAGGTCAAGTTCTCTAAGTGTGAGTTTTGGCTATCTTCGGTAGCATTTCTTGGTCATGTCGTTAGTGGAGAGGGAATTGCGGTAGATCTGGAGAAGATTGTTGTGATACGGGAGTGACATGTGTTGCCTGTTGTGGCGGAAGTCCGGAGTTTTTTTGGGCTTGCTGGTTACTACAAGCGCTTCATGGAGAACTTCTCGCGGATAGCATTACCCCTCACTATCTTGATAATGAAGGATTAGAAGTTTATTTGGTCTCCGACGTGCTTGCAAGCTTTTGAAGAGTTGAAAAGTTGTCTGACCACGATCCCTATTCTGTGCTCACCATGTAGATCGGAAGGCTATGAGATCTACAACGATGCCTCGTGGGGCGGATTAGGCTACATTTTACTTCAACATGGGAAGGTGATAGCCTATGGCTTACACCAATTAAAAGTACACGAGAGGAATTATCTTGTCCATAATTTGTAGTTAGCGGTCGTGATATTCACTCTGAAGTTTTGGAGGCACTACCTGTATGGCATAAAGGTCGATATTTTTACAGACAATAAGAGCCTAAAGTAACTGTTAGATCAGAAGGACTTGAATATGCGCCAGCGGAGGTGGATGGAGTTCCTTGGGGACTACACCTTCAAGATACATTATATTCCTAGCAAGGGAAATGTTGTTGCGGATGCACTAAGTCGCAGGATTCCTGCACAGGTCAACTGGATACAGGTGCATGATGAGCGTCTTATTCGAGATTTGGAGGCCTTGAAGATCTCGTGTGTTGATAGGAGGTCTAGTACTGAAGAAGGTTTGAACTGGACATAAGTACAGTATTACCTCGCAGATCGAATTCGGCAAGCACTTGAACTGGATGACAACATGAAATGCTACTTGGCAGAGTCTTTGGATGGGTCAAATGCCCAGTTTACTGTTAGTGATGGCCATTTGTGAAAAAATAATCGATTTTGCATCCCAAAAGTGGGCAAATTTCAGGAGGAGGTTATGTATGAAGCACATTTCACAATGTACTCAATCCACCAGGGGAGCACAAAGATGTTTAAGGACATGAAAAAGTTATTCTGGTGGCCAGGATTGAAAAAGGACATAGATCTATATGTTGTAAAGTGTCAGGCCTATGCATTAGTAAAGTTTGAATGTTAGAAGTCTGGTGGATTTTTGAAGTCATTGCATATACCATAGTGGAAGTTCGACAACATATCTATGGATTTTGTGCACTGCTTGCCGAGATATCAAAAGGGGAATGATGTCATCTGGAAGATCGTTGATCATTTAATGAAAGTATCACACTTCATTCCAAATAGGAATGTCGATTCAGTGGAAAAGATGCCGAAACTTTATGTGATAATATTGTACGAATGCATGGTGTGCCCCGTAGAATCATTAGTGCCTGAGATGAGTGCTTCACGTCTAATGATTGGAAGCTTATACATTAATTATTGGGTACCAAACTAAAATTTAGTACGACCTTTCATTCGCAGACGAATGGTCAAACTGAGAGGGTAAACATGATGGTGGAGGACATGCTTCTCATGTGCACCCAAGATTTTGGTAAGAGGTGGGAGGACCACCTATTTATGATCGATTTTTCCAATAACAATAGCTACAAGGCATATATTCAGATGGCCCCTTCGAGGCCCTCTATGGTAGAAAGTATGGTACTCCCTTGTCATGGCTGGAGACGGGCGAATCAAAGTTATTTAAACAGAACAAAGTCGAGGATGCTACTTCGGCTATTTATACAATCCGAGAGCGTTTGTTGATCGCTTAGGATAGACAGACTAAGTATTATAATGCCACACACAAAAATGTTAAGTTTGTCGTGGGCAATTGGGTTTATCTTAAGATCAAACCGTTCAACGGTCTATCAAGGATTCGACGCTTGAAAAAGCTAAGTCTGAGATACCTTAGGACATTTGAGATACTGGAGCGCATTGGTGAAGTCACCTATCAATTGAAGATTTCAATGGAACTAAGTGGTCTGCATGATGTATTCCACATTTCTATATAGCGTAAGGCAGTGCATGAGCCTACGCAAGTGGTTGTTGCGGATCAGGTGTCGATTGATAGTGGGTTGACAATGAAGGTCAAAACCATTCAAATAAAAGGACATGGAAGTCAAGCAACTGTGGAATAAGTCGATCAGGATGGTCAAGGTTCGATGGCACAACTGTGGTCGTGAGAAACTATCAAGGGAGCGCGAGCAAACCATAAGATCAGAGTATCGCGAGTTGTTTTCTTGAGGTATACTTTTATAAAATTGATACTTTTATTTTTCCTTCAACATATAAATTTCGGGATAAAATTTCTTTAAGTCGGACGAGATTTGTAACGCCCCTAGTTTTCCATAGCATGGAGTTGGATTCTGTCAGATACCACTCGGTAGTAGGGTTAACACCGGCAGTAGCAGTGCGAAATTGTTGGTTAAACTCTCGGTGAGTTACCACACTGGTGGTAGGATATATGATACCGCACGGTGGTAGCACGGTAGATCACTTTCCAGAGCTCTCTGTGAGCTACCGCTCGGCGTCAGCGTTAATGCTAGTTGTAGTGGATCTGATTTATCTAGAGTTCCTCTTTGTGAGCAACCGCACAGCGATAGAGATACCGCAGAGCAGTAGCGTCAGTTTGTCGAGAGCAGTGTGTTGATGCAACGCATCATCTACTATATGGCGGTAGGTTGATACTGCACAACGATAAAAGGGCAGTTACGGTGTGTCCATGTATTGCCTGTGATTGGAGGTTTTGGGCGGTGGGATTGCGGAACAAGCCGACGCTTGAGGTATCACGCGACGGTAGCTAGTTACCGTATAGTGGTAGCTCAGTTTAAAGCTTGGGAAGTTAAGTTTCAATTCATTTCCTCTGATGGCTTTCCTCTTCTGACCGACAGAATGAGAAAATAGTGATGGAGAGTTGAAGAAGGAGATCCCGTCACCATAGGAGTTTTAGAGCTCTGATTCGCGAGTCGAGTTCAGATCTGTGAAGGAAAGTCCATTACGATCATTTCCATCTGTCTAAAATATCTCCCATGGCGCTGAAATGAACATCAAGGGTAATGATCCTTCTTCTTGGACATGTGAAGTCCTTTGTTTTGGCATGTGAGGGTAGATACTCCACAAGCACATGGAAGCAATTCTCCTAATTGGTAGATCGGTTGTATCCCTGTTGTCTTTGCATTTAGGATCCAGAAATGAAGTACGAAATAAGCATGTTGTGTGAAGCCCATCCAAATAGGTTGTTCTGTACTGGTGATGATTATTTATTTACCGTAGAAGACTCTATAGTAAGCATGTAAATTTCGGAGTCACGGGGTGTACAAGTTACTACAGAGAGAGTACTGGAGTGGGCCTCCAGGAAAACACACGTTTGGAGGGGAAGAATTGATAGTCTGTCCCCTACCACTCGCTAGTAGCGCTACCGCCGGCAGTAGCTCCTATTGAGCGATGTTTTGTGAGGCTTAACTCTTGGAGACTTGGGGGACATTGTGATTGTGAGGCTTGTCTCGTGGAGACCTGAGGGCCAATGTGTGGAGCTGAGAGCCTAAATGGGGCCCAACTCAGGCGGTCGTGAGTGCTAGCCTTGGAACATAACAAAGTTATGTGTGTTGATGTGAATGTGAAAGGGGAGGTCAAGCCCGCATCGTGGCTTGTTGCGCCCGATAATTTGAGCAACGAGAAATAGCTGAATTGTACCCAACCTTATGGAATTCGGCTTGGAGTGATTCATAGAGAATCAATCTGTGGATCACCACCATGACTTTGTTGTAACATAGAGTGATTCCTTGGCTTCGGCCCGAAAGACTAGAGAATGCTCAAATTATGCTAGCCATCGCTGAA